>CM046724.1:33890265-34540735 GCA_025584915.1 Monochamus saltuarius
TGAAAGAGAGTAATAAAACCTCGAGATAAGAACCGGTCATGGGCGTGGTAATATTTCGTTTCAGGCAATTATCGGGTAACACTAATGCTAACAGGTAATGGGTGTACATTAGTATATTTTACTGGATACATCATAGGGCAGGAGTCAGGGTATTGTGACAGATCAATCCAGTCTTAGAGCTGAATATACGAAGACGTGCTAGTGCAGTAGAGTAAAATTCGACTTGTGTTTAGTGACTATTGTGCCAGTGGATATAATATTGTTTGGGTAAAATGTCGAGCTTATCAGATTACGTACCTGCTAAACACGTGAAAAGATGTGCGCTGTCTCAGAATGAGAAGATTATTATATTAAATGTATTTAATGCATTGAAACACCAAAATCCTACCAACAGTGTTGACGTCATTGTGGAAAAGTGTTCCAAAATGACAGGGATTGGAAAATCGACTATCTACAGACTTTTAAAGAAAACAAAAAATGAACAAGATACTGTAAATCCTCCAAAATCATCTACAGGGAGGTCAAAAGTCGTAATAGATGATTTCTACATAAATGTCATTCGCAGAAAAGTACACTCATTTTATTTTAAAAAAGAAATACCAACGCTAAATAAAATGTTAAGTGACCTTTCAGAGGACAAAGATTTGCTAAAAATCAGTAGAAGCACATTATGGGCCGTCTTACGAGAGTTGAATTTTTGCTGGGAAAAGCAGAACAGGAAGTCAGTTCTAATCGATAAAGATGAAATTATTTGTTGGCGAAGATTCTACTTAAGATCAATTAGAAAATTCCGTGACGAAGGGAGGAATATTTATTATCAAGACGAAACTTGGGTCAACGAGGAAAGTTTTCGACAAGCATTTTTGGATGGACTTTCAACAGGGTTCAAATATGGTGAAAAAAGGAACTTTTGACACTTGTCAATCTTAAAAAATTCCTTGGAACGAGTAACTGCAGATAACTGGCAAAGATGTATACATCATGTACAAAAACAAGAGGAGAAAATGTGGGAACTCGATAATTTAATTGACGTTACTGTGGAACCTATCGTTATCAATCTAGGAGACGAAGATAATTAATCAGAATATTCAGAGGATGAATTTTAATATATCTACTTTTTTATTTTCTTTATTGTACATTTATACAACACTACATTTACTCACCATAATTTGAATGTTCAAAATACATATATTTTCGTGTGAAATAAAAGTCTATTAATTAAATTTAAATAAATATTTTGATAATAATATTGAATAATTTTATTTGAATTACTAAAAACCCTCTTAACCCGGTTATGATGCTTAAAGTAGCTTCATGTTTTGAAATGCTGTTTTTATATTGTTTACTTATAAGAGAAATGGACCGAGAAATTGAAGCGGCATAGACAAAGACGGATTGTCGGGGATTAAATTTTAGCTACCTGCTACAATTTAGTACGGTTGTACACACACAAAGTTTTTTTAAAAGTACACCTCATCTATACCGATAATACATAATATAAAAATATTGAATATAAGCACCAGTACTACATTTATTTACGATTTGCGTACATAATAAGCTTCTATTACTCTCTTTCATTTCTAAACAGACTATAGTTAATGAGGTTTTCCAGGTTTCCCTCATTCCTGCACTGAATGATGGTTAGGGTCTACCAATTTAAGTGGTTCCTGGACCCAAATGCCGCTCCCTCTCTCGCACAAGTTTTCGACTTTTGGGGTAATTCCTGTGAATAGAATTATTATAATTGCATTTAGTGTGATTTAGCAATAATCAATGATCATAAGAATGGAAATTCCAATTCAAAATAGGAAAACCGAGTTTAAAGAGAGTTGAATTGAGAATTCTTAAATAGTTAAAAAATACAAATAAATAAACTATGGTGACCCACTTCTATGCCTTTGTAGGAATCGTATATAAATGTCCGTTAGATGAGAATTTAAACAATCTTAGTAGGTATTCGAATTACCTTAATACTTTCAAACACAACATATTACTACTTGTTGTTTTTCATGTATTCATGTATGCATATATATTATTATAACTTTAACAGTAAATGCGTAAATTCATTTTAATTATCATTCACCTTCTATGCAGACTTAATTCACATAAGAAACGATGATGAGAAAGGTCTTTGATCCAATGATATATACGTAGGTATGCTTACACTTCTTTGCTTGGTTACACACACTGGTGATCTATGAATAATTAATTATGTAAGTGCTTTAATAACATTTATTCCGTATCCACCATAGATTATGCCTACTCTAATTTTAAAGTAGTAAATAATTTGAATTGATAGCAGTTGAATTACAAAATTATACAGTGTCCATAAGTGAATGTACAAAATATGACTAAGTAAATTAAAATCGAGATTGAAATAACGACTTTCTGTCATAATTTCAGAACCCTTCAATAAATCAAAATAATTTTTAGGTAAAGTGAATACCACTTCAAGAAATCTTGTGGTAATTGTTTTAATCAGGCATCAGAGGAGTACTTGTTTATCCCTCAATATTTTTACAGTATGACTATGAGGATGTTTTTATAATTCGCCGACCATTTTAAATGAAATATGATGTTGTTTTATAGCCCTAAAAGTAATCATTTTCGAAAATAAAAATTAACTTTGTCATTTTGAGCTTTGCATCAGTACTTGATTTTAAAACAAATGCTGCCATTAAATATTGTTACCGAGATATTAATGTTAATGTCAGTAAAGTGGGCTTATTATTAAGACTTGTAAATTTGGACATTTGCCTTTTAATACAATCTTCGAAGAGCTCGAAAGCCGTTCGCTTAACGACAAATGTGTAAGCTATTTGCTCTAAAATAAATGAAGTTCCCAAAAATAAAATAAAAAGCAAAAACCAGATCTATGGCAATCGAAGTACTGGAATAAAATCAATTATATAAAATTATTATAGCATACGTATCATAAATGTATTGACCTAAATTTAAACGTTGTCTAAAGTTTAACAGATATGTTTATACAATTAAGATCAACCAAACAGATTCAATATGTCTGCTGTCGTTGCTGAAATATTGTAAAAAACTGAAAATAGCGATTTTAGAAAATGTGATCTAGCGTCATTATTGCTCAACAGAAAGAGCGGAAATTTGACATGTAACTCAAAATGGCTTCAAGAACTTATTCCTTAAGTTTATCCAGAACGTCATGCAATATCCTGTATATGGAGCAACAAATATCTATTAAAATAATGTATCTACTCCTATTAATTTATGTATTAATTATTCAACTGCTTTTGAGCAATTAATAGTATCAATAAACAAATAGCGTGAGTTTTTATAGTGAGTTAAATACGTTCCATTGGTGTAAAATGGAAAGAATTTTTAACAAGTGGAAAGGAATGAATAATTAAAAGATTTTAAAATTATTCAATTGCCAACACCTGTCAGTAGGCGGAACTGTCAATTATTATCATTGAGGGGACTACTGTCATTTGATATTTTAACAAAATAATTTTGACGTTTTCAAATAAATTTCTAAAAATAGTACTAAGAAAGATGTTATAGTCGTAGATAAAGTATAATATTCAACTTGCGGTAATGATCATAACTCAAATAATATATTATTGTTTATACTAGATAGTCATAACAAAACGCTAAATTCAAGTAGACACTATAGATATCTTATAGACAATTTGAAGTTAACTTTCAATTCATCGACAACAAATCGTACAGATTCATTGATTTCATTGATTTTCAATAAAATAGTGATTTCATTGATTTTCAATAAAAAGTGATTTCATTGAAGCAATTGTTTTTATTGTCTAAAATTAGAGCAATACTCATACGGAAAATATTGTTTTAATGAAAACATCAATTATTTGTACCTTTCCAAAATTTAAGACCGTAACGTGTTACAACCAATTAATTAAATTTATATACATAATTAAAAAACTAAATCTATTAATTACTATTCTAAAGTAACCTTACAAAACAATTGCAAACTATTATTTCAAAAATATATACTAAATAAGGTATTTGGATTTTGTATGTACATTATTGTTAACCTGTTTCGGAAAGAGACTTGATATAATTAAGCCGGGTACAAAAACATACTAATGTAATAAAATAGAACGAATGTAGATGTTTTCGTTGAAAAAGATATGAAGACATTTGTTGGTATTTAGATATTTATAAAATGTTTTCATTAAACCAGGTTAGTACATTTAGCTAGATTATTTTTTTTTAGATAATTATCGAATAGAGCTTTGTCTGTGGAATTGTTCATTAGCATACCTAGATGTTTGACTTCATTGATAGGAATTGTAGGAGATTTGATATATATTAGTTTAAAAAACCTTTCTAATGCAGTAAAGAATAATTTTTCGTTGCATATATTGTAAACGCCACACCCTGTATATTTTTAAATATGTTGTATGGACGTTTCTCTTTAAAGAAGACACATACATTAGGTACAGTAATTTTACTCAATTCTAGTAGTCACTTAAAATGTTTTAACTATACAGGGTATCCCAACGAAAATTTGATCCCCCTATATTTGGAAAACCGAATATTTCAAAATTCGCCGAGACCCTTCGATTTTTGTTCTTGGGGGGGAGCTTTTTTGACAGTCAAGCCAACTCGATATGTTCATCCCCCTAATGCCTAGCAACCCCAACTTAAAAATTTCAAATGCAACTACCCCACTTGTGGCACATCATTTTAAAGCCCTTTTCATTGCGAATACAGTGACGTACCGTTTTTAAAACTCGGTTGAGATTTATTGCAGAATTATTGGTTACAAACGAAAAGATTACAAACCAACTTACGCGTAGTAATTTCTACACAAATGCCCACCACTAATAAGTTTCTCATCTACTACACATGACCGCATTACCTAATTGTTATTGATGTGTCTATCAGTTTACAAAAAAGTCAGAAATGAGGGCGCACCATCTTGTTGGAAGGTTTTTTAATTTTCTAGTAAATTGTCGTCACTTTCTAAAATCTCTGTTATCCTAGGATCAATTGTACTTTCCAATAATTCTAGATAGGTGTTTCCATCGAGATTACCTTGGATGAAAAATGGTCCAACAAGATGGTCGCCCAAAATGCCTGCCCAAACATTCAATTTTTGAGTATGAAATTCCCTGATTAAATGCGGATTAGTATCACTCCAATAACGACAATTGTGTCTATTCACTTCGCCATTCTACATAAATGTGCATTCGTCGGAGAAACATGCATTGTAGAGAAGATTTGGATTCAGTAGAAGTTGTTCACTAAAGTATTCGCAAAATTGGTTACGGCGATCAAAGTCATCTTCATGTAACTCTTGAACCAGCGTCATCTTAAATGGATGAAACTTGTGTTTTTTCAAAATTCGATGAACACTGGAACGGGATACGCCAGAAGCTTGAGACACAGTTGTAATCGATTACTTATTATCCATCTGTACATGACCCAAAACTGCCACTTCAACTGCTTCATTTCGAACTAGCCCAATTACTTCACGTTTCTTGTTTAAAAGCGAACCTGTTGCAAGAAATTTGTAAATCAGGTGTTTAACTTACTGGTGGTTTACATTTTTTTCAGGATGATTGGCATTAAAAATTTGTGCTGTAGCTTTAGCGCAATCGTGATTTCGATAAAAAATTGCAACAATTTCTACTCTTTCCGCGATAGAATAATCCATTTCGAACACACGTTAATACTTTCAATAACGGCTGAAACTAACGATTTCTTGGTCACAAGCAAGAAACACCGACTTTTTGTAGTACTGATTTTTGTTATTTTGAAAAGGTCTGAATTCCTATAAACTTAAGTATCTTCTACTAATAACTATTTTAGTATCTAGTTTTATTTGCTTCAGCTTTTTTATTTAATTTCTGACTTTCTTGTAAACTGATAGACACATCAATAATAATTAGGTAATGCGGTCATGTGTAGTAGATGAAAAACTTATTAATGGTGGGCATTTGTGTAGAAATTACTACGCGTAAGTTGGTTTGTCATCTTTTCGTATAAACTATTTAGTTTATGAGATTTAGACTTTTGTTTATAACACCATATTAATTCTGTCAAATGTCAACCGATTTCTAAAAACGGTACGTCACTGTATTCGCAATGAAAAGGGCTTTAAAATGATGTGCCACAAGTGGGGTAGTTGCATTTGAAATTTTTAAGTTGGGGTTGCTAGGCATTAGGGGGATGAACATATCGAGTTGGCTTGACTGTCAAAAAAGCTCCCCCCCAGAACAAAAATCGACGGGTATCGGCGAATTTTGAAATATTATTCGGTTTTCAAATTATAGGGGGGGTCAAATTTTCGTTGGGATACCCTGTATAGTAAAATATATGTAATCATCAGTTAGCAATAGTCAATGTATTATATAAAACTGATGAAATAATGTCAAATTTAGATCTAATATTTGAATAGCTTAAGTTATGGTATGTTAAGATACCCATTAAGTAATTATTAACTAACTAACTATTTTTATTCGCTTTTCCGTGATGCAGTCGTGTAAATTTTTTCAAATGACACGTTACAGTATACTTAGTGAATTACTGCATTATTAATTACTTAATAGCTGTAAGTTTATTTTGTACCTATGTTTTAGGACAATTTTTATTTTACCATGATAGACGCCTGACTTTAAGAATTTAACAATATCCAGCTACTTTCACAACTCTTTTTTTTTCCCAGAGAAACCAGTATGCTGTCAATTTGTGAATCTTCCTTTATATTAGGAATAATTTCACGACTCTGTTCACTTTACATTTTTAAGATATTTGAATTTTATAGCTGAAACAGCTGTTTCCTTAGACTGTTTGTACGATGTATGTACTTTGCTACTCGCTCCTATGATAAATTTGGTCAAGCTGTAATTTCAAAATGTACGCAAAAATATTTTCTAATGATTTAATTATCTTACTGTAATGGTCTCTACCTTCAGTGTGATTATTATTTAAAACGAGACATCATTCCATTATTGTCTATTAGGGGTTGTCGCTGGGTAATGCGTTCTCACAGCTTCCATAATGCCGATCCCGTTTGACAGGATTGATTTTTACTAAGTCAAAGACTTAATAAGAGGGAAACCAAACAAATACAGGTAGGTACGTGTCCAGTCAATTTCCCATTCCCTTCACCCATCAATTATAGATAAAAAATTCAATTACTTCAATTTGGAAACACCGATGAGGCCATTTAGATGTGGAGTTGTTAGAGTGTGTAATTCAGGTTAGACTACGATTTAATAATCCCTTCATCTAAAAGCAGAAAACGCAGAACATTGGCAGCCTTTCCGCTGGTGAAATGTAATATTTCCTCTATTCGTCCCAAGTTTGTCACATTGAACTTGTCTTATTCAGTTGAAATGGATGATCATATTATATTTTGCTGTAATCAACTTCAAATGGTTAACAATTAATATGTGACTTATTTTTCACAGAAAATTTATTTGAGATTTTATAACAACAAATGTCTACGCGTACTTGGAATAAGTTTTGTTTTAGTTCCTAATTTTAGTAAAAGGAATTTTTAACCAAGATTTTTTAAGAATGTATTAACAAAAATAAAGAAAGACTTAATTTTAAAAGCGAATCCTTAAAAAGTTTTACGAATTAGTAAAAGCAAATCATTAATTCTGTATTAGAAACGTTCATGGTGTTTGCTGCTTATAACTAAGGTTCTTGGATCCGATGTACATTCTAAGCTCCTACACTGTTTTCATATAATATTTTGAAAAATAGAAGTTTTTTCAAAAACAAAAAAAGTTTAACACGTGGAAGAAAAAACGACTAGTTTTTACTGAATGTACAAAATCAAAATACAGCCACTAATTCTCTTTCATTAATATCACCTACATGCTACCGATAGACAAGCGATAAGGTAGGGGTTGCGAATGAGTAAATCGGTGATTTTTTGATATTATCATGATTTATTACTATTCAACCAGCGTAAAGAATACATTGTTGAAAGCGTCTGAGGGAAATATTTCAAGACAAAAATAAGCAATAATTGTCGGCAAACAGTAATGTGGACTGACATTTCAAATTTATTTTCCCACGCTTCTCCCATCAGCTCTTTTATTAAATATATTTTGACTATTTTCGATGTATCTAAATGGTATTTGTTAAACTTTTGTGTTTGTAGGTAAACATTACCGAAATCTTTGTATTGATAAATAAAAACTTTTAGTTAGTTGCATTAGTATTCTTAGTAAGCCTTAAAAAATAAATTTTCTAACCTAACTTTGCATTATGTCAATGTTTAAAGATACTTAATGACTTGATTTCAATGTCCAATCGAAAACTATAAAATAATAATTAGTCTTTCTTAAAAAATAACTAAACATACGACACACCAATGACTTTCCAGATATAGTTTAAATTGTTTCCATACTAGGACGTAGTCCTTGACTTGAAGTGCCGATAGAACATTTAAATAATTGTGATCCGCCAAGTACTGAACATTTCCCACGAGATGTCGGTAAATTGACATGAATCAGTGAATACAAATGCTTCCTTTCCCTGAGTCTAGCTCCATTAACATATTCGTTTAATTGTTTGTGAAGTATTTGAAGTACTTTCTTAAAGCAACGAATATTTGCAATGAAACATTTTTTTAATTTTTTTATTTAAACACAAACTTTCTTCAAAACCTTATGTGAATTTATTCATTATTTTTCAAACCGTTAAATATGTATCAAAAAGATAATAGATATAGCGAATAAATTGTGGTAATATTTTGTCCGACTTGACTTCTGCAAATATTAAGAAAGACAAAGCACACTTTTTGACATAAAAGGAAAGTGTCTAATAGCCCCCAAAAACACCCGATCTCAAAATTGTATGCAAATATTCGGATTTTTTAATAAGTTATTTACAAATAGCGAAAATAAAATTTTAACTTTGACACCCTGTATCTTTTTAACCACCAACTTTATACAAAAATAAGTTTGGGTAAATCATATTATTTTTTCGTCAGGAATCTACTTTAGCTCTAGGTTGCATTACTTTCGGGACACCCTGTACAAATGTTTTTGTTCTAAAATATCAAGCATATGCATAATTATTTTACTACGGCTCTATACGTTTCTCATAATCTGACAGGGGCTCACCGCAACAAAAATATTCTAAAAAAGTTTTCTTTTCAAATATGTCATTATAGTGGGATGTATACAGGGTGATTCAGAACGTATCTAAAAAAATACACACATTAACGTACAGCGTACGTACGGTTTGTAAAAAAAAATCAAAGAGGGGAGTGAGAAAATGATTTAAAAATACACTACTGCACGCCACTGGAAACTGGTCCGCTGTAAAACCTAACAAGGCAAAGCATGCAATCAGCGATCAGACAAAAAATTTACACAAATTCCCAATCAAAGAAATAAATAACATTTTATACAGAAAATTCAATTATCAATTAATTATTCTAATTTTCTAATTATTCATCAGTTTCTACAAACTAACATACATGTGTTTGCTTCTTATCCGTTTTGAACTCAGCATCATTTATGATACGTTTGCGCAAATCATCACTGTCCACTTGGGTGCGGTACACTTAATTTTCTAAATATCCTCACAAAAAGAAGTACAATGGATTTAAAGTCAAGACATCATGGTGGTCATGGTATCAATACTCCTCGTCCAATTCCTTGGTTTTAATGTTTGGACAAGCTGTACATGATACGGATATAATTGAGCCACTAATTGAGCCTTGTGTATGATACGCCACACTGCTGCAATACGCCGTGGACGCCCTGGACCTCCATCTCTTCTACGATTCGGTTGTAAATTTCCCGTGTCATGCCCGCGTTGCCTACACTTGTATTCACTGCACACCGCGATAAAACTAGCTGCATTTGGCACATGCTTTCTGCTAAAGCATTTTCACGTCGCCATAACTTAAAATGATATCCATCAGCTCCATGTTGCTATACACGTAAGCCATTTTTGACACTTGAAAAACTAATGATAATGAACACAAAAACGTTAATGCTATTAGTAATCGGATTTCAATATTCGGAATCGCCTGGCTATAGTAGCCCAGCGATATAAAGGTTGAATATATTACTTGAATATATTCTTCCAAAAGGGAATCATCACTTGCCAAATTGAATTATTTTTTTCCAAAATCGGTGGTTGTTATGTATTGTTTTATTGTCGTAGAACTAGACAGCACATACTTCTTCCAATAACATTTAATGTCGGTTGGCGAAGGTTCTTCGCTACGTCGATGTAGCCACATCAGAAAGGCTATGGCATGTTTATAACCCCCTTCAGATGCAGTACAATCATAACACTGCACTTCTATTACTTTTTTTTCATGCTCATTTATTATACAGGACACACTATAATTTTTTGATCTAATATTGTGTTCGGGTGTTATTTTACATCTTAATATACACAAATTGTCATGCCTTTTTATTTGCACGTAACCAATAGCATTGTCACCGTAATTTTGTCTTGCTGATCTAAAAATGTAAATTTATAGTTTCTTTTTATTATAGAGACGGTCACATTTTATTTACCTTTGTAATTTAACACCTCTCATTTCAGAGCTCTACTCTTTATTATTATTGAAATCTTCCATAATCATAAAAATGTCCACAGCCGGCAAATTGTTACTATCAGCTTTATTATAGCCTTCTTCCAATGAACACATATTTCTCACTTATTCACAAATACAGATTTTAAAAAAATGACGAAAAATAAAAACAATACTGCAGCAGTCGTACGTTTTAACTCAATAGCCAAACAACCCGCCAACTGCTCCTAGTACCTAACACTCCTAACAGTATGATCGCGATCGCCGAGTGGCCGGTATCGTGCTCTCCCGCCGGCGTGACTTTTTTAAGGGTCTGACAAATTCGAAATTAAATATCTCACTTATTATTAATGTTACTAATCTAATTTTTCAAGGATATGTTTAGGTAGTTAAACATTATCATAAAATGCAAGAAAAAGTTTTTAATTATATGTCACTGAATGGGCCTATTCAATATTTTTTTTCTCTGAAACTATAAGTTCTTTCCTAATGGTGCATTAAACAATTCTTATATATTGTATCTGTGCACCATAGGCAGAATCCGTCACGTTTCCTAAGAAAGTCCGGCTTTATTTAAAAGATCTACATACACGGCTACCGCGTCGCCAACAGTAGCCGTCGACGGTCTACGCTAGCAACCAAGTATACTCATGTGGAGTAGACTCGTATAGCCGGCGCCCATGATGTTGACTACATTGATAGCGGTATTCAGTCTGCTTAAAAAACTCAAGAGAAACATATTGATAACCACCATCCTATCTGCACAGGATGTTAGAGAATGATGTTAAGGTGCCCGTATCTCTCGCCGTAAAATGATCAAATTTGTGGTGTTTTAGGTACTGAAATCTCGAAAAATAAAACTCGTAGAGCAAAAGTAATAACAAAAATAGAATTATTGATGTTTTGTTTATCCACTTTTACTATTTAAACTTTCCTCAAATAATGTAATAACTTTTAAAATGCATTTATATGACACACATAATTTCGCTATTCTAACCCCACATTTTAACAATTATTTTCACATACTTATAAACAAAAGTGAACAATCTTATATGCAGAACTATGTAAGTTTATGTTATAACAATGTTTACATCTATAGTTGAATTTAAAAATACGTATTTTGAAAGATTTCAGTACCTAAAAATTCATTGGATAAATCGCTTTCTGATGTTAAATATTGATTTTACGGTACCTTTGAATATTTGCAGGTGGCATGAAATAACATCCTTGTTATTTGCTAAACTCTATATTATTCAGTTCTTAAATGTCTAAAATTATTTATATTTGTAGAAAACACTTTTCAGGAATACGGCGCCCTTAAGAAAATTTAGGGCAGATTCAATGTTTAAAAACCAGAAAAAAGTTTATGTAAACATGGGTCCGCAAATACCTCGTTTTGGAGATACAGGTTGTTTAAAATTTTCTTAAATACTATAGTCTTCATTTCTCGAAAACAGATAGAGATATTGAAATGAGATTTGGTACACAAACAGTGTATAGTGAAGAGCTATTTTAACGTGTATAAATTTCTCTTGTAATATCATGTATACCATCAGTGGCGTTCGTGCCGTTAAATACTCATTTTTAGCAAAATAAAATTGTACGCTACTGACATAGTGATATAGCTCACTGCAAGCAAAGTTAATTCTGCTTAAAATGTGTCTCTTGGACTTTTTTCTCCTGACGCGCCGTTTTCGAGATAACAATTAATTTATTAATCGTTACAATAGAGAAATGATCTTCAGAAACTTACATAAAAAATAGTCGGCGTCTGCAAATGGATCGGTCAGTGGTCGCGCGGTTTAAGGCGTCAGTGCTTGAATCGAGGTGACTAGACCGCTGTAGGTTTAATCCCCGGGGCCTGTAGACCGTATATAAGTTATATTTGTGGAGAGAATTGGCACCCTATCTGCGGGTATGGAGGGTGGAAGAATGTTAGCTTGGGTCAATGTGAGTGATTGATACCGGTTGGCATTTTACTACCCCCCTAATTAATGAGGTTTTCGAGGTTTCACTCATTCCTGCACTGAATGTTGGTTAGGGCCTACCAACGTAAGTCGTTCCTGGGCGCAAATGCGGCCTGCTTAATAATAATATGCCGCGCCCTCTCCCGCACAAGTTTTCGACTTCTGGGCTAATCCTCATGATTAGAATGAGGGGTAGAGATATTATTATTATTATTATTATTATTATTGTTATTGTTATTGTTATTGTTATTGTTATTGTTATTGTTATTGTTATTGTTATTATTATTTATTGTTATTGTTATTGTTATTGTTATTGTTATTGTTATTGTTATTGTTATTGTTATTGTTATTGTTATTGTTATTGTTATTGTTATTGTTATTGTTATTGTTATTGTTATTGTTATTGTTATAGTTATTGTTATTGTTATTGTTATTGTTATTGTTATTGTTATTGTTATTGTTATTGTTATTGTTATTGTTATTGTTATTGTTATTGTTATTGTTATTGTTATTGTTATTGTTATTGTTATTGTTATTGTTATTGTTATTGTTATTGTTATTGTTATTGTTATTGTTATTGTTATTGTTATTGTTATTGTTATTGTTATTGTTATTGTTATTGTTATTGTTATTGTTATTGTTATTGTTATTGTCATTGTTATTGTTATTGTTATTATCATTATCATTATCATTATTATTATTAAATATTTATCTTAAATTTCGTGTCAAAATTCATTTCAAGAAAAAATAGAACTTACAGAGAACGTACAACAAATTGTTTATTTGTTTAGAAAAAAAAAGGTGGATTAGAATTTAAATTAAATGTTGAAAATGGCTACCCTGTGCATCAATTCATGATCTAAATTGTCTTCGCATCTGTCTTTTAACTCTTCGGAACATTCCAGGTGATTGGCATATTGTTTCATAGGCATTGGTAATACATTCCACTAATGCAGCTTCATTCGTTTTCAAAAAATAAGAAATCGCACGGATTTAAGTCGAATGATCGGGGTGGCCAAGGAGTAAGATTCAAATAGTCTTTTACATTATGACTAAAATGGGCAGGTGGAAAACCTTTGAAAGGAGGGAAGGTGAAAGTGGATTTATTAAAATATCATGGACGATAGTATGCCACACTTGCATTCTAAAGCTATATTTATCCTATTTCGTTTAATTTCTGTCTATGTGAATAATGGAAACAAAGCGAACAAACTAAGATCAGGTAGAAAGATTTTTCGACAGTCTGGCAACATTGCATGTGTTTTCTTGTCTGATTTTCTTAACACATACACACATAATTTATTTCTGTCATATTGTAGACCAGAAGCAACGTTTGCACTCTCCGAATATGTATGTATTTGGCCACCGTCAATAACTATTGTCATCCACAACACAGTAAACGCGAGTGTAAACTCGATAGAATACAATTTTTCATTTTTCTTTACAGCTTTTGGCACTGTATGTTTAACTTTACGATGTCCTAGGAAAATTGCAGATGTAATATGTTTTGTTTAAATATAAATAATGTGTCGAATTGTCATTTCTAGCTTTAGTAAACCAGCTTTCTTTGAAAAGTTAAAACAAGTCTTAATTAATTACATCCAATTTACACCTAATAGAATTTGTTATTGACATTTTATTTAACTAAACAAAAGAGTACAGAATGTTAAGTTTTTTTTTTTAATTTATTAGTTGTAGTAGCTTTAAAGAAGAAATAAAATACTCAAATATATTCAAAACATACTTACATATCATTTATAAGTATCATATTTCGTCACTATTAACTGATTTCTATTAAATTTTAAATTTCTTAATAGTTTCATAATTAACTGCGTAATCCTCCTAATTTGCGCCAGATGCGTATTAAGACACTTCTTCGCTGTTTGTAGCTAAGGGAACAAAGAGGGGACTTAATGTGCCACAGGGCAAGTCCTGGCCTTGACATTGACTGTTTACATTCTACGAGAGAGGCCCTGGTGAGGCTACTAGTATGTTTGGCCAGCGCCCACTTGAATGCTCTTCAAATTACTCATGTCGTGTTCATTATATTACAGATCTAAACATTATATGGGTATAAAGTGTTGCTAAATTATTTATGGCAAGAGAATAGTCAAGTGTAGCTACCGGTTAATAACATTTAGAAACAGTCGTTAATACCTACGCCTACGCTTCTATTTGCTTGATCCTCGTTCGTTTGATTTACCCATGGACATTTTTTCGACGCGGTTTCTTGTTTCATATACAGGGAGTAATAAAATACTTTTATTGAAGAGACACCTTAAAAAATGAAGTAGATATGCCCCACGAAACGTTTAAAAATGAAAAATTATTTAAATGTCGAGGGTTGAGACATTAAGTAGCTGTGATTATTTAATATTGTTAAACGAAGCTCACCTACCTAGTTTCTTAATATGTTTCTGTTTGCTTTAACATTTATAATTTTTGTAATACCATAACTTTGACGTTTTATAGAATATTCCAGGCTATTTTTGATTTGGTTCTAGATGCGTTCTCAAGGAGCTAAGAAACTTCGAGAACCCTAAAAATATAAATAAGCGGATCAGCCTCGCCTTCAGTTTATGTTGTTTTATGTAGAGTATGTATGAGACAGAAGTAAAACGCAAATGACTAAAACGTCAAAGTAAATATTTGACAGTTTGAATTATTTAAAGAATATTGATTGTGAATCAAGTAATGATAATAAAGTTATAGAGTATGGAGGCTAACGGTGGTATCATAGTCTGTCTCCGGTCGCCGGAGAGCGGTCTCCCGGTCCCGAAATTATGCGAATTTTATAATGAAATTCAAATAATTTCGGACGGACAATGAATACTGTGTACTGTAACAGTGGTATCTTATATCTTATTCTCGAAATTATGTGAATTTCATTATGAAATTTGCATAATTTCGGTACGGAGACCGCTCTCTGACGACCAGAGACGGTCTATGAATAGGTACCACTGTAAGTCACCGTAGAAGTTACATACATTGAAACAGTTAATGGGAATGATGAAAGATATGAAGGAAGATGTAAAAAAGAAATTAAGAACAACCAGGATGCAAGTAAGAATAGCCAAGACAAAAGATATGACGGAATATTTGAAAAAGGAAATGAAAAACAGTCAACAGAAAATGAATAATAATTTAGAAGAAATTAGACATAATCAAGAAGTAAACAATAAAACGATAGAAGAAGTAAGTAATCAATCTCAGAGAGAGAAGAAATTAACCTTTTGAGAAATGAGATGCAGGTTGCAGAAGAAAATGTTAATAAGTTGTAAGTAACAATATGAAGTCGCCAAAGTCCAAGTCGTTGAAAAGAAAATATAATTAAGTTGGAACATGAGGTTACAAATCTAAAATCACAGTTGTATGTGAATGAGTTCATTAAGACTGAAAGTAGTTTTCTTCCGTCTTCAATGATTAAGTCACCAACGTTTGATGGAAAGTGTTAAGCAATTCGAAGCAGCCGCCTTGATCAAAACAAAAAAGCCACAACACTATAAGAGGAGATTTTAAGAACGCTATCAAAGGATAAACAAAAGGACTATCAAACATTGAAGGTGGCCTTGGAAATGAGATATGGTGAAGCTTATTTGCAACACGTTTATCAAGCACATCAAAAAGGTCGAAGACAGCATTTCGAAGAAAATCTGCAGCAGATATAGGTAGCAGTGAGCAGCTTCCTCGATAGCCTGGGAAACTCTGAGATCATCCAAGTATAATGGTTGGCCACATAAAAATATATCCGAAACTCTAGTTCTGGCGCTGGAAATCGAAGTTGCTCGACAATCATCTAGAAGTGGTCAAGATAGGATAAAGTGAATTAAGCGTGAGACTGAAGAACAACGAGGAGTCCAAAAGAATGTAGAAAAGTTTGAGAACTTTTATAAAGGACGAGACTGTGATGATTTCGCCATGTACAGGAGGCAAAGACTTATTCAGTGCTGAAACTGTAGAGCAAAGGAACATCTCAGTAATCAATGTTCTAGGAGTATATTCAATCAGGATCAGAAATAACCTGACAATTGGAGAACATGCAACAAAAGAATCCAACCAGAACTAAGTTCCAATATTAAAATTGAGGTAGGAAAAGGAGAAGAAAGCAGTATTGATCTAGAGTCTAGACAATCAGAATAAAACTTTGGAAGTTACTAATACCGAACTTTGCAACCGGTTAAAAATAATTCAGAATCAAAGAAGCTCAGTGGGTTAAAGAAAAAGAGGGACTGTCGAAAAACTTAAAACATAAAGATCAGTTGCTGCGAAGTTAAATACGATTTTATTGGCTTGGAAGTAATTCCGATGTGTAAGAATGGTGTCGACACTAGAGTACTTGTACATTAACTGAAGAAAGTTATGCAGTGGAGTAACGATCAGTTCTAAGAGAGGGGCAATGTTACGGAAGTTCACTTATTTTTGTAAATTGTTAATTATATTCCTGTTTGCTTTAAAATTTTTATTTTTTTTTTCGTTTTTGCTTTCTATAATATGCCAGGTTATATTCGATTTGGTTCCAGAAGGGTTCCTCAAGACCTAGGAAACTTGAAGAACCCAAAATATGTATATATAAACGGATCGGCCTGGCCTCCAGATTTAATTTTATGTTCAGAAGTCAGACGCGAAAGTAAAGATTTGAGAGTTTCAATTGTCTGAAGTATATTTATTGTGAATCAAGCAGTGAAAATAATTTGTTTTCCTATGTGGAGTATTTTAAAACTAAGTCAACGTAGAGATTACAATATTTTTTATATAATACTGTGTTATATTTCACCAATATTCAAATCATGTCGGTAATTAGACATCAAGCTCGAACAATGTATCAGTATTAAACACAGATCTGTTATTGATTTTTGGATACTATATAGGAAATGGTTCAGTGAGTCAGGGTATGCCGCGAAAGGTTTTCAAATCAACATTATCCTAACACCAGTGGTTATGGAAGGCGGTCTTTTATGTAAGAACCCTTCAAATTGAAGAGTAAATTTTAGAACGTTGACGAATAAGTGGGGAAATAAGAGTTCCTAATAGAATATATAAAGAACAGTTATTACATTCATAGCATAATTAAAAGGCCAGAATCGCAATTGCATTTGAGTTTCTGTAAATTTCTTAATAGGCAAAAAGAAGTAAACGTTGGTATCAATATTTTGTTCGATTAAACGTAAAATAATATATTCAAAATGAAAAAAATATATTTTTTGAGGCTAGTTCATGTAAAAGCCCAAAAATGTTTTAGAATCAAACGGAAGTGCGGAAAAATCAGTTTCAACAGTTAAAAAGTCATTGAAGAAAGAGTTATTACAGGATGAATTATTGTATGTCAGTGCAAAAAATTAGAAAAGCTATGCAGATTGACATTTTTCAAAAAGATTTATATCAGAAATGCGATTCAATAAATCACAAGTTGGATAACTTCTTGTTCAATTACAGAAATACTCCAAGCACGGTTACTATGAAATCACCAGCTGAATTGTTGTTTAAACAGATTCCAAGAACAAAACGTAATATGTTTCATCCAAATTATTTAAAAGGAAAGGTAGAGAGGAAGAGAGAGGATGTTATAATCCAAAGAGAAAACATAAGAAGACGAGAAAATAAAATGTATTTAATTAATCAGTCATGTTATCCTTAACACAGCTCAGGAAGTGGGTTACTGCAAAAGTTTTGAAGGCAGTTGGAATTAATTCTTATTTGGTAATGACGTCAGAAGGAAGAATGCGTTATGTTCATGCTGATCACTTGAAACCATCTTTTTTACAATTTCCGGAGATGGATGTTTGCCCAAATAATCCTAGGGAGACAACTATGGAAATTTTGGTACAACCAAATGTTTCTGAAGATGTAACGGGATATTCTGTTGAGCGGAAGCCTATAGAATACCAAAATTCTAAAAATAATATTGTCCCCTCAGTAGAAATGTCTGAACCAAAGAGTCTTATTAGCCCTACTCCTCATACAATTACCTCCACCTATGTTGCGTAGATCTCAAAGATCTATTAAGGTCCCTGACAAGTTAAACCTTTGAACCATCGCTAGGATCTTGAACAAAAGATAAGTGGGAAGGAATGTAATGTAAGAGTTTAGGTTAGCGTACATAGTGTAAACGCGTCTTAACGCGGAGGGCGCGCGAGTAGCGCAGAACTGTCAAAAAGCCAGTCTGTTTGGCGGTATTAACCTATATTGTAAGAAATGTGTATTCCTTATTTTAAATATAAATAAATTGGATCTAAAGTGAGTCTTGAGTCTCTCAATATTGAGTAAATACACGATAATAATATGTAAACAAAAATATTTAAAGATACCAATTCAGATTTTGGGCTATAAAATCATTACCAAAGGACTTGGATATATCTCAGACAACACAATAACAAATTCTCGTAGCTGGAAGGGCCCGAAAATTGTTCCAGAACACATAATCTGTTTTAAATCATTTTGACGATTCGTTTGACGTTTGTTGAATTTCTACAAAAGGGCGTAAACAACAACAAATTAGTTTGACATCTCTGACGTTTATGCCGTGCAAAACGCATTTGTCGAATGTCTAGAAAGGGGCGTAACCTACTCGCTCTATCTCTGTTCCACTCGAAAAAATCGCTATCTTCTATAAAGGGGCGTAACCGACTCAACTATCCTCGTTCCACATAAAAAAAAATCCGCCGTTTTTGGCCCAGGAGCCTCGGGAAAATGAAAATTTAGCTAGAAAAACGCGAAAAAATCGGCATCAAAATACGCCGTAGGCAATCTAGAAAGACGCTACGCCTTTAGCTGTTCGGCGCCGCACGGCTCGCAAAAAGAGCCTTTGTGGCGGTAAAATGGACAATTTTCGAGTCAAGTGTGCGAGCGAGAGTTACCTACAGCTTTTAATATATAAGAATAATTCATTTTTTTCATAGTTATCATTTTATCTAGAATTTTTAATGTTTGAAGAAAAAATAGTAGACACAAAAAATTTGTTGTATTATCGTCATAGACCAAGTATTCAATGCTTATGATTATCGGTCAGTGGTCGCGCGGTTTAAGGCGTTAGTACTTGAATCGAGGTGACTAGACGGAGTTGGTTTGAGCCCAGCTGCCGGTAGACCGTATATAAGCTATATTCATAGAGAGGATTGGCACCCTCTCTGTGGATATGGTAGGGTGGAATAATGTTGGCTTGGGTCAATGTGAGAGATTGATGCCGGTTGATATTTGACTACCCCCCTAATTAATGAGGTTTTCCAGGTTTTCCTCATTCCTGCACTGAATAGTGGTTAGGGCCTACCAACGTAAGTCGTTCCTAGGCGCAAATGCGGCCTGCTTAATAATAATATGCCGCCCCCTCTCCCGCACAAGTCTCCGACTTCTGGGCTAATCCCTGTGATTAGAATGAGGGGTAGAGATATTATTATTATTATTATTATTATTATTATTATTATTATTATTATTATTATTATTATTATTATTACGCGAGTGACAACGTCAAATTGTTTGAAGGCACAAACCTAGTAGTCTAAAGCGTGGAATTCACACTCAGATATGCCCTGCAGATCTATCCGGCGGACACGCCCGGCAGTTACATAATAATAATAATATCTACCCCTCATTCTAATCACAGGGATTAGCCCAGAAGTCAGCGACTTGTGCGGGAGAGGGGGCGGCATATTATTATTAAGCAGGCCGCATTTGCGCCCAGAAACGACTTACGTTGGTAGGCCCTAACCACCATTTAGTGCAGGAATGAGGGAAACCTGGAAACCCCTCATCTGCCAGTATATGCCAAGCTCGGAAACACGATCTACCTGTTCGCTGCCGTGTCCGCATGTGTGTGCCTGATGCGGGGCGTGTCCGTCGGGTAGATCTCCTGGGATATTATCTGACAGTAATATCCCCGCTTAAGAGCCAGTGGCCGGCAACCTATAAGTAAATGATTATACCTGAAAATTTGCACAGTGAGTCTCTTATACTTATCACTCATGAGGTGATAGCTCGCTAAGTCCAGCGAGGCCGACCCAACTGATACTCAGGTTCGGGAGGTATGGAAATTTAACCAACTTCGTTATTAAATTAACAAAGCTGCCGTTTGAAAATTTTAAAATATCAGATTTAAAAAATTAGGCATTTATTTTTATTATTTATTATATTTAGCACCTTTTTTGTATTAAAATAATATAAGTAACAAATAACCTCTATTTCTAGCATAGGTTCTGAGATTTGGTGATGTCGATTACAATGCTTGACATTTCTGACAGTTTTTGAACGTCAAAAATCAGATTTAATCAAATTACTTTTGAAATTTATAATTTTTGCCAATTTCACAAGTGTCTGCCATGACTTTAGAAGCACGGTAATCGTCTGCCTTTGTTATTTTTATATAATAATAATTGTATATTTTAAAATTTTCAAACGGCAGCTTTGTTAATTTAATAACGAAGTTGGTTACATTTTCATACTTCTCGCACATGAGTAACTCTCGAGTCGGCCTCGCCGGGCTTAGTGAGTCCCTACCTCATGAGTGATAGGTATAAGAGACTCACTGTGCAAAATTTCAGGTATAATCATTTACTTATAGGTTGCCGGCCACTGGCTCTTAGACTATAGAAAAAATATAGACGTCGGTTCATGTCCATGATATAGGTCATGTGTCAGGTCCCGCGTTTCCTAGGGTCTTACGGTCCAGAAAATGCTTATTTGCTTTATGCTGGCGCTTATGCAAATATGATGGCTGCATTGCAATATGAAATTAACTAACTTGCTGTAATTTTAAATGTCATTAAAGAATGTGTGTCACAGTAAACAAACGAGCTTCACGCTACAATACAACCAACGTAAATTGGCATAAAAACCAAGTTTTAGCGATTCTGGACCTCACAACCTAGAAAAAATATAGACTGTGCCAGTGTCATATTGCCCGCGACCGCAAATTCATGGCTGCCCTAAAAGGTCCAGAATCGCTAAAACTTGGTTTTTATGCCAATTTACGTTGGTTGTATTGTAGCGCGAAGCTCATTTGTTTACTGTGATTGGTCGCATTCTTTAATGACATTTAAAATGACAGCACTACTACAATGACTACTATCATCCCCTGAAGTTTGTGCCATCCTTTTCAGGACACCATGTATATTTCACTTCATACAAAATAAGAGCTATAAAATGTTATAGCTTTGACATTTCTTATTTGTGGTTATGACTGAAGCTAGATATTTTCAAACACATCCATAACAACCCAATCATTATTTTCGGATTCTCATGGCAGCGGGAGTGAAAAGATCCATTTTGCCCGCTGTCATAGCAACGGGCAAAATGAAAAAGTCAAAATGTCCGAAAAGAGGAATATATTTTAGCAAGATAGGAGATTAAAATTTTAACAGAAATTTAGGAATTCTAAATGCCTACGAATATCCAAAATTACGCCACTGCTTTTAGCTGAAAAATATTTTTCTTATTACCAAGTTTGACAAAACATAGTTTTTTGAGAAAAATTTTATAAAAGAGACCTATATTATTTTTTATATTCTCTATTCTTAACCAAAGTAATACAAAATGAGGACACCCAATGAAGCTAATTTTTTAATCATGTTTGTAGAAACTACTTTTCAATATTTCAATGCATTCAGTGATAATGTTATTAATTTTGACCATATATTCGAAAGGCCTAATAACGATAAAAAATCGAAAGAAAAATTATAAAAGAGCTTAAAAGAGCACCAAGTCAAACTATAACTCCCGAAAACACGGCGCTCCTGGTACGTTGAAGCAGACCGGACACCGCGTTGATTTGTAAGCTGTGAATGAATCGAAACCGCGAGCAGTTATAGCAGTCTGAAAAGGGCTTTAAATGATTATTTAAAAATGTCTTTTTGCAGTGTAAATATGCATTTAATTTTTTTTTAGTTGCGCATTTATATTATACATATTCATTTTTCTCTATATTCCCTTAAAATTAATGTTATTATGACTGAATCACCCCTGTATGATTATTGGAGACTCAATAGCCTCCATATCCTGTATACAAGCTCTTGGGCAAGTTTATAAATTTTATTTAATTAAATAAATTATAGTAAGTACAGCATGTTTCCAATAACAATAACTCATCTAATGGGGTGTTGCAGTTTACAGCTAATTTAAATTAAGTATTTCTGTTATTATTTTCGATTTATCTGGTATAACGAATAAATGAATAACTTCTCATTGTATGTGTCAAAACAATTAACATAAAAAAATTGCTATTTGTGCATGTCCAAAATGCTGTCTGTACACACGTCAGCCACATTAGTCTGTTGGGAAATGATCCACAAAGGGAGATAGAACACTTATTTTTTGTTCCAGTCCAGTGTACGACGATATTTCCAGTAGCATATTTAAATCGTTCTTTTCCGACATTCTGACTCTTAATTATTTTAGCTTAATTAGAGGAAATTAAATAAAAAATATATTTTGCAATGGCATTTTTTCCAAAAAGTTGTTATATTATTATTAAACATTTCAAAAATATCTAACAAAAATGTTACAGTATATTTTCTAGATTATAATACCTATAGTTTTTTATTTTAAAACCAGTGTGAAAACGCCTTTAATTTGATAATGTAATACTTTAAAACTTTCGCTATAAGGTCACCGTATTTTTTGCCTTAAAATGATCAAATTTGTTGTGTTTTTAGGTACAGAAATCTCGAAAACTAAAATATGTATAACAAAAGTATTATCTAAAATAAAAAATGTTTATTTATCCACTTTTGCTATACCTATACCTAAATTCTTCTTACTTAAAATAATAACTTATAAAAAGCGTTTGTAAGACATACATTATTTTGCTATTCTAATACCACATTTTAACAATTATTTTCACATACTTATAATCAAAAGTGAATAATCTGATATACCTACAGAACTTTATAAGTTTATAACAATATTTACATCTACAGTTAAATTTAAAAAATAGGTATTTTCAAAGATGTTTGTACCTAACTATTTGTTGGTTTGACTGCTTTCTGTCGTTATATAATCGTTTTACTTCGGTTTTAGTATTTTCAACCTTTACATCGCTGGGTTAGCTCTAGCCAGGCGATTCCAAATATTCAAATTCGATTACTTACAGTATTAATGTTATTGTGATGCGAGTGTTTACATTAGTTTTTAAAGTGTCAAAAATGGTTTACGTGTATAGCAACTAGGAGTTGATGTATGTATGTCGTTTTAATTTATGCTGAAGTGAAAATGCTTCAGCAGAACGATTTCCCGGTAAACATGTGCCAAATGCAGCTACTTTTACTGCAGTGTGCATTGAGTGCAAGTGTAGTCTAACGCGGACGTGACACGGAAAATTTGCAACCAAATCGTGGAATAGATGGAGGTCCAGGGCGTCCATGATGTATTGCAGCAATGTGGCGTATCATATATCAGTCAGTGGTCGCGCGGTTTAAGGCGTCAGTACTTGAATCGAGGGGACTGGATCGCTGTGGGTTCGACCCATGCAGCCGGTAGACCGTATATAAGCTATATTCGTGGAGAGATTGGTACCCTCTCTGCGGGTATGGTAGGGTGGAAGAATGTTGGCTTGGGTCAATGTGAGAGATTGATACCGGATGACATTTGACTACCCCCCTAATTAATGAGGTTTTCCAGGTTTCCCTCATTCCTGCACTGAATGGTGGTTAGGGCCTACCAACGTAAGTCGCAAATGCGGCCTGCTTAATAATAATATGCCGCCCCCTCTCCCGCACAAGTCTTCGACTTCTGGGCTAATCCTCGTGATTAGAATGAGGGGTAGAGATATTATTATATACGAGGCTCAATTATATCCGTACCATGTACAGCGTGTCCGAACATTAATACCAAGAGATTCGACTAGGGGGACCGGTATCATAGCCGCCACGATCTTCTGACTTAAAAAATGAAGTGTGTCGCACCGAAGTGAATACTATTGATGATTTAAGCAAACGCATCATAGCTGCTGCCAATAACTTACATGTTCACAATGGACAAGAAGCAGAAATATTTGTGTTAGTTTGTAGAAAATGGGTAAGACGGGTCCAAAATTTTGTTGTTGTAACATCGGGTATGTCAAACTATTTTATTAATTAAACCACAAATTTATTCTATTAGCAATGACAATAGCGGCAAAAGCAGTTGAATTTGCTGTATAAAATAGGTGCTATAAAATTGTATTTATTTCTTTCCTTGAAAATTTCTTTCAATTTTTTTCTGGTGGCTGATTGCATGCTTTGCCTTGTCAGGTTTTACAATGGACCAGTTTCCAGTGCCGTGCAGAACTGTATTTTTAAATCATTTTCGAACTGCCCTCTTTGATTTTCTTTAGAAAGTTGTATTTGACAAACATATTGAGCATAGTAGTAAAATAAAACTATGCCTTTGCTTGATATTTTATAACAAAAACATCTGTACGCAGAGTGTCACGAAATGAATGCTACATAGTAGAGTAGATTCCTAACGACAAAATAGTTTACAATTTAACCAAACTTTGATTATATTTTTATAAAATTGTATTTATGAGAGTCCCCTGTACATTCGAAAATTTTATTTTGGGTAAGTTCTGAGTCACCCTATACATATGTATATTATTCAGTTTTTACGTGGCACCCTTAACGAAATCTCTATCTCTTATATTTTCCAAGATCTCAATATTATATCATCAAAATGGCAGTTTTGGCCAGTTCTGTAAAGCATTATGTTTTACGAAGGTATTTATTACAAGTATTATCTAAACACAAAATTATACCCTATGCTACTTTTATACGTGAACTGACATTCCATATGTCATGTAAACAGTCAGCGTGTAAGTGCTAGCTATGGTTTTTCCCTTGGTACACTATTTGTTCTGTTGGAAGAACATGACTAATAAAATGGCACAAGACTGAGGTTAAAGTCCTTATTCTAGTAGGCTTTGAAAACGACGATGAACTTCCGGTCTCACATTTACCGTTAGTTTCTTTGCTTGCTGCAAACGACGATTATAGCCTTCCTACTCAAACATTAAAGTATTCCCATATACTAAATTACTGAACTGAAATATTGTATAATCCAGGTCTCAAGTAACTATGACTGATTATATTTTAAACAGTAAATATCTGGGGTAGACATAAGATAATTACTTTCGTTATTAGTTATGATGTAATATAATTAATGCAAACATGAATAATGTGATAACAAAGTATGTAAAAGTAGTTATTGTAAGCCTATTTTTTTAACTACATACGTGCTTATCAAAATTCTTGTTATACAGGGTGTTAACGATAAAATTGGCCAAACTTCACGGATATATTCTATCGATGAAAATAATTGAGGTTTGTTATATAAAAAAATGTACCTATTCAAAGTGTAATAACGGAGTTACAACTGTTTATTTTGACATCTTACGTCATAAAATGAGGTTGCTAGGGAAGTATAATTGTTTATAGCAATAAATAGGTAAAAATGTACTTACTTGGTTTGTACTTTTATTGTAACCCTAATTAATTCCAGAGCTGTCAATGTTACGAACACTTTACTGGAATAATTATTTGTCAAAAATGTAGGGAAAATGAATAAAATTTCTTGAAATTTTACAAATATCAGCGTACTTTTATCTTGAAAAATGTACACTGCCCACCCAGTACGCCTACGTCATTGTAGTATATTTTAAATTCATTCTCAAATAGTCTCTTCCAGAGTTTAAGTTATGGATAAGAATAGAAAAAAATTGGAACACCCTGTACTCCCTTATTAAGCTTTCAATAAAAAATGGTTATATAAACCATAATTATAAAGATATCAGAAATTAGTAACCTGACGGGAAATGAGGAGCGTTCAAATTGTAACCCAATAGTAACGGATGAAATGGCAAAGAAAAATAATATTGTAAGTACGAGATCAAGATGAGCCAAATAATAGTATGAACAAAGTTTAACTGAAATGTTTTCTACCGAAGTATAATTAAATAAAATTATTGTTTAACTTTGTATGTATTGTTGTGTTTTATGATTGTTCCTTATGTAGTATGTTTTAAGTAGTTTGAGTTAATTAGGTATACTAGGTATTAGTTAAACAACAGTATCGAATTAAAAAAAATAGATGAACATTCGCGACTTTAAATTTAATAGTGTGGATAACTTTACTCTAGGTAATTGTGATGAGGTCAAGTCTGTATTGGAAGTAAATAATTCATTGTCGAATTTTAAAATATTACATAACAATATTAGGAGTCCTAGTAAAAATATAGATGAAATGAAAATACTATTACAAAATTTGGATTTAGATTTTGACTGTTTTATTTTTTCCGAAACTTGGATATTGGATAATCCGGAATTGTACAGTGTAGATGGATATAGCATGCTATATAACCACGGACTGGTAAATCAGAATGATGGTGTCGTACTATATATAAAAACAAATTTGCTATTTGAGTATAAAGTAGATGATATCGATAATATTAGGGTCCTTAACGTAAAAATTAAATATAATTTGCAAAACATCGTCCGGATTCTAGCATTATATAGGTCACCAGCCACCATCAGCTAATGATGATTTTTAATACCAATCTTCAGAGATACTTTCAAAATTTTGAGTTTACAAATAATGAGCATTATCTTTTTGTAAGGGATATAAATATAAATTTATTATCATCCATGACAGATTATGTTGTAGAATATTGTAATATAATATGAGTGAATTAGGTTTTGCATCTACTATCAATGAACCCACAAGAATAACAAAATCATGTATCGATTATATTTTTATTAAGTCAACAAATAATAGTTTATTAGAATATATTTTCCCCGTAGTTTTATAAAGTAACATCACAGATCACTGTACAACCATATTACAAATAATCCTAAGTCACATTGTAACAAAAACTTAAATATACTCAAAATATAGATACTAATAAATTTTATTTATTACAATGATTTAATTAATAGAAATAAATTTGATTCAAAAAAATTGTGGAAAGTAGTTCAAAATATTACCGTATCTTATTCAAAACCAAAAGTTATAAGTAGTTTACAATCTGGTAATACCATTATAACAAATTGTAAAGATATGGCTGATGAATTTAATTTAACATTTGCAAATATAAGAAAATTATTAGTTCAAAAAATAAAACATAATAAAAATGTTATATTTACAAAAACAAACTCTTTATCATCGTTAGTGCTGCTACCTGCAAGCAGGAACTAAAAAATGTAATATTGCAATCAAAAGATAATAAATCACCTGAAACTGATAATTTAAGACCAGAAGAAATAAAATCTGTTGCCAAGCTTATTTTAAACATCCTGTCTATTTAGTTCTAGGTAGTTTTTTATTATTTATAAATCTGATTTGTGAATAACTATTAGAGATAGCACGGGTCTGCAAATGAGTGGTATTTAATATCACATTATGTTGATTTCCGAAGGAATTTGGTGTCTTGAATTCAGATTTGGCGTCATCACATCAAGATTTTAAAATAATCAGGGCATATTTGGAGAACTGCTGGTTGTAGAGAATTTTACCGACACGAACTGAACCAAATACCGTAAAGTTAGATTATTCTATTTCCATTTTGAAACGTCCAAGTTGGATTTTTCGCTGAGATACAGCAGACTGAATTTTGTACTGCGTACAGAAAATCAAATGAAACGATAATGTAACTTGTAATGTAATGATAATGTACTTGAAAATATCAGATTCGTGATCAACTATCTTTGGAACCCTTTGAATTATACTTTTATTTTCAGCTAAAAATCAAGTGAGCCTCCATGTTCGCTTCATTTCATTTTCTGTTCCCAGTACCAA
Source organism: Monochamus saltuarius (assembly GCA_025584915.1). Classification (NCBI taxonomy): domain Eukaryota; kingdom Metazoa; phylum Arthropoda; class Insecta; order Coleoptera; family Cerambycidae; genus Monochamus; species Monochamus saltuarius. The sequence goes on from CM046724.1 coordinate 33,918,511, forward strand.
CTTTACCCTACTGTATTTTGGCATAAAATAACTCTATTTAAAGGTTTCAAACTGAAAATTGAAAGGCACCATATTTCACGTTACTTTCATTAGTTTTTAGATCAGTGGTTACCGAACTGATGGACTAAGAGAGACTGATTAAATATTCAACTGAAATAATAAACAACTATACTTAGGCAACAATGGAAAAATGTTTTAAGAAGAAATTGCAGACTAAAATAGATTGCTAAACGGGATTTATTAAAGTTATAACTATAAATTACAAACATAATAGATGAGTCGAGATAATAAAATATACGATATTAACTCCTGTCCGAAAATGTGTCGTTTTGGCAATGCTTACTCGTGAGAAACTTTAAAGAAAATGAGGTGGGTCCATTAGATGACCTGCCCAAAGTCCTGATTTGACACCACTGAACTTTTTTGTTAGGTTACATGTAGTCAATGATCTATGAGACACTAGTGAAGTCCCAAAAGGAGCTTGTTATTCGAATTATTGTCGCGTGACTTTAAATTTAACAGGGCCTACAGCTGTTACAAAAAATGCGATAGAATTTGGTATGTTGCCTTCATAGATGTAATGAAGTTCGAGGTCGTCATTTTGACTCAGTGTTATATATCATTACCAAATAGTAAGATTCTGTAAGGCACGTCGTTTTCTTATTGGACTAGGTTATTGGAAACTGAAGATTATTTAATTTGTGGATGCTAATTATGGGGGTGGTTGACATTGCTCTTACCAGTTCCCCTAGTTGCACCTATGCTCTGGTGCTATCGGATATTTTCATGTTCAACTTTTTACAATAATTTCTTTAATATTAAATGTTACTGATATTCTTCAGAATATATCTTTTAATGTGTCTTGTACATAAAACCATTATCCTTTTTATGTACCACAGACTACTCCTATCAAAATATGTATTGAGTTTGACAGATATTGTACTCAAACATGACCAAACTGATGTTAATACAACATAAGTTTATTTGACAGTACCTACTCAAAATTAAATTAGTTTACAGGGTAGTAATCTTACTCTTTGCTATGAAAATTATTCTTCAAATTTTTCTTGTCATGTTTACTTTATCAAAAATTGCTGCCATAGTGAATATTTATGTTATGCTCATATTTCAATATCAGGCACGATATACATTTTAAAACTTTTCTATGTTTCCTACTGTTTTCGTTTACTAGTATTCATTTTTGGAAAAATAAACGAAATACTTCTGGTATGTTCTGTGCGCTATAAAAAATAATTAGCAACAAAAATCATATACAGCTTTAAAAATGTACAAGTTAGATTTTCTGTAGTTAAGCAAATATACAATTTATTAAAGGATTTTGGTTTGGTGTATCGCATAGTTTTTTTTTCTTTAGTAAGAAAACAAAAATATAGCATAAAACTATAAAACCTCCCATATGCAAAAAATGATTTTACAGATTAATTTTGGTATCAGACTTGAGTATTCAGGGTGATTCAGTCGTAGTGTCATTAATCTAATTAACATTAATGCCATTTTAAGAGAATATATGGAAACGTGAGTATAATACGAATACGCAATTGAAAAAAAATGTAAATGCATATTTACGCCGAAAATAGTATTTTCAAATCATCATTTAACCCTCTGTACCGACTACTGATGGCAGTTCAATTCGGTGTCGGCCTGACGCAACGTTGCCAAATTTAAATATTTTCCTGGTACTTATGTTACTGTTGAAATATGTAATGAATGCTATTAATTATGTTTTAAAAGTATTCAATTAACATATCAAATTTTAGTTTAAAAAATATTTAATATTGAAGTTGCTCCTACGAATCAAATAAAACCATTTACATTTGATTACATAAATACTGTGATAAAAACCAATACTCACTAAGTAAATTATTAAGAGGGGCTGGAAGAGTTTTGCGTATTAAAATACTAACGGTAATACAAAAAACCCTCGTGCTGCTCTCTAATTCAAGGCTTACTGACTCGGCCGCTTATTCTTCTTTTATAGACCAAACGAATATTCCAGGTATTTTCTAGCATCTCTAGATCCATATTTCGAACGATTCTCGTCGATTCTCAGTTTTCCAGTCGCGCCTCGATACACAGCATTATTTTGTTCACCAGAATCGCGTACGGGCGATCGGGGCAATCTAGCGTTTTGCGATACCGCAGTCGTCGAATTGGGTGCGAGCGGGGCAAGGGGCAAATTCTGTGACAATATTTAAGTGTGATTTGCATTATTTGGGAATATCAACGTACAAGTTCAAATTGAGCTGTTGAACTTGCACTGCGAGGGCATGATGAATCCGAAAATTTTCAAAATCCTGATATTTTTCAGAACTTGACAAAATGCATAAATTTTATATTGCATACTAGAAGTTTGTCATTATAAAAAAATATATGTATCACTTCAGCACGGAACAGTAATGAACTTGCTGTTCTCATGTATGTGATCCTAAATGGCAACGCTGTTTCGTTTCAATATAGTTTCAATACTCGAACAAATCATCAGAAAATTTGTATGGGTTGATTGCTTATCTTTTAAAACGGTCGAGTAATTTTTTTTTTGATTATCTATCTTTATTAGGCCTTTCGAATACGTGGTTAAAATTAATGACATTATGACTGAATAACCCTGTATACATAGTCAAGGGTATCAGCTACGAAATTTATGCTGAAATAATCAGCAGTCATTCGAGGAGTTCAGCATCACTCTCATATTTTAGAACGCATAGGTCAATTTTTAATTTTTATTTAAAGTGACGTACTCGATGAAATCTGTCTTATATCTTATCATACATAATCTTTATTTCGAATTTCATTGTCAATTTTGCTGAAAAAACTTGCTAAGCATTGCAAAATTGTATTACGCATTTTTTAGCAAAAACTATATAGCTTCATTAAATTGTTCCTACGCTAAAATATCATTTCAGTAGAAATAAATATGGGACTCACATAAAGTATTTCAACTTTTTGAAGAAACCCAAACTTAGCTATTTATTTCACAAGTAATTGTATCGTTGAAAACGATGTAAAACAATTTTTTTTTTAATTTTCTAATAATTCTTACAGTGTCCACGTCAAATAGTTATTTTTTTTTTAAAGCGTTTCAGAAAAGAAAAACCTCATCTGTATGAATCTTAATACGTTCATGGGCGTGATCCAGCACTTTTATATCCAACTCCAGAAGATATTCCTAGTTCCACCATCTAGTAAATCTGAATCCAACAAAAGGAATTTTGATGTTAACAAATAGAAATACGTACAATTCAATAACGCACAAGTTTTTTTTATAAAACATTTCTAATACGATATATTTTAAAAGAAAAACATTACGTATGGTACTCTATACTGAAAAATTTAGTTTTGAAAATCAACCAACTGTTCTAAAATATACTGCTGTTCAAAATGGAAAACATGAATGAATAAATTTAAATATTTTTCCAAATTGCTAATATGGGTTAATTTAAATGGGACACACTGTATGTATTTATAATGAATATAATGGAGAAGTTCACTTTTTACATTTTTTATCAAAGAAGTCCGTCGCCCGTGACTTAAAATATGAAAGAACAAGACAGTGATGCTGGAATACCACCATAACAAATTACGCTAGTTTCTTTGCAAAAAGCAGAATCTTTTAGGTACACTTAAGTATCAGTTAATCTATAAATCCGGATATAATTTTAACGTCATTTCATACAATTTTTGTGAAGATAAACTCTCGAAACTAATTTAAAACTACCTACGTCAATTCCGTTCTTATATTCCAACCAATGCAATGTTATTCTTTGTGTTATTGAAAAACGATATAAATAGTACAAGAGCCGTACTTAGTTATGAACAAGTTATTTGAATTGAAATTATTTACGGTGCAACTCATTTAAGAAAATACATTAGAAACAACAAAGTTTTTTCAGAAGAAAATACAGCGTGGACCATTTTGGTGATGCATATTGGTATTTTGGAAACTATAAGAGATAGGAAAATAGTTACATTTTGAAGGTTTTAGACAGTTCGGTTGCTAACTTACAGACACGTATTGTCTGTAATTATTCATGATAGATCAGTGCAAGTTAACTTCGGGCTCTGGGTGCAGCAGGTTTAAGCCGGGGGCATATTACTCTGATGCCACGCCACCCGACGTGATGTGACGTGTTGTATGTACTCTGTGTGCACACTGTTACCACGCCATGCGATGCCTCGTTACGTTACATTTTATCATTGGCAAAATAGTAGAATGTCGATGTAATTTTAAACCCTGTTAAAGTTACCAAAAATAATTATATATTATTGGATACTAGAAAGTTCAACTTGGGTAGTGTTAGTATTTATATTGCCAAAATGTAACAATTGTATACTTAAAATATTTATTGAAACTGGCTCTTTTTATGGAATTTTTACATAAACTTCAACAATAAATTTTTCACATTTTAAAGCCAATGTAAGAAAGATGTTCACAAACCTTTCCTAAGTTCATCCTTTATAGCTATTTAGCTGCAGTCAAAAAAAGTATTGACCTTTTTAGAGTAGAAGAGAAAGGTAAACTTAAAATTATATACGTCGATATGCACGTCGTTTTTATTATCGCCATATTTAACCATAGTATGATCACGTAATATACAGTTATCGGTATTTTTTGTGCCATAAATAGTTTAGCTATTACTAGATAAGAGTATCTATCAAGGGTTTAAAATCTTACTGTCTTGAAGACTACTCTGCTAATACACGATGACGGCGCCCTTAATGCATAATATAATTTCTGTATTTCAAAAAGGCAGGGTCCAAAAATTAGGATCACCTTCGTTTCGTGCTACCTATTCGAACAGTACAGTGCGTACAGCTTATCATCCAATGCAGTGCTAGAAAGAAATTCATGGAATCAACGGAATGGGGTTGGAAACGCGCTATCGACGGTTTATTGCCAGCCTGTTTGATCACTTTTACCACTTGCGAAGATCGAACTTGAAACGTTGATGAACGTATTGATTTAGAGAATTTTCTGACAGTTGAAGTATCGGATGAAGAGAATTAAGAAGCAGAAGAAACTGGAGACACTGAGCAAACTGAAGAAAATAGATAAAGTAGAGACTGCGAGCCACCAACACCACATCACCTTGATGAGCACTCCAAATGTAAAAAAACAGATATTAATTTAATAAAGTAGACAGTTTATGTAATATAAATTTGAATAAACAATGATTTAAATATTCTACAGTTATAATTTAATTATTTAACTATTTTATGACATATTGACTTTATATATTCAAATGGTACAATATATTCCTTATTGTATCGTATAACAAATCATTCGTTCAGTGTGACACGAAAAAGAAAGATTTTTCCATTTAACATTAACAAAATTTCATAAATTTTGTCTGTCATTTTATGTATTTGACATGAAATTCAGGTGCATACTGTTACCACGCGACACCATGCTACATGATAAAAATCTAACAAGTCGGATTCGCAACACGTCGGAAGGCGTCGCATGGCATGGCGTGGTGTAGCTTCAAAGCAATGCGCACACAATATATAAAAATACATAGAATAAACGGTGCCAGATACGTCGACGAAGTGGTTCGCAAAGGCAAGTTCGTGAGGGCGAAACTCTATCCGTCCATAGGGATAGCCGACTGAGCCTTAGTAACAAAGTAAAGTTAATCAAGACTGTCTTGTAGCCACAGTTGACGTATGTCGGAGCAGCATGGGGATACGCAGCGAAGACGCACCTGAAAAGAGTGCAGGCCGTTGAGAATGTCGCCCTGCATTGCGCGACGGGGGCCCCTTGGTTCGTCCGCAACACCGACATTCGCCGGGATCTGGGATTCACGCCATCCCTGGAAGCGATGAACGCGCGAGCGGAGGCATCCTTCGCACCCGCAGAAGTCCACAGCAATCAGCTGATCCAGGCGGCGGTGGACTACCGATCCGATGCGGCGGCCAAGGTTTCAACTCCTGGACGCAGGGTAAGTTAAAATAAACATAATTTTTAAAAAGTTAAAACTACAATAATCTTTTCCTTTTCAATAAGGGTGTTACAAATATCTAGGCCGCCAATTCAGGTGGGTTCACATTAATTTAAGATAAAAGTCTAAATATATATTTAAAGTTAAAGGCAGCGCCTGTAAAGAATATTGTTTATCATAATGCGTAAGCGCTAAGTCACAAAGTCATGAAATTGGTAAACAGGAAAAAACATTGGATTTGACATAATCCTGCAAAACTGAAATTTTGAAATATTTATAATCAGTGAGGTGGAGTGTAGATCGATAAATAAATTGTCTACTGCACACCTGTTGACGATATTAATGATCTTCATACACACATTGAAAATAAATTTAATGTAAAATAAAAATTTGGTATACTCAATTAAATTTTTAAATGTAACCACTTTTTAATAGATACGACAGATTTTTTAAACGTTTTTCTCTCGAAATGGTAATTTTTCACAACGTTGACAGAAATCAGCTTTTTACTAAAACAAGCTGTAGCAAAAGAATAAGTGCGTGTATCCCATGCCACTGATTATTATCTTGCTTGCCAAATTTCATAATCTGACAAGCAGGAATCACAATGCGTGACTTACTGTTCATGCATTGTGATCAAAAATTCACTCTACACACGCCACGTATAAATGTACATATTTTTCATAGGAGGCAATTTAAAGAAAAAAATATATTTGTACATTAGAATGAGGGGTAGAGATATTATTATTATTATTAATATTTAACTTAATGTGTAGAATACGCCCCCGAAATAGCGGCCTGGATTTTTGTTACACTCCTACAATAGTGATGATGTATCTACTTATATTTTTATTCCTTTTGGAATCTGGAATTGTGGGCAGGATAGCAGAAAGGCTACAGCACTTAGGCCCCATTGGGCCTCTTGTACTTCCTTCTTTTAGGAGATCAATCCACCTGAGCCGCCAACCAACCTAATGAGGAAAAGCATCATCTCCATTGCTGTGGTGGGTGTCGTACGCATAGCTCCAGTTATGCTTAGGCAGGCAATCCTTTGTACCTAGCTGAGCTTTTGTCGTCTGTTGGACTTTCGGCCACCAGACAACAGCTTCATAGGCTAACATTGGTCTCACAATGACAGTGTATATCCACATGACCACCTTTGGTTTCATTCCGAAGTTTTGCCAATGGTCCTGCGGGACTACTCACAGGATATGTACGCTTTTTTAGTCTATCCAAATGAAGATTCCGTGGTAGTTTCGAATCAAGTATGGCTCCAAAGTATTTCACATCCAATTCAAAACTTAACTAACGTTTAGGAGAGTCGGCCCCATTTTTCTCTTTCTCGTGAAGAGAACCATTTCTGCTTTCCTGACAGGTGCATTCTTTAGCATAGGATCCCTTCAGATCTTCCACTAATCAGCATAGTAAGATTATCGGCATAAGCAATGATATAGATGCCAATTTCCGAGTTGAGGTGGCACAAGATCCAGTACCAAGTTTTATAACAGTGGTGATAGTACACCTCCCTGCGGGCAGCCCCTTGCAAAAATGTCTCTTACGGAGATATCCGCCACGCTGATTTGGCTATTTTAGGAAGCATATTTGATATCCAATCACAGATGGTAGGAGAAATGTCCCCTTCCACAAGAGCTAAATTGATTTTGGAGAAGGTTGTTTTGGCAAATGCTCCCTCTATATCTATGAATACTCCAAGGGTGGACCCTTTATTGTCCAATAATTTTTCGATCCTACCCTTCATCAAGTGGTGGGCACTGTCCCTTATGTATCGTTCACACACCTTATCCATCGTTTTCAATACAAACAAGGTCAGGCTGATGGATCGATAGGCCTATGGGGTGGTGTAGTAGTTCAACCTGCCTGTTTTTGGAATGAACACAACCCTCACTTTAAGCACTGGTTAATAAACCCAAATCATCGTCTCTCTCTTTTACAAGGACTGTACATAACCTACCAGCCTGCGAGTGATTTTCAATTTCCTCGCAGTAGACTCTCCATGCATCCTTTTGTCTTTTCCTGACTACTTTTTTGAAAAGTCTTAGGTGGGTGTTGTACAATTCCCAGTCCGCGTCTTATCTAGTCATTTGTGCCGTATTGAATGATATCCTGACCTTCTTCCTCAGTTCGCTCAGCTCCCGTTTCCACCAGCTAGTCGTTGCATCAGATTGCCGGGTTGACCTCAGACTGCTGGGCTCCATTATTTTTAGGCTCCTGATCTTGTACCGCTGCCAGGTTCTCCCAGAGGTGACATAAATATATATCCTTATCAGTTCTTCAAGGGTCCCGCAACAGATTAAGAGGAGTCTTAGTGAGATTAATCTCAAAATTTATCCAGCGATGATCTGTCACATGCCAGTTTTGGATTACCTTAGATATACAAGCCGTTGATGTGATGTCTATTAATGTATAACTTCTAGAGTTAACAAATGTCGGTACACAGACTCTATTACTTATAGAATGGTTGCTAGCGTTAATGTAATCATCCCATTTCTGGGCGTGATACTGTGCTACCAGTTCCTCCATCTCTCTTGTTGGTGATGGGCTCTGAATCCTCTGTGAGGTACACTGATGCTACGACAACCACAGTCTGTTTACCCTTGACTACACATTCCACTTTCACGGCAGATCAGATGTTGAAAGGTGTTGTAGTGGTTGGATTTTGATATGGCGAGGAGTGTATATAGCCATTCTCGGCCTGTCTGTATTGGGTGTGCTGAAAATACGCCCAGTTAGTTTAGTTAAACCTGAAACATCAGATTTGACTATACAGGGTTCCTTTATTAGTGCAAGTGTATCCTGCTCAAGACGGCGGCATAACGCAGCAGTGATCGCTCGACTGTGTTGCAGGTTTCACTGTAGAACACTGACCTTGATATCATCAACCATTTTGAAGCTGATTATGGTGGCTGTCCGTATCCTCCTGAACCTCCTAGGAGGCGGGGAGGATTTCCTCTGCTTCCTACACCAGATATGGAGGAATTGAGGAGGCAGCTACATTCGCATGCAATTCCGCCTCTTCATCATCCGTCTCCATCTACTCCTGTTCCGACGGTCCAGGGGCAGTTGATACTGTCCTAGGTTTCATTTTTACCCTGAGAACAAGGAAGTGAAAAAGGTACTGACTGCATCTTCATCGATCTTGTTATTCAGTCCCGAGCAGCGAAGCGAGCTGGTATACTACCTGCTGATGATGAGTTTATGACAAAGTAGTGCGAAGAATGAGTGTTATGTACAGTGAAGTGGAGGCCCCACAAAACACCTATCTTTCCTAAGACAAAATTCTCTAGTCTTTTTTAAGGTTGTATTGTAACAAAAGAATTCGTTTTAACCGTCTGAATAATTTCAGTCTAGACGGAGAGAAGTTTGTAAGTCGTACAAGATTATCAGAGTGAACCCTAAAATTAATGTTAATATCATCGACAACGATGATCTTGACCTTCGACAGATCGGTCAAAACGCCTTCAAGGTTCCTTAGAAAAATTAAGACGTTACCAGAACTAGATGACTTGTATGAGTTGTATGTCACTAGAATAATGAGTTTATGTTTAGAAATCTTAATAGCACAAAATTCCGCGTGCAGTTCTTCACAATGGTTATAAACTGATACTTCTACTACATCAACTCAACAGAATCCCTTACAAAAATGCAAACACCGCCCCTGTCTTTTACCCTTCTACAGAAGGATGCAGCAAGAAACAAATTTGTACATTAATTGCTGATATAGTTGATTGTGTTAACCAGTGTTCCGAAACACAAAAAATGTTTATTTTATACTCAGAAAGAAATAAATTAATCAGGTCTACCTTGTTCGTCAGTCCTTGAACATTTATATGAAATAAATTGATCGTATCATCTTTAAGTAATTTTTTAAAAGAATATCTATCATTAACATAAACAGCCCTCTCAACACTCACTGGTTGATCTTGGTGTTCGGTCGTCTGTATAAAAAAGGTCTGATACATGCATCCTCTGGCCTCAGTAATGGGTCCATAGCCTTGTCGAGATTTGTTTCAAAAGTTCTGATTTTGAATGAGGATTGGAGTAATAGCGTAACATGACACTTCTGGAAAACTCACCTTCAAGAATTCTGTAAGTGTTGCCACATCTGTATTAGGCGCCAGCCTATATACATGTAAATCAATTTGCTTCGGCATACTCTTTAGGGAGTCTGCAGCATTGGAATTTTTCCCCACAATAGTCTTTTTCTTGATAGTATTGATCCCTTGTTTAGCTTTCTTATGTTTAATTTCCACCCATTCCTCATTCAGGGCTGTCTTAGATTTTGCAGTCCACGAATACGTCGCTTTCGAATCATCCTATACATGAATATACTTATCCATTGTCAATTTAGTCTGAGTGTTTAACAAACCAGCAGAAAAAGCCTTTTCAATCGTTTGCGAATTTTCTTGGCTTCTAATATTTGCAGGAGGTTTTACAGGCTTTTTTGTATTGTCACCAGTTTTTGTTGGCTGTGTCTTATCATTTACTGATATTAAATTGCTCTTTAGTAAATTATGTTCATTTAGTAATTCAATATGTTTATTGACCTAATACATTTATCTTTTATCATATAGTACACTTATCAGGGTATCCTTTTGCTTAATTATATAAGTAACAATTTGGGGTCTGCCTTTTTCCACTGACTTTCATTCAGAGCATCATAGAACTCAGCCTCATTGCCTGTTGGAGTCTGATCGCCAGCACAGCAAGTTATTTCATCAAGCCCAACAGTGATTACATTTTTCAAAAGCTTAACACAACCATTGTGACTTACAGTATCACACTTGATGCACTTGAGACCCGATAAGGCCATGACTTTGCATCTTTTACACGTTTTTGAGGAGCTACACTCTCTGATTTGGCAGTCGGCGCCATTATTTCAGATGAGGGTCAAAATAGATTTTTTCTACGTTCATGCAAAAAAACTAACTTTATTGAACTATATTTAGTGAAAAAACTAGTGCAATAAAATTTTAATTGCATTCGTCTATCATTCTACTACAGCGCTTTGTGATCATAAACATTCAAGTCGACGCCATATTTAATCCATTTTCTGTGAGATTGTATTATGTTTTAAGCAATTGCATATTTCATATTATTTTTAATCACATTTATTACATATTGGATTACTAAAAAATGCAATTTATTAAAAATAAAAGCAGTTTCCTTTCAATATCAACTGAATTACAAGTAAAGTTTGAGTAAAATTGTTCCTAACATATTAGTTCCTAACTTTCTCAATGCAAATCGGTAGTGCTAATTAATTATTAAATATTCTACTATTAAATTACACTTTTTATTTTCCTACACTTAGTGCCACCGAAGTAAAACATTTTTTGGTTTTTGCATGAACATAGAAAAAGTATTGTATGCAACTCGTATAAACACTGACTTTTTGCATAAATAACTATTTTTAATTTTAGTTAAAAATTTATTTGTTTATTGTAAAATTAAAAATAAAACCACTTCAGTACTTTACTCTCACATTTATTTGTTTCCTATACACCAAGCGTATCAAAGTTTATTTATGGTATTGTGAATATTTTTATAATCAAATATTTTTATGAACAATATATTTTTTGGAATAATCAACAATCCAATGTTGTTAAACGCTATGTATATAGTAAAGTCTCAAAGAGGCATCCAATGAATTAGTAAATATATATTACTCTTCACCGAAATAATTGAATAAATATATAAGAAAGGTTAATTTCAGCCTGATCTAGTTTTGCAAAATTCTATACATACAGGGTGTCCTGGAAAATATGGGAAATTTTTCGGGTGCAGACAGAATATGAAAAAATAAGATGAAAAGTTTCTATAAAATTTTTTCCTACAGGCCCTTTTTACGGATATATACGTGTCCCTGAAGGACGTCGCTGGCAATCGGTTTTTCTTGAATAATTATTTAAATTACTTATAATTAAAATATAAAAATTTAATGAGATGGACCTCTTGAAATAGTGTCCTTGAAACATATTTAGATCTGGTTTTATTTTACCAGATTAGGACTAAGCTTTACAACTTAATGCCTAAATTTTTAACACCCTGTATGATAAATAATAATTCTGGGTCGCTAAAAAAAGGTACTCTTGGTTATTGTCGATAAAATGAACCATTTATTTTTGGGCTACTAGCTGCTTGAGTTTAGTGTACTATGCCTGTTTTTTCTCGAAAACGGGCAAATTTTAACAAGAGCACTTTTTTTGTTTAGAATAAAATTTGCCATAACAACAAGTGATAAAAGAGGTAAACAGATTAACCTCAAAAGACTTAGAACCTAAAATGTTACCGCGGATAACTGTAAACAGTAAATAATAATAATATAATAATCACAGGGATTAGCCCAGAAGTCAGAGACTTGTGCGGGAGAGGGGGCGGCATATTATTATTAAGCAGACCGCATTTGCGCCCAGGAACGACTTACGTTGGTAGGCCCTAACCACTATTCAGTGCAGGAATGAGGGAAACCTGGAAAACCTCATTAATTAGGGGGGTAGTCAAATATCAACCGGTATCAATCTCTCACATTGACCCAAGCCAACATTCTTGCACCCTACCATACCCGCAGAGAGGGTGCCAATCCTCTCCACGAATATAGCTTATATACGGTCTACCGGCAGCTGGGCGCGAACCAACACCGATCTAGTCACCTCGATTCAAGTACTGACGTCTTAAACCGCGCGACCACTGACCGACCCGGAAGGAGAAGGAGGAAATATATATGTTCTTTGATATCAAATATCTAGGTAACCAAAGAAACAATTCTATAAGGTTGAAAAATTCAACAAATATCTAAAATTAAAATTAATTTCGCTAAATTCAAGAATTCAAGACGCAATCAACCACAATAAATAAGATCTAACCTATTTCTAAGGAAACAATTCCAGAAATAGGTCAGATCTCATCTATTGTGGCAGATTTTGCATATTCCTATGTATGTTCAAAAGTGAATTTGAGTTGAATATCATTTAATGATTTCATTATGTGAGGTACGTCTTTTTTCTTCAGTAAATTTAGCTAAATTAACTTTTGTTTTAGTAGTATATATTAAATTCAACATTATCTATGCTACGGAATTGTTCCTTAGCGTACCTAGTATTTGTTTCCAAAGGACATACATAATGACATCTGCAAAAGCTAATAATTTATGGACAAATATTGTATGTAATTCAACACTGGTCGGGGCATTGTACGCAGAGTAGTTAGTTTCACACAATATTATAAAATACAAAGTAGCATTGAGTAAATAATAGTACTAGTGGTAAAAAATCTTTAAAGTGTTTAATTTAAAAAAAAAACTTGAATTGCCTTCGAAAATGAGACAGTCTTGTACGTAGTCTACATCAAAATTTAATGACACCTCAACAGCATCGGTAGCGTTCTACGAATTTTATTATTTAACGTGGAAGAGTTTGAGCAGCAGTCGATAGTTGTTATGAACTGGCGGGACCTTGGCGGAACTATGGTCACGGGCGGGCAGAGAGGAGGTCTCGCGGACACGCGGATCGAAGTACAGGTTCAACGCACCTGACGGAATGGCGAGCCGGCCATACCGTTAATCCACACTAATGGGTTCCGCTAACATTACAGCGGAACTTATTCTGCATCTGGTGCTCCTTGCCTTCAAATTAGACTTAGGATGAGTTGATTTGGAATTACAATGCACTCGTAATGAGAGTACTCGGCTCAGTACTATGGTTAGATTGTGGGTATAATTACTTTAATAACTCTATAGTGGCAAGATCATCATTACAACTTTATGTGCAATCATTTAATATACGGTTTTTAGAGACTGGTTAATCCGTCTGAGCGTTTTATGTGAATTGTTAAAATAATCATAAAAAAACTAAGCACAATATATGCTTTACATCTTAACACCTTAGGTAACTATTAACCAGGGGCGCCGACTACGGGGGTGCTCCGGGGCTTGAGCACCCACTGAAAAAATAATGGTAATATGATAAATGGTTTAGGAATCCACAGAAAATAATTAATATACAGGATGTCCCAAAATAGAAGGTCATACCATTAACCACATATTCTTTGGACAAATATAATGTGACTTTCCTTATGCCATTTTTTATTTGGACGTCCCTGTTTCAATATATTTTAAAAAACTATTTTTGTCAATAATTCCATTGTTTTGTCAGATACACACTTGAAATTTTGCATGTACTTTTATCTTATTCCGACATACTTATTATGTAATTTTGGTGAAAAAAATCGAACGGCGAATGGAGGTAACTGAGGGATGCAGTACCCTTTATCCCCTCCAATTATTTCTAAGTTATTTCTATGTAGCTTTATCTTGAAACATCAAACGTACGTTTAAATGCTCCGTTCTGGAGAAAAACGGCATTTGTAGTGCCCATAAATCTATAGTTCACTATCATTTTCAAGTGGAACTGAAATTTTGTGAATATAACAATCATTACAATACCTTGGCAACTTAGCAAATCGTAATACTTACTGAATGAATATTTGCTATTTAAAACAAAATGGGTAATTCTAAATGTTATAAAATGAGGAATACTTATGAATTGAAAAAATAATATGGTATTAAAATCTTGTATCAACCAAAAAATAATAGTCTCATTTAGTAATAATAATAATGAACGATCAACATAATAACTTTTTAACTAAATATTATTAACTATAATAATTAATTAATTACTACTAATTTAACAAACGTTCTACTTGCCCACCCTTCTCATTAACACATGTACGTTTCCTTTTAAGTAGTGAAAACCTTATCTTTTGAAAGATATTCTCCTTTTGCGTAAGTTCATCGGCTGCCATTACTATTCTCTCTCTGAGATGGTTAATGTCGTTTATTTCTGCAGCATAAACCATATCTTTCAAGTAACCCCAGAAAAAAAAACAATTGATTAAGGTCAGGAGATCGTGGTGCCAATGAATAAGTGCGTCTTGTCCTCGACCAATCCAACGATTGAACGGACTTTTCTACCATAATGGGGTGGAGAACCGTCTAGCTGCATCCACATACCGTCACGTACGATAACAGGTAAATCATGTAAAACATCTCGGAATTCATTTTGCAGAAAATTTTAAAATGATGCTGAATTTAAATTATTTGGTATGAAAAGGGGACCCAACAGAATATTATCCACTATTCCCGTGCAGACATTAACTCTGAATGTAAATCGATGGTGTGCTACAATGGTTGCATGGGGATTCAAATCCGTCCATACGTGGCTGTTATGCATGTTTATCAATCCATTTTTTGTAAAGCTTGCCTCATCCGTGACTAAAATTTTTGTTACGATGTGCATCATGTTAACAACGACTAAATTGTATACTAGAAGCAAAATCTTGAGGAAGAATATTTTGTACGAGTTGGATGTGATACGGGTGCAGAAATTGGGATTTTAAAGTCCGATGAACATCAATTTTTGTACAATTTTCTATTTGCCGAGAAACGATCTTTGTACTTGTGCTTGGTTCTTCTTCTACCAGTGCTAAGATTTGTTCCTTTTATTAAGGGCTTAATTTTCTATGTAGGCCGCAAAATTTCAAGTGTGTATCTTACAAAACAATGGAATTAACAAAAATAGTTTTTAAAATGTAATTTTAACACTCTGTATATTGAAACAGGGACGCCCAAATAAAAAATGGCATAAGAAAAGTCGCATTATTTTTGGCAAGAATATGTGGTTAATGGTATGGCCTTCTATTTTGTTGTTTGTGTTGTTATGTTCTACTTTCAATTTTATTAGAAATAATATATATTTTTTCATAATATACGAATAGTTTGTAGTGCGCGCAATCTGAAATTATTTTATTGTTGTCTAGAACTGTACCCAATACTACCAATAATAAAGTAGGATTTTTGACGAAAAATATAAATGTGTAAAAATTGTATATTGTACTTTTCACTATCTAAGCAAACAACAGTTTTAAATGTTGATGTTTTAAATGTGCTCAGTGAGCACCCACTGAGAATTTGGTAAGTCGGCGCCTCTGCTATTAACTATACCTAATACCTACCTGGTACTAACAAATTTCAGATAAAGTTGGACAAAGATATAGACAAAGACTAATGCAGATATTTCGAAAACGGTAATATACAGGGTGTCCGAGAAAACGTGGGAAATCTCTCGGATGCAGATAGAACATGAAAAAATAAGATGACAAGTTCCTATCAAATTTTATTCTACAGGCCCTCTATACGGAGATATGCCACTGAAGGACGCCGCTGGAAATCGGTTTTTCTTGAACAACTTTTAAAATATTTAATGTGATGGACACTTGTTCCTTGAAACATATTTAGCTATTTTAGTTTACCAGAGGAGGACTAAGATTTATAACTTAATGCCTAAATTTTTAACATCCTGTATGATAAAGACTTTAAAATAATAAATCTGGGTATAGCTTCAACCTGAGATTAAATGAAAGTAATCTTGTTTATTACAGATAAAATGAACCGTTTACGAGAAAAAGTTCGACCTATGTTCGCATGTTGAACGCCCTTGTGAAGTTTTTCAATAATTTCGTTGATATGCCTCCTGAGACCACTGCTTTTTTTTAATTTTGTATTTTTTGAATTAAACATCTTAAAATTAAACTTTCCTGTTGTTTGAATAACTTTCGCACTTGAATTCGTTTTTTTTTCTCGTAGACGATTCATTTTATCGACACAAAACAAGTGTCGGTACCTTTTTTTTAGTCTAAGGTTGAAGCTATCCAGATTTATTTTAAATTCTTTATCATATAGGGTGTTAAAAATTTAGGAATTTAGTTGTAAAGCTTAGCCCGCTCCTAGTAAGCTAAGAAAGCTAAATATATTATTTCAACGAACCTATTTTAAGAGATCCTTACCATCCCGTTAATTTTTTATTAAATTATATTAAGTACTTTAAAAGTTATTCAAGAAAAACTGTTTTCCAGCGGCGTCCTTCAGGGCCACCTTCGTAGGGAGGACCTGTAGGAAAAAAATTTATAGGAACTTGTCATATTATTTTTTCATGTTCTATTTGCAGCTGAGAGGTTTTCCACATGTTTCCGGACCCTGTATAGATACAGAATAACTTAAATTGTGAATAAGTTGCACGTTTGTATATACCTTCCAATTTTCTGAAAAGAAATATGAGATATTTCACGTTGATTTTTCCTGAAAGAGCGGCTGAAAAAGTACATTTTCTTTCATAACTTTTATTTTTAATGGATATATTGTGAAGTGAAACATCATTCCATTACATCGTTTGGCGAAAGAACACGAACTACATGTCCAAATTTTCGTAGCCAACTTTTGGTTTTCTTATGACCGTCATATTTGTTTTTGATACCACCGGGAAGAACAAAAAAAGGCGAATTAACCAAGAAAATTCAAAAAAATCAAGTAACCCCTTAAGAAAATAATTAATCAGACTGAAGACTTACAAATACAATTTTGTAAAAATTAAATCAAAAGGAGTAATTCAAATATGATTTAAAAATACACTTGACACTGCTCCACTGTAAAACCTGATGCGTATAATCGGCGACCGTACAAAAAATTGAAAGAAATTCCCAAGGAAAAAAATAAATTACATTTTGCAACACCTATTTCTATACAGTAAATTCCACTGCTTTTACCACTAGTGCTATTAATTATTAATAGAATTAATTTGTGGTTTTAATTTAATAATAATAATAATTAATAATGATCATAATAATGGTAATGTAATGATAATAATATGTCTACCCCTCATTCTAATCACGAGGATTAGCCCAGAAGTAGATGACTTGTGCGGGAGAGGGGACGGCATATTATTATTAAGCAGACTGCATTTGCGCCCAGGAACAACTTACGTTGGTAGGCCCCCTACCATACTCGCAGAGAGGGTGCCAATCCTCTCCACGAATATAGCTGATAGCGGTCTACCGGCTGCAGGGCTCGAACCCATATCGGTCTAGCCCCATTGATTTGACATACCTGATGTTACAATAACATTTTGGGCCCATCTTACCCAGTTTCTACAAACTAACACAAATGTTTCTGCTTCTTGTCCGTTTTGACCTTGTAAGTTATTGGCAGCAGCTATGATACATTTACATCATCAATAGTGTCCACTTCGGTGCAATATACTTCATTTTTTAAATATCCCTAAAATAAATTCAAATGATTTAAAGTGAGGAGATCCTGGCTGCCATGGTACCGGTCCTCCTCGTCCAATCCTTTGGTATTAATGCTTGGACACGCTGTACATGGTACGGATATAATTGAGTCTCGTGTATGATACGCCAAACTGCTGCAATACGCCGTGGACGCCCTGGATCTCTATCTCTTCCACGATTTGGTTGCACATTTCCTGTGTCACGCCAGCGTTTGCACTAGATTTCCAGTCACAGTCTGCTAAAGCATTTTCACTTCACCATAAATTAATACGATATCCATTAACTGCGAGTTGCTATAGACGTAAGCCATTTTTGATATTTGAAAAATTAATGTAAATACTTGCATCACAAAAATGTTAATATGATAAGTTATCGGATAATTGAAATCGCTTGGCGGAAACTACAGGGTTGAACTACTAGAACTTTTTTCTCGGCAACTGGATTTTACAAAAATTTTGTTTATGATATTGACTGAATTTTCCAATTTTTTTTAAATAAGTTCTGAATCACTGTATAATCGGGTTTCAAAATAGTAGAGAATGCCTGATATAAACCCGCTTATAACTTATAGCAGTCAACACAAAGATAAATACGAGCCATTCGTAAATTCTTCGTATAAAATGGTATGTTCCGCATACCTTGTAGAGCATACCCGATTACACAGCTTTGGTTTCGTTTTTCCCTTGAGTATATATAGTCAAGGGTTTTTCGAAGCCTGGCTATTCCTTATATCGGATAATAAAAAACATGTATAAAGGGACTAGAGTGCGGGACCAAATTGTGAGTGTAAGAGAAACGGAAAATAGTGCAAACTCAATGAAGTAGAGGATGATGTCGGCATAAAATAGGTAACATGTAAATCGATTCGTAGATGGCATTTTAAAAGTGAGCTTCTAGTAATAAAGAAAATTTAGGAAGGTATCTCACAGGGCGAAACTGTCTAGAATATCTAGGAAGGTGCTTTTGCGAATTATGCGTGACATGAAAATCCGTTTTATAAAACGTCTATTAT
The DNA here is from genome assembly GCA_025584915.1 of Monochamus saltuarius. Classification (NCBI taxonomy): domain Eukaryota; kingdom Metazoa; phylum Arthropoda; class Insecta; order Coleoptera; family Cerambycidae; genus Monochamus; species Monochamus saltuarius. The sequence continues at coordinate 33,937,621 of CM046724.1, forward strand.
AAGTGTTATAGTGTGATATCCGCGGAATGAACATCAGGTAGATGTAAGTAGATGGTGATGAGCATCATCATCCAAAAAAAACGGCATTTTACAATTGGGGAGAGAATGGTATGGATATTTTTAGTAATTTTGTGTTCTTTGAGCATTTTCCAGTTGTACGCATATGAAATCTTGTCTACTGTAACCTTCACTCCCCTTACTCACCTAAGTACTGTAAATTAGTCACTTGCTACTATTTTGAAACTCGGGTACTTGACCAATTTTTTTCGCCTCCATTGGAAATCTTATACCACTACATTGGCTGATATAATGTTAGTATATGTATATAAATTTAGTGCTTATACCAAATAATACCGTACCCGAGATCCCTGTACTGAGCGCCGTAAAAGTGACCACCGTATACATACATGTGTCCCATTCTTAAAAATATGGATATAAGAGAGAAACCAAAAAGTATAATTTTACTGTTACAATTTAAAGAGAAGACTCGACAATCCAAAGATGGGTATAAAGTAATGCATTTACAAAGCAATATGAAATATTTATACCTACTCAGTATTTTATTAAGAATGGGACACAACTGAATGGCAGATGAAGTTAAAACAGAGCAATTGATCCAAAAATTCATTGATGAAATGATGTTGCTTTTAAACCAACAAATTATTTATTTCGAAATTGGGGGTTGTTCTTTTTAAAATTATAGGGGTGCTTACGATGTGGACGAAAGAAGTGAGTCCAGACTCAAAGTAAGCATATTAGTAACTCGTAATAAAATAGTTATTTTTTTAACTAGAACTTATAATAATAATAATAATATCTCTACCCCTCATTCTAATCACAGGGATTAGCCCAGAAGTCGGAGACTTGTGCGGGAGAGGGGGCGGCATATTATTACTAAGCAGGCCGCATTTGCGCCCAGGAACGACTTACGTTGGTAGGCCCTAACCACTATTCAGTGCAGGAATGAGGAAAACCTGGAAAACCTCATTAATTAGGGGGGTGGTCAAATATCAACCGGCATCAATCTCTCACATTGACCCAAGCTAACATTATTCCACCCTACCATACTCACAGAGAGGGTGCCAATCCTCTCCACGAATATAGCTTATATACGGTCTACCGGCAGCTGGGCTCGAACCAACTCCGTCTAGTCACCTCGATTCAAGTATTAACGCCTTAAACCGCGCGACCACTGACCGATCCACTTGAAATGATACTTTTGCTTTCAAGGATTGAAGTTATATGAATAGCAAACCATTTGGATACCGTCCAAAAAAGTCCAGAATTCTAACGAAAGAAGAAATTGTGCGATTTTACAAGAAGCACCTGGTACTAGATTTCTGCTAGTTAAAGTAATTCAAATTAATATAAATCGATCGATTTAGCTAATTTTGGACAACTTTTCAGGTCATTTTAATTATTGGTGTTTGTGGAGCTTTGAGAAGAGATGAGCTACTAAAGATAACGATCGATGATATAGAAGTCAATGAGTCATTATTATTATAAGAATTCCCGATTACAAAACTCATACTCCGATAAGTTTTTGTGATAAATATACCTCAAATACTGTGCTTTGCGTCCCGCAGTTACTACGAAGTCGAAAATTTTTTGTGAAGTATGTCAGGGAAAAATGTGTTAACTAAGTAATTGGCATCAACAATATAAGGAATGTACCAAAAGAAATAGCAACTTATCTGAATTAGCCGCATCCGGAGACTTATACAGGGCACTGCTTTAGCCGTTCTTCCGCCACTCTGTTACCCGACGCAGGGGCCGATATTACCACTATTAAACGATATGGTACAGTACAGTAGCGAAGAGATATATAGAACATTCTATACAAAATAAAATTTCAATCGCAAATTAATTGTTACCATCTTTAGCAGAGCCTCCGAAACTCGCCAATAATGCTACGTGCGCAGTAAACTTAAACAATTACAGCAGCAACGTTGAACGCCCAGAACTAAAAGCTACGATAACTGATAGCACTGAATCTGGCATAAATTTAACTCACAGCAATATTGCCACTTTTAATTTACATGTAGTACAAAATAAATTGTAATCTTCATGTATAATAATTACTATTTTGTATGTAAATGTTATATTACTTAAAATATATGTTGTTTAATTACACAAACAAAGTGTACCTTGTCAACTGAAAATTTAACGAAAATGCCGATTTTTTATGACACTTTTCGAAAAAATATGTTTTCTCTATAATAGATTAGGTTTTGCAAAGTCTGCCCTTTGGCAATATTTTTACGGACACCCATGACCACTATGCAGGATTATATAATAGTGAAAAAGACTTCCAGAATTTTAGAGAATAAATTAAGGAACTCAACGTGTCACTGACCTGATATACGTTGAATTAAATATTTATTAATTATCTAAGATTCAACTAAACTGGAATGTTGTTGCATCTCAAGAGTAATATTTAATTTGGTGGACAAGGAAAATCCAGTCATGACACCATTTTCAGGAGATGAATCACACTTATGATTTAGTTTCGAATAACTAAGATTCTGAAGCCATTTATAAAGATAAAACAAATTAAACGACCGTGTGTTACCCTGAAATTTTGTACTATTTTATATACCTACGTGTTGTAAAAAAATAAAAATATTTCCTTATATACCTATGTACATATACTCGTACATATTTGTTTTGTTACCATGTTTTCTGGGATAGTTGTTAAAAATTTACAAATATATACAGGATGTAACAAAAAAGCGAGTTGTATTGTGTTATCTCACACTATTGTCCTAGGCAATGAATAACCAACAATCCACCGTGTAATTTTGCTAATAATATTTATCAGTGTACCCACGTTATTTAATAGGGCATCGCATACTAGACCTGCACCAACACGTACCGTCACCTGCAACGACCGTCAATGCATGTCGTGTCGGTGACCTGCAATTTCTATGCTTAGCCGCGTTAGTCTTACGTAATGTAAACTATAAAATATTCATCCAGTTAAGTTGTGAATGTGTCGCTGAACTGTCGGGCACCCTCGCTTATCAACAACCTCTATTTACTTACTTTAAACAAACTGTAAGTCTTTTGTCAGATGACACTTGCACTTCAAAATATAGTGTTTTGCTGTTGTAAGCGATGACACTCCAAGAGCTCGAAACAAATTTTTGTGACATTCGGAAATACTGAAAAGGCTTTCATTAATCTCTCCCCAGTTTAGGAAATAAATTATTAATCGTGCAGCTTTCTGTTTCTTATCGATAGTGTGAACTCAAAACTTTCTCAGTTTTCTGGCTTCCTCCCCCTCCTCACATCGCTAAAATAAACATTTATTTTGAGACACACTCAACTAGGTCCTACTTAAAAACTTCAAAACGTCTACCACACACAGAACCTGTACAAAAAGTTGCTGATCCGTGCTGGACAAGTGTGCGAAGTCGTGCAGGTTTACAGGTCCGTGCAGGCATAATGTGAGCGATATTTAAAAGTTGTATTTTTATTTTTACACAATAACTTTATAAATTTTGCTTGTAACAGTTTGAAACCAATATCTGACATTTGTGGGAATAGAACTTACGTTGGACTAGCACGGCAAATCATAGAAATTGCAGGCCACCGACACGACCTGCAAAGGCGGTCGTTGCAGGTACCGGCCCATGCAAGTGCTGGTCTAGTGTGCGATGCTCCATTAAATAAGATGGGAGCATTCATGAACATGCTTTGCAAGTCCATGCTGTGCAAGTCGTGCAAGCATAATGTGCGCGATCTTTTATACTGATCTAGATAGATGGGTAAATATTGTGGATGTAATTCAACGATGGTGGGGACATTAGTCAGAGTAGTTAATTTCACACAAAACTATTAATACCTAATAAAAAATACATATAGAATCATAGTATAAAAGCAAATGTTAGGATGAAGTAGATGAATGTTTTTAATTTATATTAATCTTACAGACAGATTATAAACAGTTTTGATCCGAGCATTGTCATAAATGTTAATTTTTTATATAGATATTTGATTCAATTTAAAATAAAGGAGGCCACCTGAAAAAGCAATCCTAGAAATGCAGAAATAGGTGAGATCTTATCCATTGTCACTATTTGCGTTATCCTATATGTTTAAAAGTTAATTATGAGTTTAAAAATCATTTCATTATTTCGGCGCCGCTTCTAGTTCATAGGACGCCTTCGTGCGAAAACCTTTTTGGCGCCTTCTTTTAGGAATGGAGAAGAGGCTGATAGAATGAAAACTTTTTGGTGACACAAATAAAAGAAAATAATGGTCTTTTCTATATATTTTTTTTTCGATTTGAGCCCTCCCTGCAGATATTCGCGTTGGTGGGGTGAACCTAAAATTAGGTTTTAATTTTTTTCTTCAAAAACCACTCAATTTAAAATTTTGAAATTTGGTACATGTGTTCTACTGATGGAACTACGTTTTAGCAATAAATTTTTATTGTCACCCTTCACTTCGAAGTGGTTGAAACAAGCAACCCTTACTGATGTTTTGGCCAGAACTTTTTTCTAGATGGCTATGGATCAAAATTAAAATTACGATTCTATGGATCTACTAATTTAGAAACTTTTCTTGCTCTTTCAGTTTTTCCAAAAAATTAATACTTTCTAAGTAAAAAAAATATTTCTTATATTACCGCCCTTTCAAACTGGAAATCATAAAAAATAAAAACACATAGGAGGCGTGTGTCATTTTAATGTTTAATTATTGTGAAATCTTATTGACAGTTCCATAGTTTTCAAATGCATATCTGCATAGTCCTGATTACTAAAAACGTTCTGCATCTTGTTAACAATGGTAATTATTAGATTAGGCACAATTGGTTTAACAAGACCTGGGTAGCAGTTGAAAACTATGGAACTGTCAATAAGACTCCACAACAATTAGACATTAAAATGACACACGCCTCCTATGCGATTTATTTATTATGATTTCCAGTTTGAAAGGGTTGGTAATTGCTACGAAATATTTTTTTTACTAAGAAAGTATTAATTTTTTGGAAAAATTGAAAGAGGAAGAAAAGTTTCTAAATTTATAGATTCATAAAACCGTAATTTTAATTTTGATGCATAGCCATCTAGAAATAAGTTCTGGCCAAAAAATCAGGAAGAGTTGTTTGTTTCAACCACTTCGAAGTGAAGGGTGAAAATAAAAATTTATTGCTAAAACCTAGTTTCATCAGTAAAATAACATAAGTGTACCAAAAATTTCAAAATTTTAGTTTGAGCCGTTTTTTGAAAGAAAAAAAATTAAAACCGAATTTTAGGTTTACCCCACCAACGCGAATATCTCTGCAGGGAGAGCTCAAATTGTAAAAAATATAGAACCACCCCACCCCCAAATTAGGCCATAGAGTCCATATATAAGTGGGGTTACATTATAACATTTCAGTAATACTGGAAAAATCCAAATTTAAGAGCTTTGCCGAAGAGAGGGCGGCGGATAGTGAAAATTTTAATATTTTTGCATTTAACGTTTACTTAACAGTGATATAAATCATACAAAAAAACATAATTATTGAGTTCCCTTAGTATAGTCGGATACGGGGATCGTAAAAGAACACAAATCGAAGCCTGCAATATTTTCAACAAATTATGGCCCAATCACCGTTGACACTTTTATACAGGGTGATTTAAAACAGTAAACATTATTCCATATCTACATATTGAACAATCAAGTAACAATAACACAAAAAAAATTAATAAATAAAAATTAAAGTTGCACTCTATAAACTTTTTTCCATGCAAATTCTAAAATAATGCCATTGTAATTAATTATTTTCTCAATATACTCAGTCACAATTAGTGAAAGTCCAATTTCAAGTTATTTCATATTTGATCGTAAATTCTTTATTTTTTAAATAATTTTGAGCTTTGAAAAGCTCCAGTGCTCTGCAGTGATAGATAACGTTAACAATATTCTAATCACAATTGAAACATTTGAAATAGGTATAAGTAATGATTACAATACGAACAATAAACTATACAACTTTGAGAGGGAATTCAATAAATAAATCATTGACGGAGTTTTGTATTGCACCATTGTAAAAGAAACTTCATGAAATGTCCCTTAACGATAGTTAACCTCTGAATTGTTTGTTGATTCATTCGCAGTCTCAGTCTCTATATATCATATCAATATTTAATTGTTCTGATATATCTGACGCCCTTATAGGGATTAAGTTTTAAACTAGTGTAGGTACGAAAAACTACTGACAAATTAGTACAGATATACTCGCGTCAAGAATTCAGACGTCTTACGTCATGGTTGACATTGGGCAATTGTCTTTATTGTCAACGTAATTTGGTCCCGTTAAAAACATTTTTTTGCAATTTAGTGCAATATATAATGCAAACAGTTAGTGTAGTATATAGTTTTATTACTCTTAGTTGCAGTTTTTTAAATAGTTTGATAAAAGTATAATAAATTATTCATTTGTTCGTATGACGTAAGTCGTCTGAATTCTTGAGGCGAGTATAGATGGAAAACACAAAACAGTAACATAATAGAAATAATATTTGTAAAAAACTAAGAAAATTCAAAATATTGTTACCAATCATCGATATCCTTAAATAATAATAATATAATTTGAAAAATAAAAATGTGTGAAATGCCTTGCAATCATGTTAACAATAACTTTTAGGGAAAAATAATTCAGTAAAGAAAAAAATAAAGTACCTAATTTATTTTGTTGAATAAATAAAATAAATATTTTTGTTGAATAAAATAATAATAAATGTGACAAAAGATGTATTTAATAGAATATCCACATAACAAAAAAATCTGTTACATTTCACTTTGCTATATTGGTTTAATGTTTTGGGGACAAAAAGTGAACATATTTTTGAAATAGTGTTTTAGGCTTCCACGGCCGGCGCTATTATTTGATATATAGTGATTTTTCGGATTATTATGCCGTGACCTGGGTAACTGGTAGGTGCCAGAAACAGAATTATAGCGTACTTCCCTAGCTTTAGCTGCAATTCTTTGACCTGCCCAAGTTGTACTCGGGCTAGGCTCTGTCGGCATAGACCCGCTATCGATATCACTGGCTCGTTCATATAGTGATTTCGGGTTCTGTTGTTGGTATTATGATTGCTACGGTCGAAATCGTTCCTCGGATAATGGTGGCCTTCCGAGACGGGGACTATAACCGCCTCTGTAACTAGTTGCACCCCATGCTTCCAAATGTTTCGCCGGTCTTTACTGTCGACATCTCCAGTGGTGACTTCGCGAAAGCTTCGCCGCGATTGAACGACTGACCTTTTGAGGATTTTTCGATAACAGAGTTCTATACCCAAAAGCGAACATAACTCTAAATATAAAATTAACTTGGTATTTTGTTTCTTCGTAAACTATTGTACTTACATTTCGGTCAACATCGACTTCTATATTTCGATAGGTAGGTAGAAATAATGAAATGGAGCAAGGGAGGTAATAGAAAAATGGAAACAACAGAGAAAAATGAAGATAATGCTTCAGAAAGCAAGTGGGAACAAAATCCCAGTACTTCTCAAATTTTGATTTAAATTATTAATGGCGGGAAAGTGTAAACTTTCTGCGAATTTCGTAAAATCGGAAAATTATCCCTATTTTCATCATTATTTGGAATTAGTAAGTTTAAGTTGAGCTTCTGACAATATGCCATGGCAGTCAATGACAGTTTTATGATCAAAATTATAGAAAATATTGCAGTTTTAATAATAATAATAATAATTTCATTTATTAGCAATTAGCTATAAACATACAAACACATACATAAAATAGTATACAATAACAATTATAAAGGACATAGCTTAACACAACTAAAAAAAAAAAAAAAAACAATTATATATGTATCTTTACAATTAGCCAATTCCCTTTTAAATGTATACAAATTTTGTGAATTCTTGACAACATTTGGTAAGTCGTTATACATTATTAACCCCTTCGAAAACAAAGATTTTGTTGTAGTGCATTTATTGAATTTTTCAACGAAGAAATTATTTACATTACATGTAGGATAATTGTGAACCTCTCTCACATATTTAATTTTACTAGTCAGATACTGAGGTGACAACCCATTTTTTATTTTATAAATCAGTATCAATGCTTTATAAACGATTATTTGATACACATCCATAAAATGTAGTACATTTAACATAATATCTATTGGTGTGTATCTATTACATTTTAAGATTATTCTCTGTTTAGTATTTTATAATTATTTTGATTATGTGAGTTATGGGCTGCAATATATATTTTTTTGTTTGCTTAATTTAATTTAGATGTAGATAATCGTAGTTATTTTATTTTAATATTCACCGCGGCAAGTACGCCACTGACCGGCGGAAGAATGTTTTTTCCCAAAAAACCAACACTTTGAGTGATACGAAAACAACGAGAGCTCTCGAACACGTGTGTGTCTAGAATTTTCCCTGCCTGCATCCCTGGTCAGGGTAAGTCGAACCTTTTTTATTTTTTTGGTAGTTTATGCTTTGATTCTTAGTAGAATTTGTCACTACAATTATTATTAGTATAGAAAAAATCAACAGTCCATTGTCTCACATACATTTTTTGGTCGCTTCGATCCGGGATGTTTTACTCATTTAGTTTGAATTAGTAAAATTTGTTGTTTGGTAGCGTATTTTGCATTAATTACTTGTCAAATAGTAAATTAGTTATAGAAATATTGGTTTATCGTTCATACATTCTTTACCACCACAGTGGGACATTGTTTTTGATATTTTAAATCGCGCTTATCAGTTATTTTTGCTCTAGCGTTCTCCGCTGTTGTATTCCTTTTAGACATAGGCGTAGTTGACACAATTTGATCACCTACTGAAAATTTATTATTTTGCGGTTTTACTCACCGACTTTCTAATCCAGTCAAAAGGAGTTCGTTGCTTTTTCTTTCTTATAGTTAGTGCAATTGATAATAGTACAATATGTCTAATAGTAAAACTAGTAGAGATTTAGCCATTCGTAGAATGCAAGAAATTTATGATTTTGCCCTTGCAACAAAAGCAGACGTTTCACTTTTTGCAGAATTTGTACCGAGGTATGAAAATATTGAAAAATTATTAATAGTTTTGAAACCGCTCACGATTAAATAATAGCTAGGATAGTAGATGATAATGAATTAAATAATGAAGATGCAGTGCGTAAAGGTTTTGATGGTCAAGGCTATACCATTAGGAAAATATATGCTGAGTTAAGTAAGAATCAGTTAGAAGTAAGAAATAGTAATGATTCAAGCTTTACTAGTGCTAAATTGCCTAAAATAAATTTGCCTTTATTTGATGGAAATTATAGAACGTGGCCTTCCTTTATTGCTTTATTTAATTCTATGGTATATAATAACAAATCTCTGTCCAAAACAGAAAAATTTCAGTACTTAATCACTTCTCTGAGCGATGAACCTCGCACATTACTGGCACGATTTCCTTTAACTGAAAACAATTTTGATTCAGCCTATAAAACTTTAGTTGATAGATATCAAGATAAACGCAAGTTAGTATTTATGTATTGGGAGGAAATAGTAAACACAAAACTAACTTCCGAGTCCAATTTTGCTTTACGAAAATTATTGGATACATTTCATGACAATCTGTTAATATTAGAAAATCTTGGACTTCCTATAAAAGACTGGGATTTTGTATTATTTCACCTTTGTTAACAAAACTTGATAGGAACACTCGCGAACGGTTTGAATTAGAACACACTTCAGTTGAAATACCTTCTTTAAAACTTTAGTATCTTTTGTCGAAGTTCAATGCAAAGCTCTTAGTCGTGTTGATGAACAGAAAAACAAAAATACCTCCTTCCACAAAAACCGTCTTGGTCCAAGCCATCCTCATCTAGTAGTGCAACTTCTAAATCACTCTCTTTTGTAGTCAATGCAGAGAACAGTGTAAGTCAAAAATGTATAGTTTGTAGCAGCTTCCATCCTTTATATAAATGTTCCACTTTTCTTGAAAAATCTCCTTTGGATAGATACAATCTAACTCGATCTAATCATGTTTGCTTAAATTGTTTATCTTCCGAACATTTTATTCAAAATTGTCCTAGTAAACACAATTGTAGAACTTGTGGTAGTAGACATCATAGTTTGCTTCATTATAAAGACAAACAACAAAAACCAGAATTTGCTAGACCTAAGCCATCTGTTAATATTCATAATAGTCCTCAACCTCGAGTACATCAAACGAAATAGTACCGGTACATTCTAGTGATGTCGAAGTTGTAGCTAATACAATTTCTTTTAAAAGCACAGTGCTCTTATCTACAAGTCTTGTGGAAATTTTAGATAGTTCTGGAAAATACCAGTGTGTTAGAGCTCTTATTGATCCAGGAAGTCAAGCAAACTTCATTACTGAAAATTGTCTGCGAAAACTTGGTTTGTCACGGTCTCATCTGACCATTCCAATTAGTGGAGTTAATCAAATGTCGTCGATTGTATCAAAGGGCATAACTACTTCAAACATTAAGCCTAAAGATTGTTCAAGTCCAATCATTAATTTTGAAGCTATTGTTGTTCCCTCAATTTGTACAAAATTACCTTCTTTCGATTTGGAATCATGTTGGTAATATAAAACTAGCAGATCCCGATTTCAATAAGGCACATAGTGTAGATATTTTGATAGGTGCTGAAATTTATCCTTTTATTATGCAAGATGGTCGAATAGTCAAACCCATAGGTCAACCTAGTGCACTTAACACAATATTTGGTTGGATTCTACTAGGGCGAGTTGACAGGGAAGAATTTTCTTCGTTAAATACATTTTGTACCACTGTAGATTCTTCTTTAGATACAATTGTTAAACAATTTTGGGAAGTGGAAGAAATTCCTCACATTCACACTTGCTCGTCTGAAGAAATTCAGTGCGAAGAAGTATTTATTTCTCATCATCGCCGAACTAGTAGTGGTAGATATATAGTACCTCTTCCTTTCAAAGGTCCTGATCCAATTTTAGGTGAATCTTACTCAGGAGCCTTACGCAGATTTCTGTCCTTAGAACGTCGTTTTGCTAAAAATACTGAACTTGAATCTTCTTATAAATCTTTTATGCAAGATTATTTAGATTGTCAGCATATGTCTATTGCTTCTTCTCCACAAGATCCTTCAAGAGTGTACTATATTCCCCATCATTGTATATTTAAACCAGATAGTTTGACTACCAAAATGCGAGTAGTGTTTGACGCCTCTGCTAAAACTACTTCCAACTTGTCGCTTAATGATTCTCTTCTTGTCGGTCGCAAATTACATAAAGATATTGTAACTATTTTGTTGTTGTTTCGTCTTCATGCAATTGCTTTTACAGCTGACATAAAGCAAATGTATAGGCAAATTCTAGTAGATGATAATCATAGAGATTATCAGCGCATTCTTTGGCGGTTTTCAAAAATGATCCAGTTGAGGAGTATCGTTTAAACACTGTCACCTACGGTGTATCATCTGCACCTTTTTTAGCTATAAGAACCTTGCATCAACTTGCAATGGACGAAAAATCAAATTATCCTTTAGCTGCTGAAATTATTCTTACCGATATGTACGTAGATGATTTAGTAACTGGTAGTACTTCCGTTGACAATGCATTAGAACTGAAAAGACAAATTGTAGGTTTATTAGAACGGGAGGTTTTGAGCTTCGTAAATGGACAAGCAATAACCCTTCCCTTTTGTCTTCTTCAGATATAGATAAACAAAATTCTTACTCATTCGATTCAGATAGTTTTGTAAAAATTCTAGGCCTCCAATGGCAACCATCTTGTGATACATTTTCATATATAGTTATCCCTATTGAAAATTCTTGTACGAAGCGTACAATTCTTTCTGATTTAGCCATAATTTTTGATCCGTTAGGTTTTCTTACACCTGTAACTCTTCTTTCTAAACTTTTGATACAAAACTTGTGGACTTTGGGATTAGGTTGGGATGATAATCCACCTCCTGAAATTGTAAATCGTTGGGAAAAATATAAATCTCAACTACATTTACTTAGTTCTTTAAAACTTAATAGACGGATAACAATAAATTCATATAAAATATGTTCTTTGCATGGATTTGCAGATGCCTCTGAATCAGCCTATGCCGCTGTCGTATATATTCGTTTTGTGGACTCATCTGGAATAGTTTCTGTAAATTTGGTTTGTTCAAAATGTCGAGTAGCCCCTTTAAAGAAAATTTCACTTCCGAGATTAGAGTTGTGCGCTGCAGTTCTACTCTCCGAGTTAATACACTATGTTTTAAATACTTTCTCCAATAAACTATCAATTTCTAAAATATACTGTTACTCCGATTCATCAATTACTTTATCTTGGATAAGATCTCCACCTTACAAGTGGAAAACGTTCATAGCAAATCGTGTTTCTCGTCTTCAAGAAAAAACTTCTCCAGATTGTTGGAATCACGTGCAATCGAGCGACAATCCCGCTGATTGTGCTACAAGAGGTTTGTTTCCTGAAGAACTGATAAATTTGTCATTATGGTGGAATGGTCCCTCCTGGTTATCGTCATCTTCAGATAGTTGGCCAACAACCTATACGAATGAAAATAACCTTGATCTTTCTATGGAATTTGCCGTTAATGAAGGGAAATCTATATTTTCTTCTCTTTTGACTATAGATTACTTTGATGAGTTAATAAGAAAATATTCTTCTTTATCCGCTATTATTCGAATAGTTGCTTATTGTCGTAGATTTATACAAAATTGTAAGTCACCTTATACCAAGAAGTGTACATCATTCTCATGTTTGGAATTAAATGAAGCACTACTTGCTTTAATTAGACATGTTCAACATATTGCCTTTCGAGAGGACATCCATAGATTACAAACCAAGCAATTTTGTTCAAAACCATTGCGTAAACTAAACGCGTTCCTTGATGAGAGTGGAGTGCTCAGGGTGGGCGGTCGTCTCTCCAATTCTTCGTTGCCCTTTAGAACTAAACATCCTGCTTTACTTCCACGTGATCATAGATTGACATCTCTCATTATCGAGGACACTCATAGAAAATATTTGCATCCTGGTTTGCAGTCCTTACAATTTCTGATCTCTCAAAAATTTTGGATATTATCGGCTAAAAGAGCAATTAAAAGGTTATATCCTCTTGTATTAAATGTTTCCGGTAAATCCCACATGTACTACTCCTTTTATGGCGGATTTACCTTCTAGTAGAGTTTCTAAAATAAAACCTTTTTCCCGAGTTGGTGTAGATTATGGTGGGCCATTTTCTATAACGCTTGGTAAACATAGAGGAGCAAAATCTTACAAGGCATATATTTGTCTCTTTGTATGTTTCGCCACAAAAGCTATACACCTGGAATTAGTGTCTGATTTGTCTTCCGAGGCTTTTCTAGCTGCCTTACGCCGTTTTATTTCTAGAAGAGGTCGATGTTCGACGATACACAGTGATCGCGGAACAAATCTTGTTGGTGCTTATAGAAAATTAATAGAATATATGGAATTAGCTGCTGGACAAGAAGCCATTGAATGGCACTTTAATCCACCCTCTGCCCCTCATTTTGGAGGTTTGTGGGAGGCAGGTATTAAATCTGTCAAGTATCATTTAACTCGTGTTGTCGGTGAACAGATTCTTACTTATGAAGAGTTCTATACCATATTAGTACAAATTGAAGCTGTTCTAAATTCTAGACCGTTATATCCTCTTAGTTCAGATCCAAACGATTTAAGCGTCTTAACGCCTGGACATTTTAACTCTAGAGCCCTTAACAGCTCCTCCCACTACCGACTTGACTGACTTGCCGATAAATCGCTTGACAAGATGGCAACTCTTGCAACGAATTCACTTTGACTTTTGGAAACGTTGGGCTAATGAATACTTACATACTTTACATCAACGTAGCAAATGGTCTCAAAACAGGGACAATATTAAAATAGACACTTTGGTCTTAATTAGAGACGAAAATTTGCCTCCATTACGCTGGCGTTTAGGACGAATTGTCCAAGTTCATCCTGGAAAAGATGGTATCGTGCGGGTTGCTACGGTTCGCACTTCAACTGGTTTGCTTTGCAGACCAGTGGTCAAATTGTGTCCGCTGCCGGAAGACGAAAAATAATGTCTTATTTTGGTGGGCGGAATGTTTAGTATTTTATAATTATTTTGATTATGTGAGTTATGGGCTGCAATATATATATATTTTGTTTGCTTAATTTAATTTAGATGTAGATAATCGTAGTTATTTTATTTTAATATTCACCGCGGCAAGTACGCCACTGACCGGCGGAAGAATGTTTTTTCCCAAAAAACCAACACTTTGAGTGATACGAAAACAACGAGAGCTCTCGAACACGTGTGTGTCTAGAATTTTCCCTGCCTGCATCCCTGGTCAGGGTAAGTCGAACCTTTTTTATTTTTTTGGTAGTTTATGCTTTGATTCTTAGTAGAATTTGTCACTACAATTATTATTAGTATAGAAAAAATCAACAGTCCATTGTCTCACATACATTCTCATTGCTCTATTTTGTATCTTTTGTAACTGTTGAATTTGATTTTTATTCAGATTAAAAAGAACAGATGAGCAAAAGTCTAAATGTGGTGCAATTAGTGTTTTGTAAATGATATTTTTTACATATGTACTAAGTGCTTTACCAATTCTACCCAAAAAAATTATTTTTTTTAACAAAATTGGCTAAAAGTTCAGACTTTTTCCGGCATTAAATAATTCACACGAATTTTCGCGAATTTTGCGTCCACGAAGACAAGGTTTTACACATTCGTTTCAAATATTTACCGATCAGGCTTGTTTTACACGGGATGGCAATCTTACGATACGTAATGTGATGAAATCTCCATGCCACTTTTGAAACTCGTCATCGACGTAGATTTTCAGTGAATGTTTGGGCCGGCATTGTTGGCAATAACCTTCTGGAACCATTATTTCTACAGAATCGATTGGGAGATGTGTAGACGATATTCCTCTTGAACTAAGAGCAAACATGTTTTTTTTAATCGATCATTCCCGGGAAAATGGATTGGTCGTGGAAATAACGTGCCCATACCATGGCCACCTCGTTCGCCAGATTTAAATGCGAATGAATTTAATTTATAGGGCGACGTAAAAATGAGTATATATTATGCTACGCACATGCCATGACTACCATTGAAGAGTTGCTACAACGTATTGGTGAAGCTTTCAATGCCATGCGATTCAACATAAAATTCGACTTCTAAGAAGATTACTTGGCTGTATTTCGGTCCAGGGTGGACCGAAACGGATTAAGTTCATTTTGCACCATATTACCGTGGATAATGATGTTTCCAATATCTTCAAGAAAATAAGTATTTTCCACCATTTTAAGACAGATTTTCCGCAAGACATAGACACGATAAGCTTTGATCTCTACACAGGAGTTTTGCTATGTATGATACAAGTCACTACTGTTTGTGGACAATAATCATAAGAGTATTGTTCTAGCCCGATTATGGACAATGGACCGCAATTGTAAATACATTTTCAAATTACAATTTTCAT
Organism: Monochamus saltuarius; assembly: GCA_025584915.1. Classification (NCBI taxonomy): domain Eukaryota; kingdom Metazoa; phylum Arthropoda; class Insecta; order Coleoptera; family Cerambycidae; genus Monochamus; species Monochamus saltuarius. The sequence continues at coordinate 33,953,093 of CM046724.1, forward strand.
AAAAAACTATAGTGTAAACTGGAAACTGAGAATTTGTGTCATGAAGCTGTGGTAGAAATAAGTAGATAACAATGACCGTCTTCATCCGATACAAAAAAATTGTTGATTTGTTTCTTATTTCAGAAAACCTATATTGTGTGTCATTACATGGTAACCATCTCATTTGATCCTCAACTACTTAACTATAAAATTTTGGAAAATAGATCAAACCAGGAAATTATTGATTTAAACAGTTTATTCAATAAAGATTCGTTTGAACTTCATTAGTCATATAGCACCATTGAGTATTTTGTGACACCAAAGTACATATTTTGTTAAATTTAGAAATAATGTAGGTATTGTTTAATAATATAATAAAATAAATAGTACATTATACTATAAGGGAGAGAAATGCGTTATTTTGGCAGAGGTGCAATTTGAAGCCCGAGGGCTACAATGCACCGAGGACAAAATAGCATCTCTCCCGAATGGTATATACTATTTTTTCCACGGTCTCATTAACTTAAAAACCCATATTTTGTCATTATGAAGTAAGTAGCACCAGAATTATTGTATTCGGATTTGAGCATTTATTTAGTAGTCGTTGAGTTATTGTCATAACTACAAAATAAACAAACAAAAAGAATAGTCAAATTAAGGTGCTAGTTTGGTTTAGTTTAAAGTTTGTTTAGTGCACAATGAATAATTGTGAGATTGTGGAGGCTGCAAATATTGCAATAAGCGATTTGCTGCATACGAAGTCAAGATCTTTATACGGTATAGCCTACAATCGGTTCAAAAAGTGGTGCGCCGAGAAAAATGTTCAAGTATACAGCGAGAATGTTTTGTTCACTTCTGTGAAAATGCAAAGAATTACAAGTCTTCCACATTATGGGCGCAATACTTTATGGTTAAGTCATGCTTGATAATTTACGACAACATAGATATAAGCAAATTCCCCAAGCTGATCGCATTTTTGAAAAGAACCGGTGACGGATATCAAGTGAAAAATCGAAAATATTGACAAAGGGTGAAATCGATCATTTTTTATCAAGTGCAGATGACAAAGAATTCTTAATGATTAAGGTAAGATTACTTTTGTTCTTAGGTACTTCAATTATTAAGTATTTTGATTTTTTATAGGTTGGATTAATTCTGGGGATTGCCGGAGCTTGTCGAACTGATGAACTAGTCAATTTAAATGTAGATGATATTGAGGATGTAGGCTCTTCCTTGATTGTAAAAATTCCAAACACTAAGACAAAGATTCCACGAACCTTTCTGGTTACCGATGTGGGAAATATGCTTGAATTGTTTCGAAAATACCTGTCACTTCGTCCTCCCCACGTCAAGCATAAGCGCCTTTTTTTGTACTACAAAGCAGGAAAATGTAGTTCGCAGCCAGTTGGCAAGAATACCATGGGAAAAATTCCGAGTGTAGTAGCTTCGTATTTAAAATTACCTGATGCTGCATGTTATACTGGTCACTGCTTACGAAGATCTTCAGCGACATTACTGGCAGATGCTGGTGTGGATATCACGACAATAAAGCGTCATGCTGGTTGGAAATCAACGACAGTCGCTGAGGGTTATTTGTCGAGAACTCCATTGAAAATAAGACCAAAATTGCTAATCAGGTTTTAGTAGGTACCACTACTAGCGCAATCACAAAAACTGTAAATGTAAGCGAAAGTAATATTCCTTCTAATATTAATTTTGAAAATTGTACAAATGTAACATTTAATTTAAATGTCAATAAATAATTTCAATGTTATCTTTTTTTTTGCATGAAAAACGTTCTCCATAATGTAAACTCCCTTGGGAGCATTATACTCCCTTGGGAACACATAACACTTAAAACTTGGGAATAATCGACTACTTTTGTTTTAATTTTGATGTCATAGAAACTGATTTCTACTCCCGACCGTGGAAAAACATTTTTACATACTGCGCCATGTTATTATCTACAAATGTAATCTTAACCTTTATTTTATTCAACTTATTATATAGCAAACTTATGTTTCAAATAATGTGTAGTTAGTAGTAGTAATAAATATTACAATAATAACAATAATTATTATTTTTATTGTTATTGTTGTTATGGTTGCTTCCATAATTCCATAAAACCTACCAACTAAACAGGTTTTCTTTTTATAGACTGTAATTTTTATGACGCAATTATTTATAATAATTTTATTATTATCTATTATTATTTGTAATAGTCATAATGTTATTAATAGTAATAATAATTATTATTATAAATATTTATAAAGTAATAATTTACAATCCGTAAAAAGTTAAACACGTTTAGGTAATAGGTACACAATGGGTCTAATTTTCATAAAAACACAGTATAATGAAAAATCATCACTATTGTGAGTTTGTTACAAACTAAAATTATATAAAATACCTAACTCGTTACTACGAAAGCGTAGAAGTACGAAAGCGTAGAAGAGCCACATCGTACTTTTTTTACAAAATTTCGTTAAAAGTTTGTGAATTCACACGTTTCTTACGAAATTTCGCAAAAAAGTGTAAATTTTGTAAAAAAAGTGTAAATTTCTTAAAAAGTTTGTGAATTCACACGACTCTTACGAAATTTCGCAAAAAAGGTGTAAATATCAGATTTTTCGCAAAAAAAGTGTAAATTTTGTAAAAAGTGTAAATTTTGTAAAAAATGTGTGAATTCACACGACTCTTACAAAATTTCGCAAAAGAAGTGTAAATATCAAATTTTTCGAAAAAAAAGTGTAAATTTTGTAAAAAAAGTGTAAATCTCGTAAAAAGTTTGTAAATTCACACGTATTTTTCGAAATTTCGTAAAAAAAGTGTAAATATCAGATTATTCGCAAAAAAAGTGTAAATTTCTTTAAAAATGTGTGAATTCACACGTATCTTACAAAATTTCGTAAAAAAAGTGTGCATCCCAGCTTCTCCGTAAAAAACGTGTGAATTTCGAAAAAGATTGTAAATTGCAAATGACCGTTACTTTCTTCGTTTATTGTCACTATAGCTCCGCCTAAAGTTTCAGTTTCTACGGTTGTTTTTCAGGAATCGGTTACAATAATACCCTTGAGGATTAATAACAAGAAGCTTTTCTATAAAATTTCAAAGTGATACGTGAAAATCTGAAGAAATTAAAGCAAAAACACAATTTTAAAAGTTCAATTTTAACACCATGTATCTTTTAAAGAAGGCATTTTTGTATATACAAATTTTCTATTAAAGCGAGCATTTTACTCTTGATGAATTTTTAACTTACGATTTTAATGATTTTTGTTATTTATTTGCAAGTACTGTAGCGGTCACCGACACCGGTCACCTACCTACATCTGTGATCCCTACAATTACAATTTAATGACATTTGCATTAAAGCAATAAACAAATCAATGTCAATAAAACTATTAAAGTACCCTCTGACCTGAGCCCAATTATAATCAAATAAAGGGATGGTCAGGGATTAACTAGCATCCCGAGACCTTGATAGAGAGGTCCGGTGAAAGCAACAGTAGTTACTTGTCGCCCGTCTTTCGCGTAACATCCGTCCAGACTTCTGTATTGGTGGAACATTCTTTCCCAGTTGTTATATCTTTATTAATAAATTTAACGTGTTTAAAACCGTAGACTTGTTATTTCTAATCTAACAACCCCACAGTACATATTCTATTTTTAGCTATATTTTTTCTATTCAATATTTAGTATGTATTTAGTTGTAAATACTGCACCTGTTTTTTTTTTCTAAACATGGACGTGTGGAAACACTTTGTGTATCTAGCATGTATAATGAATAAAATAAAATAAATACAAGTAATATTGAATAATAGTATTTCAAGTCCTCAACAAGTTGTGTCTGGTATGCCGCAGGGTTCAGGTCTTGGGCTTTTTTCATTTTTACTTTATACGTTCGACCTAACATATGTAGTTACAAAATGTAATGTTCAGTTTCTTGCTGACGATACTCAGCTTTATCATCACTTTGCAGCTGCCAAAGCAGGCAATGGAAATTATAAACGATGATTTACTTAATATTAATCATAATCTACACCTAAATCCTAATAAATCTAAAGTGCTTTTATTTTGCACAAAGGAAAGACGAGGCAAACATTCATATCGAGGGTCAACCAGTTTCGTTTGTTACTACTATAAAAAATTTAGGAGTATATTTTGACGAAAATTTGAAATTCATAGGCCATGTCACAAATGTTACTAGGGAGTGTTACATGAGATTAAAATTGTTATATGCTAATAAAAATCTGTTGACATATAAGATGAAGAAATGGTTGTGCGAAAGTTTAATATTGTTCAAAATATCTTCTGTAATATAGCATTTTATCCATGCTTAAAGTTACTTGCAATAGGTGACAAAAAATTCAAAACTGTTATTGTAAATTAATTAATAATCTAAGAAAGTATGATCATACAGGGTGTTAAAAAAAGAGTGTAAAATATTTCAGGAGGTAATAGTATGAACCAAAATAAGCATAAAAGTCTTAATAAACATGGGTCCGCAAAGTAACGGTTGTGGACTAGAGAGACTACTATTCGTTTTTCAAACATTTTATTTTATTAGGAATAAACCGACAAAGGAAGCTTTTAACAAACAAAAAACAAAGTTACAGAAGATGTTCAAAGTGCCCTCCGTTCATTTCCAAGCAGGCACGACATCTTCGTCTCAACGATATTCGAACTCTTTCGAAAACACCCTCCTTGGTTTGGATTTCTTGACACGCTATTTACAGGAGTACCATACACTAATGTCTTCAAATATCCCCAAACAAAGAAATCTAGAGGGTTCAGATCAGGCAATCCTGCACTAAAAAAGTCACATGCGGTGCGCATTTAGGCGGAGCTATAGTGACAATAAATGAAGAAAGTAACGGTCATTTGCAATTTACAATCTTACGAAGTTCACACGTTTTTTACGGAAAAGCTGGGATTTACACTTTTTTACGAAATTTCGTAAGATACGTGTAAATTCACACATTTTTTACGAAATTTACACTTTTCCAAAATTTACACTTTTTTGCCAAAAATCTGATATTTACACTTCTTTTACGAAATTTCGAAAAATACGTGTGAATTCACACATTTTTCACGAAATTTACACTTTTTTTGCGAAAAATCTGATATTTACACTTTTTTTTGCGAAATTTCGTAAGTCGTGTGAATTCACAAACTTTTTACAAAATTTACACTTTTTTTACGATATTTCGTAAGATACGTGTGAATTCACACATTTTTTACAAAATTTACACTTTTTTTGCGAAAAATCTGATATTTACACTTTTTTTGCGAAATTTCGTAAGAGACTTGTGAATTCACAAACTTTTAACGAAATTTTGTAAAAAAAGTAGGATGTGGCCCTTCTACGCTTTCGTACATTACTGATTTAAAAAGTATACTTCTTTTGAAAAATAAGAAAATAGGTTGATATTATAACTTAATTTTGTGTTTGGAATAACACATAATTTAGAAAGCATTACGTAATGTATTGTGTTATTATTTCAACACAATCGGGTGTGGACAACAATTTGTGTTAAATTTTTTTGCGGTGTACCCTAAGAGAATAAAATTTATAAAAAAGACACTAATAGATTTGTAGAGAAATAAACCTTAGAAAATTAATATCATGGTTAGAATTTAAATTTTTACTGATTTCATTTAAAGGTTTCAAACGCGTTTTGTTCCAGAAATATCTATGCGGAAGTCACTTAAATAATTGAATTGGCTATGATTAGTTCCACGATATTGCCCACATAATGCAAACACGCGACCAATTTTGATAACGTAAATTATATTATCAACTATGGCTTGGTGGTTACGATACAAACACAAGCTGTAAGTACGTTGTAGTTAATATATACTTACTAATCCGAGTTGGCATTGCATACAGCTAACTAATTGAAATAATATGCAACATTTCTTGCAGTTTAATTCTTAAATATTTATAAAATGTTTCATATTCATATATTACTTATATAACAAAGGCTGAAATTAACTGTCCTAAAAATCGTATGTTACCATATGAATGTGTGGATACGCAAAAAATCGTTGTTTTTTTTCTGTAATTTCACATGACTTTACGTTGACAATTTGTGACCAGAGTAAAATTATGTATTATTAATAATAATTTTATAAATGAAATAATGCGCAGATACACTGTAATATTACAAAAATAAACATGGATAAAAAACATTATTTTACATATATGACTGAAAATCAGTGCATACAAAATTTAAATAACGAACAATATGCACGTTAAAAAATGTATATACAGGGTTCAATGTAGCTTTTTTGTGGTGATTTTTTTTTCTATAAGCAGGCTTATGTCAAATTTTCATGTCACTAAATATTAGGGTATTTTCCGTGCGTGTGATTTATTATTCGTGCAAAATTATTAGCTATTGATCAAAAAATACCACGACATTTTTCCAACAATGAGATGCGTGATATGACGTATGTTTTTGCTCAGGCTAATTTTAATGAACATGTGGAAGCCCTAAGATATGTACAATTGTAACCAATTCTCACACCAAAAAACCCAACACTACCTATTTTCAGTCATGCTATCAAAACTTTCTCATTTATTGAGAAATTGCAGAATAAAATTGAACATTCTGTATTTCAAAAAACAGCGACATTCATATAACACATAATGAGCCCAAACATAATATTTTGGTGTCTAGTATCTCCAGCTTAGTGTTGACCCATTCTAATTTTAATAGTTATTTATACAACAAGTGCAAAAAGTCAGGCCGAGTAGGACAACACGTCGAGTGCAATAAGCACTTTTTGTACGAGTTGCATACAATATTTTTTCTACGTTCATGCAAAAACCAAAAATTGTTATTTAGATGACACTAAGTCTAGAAAAATGTGACGTCGATTTGAAGGTTTATGTTTGTCATGATGACAAAACGCTGCTGTAGAATGACAGATGAGTACTCATTTGAGCAATAAAGAACCACTTTTTCCACTAAACATAGTTCAATAAAGTATTGTTTTTTGCATGAACGTAGAAAAAATATATTAATAGATATAATTTTTGCACATTTAAGGTATCGACAGATAAAACTGAAAAGAGGGAAAACTTCTTACTTTTAATGTCATGGAAAAAGTTATACGTACACATCAGCTCTGCAGGCCTAGTAGGCTCATATGGCTTGGTTCACAATTCTTCTCCATTCCCTCTTATTAGTAGATCTCTGCTTCAATTGAGTGATGTTTATTCTTTCTATGTCATTTTCGACGTCCTCTTTCCATCTTATTTCGGATCTTCCACGTCTTTTTCTTCCTCCAATACTGACTGCTTTCTATAATGTTATATGGAGTCCTATGTCTCGGCATTCTCATTATATGACCCATCCATCTAAGTCTTTGAGCTTTTATTGCTCCTATAATATCAAGCTCATTAAATTGGGATGCTAACTCACTATTTTTCTTTGTCCATTTATCATCAACCTTTTTTCCTCCAAATATGTTCCTCAAAATTTTTCGTTCCCATATCCTTAACCTATTTTGTTCTGCCATTGTCAATGTCCATATTTCACATCCAAAAATCAGTACCGGCCTCATAACAGTTTTGTATATTCTGATTTTGAGACCCCTTGATATACTTTTATTCCTTAAAATATTATTAAGAGCCCAACGCATCGATTTCCTGCCATTAATCAGTTCATCAACTTTTCCTCAAAACTCGGTTTTCGAGTACATGTCGTTCCTAAGTATGTGAATGTTTCAACTTCTTCAAATGTGTATAGTTTTCCTTCGACTGTTGTTATTAATGTTTCATTTCGTACAAATTATCTGTCAGACCATACCATGTATTTCGTTTTAGTTTGGTTAATTACTAGTCCCATTCTTTCTGCTGATGTTACCAATCTCTTGTAAGTTTATGTTAAGTATTTTTTACTTCTTGTTAAAAGCACGATATCATCCGCAAAAGCCAGCTCTATTTATATATGTTTCTCTAAATATTCCCTCCAGTATTATATTAAACAAGAGTAGTGATAATGGATCTCTTTGTACGAGACCTTCTGCTACTTCAAATCTTTCCGATAGCTTTCCGTTTACTCTGACACTATTTTCTGTTTGTGTTAACGTTAATTTTATCATATTTATTATTTTAAGACTTACATTCATCTCTCTTAGTGCTTTATATAGTTGACTTCTTCTGACTCTATCATATGCTTGTTTAAAATCAATAAAGAGTAGATACGTTTCATTTTGTTGGTCGTAGCTTTCTGCCTGTATCTCCCTTAACGCAAATATTTGGTCCACTACCGATATCCCCCGTCTAAATCCACAGCGATATTCTCCTATTTCATGTTCTATCTCCACAGCTAGCCTGTTCTTAATATGAGCCAAAATATTATATATTGTATTGAGCAGAGCTATACATACCTCTATAATTTTGACAATCCTACCTATCTCCTTTTTAAAAAATTGGTTGTAATAAAGCTTCCTTCCATTTTGGTCGCATTTTTCTTCTTTCTATATTTTTTCCAGTACTTTGTGTATGTTTCAAATTAAGTGTTCCTCACCATACTTGATCATTTCTGCAGTAATTCTATCCTCACCCGGACTCTTATCATTTTTCAAAATTTTATTATTGCTGTTATTTCTCTAGGCTAGGTGGGTCTTCTATATCTGTGTTTAGATTTATATCCATCACGTCATTGACTCGTTCGTCTTCTTCTTTGGGTTCATTCAGTAATTTATCAAAGTTCTTTCCACATTTCCAAGATTGCCTCCTCATCTCGTATAAGTTCCCCTTCCTCATTTCTGTAAAATATTGCTCTTGATGGTTGATATCCCATCGTCTCCATTTTTACACCTTTGTAAAGATATTTTATTTCTTTATTTTTATAATTTTCTTCTAGCCGTGTTATTAATCTTTCATTATACTTTATTTTCTTCTCTCTCATTATTTTTTTTTGTTATCTGTCTTCGTCTGTTGTGTGCTTCTTTTATTTCATTTGTTTCTTCCTGTGGCATCTTTAACCGTAACCTTCTTCTTTTTTCCGATTCTTGTTTACATTCTATATCAAACCATTTTTCATTATATTTATTCTCATTTTTTCCACATACTTCCACTGATCTTTCCATATATTTCTGTTTCTCTTCTTCTCCATTTAACCAACAACATTTCTTTCTACTATATCTTTTTTGTCTTTGGATTTTTATTTGGGGTATTAATTCTACGGTATGAAAATAATACTTGTAAATATATAAAATTACACATTTTTCATATCTGATAACTTACTGCTTTCCGATCAGTAAGTGACCGTTCTTATACCGATCTAACGTTTGTAAACATAACTTACTGTTCTTTTTAATCCAACCAGTAAATACTTTAAATTTACGGATCATGAAAAAAGTATATTAAGTATAATAGGTATACAACCTATATCAACTTATTGGTTTCGTCGCTTAACTCGTAATTGAAATCACCATTACAGTTAGGTAAGTAGATATTTCAAATTTGATGGATAAAAAATATTTTTTGAAAATATAAATATAGGTAGGTACCTTTTTATTTCAATTACTTATAATAACAGCTTGTCTGTCACTATTAGGAAAACAACAATTATTTTATATACAGTGTGTCCACGGATGGAGTTGACAAGAGGAGAAACTCTTTTGTTTTTGACTTTATCGAAAAATGTCACTCTTTATAAAAAGTTCTGCTTCCCGAAAAAATGAAATTCTCATAGAAACTTCTTAGATCAGATATACAGGAATAAATATACAGGAAATTAAGAAAACAAGAAAATACTGAAGAGAAAAGTACCATTATTTATTATTGTATACAACATTTTTATGAAACAAATCTGTTTATAACTTCAAATAGAGTCCCAGTACAAATTTTAAAATCAATATTTAAATTTTAACATTTACTCTACCTCTACCTCCCACCTCAACACATTTTTCCGCTAACTTAATAAATTGTTCGAATAGTTAGCGGCTCATTCAGTTCATGTAGTTTTTGGCGTATGTGCTCTTTTAATACTTCCCTATCATGTGACAAACCATTTGAATAAATGATTTGTTTTAGGGCACCTTGGAGAAAAAAGGCAAGAAGTGTAAGGTTAGGATTGGGCCAAATCTTCATCTGAGCAGGACAGCCGTCCTGTTCCTGTTGCTAAAACATTTTGGACACATTTGGTTTACCATTTTTAAATACTTGAGAGCCAGAAGTACGCAATAACCTGTTTTGGCAGCAGGACTGTTGTCCTGCTCATTTTAGAGCCTTGCTCAGACAATGGTGAAAGGTGGATTTGGCCCATTATCCTGCTAGATCACTTGACCTTAGGCCCCTTGACTTTTTCCTACAACAAAAGGTTTATTCAAATGATCTGCCACGTGATATTAAAAGAGCGCATAAAAGAAGAAATAAACTATTCGTAGTGTGTAGAGTAACAGATTTGTTTTATAAAAATGTTGTGTAAAATAATAAATAATGGTATTTCTCTCTTGAGTATTTTCATGTTTTTTTAATTTATGAGCACCCTGTATATCTGATCTAAGACGTTTCTATGATAGTCTCATTTTTTCGAAAAGCAGAACTTTTTATAAAGAGTGACATTTTTCGATAAAGTCAAAAACAAAAAACTTTCTCCTCTTGTCAACTCCATTTTTAATTTACACGTGTAAATGTGAATAAGGTAAAGCGAGTAGAAATGGACCTGTAAGGAAGACGGACCACACTAATACAAATTTATCTGTAATTTCTCATAACTTTACGTTAGCAATTTGTGGCCACAGTAAAGTTATGTAAAATTACATTATTATTAATATAAATTATATAATATAAATCCATCGTAATTTCCGTCACTATAATTTGTATTGATTTATACATTGTAATGTTTTTGTTTCTTTGAATAGTGTAACAGAAGCCAATTTAAAAATTTATTATATTATAAATGGAATTGAATATAAATTTAAAGATATTAAATACAGAACGAAGAAAAACTACCGGTAGCACTAAAAACAATTTGAGTGAAATTGATGAATGTTGTATAGTTTAGAGACACATCTAATGATGTAATTTTGATGCAAACATCAAAACAACGTATAGGTACCGTTTCAGTACCTATGATATTTATGAATTGTATAATATGGCATAAGCTGCAAGTGCATACGTAAGAAAATATAATCTTATACTTACTGTTTTACGAATATTAATAGGCCATACTTGAAATATAGCGGATTTAACTATTGTTTAGGGAGTGAAGTTGTCATGATTTAGATTTTTTCTTTTCTTTAAAATCAATAATACCTACCTAATTTATATTAGGTATAAATAAGGTATATATTTATGGTGCACATGGTATACCATACTATTTATCTTTTTGTTCGATTTTTCTTTCTTAAATCTGATTTAAGTAACTTGGAATGATCTACTAGATAACCATATTGAAAAAAGATTATTATTCACTATTTTGTTGAAAATTTAAGGTTTTGAAACAAACATAGTACCTACCTCCTAAAGAAAAAGCAGTAAGTAAATTGAATTTTTTTTTATTTATATTCATGTAAGCAAGTAATTTGGTATTAATTTTTACGACAAATTGAAGCAAATCAAATAAAATCTTTAAACACGCAAAAAGTTTTTACCCTAATATAATACCTACACAACATGAAATAAAAAATATAAATATGAAATAAAAAAAGTTTTTGCAATTTATCAACAAACGCAGATCTACAGATAAAATATAAATTTTCAAATATTTTCATAAGATATTGACTAACAATTATGCATATTTTTTCATATGTCACATTAGAATTGATTACATTATTCTTAGATATTCACTATTATATAACAAGTTGTTGGTTGCTATGCAAACTGATTTCGATCCCATTAATTAAGTATTAAAATTAAATGCAGTAAATACACTGGAATACAAATTAAAAGATGTTAAATAAAGAACTAAGAAAAACTACCTGTCGCATTAAAAACAATTTGAGTATCAATTAATCTATTTTTCTTGTACAGAGTGTTTACTAAAGAATGGGCCATACATTAAAGCTAGCTTCCTTGGACAAAAATAAGGTGATTTAAATTAGCTTACCGTAGCACCATCCTGCTTCCTTAAGAAGTTATAAGTCCGAGAATGTAATCTTTTTATTTTTTACACTATATTTATTTCTTGGGTTTGTTTGCATGATTTACGTGAATATTTTCAAATGCACATTTAAAAAAAACTGCATTTAAAGTTTTAATTGTAAATGTATGAATTAGTCTCGGGGAGCTACCTTCCTCGGTGGTGTGTGGTGTACAACTGTGTTGGCCGCTTGTTGTCTGCTCTCTATTTAAACGTTAATATCATTAGTAAAAACAGTGTTAAAAATTTCCGAGTTTTAGCAGCGTGGCTTTTCTCTACTTAACAATCATTGTGATACATTTAAAAAAAAAAAATAAAATTTAAAAGAAGAGTAGATGTTTGAAAATGTCATCTATTTGTAAAACGTGCACGGCTGCCTTAAACAAGAAATCGCCTGGCTTGAAGTGCCTGGGTTTTTGTGGTAGTTCTTATCATCTGAAATGTGTTGGAATCTCAGCCGACCAGTACAATTTGTTAAAATCTCCTAATTTTATATGGAAATGTTCAACATGTCTTACATCTTCTGGTGATGCACATACTAATGTGGCCTCTACGGCCTCTATTCAAACGGACACTATTGATGACACTTTAAGTAACCAACAATTACTTCATTTATTAACTGATATTCGATCTGAAATGAAACAATTGAAGGAGCAGCAAAATGAATTAATTAACTCTGTTAGTTTTTGTTCGGATAAAGTATCTAATTTCGAGATATCCTTAGTAAAATTTAATCAATATGTAAAGTTGGTTGATAATTTAAAAATTGAAAATCAAAACCTTAAAGAAAATGTCCAACTACTTAACAATAAATTAATCAATATTGAACAATATTCTCGAATGCGCAACATTGAAATACAGGGTATTCCTAAGAAAAACAATGAGAATATTTTGTCTGTGCTTGAATCTATTCATAATTATTTAGGGGTTCAATTTGATGCAAACATGATTGAAACTGTGCATAGAGTTCAGCCTTTCAATAAAACCTCCTCTGGTAACATTGTTGCTAAATATATTTATCCCAAGGTGAGAGATGATGTTTTAGCTGCTGCAAAAATAAAGCGTTCTGCCCAAACCAATTATAAATTATGTATCGATGGCATCGCTAATAATTTCTTTGTTAATGAGCATTTAACTCCAGATAATAAACTGCTATTCAAGAAAACTAGAGAAGTGGCTAGACACAAAAACTACAAATATGTTTGGATAAAAAATGGTAATATTTTAATTCGAAAAAATGATGGTTCTAAAGTTTTACATATCCGGTCTGAAGCTCAATTGGATGCAATGTAGTTTGGCCCTTTTTCTCAATTTTTCTATTTAATTTATATATATATATTTTTTGTTTATGGATTTCTCCGTTTTCTATCAAAATGTGAGGGGTCTCCGTTCGAAGACTCAGGACTTCAAGCAAAATTGCATTACTTGTGATATGGACTTTATTTTTTTGTCTGAAACATGGTTAAACAGTAGTGTCGATAATAGTGAAATCTTTAACAATGATTATGTGGTTTTTCGGCGTGATCGAGAATCCTCTCGTAGCGCAAAAAGTGATGGTGGCGGCACCCTTATAGCTGTGCGACATTTTTTTCAAGCTGAACAACGAATGGATTGGCAAAGTGAAGCTGAGGATGTGTGGGTTACTGTTTATACTAATGCGAAACAAAAAATTCATTTATGTTGTGTCTATCTTCCGCCGCGGGATGAATACGCCTTTGCTTGTTTTCTACAAAATCTTTATGTTCTCTTCAACAAGTTTGGTAATGATATTGTTTTGATTTGTGGAGATTTTAATATGCCAGGCGTAACATGGAATACTAAAGAAAATCTTTCTTTTAATTCCTACAACAATTACTGATAGAAATGCTTCCCTTATTGACGCGTTTTCTTTTTGTAATTTAATGCAGTTTAATATGTTTATTAACAGTAATAATCATTTATTGGATTTGATTTTGTGTAATGAGGACATTATAAAAAATCTAAACCACTCCCAGTTTCCACTGACTGATGAAGATGTCCACCACAAATCTGTTGAATTCATAATTTCGTTGAAATCGTTTACATTTTTATCTGTAACAAATAATAATTTTTAGAAATTTTAAGAAAACTGATTATAATGTTATTAATAATCTGCTGGAAAATATTTGTTGGGACAATTTATTTCAAAATAAGTCTGTGGATCAATCAGTGGACACTTTTTATAATAAAGTTATTGATATTATTGATAATCATGTTCCAAAAAAGAAAATTAATGGTAAATATCCTCTTTACTTCACATTTAATACTATTAAACATATCTTAGAAAAAATAAAGTACATAAAGAATGGAAAAAATATAAAAGTCGGACTCATTATGATTTATTTTGTTTATTAAGAAAAAGATGTAAGCAGCTTATTTACACTGATTTTAAGAACTATACACATTCTATAGAGAATAGTTTGCCTAGTAATTCAAAAAAATTTTGGCATTTCATATCCGTCAAAAATCGTAGTAGCGGTATTCCTAATATTATGATGTATGACCATGTCACTGCTCAAGGTGGATGTGACGTAAGTAATTTATTCTCAAAATTTTTTCAAAATTCTTTTGAACCATATAGTCAAACTGTTTTCGATAATGTTACTAACTTTTATGAAAATTGTACACCTTATTTAGTTGATAATATACATGCTACTACTGAACAGGTTTTAGAAATTTTGAGTCATTTGGATGAAAATAAGGGTGCTGGTCCTGATGGCATACCGTCGTTTTTTGTTAAGAGGTGTGCGAACAGTTTATATGTCCCATTGACTATTATTTTTAATAAATCTTTTGAGGAATGTGTTTTCCCTAGGTTATGGAAGCAGGATTATATAATTCCTGTTTTCAAAAATGGCAATAAAAATGTTGTTACTAACTATAGGCCTATTGGTAAAGTAAATATATTCAGCAAGGTTTTTGAAAAATAGTGTATAATTTTCTCCTTAGTAAAGTAAAGCCTAGTGTCATTGAGCAACAACATGGATTTTTACCTAATAGATCCATAGAGTCTAATTTAATAAATTGCTCCGAACACATTTTGTCTGCACTGGATTCTCAGATACAGGTGGATTCCGTGTACACTGATTTCAGTAAAGCGTTTGATAAGTTAAATCATAACATACTCATTGCTAAATTAATGAAAATTGGTGTGCACGGAAGTCTCCTTCGTTGGTTTTCATCCTATCTTTTCAACAGATCACAAATTGTATCATTAAATGGATTTCATTCAGCTCCTTATGTAACTACTTCTGGAGTGCCCCAAGGTTCACACTTGGGACCACTGCTTTTTATTATCTACCTTAATGATGTACATTTATGTTTTCATCATAGTAAGTTTTTAATGTACGCTGATGACATAAAGATATTTTCTGAAATAAATAGTTTAGCTGATTGTTTACTTGTCCAATCTGACCTTGATAGATTTTTTGCGTATTGTAATGTGAATAAACTGTATCTTAATATAGAAAAATGCTTGTTTATTACTTTTACTAGGAACATTAATAAATACTCATATGACTATAATTTTAATCAAATTAATTTGAAACAAGTTTCTGTAACCAAAGATTTAGGTATAATGTTTGATAGCAAAATGTTATTTAACACACATATTGATTATGTCGTTGCAAAAGGCAGTAGGATGTTAGGTTTTATTATAAGAAATAGCAGATCTTTTAAATCACCTGAGGCATTGAAAACATTGTATTTCGCATATGTGCAAAGTAAATTAAGTTTTGCTTCTGTAATTTGGTCCCCACAGTATAATATTTACATTTCTAGAATTGAATCTGTTCAAAACAAGTTTCTTAAATTCTTAGATTACAAAGTCAATGGAGCATATAACATAAATTCTATAGCAATCATCAAAAAGAGATTTAATATCATTTCTTTACAGAATCGACGTGAATTGAGTGACGTGATGTACCTATATAAAATACTCCATAGCTATGTAGACTCGCCCTTACTTTTATCTAATATTAATTTTTATGTGCCTCCCTGCAATTTTAGAGTACGTCACCCTTTTTCAATAAAATTTTGTAAAACTCAATCAGGACAGAATTCTCCAATTAATAGAATGTGAAAGTTTTTTAATACAAATTTTTCTAATATGCATACTCGTATATTTAATATTACTATAGGTTTTTTCAAAAGCATATTATGTATTTTTTTCTTACAAATTTGTAAATTATTTTTTCTAATTATAATGTAGTTTTTTTCTCTTTTATTTGATAAGTGTATTTATGTTACATTTTTGTAGTGTTGTTGTCTTTCCAACATTGTACACCCATTTCTCTTAATTTTTTGTTACTTACTTTGTGGAACACTTTTTTAGGCTACTTTGCCTGTTGTGTTTTTCCTTATTGATAAATAAATAAATAAATAAATAAATAAATAAAATAAGGTGATTTAAATTAACTTACCTTAGTACAACGTTTCGGGTCTAAAACTTTTAAGTATTTAAAAATAACTTTCTCAGACCAATAACTTGTTATAGAAGAAAAATTGTACTAATATTGTTTGACACAGGCTGAGCTATTCGTATATTTCATACAAAAAAAAACTTATTGTAAAAATATTAAAACGATAACCCAAGAAATAAATAAATTAACGTAAACAAAAATAAATAAAAAAAAACACTCCTTTCTCGGACTTCTAACTTTTTAAGGAAACAAAATCGTAAGTTGATTTAAATAACCTTATTTTCGTCTAAGAAAGCCAGCCTTAAAGTATGACCCATTCTTTAGTAAACACCCTGTACAATGTAACAGCAATATTTCATAAATCATTACCAAGATATACAGGGTGATTCAGAACATATCTAAAACGTTGTGCACGGCACTGAAAACTGGTTCACTGTAAAACCTGATAAGGCGCCAAAGCATGCAATCGGCAACCGGACAAAAAATGGAAAGAAATTCCCAAGGAAAGAAATAAATAACATTTTATAACACCTATTTTATACAGCAAATTCAACTGCTTTTGCCGCTATTGTTATTAATTATTAATAGAATTAATTTGTGGTTTTAATTAATAAAATAGTTTGACATACCTGATGTTACAACAAAATTTTGGGTCCGTCTTACCCAGTTTCTACAAACTAACACAAATGTTTCTGCTTCTTGTCCGTTTTGAACTCGTAAGTTATTGGCAGCAACTATGATACGTTTGCGTAAATCATCAATAGTGTCCACTTCGGTGCGATACACTTAATTTTTTAAATATCCCCACAAAAAGAAGTCCAAATGATTTAGTCAGGAAATCGTGGCGACCATGGTACCGGTTCTTCTTATCTAATTCCTTGGTATTAATGCTTGGACGCTGTACATGGTACGGATATAATTGAGCCTCGTGCATAATCCGTCGCACTGCTGCAATACGCCGTGGACGTCCTAGATCTCTATCTTTTCCACGATTTGGTTTCAAATATCCTATGTCACGCCCGCGCGCTCACTTGCACTCACTGCACATTTTAAAAGTAGCTGCATTTGACACATGTTTACCAGGAAATCGTTCTGCTAAAGCATTTTCATAAATTAAAACGATATCCATCAACTCTGAATTGTTTTACACGTAAGCCATTTTTTTACACTTGGAAAACTAATGTAAAGACTTGCATCACAAAAACATTAATACCTTCAATATTCGGAATCGCCTGGTTAGAGACTACAGTAGCCCAGCGATGTAAAAGTTGAAAATACTACAACTATAATTTTTTACTCGGAAACTACAGCGTGTTAAAAGAGAGTGTAAAATATTTAAGGAGGTAATAGCATGTACCAAAATAAGCAGAAAAGTCTCAATAAACATGGGTCCGCAAAGTAACGGTTGCGGAGATATGGAATGTTTTATGTTTTTAGCCCCTTTTCTTATTTTGCAAAAACGTTGTGTATTTTCTTATAATAGTTGGTTGATGGTTAGTGAAATAAACAGTACGTATTTGACAGTTGTTCTCAGTGCACAAGTTTTCTATGGCTATGGCTGGTTACTCTAACGCAGAATTAACAGACATGCAATGCATTTCATGTATGGTCGTGCTAATGGGAACGCCACCGAAGCGCGACGTATTTATGTTGACGCTGATTATCCAAATCGCCAGATTCCTTCACAACGCATGTTTGGAAGAATTCACCAAAGATTGCGTGATACCGGTTCCTTGAGCAAACAGTGCCATTTATCCGGAAGACCAAGGTGGGTATCCACTCCTAGAGCAGAAGAAGAAATTCTAGCACTGGTAGAGCAGAATCCAGGTACGAGAGAATATCAGCCGAGGTAGGAATTAGTGGTCCTCTTGTTTGGAGAATCCTTCACGAACAACTGCTTTATCCATACCATGTGCAACGAGTACAGCCCTTAAATCCAATAAATGATCATCAAGCACGTTTGGTTTTTTGCCGTTGGTTTCTATGTCATGATGGTGAAGACCCTCGTTTTCTTGTAAACATTCTTTTTACTGATGAGGTCGGGTTCACAATAAATGGAGTGTTTAATTTTCACAATACGCATATTTGGGCCGACAAAAACTCTTCTGCTCTAATAGAATCAGGCACGTTTTTCATTAAACATTTGGATGGGTATTGTAGGTGACAGGTTTCTAGGTCCTGTTGTTTTACCAAACCGATTAACAGGCGCTGCTTACCTCAACTGTCTGCAGAACACACTGTATAAGTTTTTGAAAGACATTCCTTTGAATCCGTGGCAACAAATGTGGTTCCAGCATGATGGTGCTCCAGCTCATTTTTCCGTGGTCGTTAGAGAACATTTACACCAAACTTTTCCACATAGATGAGTAGGAAGGACCGGGCCTGTTTTATGGCCTCCAAGATCGCCTGATCTGAACCCTCTAGATTTCTTTGTTTGGGGATATTTGAAGACATTAGTGTATGGTACTCCTGTAAATAGCCTGGAAGAGCTGCAGCTACGGATTAATCAAAAGTGTCAAGAAATCCAAACCAAGGAAGGTGTTTTCGAAAGAGTTCGAATATCGTTGAGACGAAGATGTCGTGCCTGATGGAAATGGACGGAGGGCACTTTGAACATCTTCTGTAACTTTGTTTTTTGTTTGTTAAAAGCTTTCTTTGTCGGTTTATTCCTATTAAAATAAAATGTTTGAAAAACGAATAGTGGTCCATATCTCCGCAACGGTTACTTTGCGGACCCAACTTTATTAAGACTTTTCTGCTTATTTTGGTTTATACTATTACCTCCTGAAATATTTTACACTCTTTTTTTAACACCCCGTATAAGGATTTTACACACATTTTTTTTTACGATATTGACTCCATTTTTCATGACACATCTATTCCCAAATTTTTTAGATAAATTCTGAATCACCCTGTATCTCTATGAGTTGCGCCAAAAATAGTCTGAAATTATTTTTTGTTATGCATGAAACTGACAATTTTTAAGTTGATACTATAAAAACTGTTAAGATATTGAAACATTTCATAATAGAATTCTAAATTTCAGAACCCGTTACCCTGTTGTATTTGATCCAATTGTCTTATTTTATTCTCTAGGATATTTCCCATTATCATTGAATCACTCTGGATAATAGGAAGATATTTTTTATAAACCTGAAACGTTGTGTATAAACGCTTAAATATCTTAATGAAAATGTATTTTGAAAACAAACATTTTTAAATGGTTTTTACTTTCAGTCATACGGTATATATTCTACGTTTTATAAATTTGCGCTTGTATTATTATATCAATAATTTACATTTAACTTAGTTTTATTCCAGGAATGTAATTATCATTCTAACGGTACAATTATATGTTCGACAGATTGCCACAACTTTATAATTAAAAAGCAATCTACCAACCTGTTGGAATAAATTATCCAAGTTATGCAACCGTCATCTGGCAAGTAAGAGCTAAGTAAATTGCTCTGTGTATAGCTAGTATTTACGATTATAATTTTACCTTTGATAAGAAAATATAAACAATATGGTCACTGCAGTTAACTGAACTATACAAAAAAACGCACTCGTTAGTCGTCACTACAATTAACGGGAGATGGAGAAGGAAAACTTATAGTCGAAAGATTGTAGTAAAAGTACAAAAGCTAAACAAAGAGAAAACATTCATAAATTGATATGTTAATATTTCAGGGACTAAAGGATAACTATTAATTGAGGTATTTAATCAGAGGTATGTACACTATTTTTAGCATTGTACAGCCTGAAATAACTAAAATTCATAATTAAATAAAATTGTTTTATATAAAATTTCTTCATCCGATATTGAGAAACCTAAAAAAGGTGTATATAGTAGGAGTATCGTTACAAAATTTTTCAAGGAGGGACAAATGCAGAAAAATATTAAACCGGAAACAAAAAAAAATTATGTATTTTAATAGATAGGGATATACAAGGTCCATATAATTCTTAAGTATCATATATTCAAAAACATAACAACAAAATATTATAGGTACCATAACATATAAAATATACATATAATAAGAAAATAAAATACTCGGCAAGGGTATAATGTCAAAAGTTCTCTTTCTGCTCTACATAGGTTTGGTTTGGTTTGGTGGAACAGTAGAAAATCATAAAATTGTTTTAATAAAAGAATTAAAATGGTGTTCCTTATCATATATATTTATTAGAAAACCATTACAGAAATATTAACATCTTATTACAAAATTAAATTTAGTCTTCTAGCTTTCTTTGCAGCGAACAAATCAATTACCTCCTTGGTGTCAATGTCAATTCTGCGATGAATTGACATTAACGCCAAACCGTTTAGTCTTTCCTGGCCTGTGGAGTTTCTCAAATAAGTTTGGAGGCGTTTCAGAGAAGAGAAAGTCCTCTCAGGGGTACATGTGGAAACAGGCAGTGTCGCCAAGATCTTTAAAAGTTTGTGAATGTTTGGAAATAAGGCCTGGTTGCATTCTCCGAGAGCTTTAATAGCACATGTTGGTCGATCTAGTTCAGATTCTTCCAGCCATTTTATCCGCCACATGTCTAATTCAGCTTTTACAAAGTCTTATTCCAAATATTTTTTATAGAGTTCAAAGTAGTTTTCTTGATAATTACGATTAATTTGTTTTTTGCAACACAGACAGAATTAAAATGTTGAGAGGTAATAATGTGGCTTTATGATTTTGGAATCTCGACTGAAGCTGATCAATGAAATCATCCAAAAGTGGAATCATTATAGTAATTCTAAAATAAGTTTCAGGATTTTTTGTGTTGTAGTTTGCCCTATGCTCTTGGCGTGACGCTATTCGCGAAATTTTCATTACCTCGTTTACAGTACTGAGCAAATTCTGTGCATTCTTGAAAAGTTTTTGGCGAACATCTTCAATAGTCTTTATAATTAAATCGATGTGTTGTAAAGCTTTGCATAGTGTTAGTGTGTATGGGAACAACATTCCTAAGCAACATAAGCTTATAACAAAATCACTTGAAATGACTGATCTCAGAAAAGAATTAGCCTTTGAAGATGTTTCAGAATCCATGTCAGTGCTGAAGTCGTCTAATGTATCAACAATAGCTTTATAGATTTCCTTAAATCTTAACAACCTATCATGATTTTCAACCCAACGGGTCTCGGACATAGCCGTAAGGTTTTTTTGATATTCTGTTTTAAGCACTTGGTTCGTTTTGCTGAGGACTTGATAAAATTTCCAACCGATTTTATAATTCCAATAGTATTTCGAATAAGTTGAACCTGGCAAGAATGACCTAGAGCTAAATTCAATGAATGTGAGCTGCAATGAACGTATAAGGCTTCTGGATGTGACTCACGAATTACTGCCTGCACACCTTTAAAAATTCCTTTCATCGAAGAAGCTCCATCATATCCTTGTTCGATTAAATATTCGCAATCGACTCCTAAAGATTTTAATTGGGATAAAATTGCATTAGCTAATTACTTTCCTTTTGTATTCTCAACAGTTACAAAAGTTAAAAAATCTTCACGCAAGATAAACCCATTATCTTTTGGCTCGGCATATCTCACACAAATGGACATCTGTTCTTGTCGAGAAACATCAGTACTTTTGTCAACAAGGATTGAAAAATATTTCGCAGAATTCAATCCTTGCACAATTTTTTTCTGGACTATTTCACCACAAATTGCAATAAGTTCATTTTGTATGGTCGGGCTTAGGTAGGTAGCGTTCAACGTCATACTTTCCGTGTGCTTTATTAGATTTGAGTCTCCACATCTGCTGAAGACCCTCGTTTTCTTGCAAACATTCTTTTTACTGAAGGGTTCACAAGAAATGGAATGTTTAATTTTCACAATACGTATATTTGGGCCGACGAAAATCCTCATGCTCTAATAAAATCTGGACATCAGGCACACGTTTTTCTTTAAATATTTGGATGGGTATTGTAGGTGACAGGTTTCTAGGTCCTGTTGTTTTACCAAATCGATTAACAGGTGCTGCTTACCTCAACTTTCTGCAGAACACACTGTATGAGTTTTTGGAAGGCATTCCTTTGAATCCGTAGCAACAAACGTGGTTCCAGCATGATGGTGCTCCAGCTCATTTTTCCATGGCCGTTAGAGAGCATTTACACCAAACTTTTCCACATAGATGGGTAGAAAGGGCCGGACCTGTTTTATGGCCTCCAAGATCGCCTTATCTGAACCCTCTAGATTTCTTTGTTTGGGGATATTTTAAGACATTAGTGTATGGTACTCCTGTAAATAGCCTGGAAGAGCTGCAGCTACGGATTAATCAACAGTGTCAAGAAATCCAAACCAAAAAGGGTGTTTTTGAAAGAGTTCGAATATCGTTGAGACGAAGATGTTGTGCCTGCTTGGAAATGGGCGGAGGGAACTTTGAACATCTTCTGTAACTTTGTTTTTTGTTTGTTAAAAGCTTCCGTTGTCGGTTTATTCCTAATAAAATAAAATGTTTGAAAAACGAATAGTGATCCATATCTCCACAACGGTTACTTTGCGGACCCATGTTTATTAAAACTTTTCTGCTTATTTTGGTTCATACTATTACTTCCTGAAATATTTTACACTCTTTTTTTTAACACCCTGTATACTCCAAAAAGTCAGCGATCTTTAAAGTTTAGAAAATGTAGCAACAAGCCCGCAAAATGATAGAAACGGTGGATAACAAGAGATCGGTAGCTGTACTGTATCTGCAGAATTGTTATATAAGGCTATAAGCCGGACCTCATACTATTTTCAGTATGAAAAAGAGCGAACTGTCTTAGGTACCTATTTATGGAACATGTTTTTTAGTTAGTTTTTATGAAATCCCATTTTAATTTATTTAGAGCAACAATATTGAGTGCGTATTCTTGGGTACAGCACAGCGTACTCTTGGAACAAAGATGTGTCTAAGAGTACGCAGTTGAAAATCAGAATTGCCAAAGTTTGTGTTATTAAATATGAATTAATTTTATGTTTTGTCATATCTTAACGAATATATTTTCATGTAAACAAAAGACTTTCATTAAATTATCTCCAAAATTCTATTAGCCAATATTGCCCTGGAGACTGCAAGGCGACAGTGTCCTTTAAAAATTCTTTTCCAGAACCTGATTTTACTCTTAATCAGCATTTCAATTAATTGTTCTTTGATCCAAGGTTTCCTCAATTTAAGTCTGCATGGTCTAGAACCCCAGTTGTTCTTATTGAACCCACATGCTTTAGGGACTGTAAGGAATGCCAAAAACTAGTTTTCCTCCTAAGAAAAATGTTTCAGAACAGTTTTTTTTCAAGTCCATCTGCTATTTCATTTCCTTCAATTCCTTTTTGTCCCCAGGATTTAACACGGCTTAATTGTATTCGTACTTGCCAGTTCATGTAGCAAACAAATTCTGAACACAATTTATTTGAGTTTAAGGTCTTTAGGTACTTCCTGACTATCTGAGAATTCCTCTCGATTCCCTATTCTGTATATAGTAACACATTCATGATCTTAGGTGTTCTTTATTGTAAGGTTCCATGTTCCACTCATTGTTATTCCTGATACAGTAGCGTGCCAATTTTGCTTTTATGTTGACTAATAAACCAGTATCAGTTATATGAGTCCCCTGTTCTTGTTGACATCATAAATCTTTTTAAACTAAACAAAAAAATTTAGCAATTTGCTATGCTGCGTCTATATTTTCCAGCCCGTATAAATAGATCATTTTACTGCCACCAGTTCTTCAGTGGAGAACCTGGAAAAAGGAAATAAATTAAGATTATTTTTATAATAAACATATGCTCTGGGCCAATCTCGACAACTGCAATAAAGCACTCTCCCTCATTTACATTCAATCTTTTGATCCAGGATCATAGATACAATGCTCCTTGATCACAGGCAATCCTATATTTTGGCAATATCTAGGTAGCACAGGGAGTTATAAGACTAAATCTTATGAAAACACAACATAGGCTTCCAGTCTAGTTTCTGAAATATTTTCATTCAACAGCAAACAATGCCCTATGGTCTATATGATGTAAATGATTTCATGTAAACATTTATGCAAATTTATCTATATGTAAATAATTTTTAAAAAATTTGGTTTGTTAAATTTGACATATACAGGGTGTCCAGAAACTCTCACTGAATTAAACGAAGACCGGGGATTCCTCAGATAATTTTAAGACAATTTAATCAAGTCAGTAATTTTGTTAACTCTTTTAGACATCAGTAATTAGTGAAGGGCGCTCCGAATTCAAATAGCAATTTCAGGGTGTGGTATTGAACGAGAAAATATATATATATTTTTGAATAAATAATGGTATTTGTTTTGTTATTATGTAATTCATATAGATATATGCAACTTTCATGCTTTAATAAAATGGTAATTGAAAAATAAATATTTCTAAGGCGGTATAAAGTTTACAGCGTAACATAATATATATCATAAGTTTCTGTAACAATTATGTAATACTAATGCTAATAAAAATAACATAGTCGTCAGCAAAACCGTTATAATTATATGATACTAGTTTTTATTGTATATTTACTTAAGAGGAGTGATATAAAAGCAAAGATAATTTCCATATGGAGCGTACATTCTGTGAAGAGTGTAGATAAATATTAATGCCAAAGTACGTATCTATGCAAGTATATGAAGAATGGATAACTAAATGGATTTATAATACAAAATATATCAGATGAAAGAAATTGTAAGTAAAACAGAAAATTCAGATTTTGTAAAAGAAATGTATCAAAGAAATATAAAGCGAAAGAACAAACTGTATATTCACTCGTATCCGTCACATATGTCCCTAAATAAAAACAATTATTATTAACACGTATTGACACCTAATCATTAAAGCCTCGCAAAACTTCTGTTAATAGTCTATCGGCTCACTCTTCAAAACTTGTTATTTTAGAACACACGGAATGTATACACCAGAGCTTTGGAGTACATTGCTCTTGCAGTTGTCTTGGGAAAGATTTATCCTGTCTTTTTCGAAGGGCTGTAAATAGCATTGATTCCATTTTGTCTCAAGACGTGGCCTATCTTGTCAATGCATTCTTGTGTAGGGTAGATAGGTTATTGCCAGATAAAGTATATTAATTTCCTAAAAACAGTGAGAAGTCAGTACTCGCGGAGTATAGAGCGCATAGATAGTATATGATAGATTTGAACAAAATCAAGATTCTAGTGAGGGCAAAAATTGTGAGCAAAACTCTATAGATGAACAGAAAAACTAAAATAATCTCAACTGAGTCGAGAACAAACAATTATCTTTGTCGGTCAGAAATTTGGTCGGTCAGTGGTCGCGGGGTTTAAAGCGTCAGTACTTCAATCGATGCTACTAGACCGATGTGGGTTCGCACTCCGCAACCGGTATCAGCTATATTCGTGGAGAGGAATGGCACCCTTTCTGTGGAACGGTAAGGTGGAATAATGTTAGCTTGGGTCAATGTGAAAAATTGATACCGGTCGACATTTTACTACCCCCCTAATTAATGAGGTTTTCCAGTTT
This sequence comes from Monochamus saltuarius, assembly GCA_025584915.1. Classification (NCBI taxonomy): domain Eukaryota; kingdom Metazoa; phylum Arthropoda; class Insecta; order Coleoptera; family Cerambycidae; genus Monochamus; species Monochamus saltuarius. The sequence goes on from CM046724.1 coordinate 33,979,108, forward strand.
TCCCTCATTCCTGCACTGAATTGTAGTTAGGGACTACCAACTAAGTCGTTCCTGGGCGCAAATGCGGCCTGCTTAATAATAATATGCCGCCCCCTCCCCCGCACAAGTATTTGACTTCTGGGCTAATCCTCGTGATTAGAATGAGGGGTAGAGATATTATTATCATTATCATTATTATCATTGTCATTGTCATTGTCATTGTCATTGGCATTGGCATTGGCATTGGCATTGGCATTGTCATTATCATTATCATTATCATTTTCGTTATTATTATTATTATTAATCTGCAGTTTGAAAATTATCCTTCAGTAAAAATCGAGCATGCAATACATGACAATGACGTCAAACCATCCCATGGAAAATCATGGACTACTGCACACATCAAATATATATACCGATCAAAATACTCCTTCAGTTTCTGAGAAAGAGAACGATATAGGTATATTTCGAAACTTTATTTATATATTTTTATTAAGTATTAATAATATTGTGTGAAACTAGCTACTCTGTCATCTAAAGCCTCGACCAGCGTTGAATTACACTCGCATATATTCTTTATTATTAGCTTTTGTGGATGTTTCACTGTGTTGTAAAGGTATTTAAGCTAATATAAATCAATTTTACTGCAATTCCTATTAATGAACTATATGTTATATGTATGTTTTTTTGATACTAAATATCTAGATATGCTAAGGAACAATTCCATAGACACGGTTAGATTCAATAAATATCTAAACCAAAAATTAATTTAACTATCTTAAGCCCTTTGTTATTTTGAATATTTCTGATGTGTTTTGTTTTAGTAAATAGCCTTACATAGTCGATTTTCATGTATAAACTTTTGTTACTATGTTCGCTGCATTTCCCTTTCGATAGTTCCTACTATCCATGTACCGTTTGTGTTCATTCTAACCGACGCTTCTTCGAACCATCTCAAAAATACTGCAATGCTATTGGCCGAAAATTTGTAGGCAACATCCTCTGTTTAGTTATGTTGGTTTGAAGCAACGTTCAATATGCAACAGTTTGGCGTTCGTGTGTTTTCGTTGATCGTTTCATCACTGTCATCAGTACACAATACATTAGTAGTGCAATGCAATTTTTTTTGTTCTACTTCAGGCTGGTATTTAGTATTTTAAAAAATATATATTTTTATAATAGTAATATTTATAATTGCCAAAGATTTTATTTTCTTAGTTATTTATTACATATAATATTTACTTTTGTTTTTCATATTTATGTCTTTTGTATGCATGAACTGATAACGCAGTTTATTTTAATTTTTTTATGTGATTCAGAGGGACTTATTGTCTGAAGCTATTTATTTGTGGCATAATTCTAGTTTTTCTTTAGTTTTGTTGGGTTTTTGCCACACTTCTGAAAAAATAATAAAGATTAATTAAATAAGCCCTTGCGCCAAACGGAACAGTCAAGGGTTATTTTCGAAACTAAGTTTGCCTAACCAAAAAATCTCACACTGAAAAAAGCAGATAAGTAAAAATTAACAAAAATCACATCACTATCGCGCACTTCCTATATTATCAGAAAGGTTAAGCAGAATCGGTAATAAATTTAATATTCGAACAGTTTTTCAGACAACTAATACTTTACGATCATTTTTTTACGTCCAAAAAATGATATACAAAATTCATAAAATTGCATCTACAGTATACCTTGTGAATGCAATAAACATTATGTTGGGGAAACGTCTCGGCCTATGAACATTAGAGTTGAGGAACATAAAAATTACATAAAAAGACGGGAATTTGAAAAATCCAAAATTTGCAAACACGCTTGGGAAAACGGTCATTTGATTCAATGGGGTTTGGCAAAAATTTTAGAAAAGGAAGATAACGCAACAAAAAGAAAATTAAAAGAGACCGCGATTATTTTGTTGAACGGAGATAAGTGTGTGTCTAACTGTTCAGTTAACATCGATCATTGTTGGCTACAGTTGTATCAAGAAGAAGTAAGTAACAATAAAATAAAAATCATTTAACATATCTATGGAAGCAGGTAAACAAATTTTAAACTGTCAAACTTGACATACGTTTAAAAAATTTTACTACGATTTTGAGAACGAAAACAGAGAGTTTTTCGAAACGTCAATAACACGGAAGTGCGCGATAGTGATGTGATTTTTGTTAATTTTACTTATCTGCTTTTTTCAGTGTGAGATTTTTTGGTTAGGCAAACTTAGTTTCGAAAATAACCCTTGACTGTTCCGTTTGGCGCAAGGGCTTATTTAATTAATCTTTATTATTTTTTCAGAAGTGTGGCAAAAACCTAACAAAACTAAAGAAAAATCAGAGGGAGTTATTTCCTTTCCAATAAATCATTTGCAAATCAGCCCCGCAATTTATTGTGCACCAGGCGTCGCAAAAGCTAGAACCGGCCCTGGCAGTAAGCTTGTTGTATTTTCCAATATCTATATTTTTGTAGACCTTTATAGTAGCCTTCAACATCGAATTCTTCGGCAACATAGATGAAATTTTTTTCTTCAAATTTAAAAAATAGGATAGCATGACTACTTCATTTATTGTCATTGCTCTCTCTTCTTCCCTCCATTCTTTAAATTCAGCGAACACTTTTTCGTTATGTTCCCTGGATTTCGCTGGCAATAAATAGAAAATTGCTTTTTGGGCTTCTTCGAAAACAGCCACACGAACACAATTACTTTCTTGCGTTTTTACCAAATTCAGATAGAACTGTTTATGAAATAATTGATAATAAACAACGTACCATAGCAACCGGCAGGTATAACAAAACCTACCACGTCTCATTGAGTACTAAGAAATATTAAGTCGTGCGAATATTTTTTTTAAATGTTAATATTTTGAAGCTAATAACGTGTGTGAACTAAAGGGAGTGACGTATATATGGGTCTACTTCATCCTTGAACCCCCTAAACTTCTACGCCAATGGTGAAAACTATCTTTTCAGAACAAATATTATTATATTTTCTGAAAATGTGCTCTTAAGGAAATTCACTAAGCAGCTTTGTTTTTCAGATATTTTGACTTTTTCTAATGAAGGTTATCCTATGAAATTTTAAAAATTGCAGTCAATCATTTATTAGCAAACAAAAATAACTGTTTGTAACAATTTAAATAGTACTCAAAGTAATGTTCGATTTAGCATACGAATACAATGTAGGTAAAAGACTTTTCCTTTAAAAATCCCCAAAGAAATAAATCTAGTGGATTGAGATCCGTAATCGAGCTGTCTAAGCAAATGGACCACCTCGACCAATCCACCTTTTCCCGTAGATCATATTTAACTTAACATGCTCAACATGCTCTAACCGCACAACAAACATATTTATTTGACATGACATCTGTCATTATATTTCGCAATTTCGTCTTGAATTATAAATTTAACTACTTGTAGCTTACATTTTTCAAACTCACCCGGTACGTACTTTAAAGACAAAAAACCCTTATCTCTGTTACCACACCTCTCCAACATGCTCTTACTGTCTTTGTATTTTTCGTATCATGAACCGAAGTGTTTCGAGTTAAGGGCGCCGTATTCCTGAAAAGTGTTTTCTACAAATATAAATAATTTTAGACATTTAAGAACTGAATAATTAGAGTTTAGCAATTAGTAGGAATGTTATGTCATGCCACCTGCAAATATTCAAAGGTACCGAAGTAAAATCAATATATAAACATCAGAAAGCGATCCATCCAATGAATTTTTAGGTACTGAAATCTTTCAAATTCAACTATAGATGTAAACATTGTTATAACATAAACTTACATAGTTCTGCATATAAGATTGTTCACTTTTGTTTATAAGTATGTGAAAATAATTGTTAAAATTTGGGGTTAGAATAGCGAAGTTATGTGTGTCATATAAATGCATTTTAAAAGTTATTACATTATTTGAGGAAAGTTTAAATAATAAAAGTGGATAAACAAAACATCAATAATTCTATTTTTGATATGACTTTTGCTCTACGAGTTTAATTTTTCGAGATTTCAGTACCTAAAAAACACCACAAATTTGATCATTTTACGGCGAGAGATACGGGCACCTTAAGACATTTTGCTTTTTAACGTGTAGAACCAGACAGTATACATACAGTGGTATGGTAATGTAAGAATCGACAACTCTATAACAAATTTTCTACAAGATGTGTGCGGGTGTAGTCCCATCATGCATCTTAGAACTTTTTTTTGCATTATAAATGCTTTATCGACATGAGCTGCATTACCCCAATATATAATACCATAGGATAGAACTGACTGTACCAATCCAAAATATGCCAATTTTAACACCTCAAGAGTAACGGTATTACGTAATTGCCTAATTACAAAACAAACCTTACTTAACTGGCTTGAAATGTTATCAATATGCTGCTCCCATGTCATTTTATGGTCAAATATTACTCCCAAAAATTTTATATAATTTACTTGATTAACAGATTGATGATTTATTTTAAATAACAAACAATAGTTTTGACAAATATTTTTTGGCAAAAACGACATAAAGAATTTTTTACTAGTATTTACTAATAATCCATGAGTTAAGCAATATTGGTAAAATTCATCTGAGCAGATATTTGCTCGGCATGTTGCGGATGTGGTAGTTTCATCAGCTATTCCAAAATTTGCATCATCCGCATATAAAATTGAAATGTTTGGTGTTTTACATGAAAAAGGCATATCATTGATAAATATTAGGAAAAGCAAAGGACCTAGGATCGAGCCTTGTGGTACTCCAATTTTCATGTCTTGTAAATCTGAGCGACAGTTACCTATTACCACAGTTTGCTGTCTGTGAGACAAGTAAGATTCCACCCATTTATTAGCCATACCACGTACTCCAATACGGTTAAGTTTCTCAATAAGTAACACATGATCTATTGTATCGAAAGCTCGACTTAAATCAAAAAATAAAGCTAACGAAATTTGTTTGTTATTTAGACAATCATATATAAAGTTACTTAAGTCGGCTATAGCAGTAGAGGTAGATCTGTTTGTTCTGAAACCATGCTGAGATACAGATAGTAGTTTGTTTGATTCTAAAAAGGAGTTTAATCTTGTGTTAAAAGCAGTTTCAATTACTTTTGCAATCTGACTCTGAAGACATATATTTCTGTAATTATTAATCTCGTTCCTAGATCCTTTGTTTTTAAACACAGGTATGGATTTTGAAATTTTCAAGGCATCAGGATATTGTCCATTACTAAACGATTCATTGATCAAATATGATAATGGTGTGGAAATTATATTTGCGATTGATTTCAATATCTGCCCCCCAATTTCGTCAATACCTGCAGCTGGTTTAGAAGTAGTGCAAACCAGTAATGCCTCAATTTCCTTTGGTGTAGTTGGCATTAAATAAAAAGTCTTATCCTGATAAGGAGTGAGTGTTATCTCGTCATACTTCGGACTAGGACACTCAAATTCCATAAAGTGTTGGTTAAAAGAATTACATACATCTTGAAGTCCTGATATTTTTTCATTTTTTGTCGATATAAGTTCATGAGGGATATTTCTACTCAAATTTCCGTTCATTTCATTAATGATTTTCCAACTTTCTTTCATTATATTGGTTGATTTTATAATTCTATTATTATTATAAGAAAGCTTTGTGCGGTGTAAGTTTTTTTCATATATCTCCTTTAGTTGTTTGTACCGTAATTTAATACTCTCATTATTTGTAACTTTACTAATCTTCGACAATTCGCAAAGAGTTTGATGTAGTTCTTTTAAATCATTAGTGACCCAAGTTCTTTTGTTTATATTTATTTTAATCTTTTTATGTTGAAAGACATTATAGAAATGAAACAAAAATGTTGAGTAGAACTCCTTAAATTTATCATTGAATGTCCCAGCACTATACATATCGATCCAGCTCTCCCTGCTCAACAGATTTGTAAATGTATCTAAGTTACTTTTAGAGAAATCCCTCTTATATATAATATCATTGGTGTTATGATTAGACATCTTTGGTATCATGAATGTACAAATTTGAAAGGTGTGATCGGACATATGTGTGTCTTTTATTAACGTATTGTTATGAGGTAAGTTTGTAAACATAACATCAATTAGAGTAGAGGTTAAATCAGTAATACGTGTTGGTTCTTTAACAACGTTTTTCATATTAAACTCATTAAACAAATTTAACACTAGCTTAGTAGCATTATTTTCATACAATAAATTTATATTCATGTCTCCACACACAATGAAATAATGTTCTTTGTTATATAATTCGGACAATACTTGATACAAATTGTCCAAGAATATGTTTATATTACTTTGAGGAGTTCTGTACACTGATAATATGTATAATTTTTTGTGACTTGTGTTTACGATATTCGTTGCAGATATAACAATTTCAAAATGCTTTTCAATTGAGTAATTACAGCTAATAGATTTTATATTAATATCATTCTTTGCAAATATGGAGACGCCTCCATGTTCATAATCTTTTCGGCAAAAACTATTTACAAGAGAGTAATTGTTTAGATTAACCAAAGTAATTTCTTGCGATTTAAGCCAATGCTCAGATAAGCAACATATATCGACTTTATGATTATGGAGTAATATTTCCAAGTCAGAAACTTTCTTGGCTAGTCCTCTAATATTAAAATGCATAATATTTATTACATCGAATGTACTATTTACATCCTCGTTAACTACATTATGAGCTGCACTATCTAAATAATAATAATTCACCTGTGTATTGGATTTACTTCCTGTTTCCCAAGTGTCTTTTGTTAAGATTTTGTCGTTGATGAATCGATTTTTTACGAAAAAAATATTCTCCAACCTCTATTCCTTTTGGCCACATTTTTTCATCTAGTAAGATATCTTTTAAATCCAAATCCACGGCAATTTTAAACGAATTACACCCCCAGTTATTTTTTGTCTGAACACATGTAAAATGTCGATCTGAAAATTTTCTTCTAAGACTTGCTTCCAAGTTTTCTACGGTATATGATGTATTGTATTTGGTAACAAATATCCAAGCTTTTTCTCCAACTGCTACATCCCCGTCACTTAAGTCAGTTCCCACGATTTTATTTTTATTCACATTTCTATTTGTATTTTTCCCGTTTAAGTGAATAATCTCATTTAGTTTGGATCTCGTCTGTGCATCTAGTATTGCTGTAGATACCTCCTTATTTGTGACAACTACATTTGGGCATGTACTATTATTGTTTATTTTACTGCTAGATTTAACTACCGTACTTCTCTTTATGTCTGAAGAAATTTTCGAAGCAGTGGCAACGTTGTATTTCTGCTGACATTCTGTCAAATTAGTTGAATCATTATTTTTAGTTTTTAATAATTCCACTATTGTTTCCAGGTTATTTACCGTTCGTTTTAACTCATTATTTAACTCCTTCACATATTTGAGTTCTATCTCACAACATTTTAGATCGTTTTGTATACCTGTCATATCACGATCAGCTGATTTGGAAGTAGGCAAACTAAGAGAAGCGCTAGAACACTTACACAAAACCTGGTTTTCACAAATTTTTAACGACTTTTTAATTGAATCACTTAATTTGATCCCATCAGGTACTTTTTTGTTTATTATAATGTCTATTAAATCCGTTTTCTTCAGTTTATTCAGCTCCTCAATAATCAAGTCCATTTTTGCCATGTTGCCAAACACAATATAACAAAATATCAATGATAATTGTATCAAAATATCGTGATTATAACATAAATATATGTTTACACAACACAGCATAAAATAACTATTACAACTATACCTAGTAATCCAAGTCCAATTTGCACACTGCGCACTTTCTTGCGCAGATTCTCTTAAACATTTAGAACATGTTCCAAATTTTTATGGACATAATTCTTTCCAAAATTATTTGATTTGTTTTCTGTATGCAACTACAAAATTAGCGAGAATAGAATTATTCCAAAAATTCTCTAGAGAATTTTTACAGTGTCATACGGCTTTTATTATGTAAAATGGATCCGTTTCTATACTTTAAACGTCTATAAATCGACCACGGTCGAAGATCGACCATGTTTTCAAAACATCGATGTTAGAGTTCGATGTTCGATATTTTCAGCATCGATGGTGAATATTCTGAATATCAATGTTAACATCGATGTTTGGCAAACATCGACCACATGACTACCAATCAATGGTGATCGATATCGTCGGTGATCCCGAACAAAAGAACATTCACCTGCAACTGCAAGTGTAGGGATCATCCAGGCGGTTTGCATTTCCACTAGTTTTAAACGGCCATTTTGATTTTTTATCGTCTCAACAAGCAAATTAAAATTAATATTGACGATTATCCATTGGATTATTTTGTGGCGTCGGTGTAAATGCTAAATGCATACATCATTACCAGATGTTGCATGCAGATGTTGACACGTTAGGTTGGTGGTTCACATATATTTGATAACATTGTATAAACCAGCAGTATCACAGAATATATTTTCTATTCCGTGCCAGTATCTTAAATATAATTATATATGTCTTTCTAATAAAATTTAAAACCATCGATATTATTAAACATCGATGTTTTCTAATCGATGTTGCAATTCGATGGTAATATCGATGGTCAACATCGATGTTCTGCATCAATGTCCCATCACTAACTGTTACCAAATTCGTAATAAAGTTCCATGTTCATTTGTATGCAAGAGTCTCGCAAGACTCATGCCAGATCCTTGTAAATTTGCCAGACCTTTACAAGACAATACAAAAGACATAATATTGTAAGATCGAGCTAGAACGAGACTTTAAAGAAACTTTTGATATTTTGAAATTTTTGAAAAAATTTTTGTCAAAAATCCAACAACTTTTCGTCTCTGTACGGCACCTTATGGTATGGTTGTTCCACTTTTAAGCAAGACACCCAAGTTATCCTGAGCACCCTGTATACTATGGCAACGAAAATTTGGTTGGTAAGGTTTTCTGGGGTTCTGATCAAGAATTCGTAAGAATTATTCGAATCAAATAATCAATAATATGATTTTTCCAAGCTATCCTGAGCACCCTGTATACTATGGCAACGAAAATTTGGTTGGTAAGGTTTTCTGTGGTGCTGATCAAGAATTCGTAAGAATTATTCTAATCAAATCCCTAATATGATTTTCCGATTTTACGCCACATAAATTGTGTCGTAGTCGGCCACGGTTTGGAATTTTAGAGAACACCAGGTATGTCCAAGGTAGACTTTTTGAAGATGTATTCAACAAAAAAAAGTTTATTGAAATCGGTCAAACGGTAGGCATGTTACAGGCTTGTTCCACTTTTAAGCAAGACACCCAAGTTTTCCTGAGCACCCTGTATACTATGGCAACGAAAATTTGGTTGGTTAGGTTTTCTGGGGTTCTGATCAAGAATTCTTAAGAATTATTCGAATCAATAATCAATAATATGATTTTCCGATTTTACGCCACATAAATTGTGTCGTAGTCGGCCACGGTTTCGAATTTTAAAGAACACCAGGTATGTCCAAGATAGACTTTTTGAAGATGTATCCAACAAAAAAAAGTTTATTGAAATCGATCGAACGGTAGGCATGTTACAGGTTTCTTCCACTTTTAAGCGAGACACCCAAGTTTTTCTGAGCACCCTGTATACTGTGGCACGAAATTTTTATTGATAGGGTTTTCTGGGGTCCTGATCAAGAATTCGTATGAATTATTCGAATCAAATAATCCCTAATATGATTTTCCGATTTTAAGCCACATAATTTGTATCGTAGTCGGCCACGGTTTCGAATTTAAGGGAACACCAGGTATTTACAAGATAGACTTTTTGGTGTATCCAACAAAAAAAAGTTTATAGAAATCGGTCACACGGTAGACATGTTACAGGCTTGTTCCACTTTTAAGCGAGACACCCTGTATGTATATGTATATATAAATAAATAATAATTTACTTATGGCTGGAAGGCTCAAAGCTGTGAAATGTATAACACAGCTAGATATTTTGCTAGCGCATCCTAATCGTGGCTAATCTATAGAGGCGCACGAATTGCATAGCCATTTTATGCTCAACATTACAACAGGAAAAATGGACTGGACAAGACTTTAACAAATATAAAATATATAAGTACCAATATAGGTACATGAGAGAGTATGTATAGTGCTTGTGATGCCTATAGTGTTCATTAGCTATCAACGTTAACTTAGAATTTTTGTTTTGTATTAAAAACGTTGAAGTGAAAAGCGAGTTTGTTCAAACAGTTCAAACTATAGGTATATTCCATTGCGTAGCTATTTTTTCTGTGATTGTAGCCATTGAGTTTATATATAATTTATATAACCAATGATTGTAAATTGTCTTTAAAGTAAAATGAAAATTTGAAAACAAAGTTGATAATTGAACTAATCTAAAAGCACAAGCACAGAATATATAGCTAACGCTAAGCTTTATTTTCTGTGGCACAAGTAGGAATGGCAAGAGAGTCATTTACTAGTAGCTATAAAGTTACATATTTAGAGTCATCCTAGGATGAAAGACTGTCAGCTGCAATATAAATTTTTTGCTAGGGTCAAAAATTGCAAAAGTTACTAATAAAATAACGGGATTACAGCAATAAAAAAAACTTCATTAGGTTCCTTGAGCCTATTTAAGGCAGATACTTTGCTGGGATTAGTCATTGTCTACTAATAAATAAAATATGTTTCCTTCAGTGTAGCCGAAAAAATAAATAAATATAAAATAAAATACAGTCACAGTGTCTGAAAATAGACACCGAACGTTACAGGTATTTCAAAATACTATGCGACCGATTTGGACAACCTGAAATGAATCCTATTTGCACTGCATCTGTAAAAAGTATGTATTATAGAAAACAAACCCCCCATCCTATTATTGTAAATGCGTTTACTATCAATATATTTTTTATGCATTAATATATTAAAATGTAGGTAGATGCTAAATATAAATATATTTTTCGATATATAATATATAGGTAAAAATATGGGTATATATATACATATATGTATACGTATTATTCAATTATAAAGCAATATAAAAATGTATTTGCCTATTTATTTCTATAACTTTTGTAAGATCTTTGTAATCCCATAAGACAAACTTTCTTAAAGAATTTCTTCAAGAGCATTTTTTTCATAAAAAACAATGATATTTTGATATCTGTAATGAAAAAATACTTTTCATCATTGGAGTATAAGTTTGGAGGGTTCAAGGGTGAAGAAGACCCATACTTATGCCACTGGCTTTAGTTTAAAAGTTATTCAAAATATTAACCTTTTGTTATGATTACTTAGATAAAAAATAAACTATTCTTTCTTAAAGTGGAACGCCTTGTATCAGGAAAACAAAGTGTCATAGAGAAAAAACAATTATTATTTTTTGATGTTCTTTTCCCAAAGTTAAGAAGGAAAATAGGGACTGTATTTTAGCTCCAACTCATGTATATTTAAACTATAAAATACACTTTCAATCAGTTTGACAACTGGACATCTTACATCACATTACATTTTTGTGGTAGGATATGGTATAGGTGGTGATAGTATCTGCAGTATATCCCATTAAAAAAATTCAAAAGTTTTTGAAATATCTTTTATCATTTTCTTTTTTGAACAAAAGTTCAGCAATTTTTTACAGTGTTGCCCTATCAAGTTCCATAACATATTGTTACGGAATTTGCCCCACTCACTCCCAAACCGACGACTGTGGCACCGCGAATTGCCTAAGATTGCCCCGATCGCCCCTACGCAATTCTGGTAAACAAACAACATGCCGTGATCGAGATCGGCCTAGAAAAAATCGGGAATCGACGAGAAGCGTTCCAGTCGTACGAGAAAAGGGATCTAGAGATACTGGAATATACCTGGAATATTCGTTGGGTCTATAAAAGAAGAATAAACGGCCGAGTTAGTTAGTCTTGTACTAGAGTCTTGTATAAGTCTTGTATTACAGTCTGAAGTGAAGTGTTTAGTTAGAGAGATCAAAGCGATTTAGATAGCGATTAATTAAATAAGTGTTTAGTTGACCTGTAATTAGTAGTCAGTAGTGTACTGGTTAGTTAATAAAGAAGTAATTAATTAACGGATTGTTTTTCTGGAAGTAAGAAAAAGTTGGTTGGGAAATCCGTGACAATATTATTTGAGAAAAACATTTTTTTTAAGTTTTTATCAACCCCCATAACTACCTTAAAAACTTTTCTGAGACATAACCTTATGGAAAATTTAAGGTTACATTATTGTTGTCTTCTACAGAAAAAATATAGTAAAATCGTCAGGGGGCAGCATATACTTATACTTTTCCCCCTATTATAAGAATATTTTCTTATATAAACATTTATTCTTGAAATGTTCATTCTTCTGATCAAATGAAAATGTGAGAACAAAATTTGATATGTTCAATACGTGAATAAATTGGCATCCAACATAAAAAATTAACAGAGGAAGTCTAACTGATATACCTAATACATAATATATTAAATAACCATGAAAAGTGCCCTTTATTACAGCAAATAGATTTGTTTATGACTAACGCGACTCAAGTACAGGGTGTCTCATACTCGATAGTATGGGCCTACCATGAGGATACAAAAAATTTGGTTCATGTGATGTTAACTGGAATTGAAAGTTTTATCTTTGGGATTTGACAGAAATGGCTAATGACGCCATCAATTATATTTTTCCAAAAATATACCCAATTCGTTTTCCTGTTAAGAAGCTCTCTTTTTTCTAATAAACTTGTATTTTTTCTGTATTACTTCCCGTTTAAAAGTTATAAACAATATCGTCTTAAAGAGTCTCAAAAGAAACACCACCTAAAGATCACATTAGCGGTGGAAGGACCAAGTAATCGTTAGAAAATAATTGAATGTTGAATGTTGTTTGTATAACTTTTGTGCTTACAAAATGTTTTCTCATTCAGAAAAAGTTGATATATTGCTAATTTACGGTGTCATAAAGAAGAGTTGTAGTTATATCAAGAAAGGTATCCAGAGCGCCTCATTCCTGATTATAGAACCTTTACAAGATTGGAGGCGACCTTGCGACAAAGATGTATTTTCTGTTCGGAAGAATGAAATAATTGACCAAAGGGTAACAAACAATGTTATCTAGTATATTTAAACTGTTACAGTATTTTGAACGAAATCCACGAAATTCTATACGGCAGGCTAGCCGGAAATTTAATTTGGATAAACAAAAAAATTTTACAAAAGTAACTTTATAAGATGTTTAGTCAGTTCCTCATCTTTGCATAGATAGCAAAAACTCTATATTATAGATATATAATTTTAGACAATGTAAAGGACATAAAGTGAATATTTATGCATTTATTTTATTGAAGCAGTCCATGAGTCAAGCACGATTAAATATACACCGAAAATACTTCCACATGTTGGTTGGTGAATGTTAAATACAAGATAAAAAGTGGAATTGCGCAATAAAAGTGACTGAGTGCAATGCCAGAAGCGGCTATGGCCACAGTATCAACGACCTCTGATTGCCTAGTGAACCAAACCCGTTCCTTGTAACCGCGCCACCACCTCACCTCGCTCTTGAGCTTCTTTAGCGTGGTTCTTCGTTCGTATTCACCTCGACATTGCGACTTTGCAGGTGTGGAACTTGAAATATTCCCACAGCAACTTCGCTGTAACCATATAAATACTAAAACCGATTTACCTTTGTTTTATAAATAATTTAAAAATAACTACGTATATTTCATCTAATTGTTTTGCATTTACATATTTTACATCTTTCCTCTTTAAATATACTTATATTAAAGAAAAAATATGCAATTTACCATGACTATGATGGAATGTATAAATAGATTTGAAACAGTTTTATAAATAATAAAAGTATATTACTTTAAAAAATGGTATCTAAAAAATATTTGTAAATGCATTAAAGTATCTAATTGTACCTTTTTAAGTCGATATTGTCTAAACATAAAAAATACTTTATCTGTTAACAGGTAATGAAATATGTCTTAGAAGCAAACAGTATTTTGAGAACTAACAAATTAGCAATATTTAACAAAAAGAACATTTTTGAAATACTGTTTCGAAGATTTTCAATTGATTGTCTTGTAAAAAGGAAGGACATTATTTTTCTGCAATCAGGAAGTAGGTGAATAAATTGTATTCTTTTTCAGGGATATGTATGGATCCATTTTGGAACATTAGTATGTATAAAAAATAGTGAAACTGTAAGAAAGATGTTGATGTCAGAAATACAAAACTTCTTGAAAGGACTTTTCCAAAAGAGTCAGGGATTTGTTTGAAACTGTGAGAAGTATTCATCCAACTATTTGAGATACATGTACTAAAAACACATCCACAACTTAACTGGTCCAATATTTCTAACAGTAAAATCAACCCTGACTTATGGGAAGAAGCCTGAAAACTACGTCCTTGAAAGACACATTAGAAATGGCGACAAGGTTAAAGAAGTGGTGCATGCCTAGCTCAAGGCCCAACAAAAACCTTTATTTTTTAATGCAAAAATTAGTGGAACTCTTAAGTTTGCTGCAGACTATACGTGAATTCGCGATTCGTTATGCGCGATTCATGATAAGTGACGAATTCGCGAATAGTGTGTAGGGTCTTGTTCGTTAAAAATCCATTCATAAAAACCCTACATATAATGCAAGAATTTCTTAGGCCCGCTACAGACTATGAGTGAATTCGCGATTCACGATACGCGATGCGTGGTTTGTAAGAAATTCGTGCATCGTGTGTAGGGTTTTTATGAATGGATTTTTAACGAACAAGACCCTACACACTATTTAGTTCAAACTTGCATTTTTTCTTCTAGGATGTCTATTTATTTTGTTAATCTTTGCGTTTTCAATCCTAGTTTATTCGTGTTAAAAAATATGATTTGGGATACCCTATAAATAAGATTTTTTTTCTAAGAAAATTGGCTCAAGCCGCTTTGAAAGCGGATCATGATTACGGGAGTTATTTTGAAACTAGTTTCAAGATACCTAAAGAGGCCTCTTAAATGACAATGGCAAATAAATTGAAATATTTTAGACAAAATATTAAAATGAAATATAAATGGTAAAAATCTTGAATATATAAAAAATGTGACCACTCTAATAATATGCCAGAATAAAAGAAAACGATCAGTGACATTGCAATACTTCTAAATAAAAACATTTGCTACAATAAAAATATTCAAAGAATGAAATATGTATTCCAGGTCCAGGTAAAAGTGTCCCAAGAAACATATTAAAATTGTAATGCATCAGATGTTTTATAGAGTTTTGTTATAAATTTCAAGAACATCCCTCTCTTCAGTTGTTTGCACATCTATTAATATATTGATTTTTCATTTCTATACACGTTTCCTTCCTGTTTATTTGAATCAACTGCGCGGAGAGGTTCTTATAGATTACCTGAGACTTGGAAGAATACGGGTTCCCAGCCTCTACTTGTACCACCTGTGTAATTTTCCCACACCCTAGTGTACATCTGACATAACCCTTCCGCCCCCTACATACCTTCAAACAAGTAACACATAAGGTGCTCTATCCATTGTTAACCCCACAAGATACTTAAGGCAACATGTGATATGCCAGTCTGCTTCGTATTGATTGAATATAGGTAGGTAAGAAAAACATATTTTCTTGTGAAAGTTTTTCAGTTACCTTTTTTGTCTTGTTTTTTGTTAATTTCGCTTTTTAATATTTACATCCTTTATCTAACACTTTAAATAACTTATTATTTCATTATATTGAACGAATATAGTACCTACAGGATGTGCTTTAATTCGACTGTTAAGCTTCTTGTATATGACTTTAACAATAATTTTTTTAAAAATATCTAAATAAAATTTTAAAATTGACTATGAACAACCTAACTTTTCATAGCTACAGAACTACACTGAAATGAAACAGTAATAGAATATGTCTGTGAAGTTATTCTGTTGCGTATAAGTGTAAAATATATATTATGTAGAAAGCCAAATACATAAAAGAAATTCATTGATACAGTTGCCGTTCTGGCTTAATTTTTATATTCAGTATGTGAACATAATTAACATATGCATCTAAATAGCCGTCATAATAAAGTTGTTATTAAGAGAACATACATTACTTAAAAGAAGAAACTGTGAGTAATGTATGGTCTGACCAAACTCTTTGGATCAGACAGAAATCGTGCATGTTGTCTGATAAAGTGATTTTTTAACTAATAAACCTGCACATTTGGATGTGCCACCAAAAAAAGTAATTGTTATTTTAAAGCTAGTTACGGACAGTGAGCGATAATATAATATATATCTATTTTTTTGTAATGAGATATGCTTCTAGACTACAGTAAACCGCATAGATATAAATTATAGCTATAATATACAGTGCCTTCATAAATGATTACAAGCCACGTGATCAGGGTCGAGATTCTCAAATCAATCGCAGAGCAATTCATATGCGAATATTCTTTTCCTCACTATGGCAATTGAGAGAGACAAGAAATCTATTTGCATACGAATTGTTCTTCGAGAATCACAATCCTGGTCACGTGGCTTGTAATCATTTATGAAGGCACTGTATATCCCATTCTTGTTAAAGAAATCTTTCTGTCAGAAAAACCAAATACATTTATAAAAGTATATTGTTTTTTGAATCTTTTTTTGTAAAAAGGATAGGTATGTTCGATAAACTGAGTACTTAGAAAATTAAAAACTAGCAAATGTGTGACATTTTTGACAAAATGTATTAAATCAAAAAGAAGTAATACAGCAAGTTCTCTACTTGACTAATAGTCGGCATGACCTCCACCACATTCCAATAGCATATTGACACGTCTGTGTATTGAGATAATCAAGCGGTTAAAGATCTCTTGCGGAATATTGTTCCATTCCTCTTCTGCCGCCACGACTAACTCATCTGCAGTCTGAGGTGGAGGAATATGATTATGAATGGCTTCAGCAACCAAAACATTACCGTACCCTCTTCATACAGAGCACTTCACGGGGAAAATGAAGTCGCTGTTGACGACCTGGTTATCTCCAGACTCTTTGTCGATTGTCATCAGTAATCAGCACAATTCTGGTTTCGTCGGTAAATAATACCATTGGCATAAAAGCCAACCCCTATGCTCTCGCGCCCACTGGAGACGGGCAACACGATGCCGTGGAAATAGAGTGGGGACCTGTAATGACCTTTTAGCACGTAAATTTGCGTTGTGGAGTCGTCTTAGAATCGATAAAACACGGCGAAACTTACCTTGAAAGTGGACCCTGAGAGCTGACGCTGAAGGTGTGCGGTGTCTACGAGCATATTGCACCAAATACCGATCCTCCCTTTCATTAAATACTCGAGGATGTCCACTACGTGGTCTGTTTTCCACTGTATCAAATTCTTCATATCTGTGTACTATTCGTACAACAGATGATCTAGGAATGCCCAACATTATAATGTACAAAAATTCAAAGAAACACTTGGCTGAATACACTGCTAAACTGGCTAGATTCATAAAGACATTGGTAATAAAGTAAAGGTTCATAAATAAAATATATACCACTAGGTTTAATCGA
This sequence comes from Monochamus saltuarius, assembly GCA_025584915.1. NCBI lineage: Eukaryota > Metazoa > Arthropoda > Insecta > Coleoptera > Cerambycidae > Monochamus > Monochamus saltuarius. Next base: position 33,996,585 of record CM046724.1, read on the forward strand.
ATCATTTTATATACAGGAGGATCCAGGACTTTTAACGTGTGTATATATTATATTATCGCTCACCGTCCGTAACTAGCTTAATGATACACTCGTATGTGCTAAAATCCATGTTTCAGCTACAAATAAAACTGCTGAAGTGTATTATATATAGGCAATATGGGCGTTTCTTAAGTATAGGTAAAAAATCCAGGGACGTATTTTGTGGCCAAAAATAAGGGTTTTTTGTATAAATATAAATGTATGGTGTTTCATTTTGCTTTCGATCACCCTTTCCTCTTCTTACCCCCAATTGTTCATGGTATTATCATTTTCAGTATCCTTGTCTCAATAATCCTCTCAATATGCCCTAGCCACCTTAACCTTTGTGCTTTTATTACGTTTACAAAGCTCACCACTTTGTATAAATCTTTTATTTCTTCATTCGATCTTCTGGCACATCCTTCTTTTGTTCTTTTTCCTCCAAAATTTTTTTACCACACTTCCAGTCGTGCTTGTTCTGTTTCATTGAACGTCCATGTTTCACTGTCGTATGTCACTACTGGTCTTACTACGGTTTTTTATAGTATTCTCTTGAAACCTGCATATGCTCCCCCGATTTGTGTCTATTTTCAAAAACTTGCTTTTTTATATACTTCTCCCGACTTGCACTTAGTTTTTCCCTCATAAAATATAACCCCTCTTTTAACTGACTGTTTGTCTGTTCTCTTTATTATCTCCTTTAGTTCTGTTCTATTTGTTGCTAGCACACAAGATCATCTGCAAATACAAGACACCGATCCCTTTTATAGTATATAATGCTGAATCTATTGACTACAGCATCTCTTATGAGTTTTTCTAGTACTAACCTAAATAACACTGATGATAATCGATCTTTTTGCCTCAACCAGCGCTTTTACTTCAAACACTGTAGGGGTTCTATTATTTACTTTTACTCTATTCTCAGTCTTTTTTCAATGTTAGAAATATCACGTTACTTTTTTAATATAAAATAAGAAATTAGCTGCAAAGTATTATTTATCCTTCCAATTCACCTATTGTTAAGTTCACGAGCCGCCACTGCAAATAATGCACTGAATAATCAATTCAGGAAACAGTAAGTTAAAGTTGCTAAAAATATATACAGTATGGAAACTACCTATAAAATAAATTTCGCTCTTGAAATATGAACATACATAATAATACATAATTGACATATTTTTTAAAAATGTAAAATTATCTTAAAACAGTTTATTTTTCACGCGGCTGATAAAAAGTATAATTTATCATGTACGACTTCCAAAGTCAATACAATAAAGAAAATTGTTGATATTGAAATCAATAAAACAGACACTAAATTAAGTTAACATGCACAAAATTTAGGGAACAAGAAGTATGCTGCACATTTATCGTTTTTAGTTAGATCTATAGTAACAGATTTCCTTGCATTTCTGAAATTCCTCGAGCATTTTCTATATTATTACTTTCTTTTGACAAATTTCGTAAGTAACATATAAATGTCTGACAGTTGAACTTAATAAAACTATAAGTGTTAAAATTTATTTTTTAATTCCACATATATACACATTCCACTATTATGATTTTAAATTACACTTTTGACTTAAAAGTAGTCCGTACAATAAAAACTATTTGCAGATTGATATGTTATCTTGATAGATATTATGTTAAATAAAATTTCAAAAACAAAATAATTTATTTCCACCTTCTGATGACCAGTCATCTTAGTTGATAATGAACCTATTTATATGTTTTTGCCGTGACGTTATTCTTGTTTGTGTAAAGATGTGAAAGGAATGGGACAAAAGTTCATTGACCACATCGCATTTCGTTTGACCGATTCTTTTGGAATTTCAGAACCAGTGTGGAGTTCCTACTCCGCGAAGTAAAAATAGCGTGGGTATCGAAAACTGATAAAATGACCGTCATATGGGATCATACTTGATGCCTGTACTATTGCTATTCATAAAAGTAAGTACTACTTAGTAACTGCAAATAAATAATAAAAATTAAATGGCATTAGCGAAATAAAAGATAATATTTAAATACGTTTTGATAAACGTATAAGATGGAATATACAGGATATTTTCCATATCAATAACATAATGAACAAATAATAGAAAACCACTGGTTTTCAAGATTCAAAATGTTGAAAGATATAGATAAGTATATGTCACACTTAGGTAATCAAATTTTCTGAATATGTTTGATACAGATAAAGCTTGAGCTAATAATGACAAAAAATTGCAAAAATTCACTGAATAGTTTACAGTGTCAACCAGTAGTAAAGACTGGGGGGCATTGTCACTAAACCCAGAGTTTCAAAATATCAATGAGTATTTGAGAAAATGCATTCTAAGAAAAAAGCATATTTAATTTTACTACTTTTCGAGTTAAATAAATCTGGAATAATTCTAAAACTACAGATTTCACCAAAATATTGTGTTTTTTTGCGAAATACAATTATAAACAAAATGTTGTTAACCATGTAAAACATTGTGTCGAGAGAATTCATTTTCTTATAAAAGTTCAAGAACTTGTTTAAATAGAATTTTATATATTTTTAAAATATGTGTTTTTCTAATAATTTTAAACTATAAATATGCTTCATTTAACAGTTTTTTTATAAATACCTATGTACCTATACGGATATTTCAATCTGCAACTGCATTTTTGTTATATTGCTAATACTAAATCTAATTGAAACTATAATAACTAAATAGAAATTGGTAATACTTAAATCAAAATATAGGCAAAACGTTCCACGACTTCCACTTTAAATTTTTGAGAAACTCAAATGAATAACAATTACCACAGTAAAGCCAAGGTATTTGTCGAGCATACGTTTGCATTGTTAAAATGTAGGTAGTTGATCCAATGTCTTACAATCCCAAAAGCCGCACAGTGCCCTAGTGCGGCTTTCTTCGGCCCTAGTCCTCTATCCCTTACAAAACTTAGATGTTTCTGAGTCTGCAATGACCTATCAGGACCTCCACCGTTTGGTAAAAGAACTGAGGATCATCAGTCACATCGTTCTAGATTTATTAGGTTCATCCAAAGTGTCATGGGCCTACATCTTCGGTTCCTGATCCAATTCCATCCTAATATTTGGCCTCTGCGTGGAAGACCGTAACGTATATACCCAGCGAAAAATTCTGCCAGATATCCCAATGTTCCAAGCATGTTCCTGCACAGGATCATGTGGCATACCGGGAACATATCCTCTACCTACTCCCGCCGTTCTCTCGTAAGGAAGGTGGTAGTATACTTTCTTTTCAACTTTAATCTATCATCCTCTTCAGTAACCATTAAAGCAGAAATTGAGATCTCCCATTTTGCCCTGAGGGCTATAGCGGACCCTCTGCCCCCAAACCGCCCACATTTTTTATTCTCAGGTAGATAGCCATCGCCTCCCTTACAATCCACGTTGGGAGGAGTGGCAACCCCAGCAGAAGCTCCAGAGCAACAGTTGTGATTGTCCTCATCGTATCCGTAATACTTAAGCAAACCAATCTTTGGGTCTTCTATAGCTCGGTCCACACTCGGCCAGCACACTAAGGGCCCATATTGTAGCCTCGGCCTGATCACCGCTACATCCATTAAATTACCCTCGGATTGAGTCCTCAGTTTTTACCTACTATTTTCCATAATTGCCATAAGATTACCATTAATTTCCGAGTAATCCTTTCAAGTTGTGGCCCCCAAAACAACATACTGTGCAAGATTACACTGAAGTATCTCCTTGAGTAGTCAGGGTCTTTCCATATCCTCTATTGTCACCACTAGAGCCATGGAACCACGTTCCTATATCTCTCTAAAGTAAAGCGACTTAGAAATCGTCCATCACCAGGCAACATAAGTGCGACAGGAGGTAACTATCTTATGTGAACCTGCTCCGCCTTTATGCGTGCTTGCTGGTTCTTATGGATCGGATGTCTGATCAACAACCTCTCCACGAGATGATCATTTCCATCGTTTTAAATAGAAAGGATGTGAGACTGTTCGCTCTACGCGCCTTTGCCGTTGTGTAGTCTTCTTTCCGAGCTTTTGGTATGAAGACTAACTTGGCTGCCCTCCATGCCAATGGAACATGTCCCTTCGCCAGACTGACTCGAAAACCTCTCACCATTCATGGTAAGAGAATATGCTAGTCGTTCTGTAACAGCGAAGGGGAAACTTCATCTGACCCTGAAGTCTTGTAGAGTAAAAACTCATTCACTGCGTATTGTCTCGCTGCTGAAGATTTCCTCGGCAAGGGAACAATCTACCCTTGGTATTAGCTCCGGCATGGTAACCACAACAATGTGCCCGTCACCTGCAAAATTATAAGCACTCCTCACTGGAGGTGGTCCACGTCCCATTCCTCCTTTCTAAAGAACATATTTTCTCCCTTTTATCACAGCTTAAAATTTTAATCAGCCTGTTTCCGGCATGTACTCCAGCTTACTACAGACCAGTTTACTTCGTCTTACTTCCCTTTTGAATTCTCTTCCTTATAATCGTCCCTTCCACTGACGGTTTGATTGAGTACGCACCTATGTGTTCTAGAGACCTATTTTACTAACAAACCTTGCGCTCTCCTACCGCCTTGAGAAAGAAGGCTTCCTCATATATTGAGAGAATACAAGTACTTATACGCTCTACTTCGTCATTTAACTGCCTATGGGTGGTAATCCGTCCGTCATGGTTGCTCTGTCTTATAGAACTCTCTAGATTATTATGATATATCTTCCTATTAGTTGCTCTAGAATTTCTTCGAAGGGTTGTTGTCTTTAGATCAGACCTCATCTTGAATCATCCTGTAGTTAAACATCGAGGTATGATGCGTTACCTTTTATCCGTAGATACCTTCACTTAAACTTTTTGAGACCAACGTAATGTCGATCACCTCCTCGGATGTGGTTCACAAACATCGGCTTCTTTCCTCTGTTCATGACCTGTAAATTCAGTAACGCCTCTCCTCGGGAGTTGATATCCCCATTACCCCATACTATATGATGGAAGTTTGCGTGATACTCAATCAAATCAAAATCAAAGTTCCGTTTTATCTTTTTTTGACTAAAATTTCATCTATTTCATCAAAATATTGTGGTTTCTTTAGCTTTGTTTTTAAATTCGCAAATTTTTGTCCAGCTATTTTTGACTTACCCTAAGAAAGGATTCTTTGATGACTTCCACTCCACAGATTTTCCCCGCTACAGCCAGGTTGCTCAAAACCATTATTATTAGTTGTATTAACCGTTAATGGTTCTCTAATTTGCTGTATATAGGTATACTGAAGCTGTTAATCGATATATAATAGATATATACATTGTGAACAAGTAAGTGTCACTAACATTTTTCTACACTATACTTTTCAATATCCTTCAGAAATTATTTCAGTAAGTATCTAGTTTCCCACTGAATTATTTCGCATTTTCGCTATCCAGCTAATAAAAACTTGATAAGTTGAATATTTTCCATTTTGCCTTAATTTATCTCCCTATTCTATCTACTTAACAACGTATACTTATTTAAAATAGTTGGGTTAGAGGAGTTAGTTTGGATACCGTCAAACAAACAAATTCTCTTATTAGTTTTAAAAAGAAGTGGATGAGAGATTTAAACATATTCGAAATATTTTCGTGTATGTCGTCACTAGTGCCTCGCAAAAATGCAAAATTTTAAAATAGTTTGAAATAAGCTCGTCGCTGGAAAACGCCTTTAGTCACTAGTTAAAAGTATTTAAAGAGACGAAAAATGTTAGACCATAGGTTGCTCAATGAAAAATGTTTATTTTCAACACCTTTTTACCCCTTGAAGGAATTGTTGTTATTTCACAAATATCCTGTATATTTCTCTAAGAATTAAACTTTTTTAGTAAGCCACTATTATAGCTATTAATTTAATCTCTTAAATTATATTGAACTTCAAAAGACTCGTCATCAATATTTAAGTGCACAAATTAATGAAATGTATTCCTTTCAAAGTGAATGTCCTCATCAAGGTAAAAATTGATGAAATGGTAACATGGGCCACAGACATTTATCTTTCCGTATAATGCTACTTGAATAAGTACCTACGAGTATATTATTATTTATTACCTTTGATATTTTAAATATTAATCAGGGGCGGTTGTATAAAAATAAAATGATATTTTTTTATCATAATACATGAGAGACCATCATAATTTATTAAGTGATTTATATTCTCATAAAGACAAAAAAAAATCAAACAAAATATATGAAATAAAAAGTGAAATAGGTGCAGCTTCCCCTAAAGTATTGAAAAGGGTTGCACTTTTGAAATATGTTTTCCATAATCAACCGCTAGATGTAAACAGACCTTTTTTACTTTCCACATAGAGGGTGTCCGGAAACCACGCAAAAAACTTAGGGGTGATACTTCTCCAAAAATAATATGTTAAGTTCATGAAACATTTTTTCATAAAATCAATATTATCGAAGCTACCCGAAGTTATTTTTTAAATTAGTTTTTTGGCTATACATTTTTTATCACTGGAACAATTTTATTCAAATGTGACGTACTTGTTACTTTTATAGAGATACAGTTTTACGTAAAATATTTCTAAAATTGCAGTCTTTAAAGGTGGAAATGGCACATGCTAGGTAGTTTTGATTTTTTATAGCATGTTCTTAAAGCCTGAAGGTTAATAAAAAAAATGTAAAAACAATATTTTTGAGGTTATGTAGCTCCATTCGTATTAACTTTTCAAAAAAATGTTGAACATACACATTAATTCCCTGAATTTCATGCGTAGAGTTTCTCCTGTATATGCGCAACTCCTTTCGATATCTCAAGAGCAGCTACCTCTATTTCACTTTTTTATTTGCAAGATTTCTTTTGCAAACGAAAGTTCTCTGTAGCCATAGACATCATTCCATAAATAACGATCGGGTGGGACCCTGCTTCATTATCAAAAAAAAAATAGATAATTTTAGTTTTCTATAAGCGGCACTGGAATACATCCAATATTACTGTAGTGTAAATTATATTTGATTCATAATGTTCATGGTAGACTTCCGATGTCGGCGGCAGGCGGCAGACGGCAGCAACAGACAACATACAGTTATTACTCAATGACAGCATTTAAATACGTGTCCCTAAATAGAGACACGTATAAGTTCATAAAATATTCATTTTTGATAAAATAAGTGTTATTGGTTTCTAAAATGAGGATGTCATACAAATTTAAAATGTTTAATTTCAGGAAATGAAAAATAATGTAACTCCATGCTTTCTGACAACGCAGTGCATGGGTTTAGAAGGGTTAATTTGTCATGTGTGATATTATTAGATGTTATTGTGTTAAATAGTATCGAATAAAGATGCAAAATATACTCGTAAAATGTTCCTATCTGACTTCACTACATTAAATTACCTGTTTTATTCTGGAAACATAATAAACAAAATTAATAAATAAGAATTTTTTAAAAATGTTTAAGGGGAAGTCAGTGGTAAATAGCAATAAAAGTTAATTAAATTAATTTAAAAAAAAAGTAATAATTGTTAAATATTATTCATTACTTTTACTTATTATTTCTCAAATTAAAACAAGTAGTTTAATGAAATGAAATGGCATAATTTTACAAATACCTCAAGTACAACCATCTATCTGGTACTTACCCAATAGCATTGCCGCCGTAATTGTCACAAGCGGATTCATATTGTAAACAAAGGAATAAGTTAAGTTTAAAAATTCCGTAAGTTCACCATATCACCATTAATAATTATAGCATTACCTACACAGCAGTGGCGGCTCGTGATGAAATGAAACGGGTGTTCTGCAAATATTTACTCACCTATTTTTGAAAGTCAATTCAATCCTGCGATCCTTCATAGAAGCAAACTTGTCTATAACCTTCTCGTTGAAGCCATCAATTTGTGAAATAAATATTTTTTCAATGGAAATTATTGATAGAGCTTTCAAACGATCCTGAGACATCGAATTTTGAACTCTTGATTATTTTTAAAGTTGAAAAGCGTCTTTCAGCTTCTGATGTTGACATGAGTGTTGTTGCAACAATTTCTAATATTTTTTTTGTTTCCCGAAATGTTTCGTCTAAATTATTTTGTGTTTAATATTAATTGTCCCTAATAAAGCTAATTTCATTGTATTATGTAGATGGCTTTTGAAGTTGTCGTGCTTTTTTATTTTTTCAGTTAAGTGCACCAAATCTGTCACCCCTACCTCCGTCCATGCTTTATCACTGCCAAAAAGTAAACAAGGAAAACAAAATAACGCATATATTTTGTTGTACCCACAAATCCAATTGTTCTTCGAATAAAATAATGTCTCTATTAAATTGACGTTTATATACTTTTGCGAGGCTAACACCTGCAGTCTCAATAACAATATCGGGCAATGTTTTTTAAATCAATTTTTCTTCATAAGAGTATTTAAAAAATCGCTTCACATGAACTAAATTATAAACTAAATCCATTGTATAATACTATTATACAATGTACTAATTACTAATATAAATATTAATAATTAGTACAATAAATCACTATACAAATTCACTTTGCTGCGAAGAATGCAGGCAATGCAGCTCACTGACCGTGTAAATTCGTGCATATGCGAGCGTCAATTGTGGATCGCCGCGGGAGTTGAAGGGGAAGACGGGTGTCCTGAACCGTGCACAGAACTACCTCGTGTGGCCCAGTCAATGTACCGCGACGCGCTCGCGTAGAGACCCCGATAATTCATCTGGTCTACTACTCAATAGAGAAGGGCGGGCAAAATCCGATTTTAACGAAAGCACGACGCGACGGCCGACAGTCGACACAGCGGACAGCGTCGGCACTCGGCAGGCGTAGGATGCTGTTTAGCTGCACTAATTAATCAAATTATTTTATTAATAAATTTTAGTAATTATTACGCCGCGAAAATATATAAATAGCTAATTTTTTGGCAGCTCTGCAGCATCTATACACCAGGCGCCACTGCTACACAGTATTTACTCTATGTATCTATGACCCACGAATGCAAGAAACAAATGCCTGTTTACATCACAAGCACCGCAACCTGCACCTGTATTCATGGATACAAGCCGCGCTGAACGACGTGTAACGTCACACCAGTGATATTGCGTTTTGGGCCACGTGGTTTTGTTTACATTATGTGATTATTACCGCCAGACACATGTTCTGACCTTTCAATGTGTTTGAAAAATTACCCTATAATACATTTCAAACCAACATAAAATTCATGCAACTTCTCCATTATGATTATTGCTCTATTATCCGATGCTAATATCATGAGAACGACATGAACCCAAAAAGTTTCTCTTCTCACCATTAGCGTAAAGACCAATACTTTCTGTTGCATTTGAAAATATAGTTTGTAAAAAAAAAAATATTTTTTTAAATTTTCGGTCAGTGGACAAACAAATATATAACTATAATTTGTAACGATATATTAAATGTTAGCACAAGTGTTATAGTTTTAAAGTAATTAACATTATTTCATATTAAATAGATAAATCTTTAATAAAGCACGAGCTGCGACTTATTTTAAGGTTATACAAAATGTATACATATTAAAAAATTGATTTTATATTATGCTATACGCCGTTTTTTATTTGGTCGTCCCTGTTTCAATATACACGGTGTTAAAGTTGCATTTTAGGACCGTTGTTATTTCTATTGTATGTTAACGATTTTCCGACCAGCGGTCGAAATAACGTACTCACGATTCTCTTTGCTGATGACACTAATTTATCCCTATAAATAATAATAATAATAAATTGTTACAAGATCTGATGTTAAGGTACGGATTCGCTGGTGCGATTGCAGCTGCGGCTCGCGACTGCGACACGTCGCCGACCAATAGACAGTCTGAATCTTCTCATCAACTCCAGCATTTAGACTGCCTATTGGTCGGCGACGAGTCGCAGTTGCAGTCGCAGCCGCAGTCGCACCAGCGAATCTGTACCTTTAGCCGTTCCAGCAGTCGAAGACGAAATAAATATAACATAAACACCAACTTTCATCGTCTAAATAAAACACAGAACGGCACATCTTATCTAGGAATGATCGGTCAGTGGTCGCGCGGTTTAAGGCGTTAGTACTTGAATCGAGGTGAGTAGACGGAGTTGGTTCGAGCCCAGCTGCCGGTAGACCGTATATAAGCTATATTCGTGGAGAGGATTGGCACCCTCTCTGTGGGTATGGTAGGGTGGAATAATGTTAGCTTGGGTCAATGTGAGAGATTGATGCCGGTTGATATTTGACCACCCCCCTAATTAATGAAGTTTTCCAGGTTTTCCTCATTCCTGCACTGAATAGTGGTTAGGGCCTACCAACGTAAGTCGTTCCTGGGCGCAAATGCGGCCTACTTAATAATAATATGCCGACCCCTCTCCCGCACAAGTCTCCGACTTCTGGGCTATTTTCTGTGATTAGAATGAGGGGTAGAGATATTATTATTATTATATTATAATTCAGTTTTTAATGCATTGCCCCCTCCAGTGCAAAATTTAAGCCCTACATTGTTTAAGAGAATAAAAAAAATTGTATTGAAAAATGCATTTTACACTGTACAACAATTTTTAAATAGTGATCTTACCGTTTTATGAAATCTTGACTAAGGTTTTGCATATTTTATTTGCAATATTTTAATTCAATAAATTTACGACGTTTATGTACTCGTATGTCTTTATGTCTTATTTTAATATGTATCTACTATTTATTTGTCTTTTATTATGTATGTTTATTATGCGTATTTTTATGCGTATGACTATTTTAGTATTAAATATTTATATTTTGTATCTTACCTGAATGTACTACCATATTTTCTTTTTTTCTGACGTGTGTAAACACTTTATGTGTATTTAACACTAATAAATGTCTAAAATTTTAAAATACTATTTTTGTTAATAATTCCATTGTTTTGTAAGATACATACTTGAAATTTTACACGTACTTTTATCTTATTTCGGCATACTCATCATGTAATTTTGGTGAAAAAAATTGAAGGGCGAATGGAGGTAACTGAGGGATGCAGTACCTTTTATCTCCTCCAATTATTTCTAAGTACGCCTGTGTAGCTTTTTCTTGAAATATCTAATGTAGAATTTTCTTCTGATCATTTTATCTCTCTTATATTTTTTTGTTTAAATGCTCTGTGTTGGAGAAAAACGGCAATTCGTAGTGCCCATAAATCTTTCATTCAGTATCATTTTCAAGTGAAACTGAAATTTTATGAATATACCTATTATTATAATAATACCTTTGTAACTTAGCAAATCGTAATACTTACTGAATGAATATTTGTTAATTAAAACAAAATGGATAATTCCAAATTTTATAAAATGAGGAATACTTATGAATTGAAAAAATAATATGGCATTAAAATCTGTAATACAGTTCTCTTATCAACCAAAAAATAATAGTCTCATTTAGTAATAGTAATAATGAACGATCAACATAATAATTTTTTACCTAAATAACATTAAATAAAATAATTAATTAATTACTACAATTTTAACATGTTTTACTTGCCCACCCTCCTTATTAACACATGTACGTGCCCTTTTAAGTAGCGAAAACCTTATCTTTTGAAAGATATTTTCCTTTTGCCTAAGTTCATCAGCTGCCATTACTATTCTCTCTCTGAGATGGTTAATATCGTTTATTTCTGCAGCATAAACCATATCTTTCATAGCACCCCAGAAAAAAAATCCAATGGATTAAGGTCAGGAGATTGTGCTGGCCACTGAATAGGTGCGTCTTTTCCTCGACCAATCCAATTATTGGGAAATAGGTGGGTATTTAAATATTGCCGGACGTTTCCACCATAATGGGGTTGAGTACCGTCAAGCTAAATCCACATATCGTGACGTACGATAACAGGTAAATCATGCAAATCATCTCGGAATTCATTTTGCAAAAAATGAAGAAATAATGCTGAATTTAAATTATTTGGTATGAAAGGGGGACCCAACAGAAAATTATCCACTATTCCCGCCCAGATATTAACCCTGAATGTAAATTGATGGTGTGCTACTACAATGATTGAATGTGGATTCAAATCCGTCCATACGTGGCTATCATGCATATTTGTCAATCCATTTCTTGTAAAGCTTGCCTCATCCATGAACAGAATTTTTCTTACGTAGTCCCTATCTGCATTATTCTGTGTTAACAACCAACGACTAAATTGCATCCTAGAAGCAAAATCTTGGGGAAGAATATTTTGTACGGGTTGGATGTGATACGGGTGCAGAAGTTGGGTTTTTTAAGTCCGATGAACATCCATGTTTGTACAATTTTCTATTTGTCGAGAAACAATCCTTGTACTTGTGCTTGGTTCTTCTTCTACCAGTGCTAAGATTTGTTCCTCTTGTTAAAGGCTAATTTTTGTATGTAGGTCGCAAATTCCGACCTTCTGAGGCAGGACCTGTTTTATGGCCTTATGGCCCCAAGATCGCCTGATCTGAACCCTCTAGATTTCTTTGTTTAGGGATATTTGAAGACATTAGTGTATGATACTCCTGTAAATAGGCTGGAAGAGCTGCAGCTACGGCTTAATCAAAAGTGTCAAGAAATCCAAACCAAGGAGGGTGTTTTCGAAAAGAGTTCGAATATTTTTTTACTGTTTAAGAAAGGTATTTTAAGCTAATATGTATCAAATCTCCTACAATTCCTATCAATGAAGTCATATGTATATTCTCTGATACCAAACATCTAGGTATGCTAATGAACATCCACAGACAAAACTCTATTCAATAATTATCTAAAGAATTTAATCTATTTACTAACCTCTGGAGATGTTTAGTATCAGAGAACATACATATGACTTCATTGATAGGAATTGTAGGAGATTTGATACATATTAGCTTAAAATACCTTTCTTAAACAGTAAAAAAATGTTACAAAAGCTAATAATAAGGAATATATGGGTAGATATTGTGGGTGTAATTCAACGCAGGTTGGGGCTTTTGTCCACTGAGTAGTTAGTTTCAGACAATATTGTTAATACCTGAAATTATATGAAGAGTTCGAATATTGTTGAGACGAAGATGTCGTGCCTGCTTGGAAATGGACGGAGGGCACTTTGAACATCTTCTGTAACTTTGTTTTTTGTTTGTTAAAAGCTTCCTTTGTCGGTCTATTCCTAATAAAATAAAATATTTGAAAAACGAATAGTGGTCCATATCTCCGCAACCGTTACTTTGCAGACCCATGTTTATTAAGACTTTTCTGCTTATTTTGGTTCATACTATTAGCTCCTGAAATATTTTACACTCTTTCTTTAACACCCTGTATATAGGCAGGAAATTTATTAACTATATCCTAAAATATGTAAAATCTATCACCTCTGTCCATGAAACACAAACAAACTCTTTTTCAAAACACCCTCTATATTTATGCAGAAGCGTGACATTTTTCCAATCGAGCAGGTTGCTTTTTATGCAGTATGCAAATGATTTGTTTCCACAAGTATTTATTAAGATCTGTAGGACTATCATGAACAATTTTTCAGGTATGTAATTGCGTATTTCAGTTCCTATGAGCTTTGATTTGTCCACTGTTTCTTATTTTCGATCTACATCTTGAACATAGCGATGCTTTAAAAGGGTATATTTTTTAAATTTAACAATTCCACCAATACACTCTCTTAATGGTTTATTTGAAAGAGTTCTGATTTATGATTGGCTAGATGGAATTCACCTTACTTCCCACTCTTAAACTCATATGCGCCACTGTTCTAAATTGAAAATGTCCTTTTATTATAATATTTACAGAAAAATTACTCTTTCTTATTTTTAAATGCATATGTTTAGAGTATTTTATATAACTTACAGAAATATTGTTATTAATAGTTTTGAATATAAATATAATATTTTCATATATGATAAAGAATGTATTTATATTCGATCTTTAATTTTTGTTAATAAATTAGTTTTATTTCATTTTCATCTTGGCTACGTTTCATTCCAACATCGATACAAAAAAAAATTCTTCAGTCAGATTGCTGTTTTTTGTCAAAAGTTCAATCCTTTCAAACACCTAACATTCTAATCCAATTTTATACGTAACTAATAGACTACCTATAGCAAGAAAACGTTGAAACCTTTATCTTCAAATTAGTCCAGGGAAGTTAGGAAAAATAGCGGAAATTTTTAGGCACAGCAGATATCGAGATGTATTGTGTTCAGGAAGGTCCCAGGAAAAAAGTCTATATCGTCTGGTTTAGCCATTTTTTGAAAAATGCCTTCTGGGCCGGAAAATGCATTACACCATTACAGGAACGACTGGAAACTCGGAGAAATCGCTCGGAAATCATTACTCGGGGGGTTTTCGGGGATGACGAATTTAATTCTGGCATTGGAATTACTCGGGGGCGGCTCTGCGGGGGTATTCGGAGGGTCATTCTGGGGGGGAAATTGCATAGTTCATGGGAAGCGCTCCAAACTCGTTCCTCGGAGGTTTTCGGGGATGCCGAATTCAATTCTGGCATTAGACTTCACCGGGGGCGCTCGGGGGTTGCTTTGTGGGAAATGGTAAAGGATAAAGTGAAAAATCACAAATTATGAAAATAATACTTTATTCAAATAACAAATATTCATTTCTCCCCAATAACCCCCAGACAACCCCACAGAGCCACCCCCGAGCGCCCCCGGGGAGATTTAATGCTAGAATTGAATTCGGCATCTCCGAAAACCCCCGAGTAACGAGTTTGGAGCGCTCCCCATGGACTATGCAATTCCCCCCCCCCAGAATAACCCCCCGGATACCCCCGCAGAGCCGCCCCCGCGCGCCTCCGGGTAATTCCAATGCCAGAATTGAATTCGGCATTCCCGAAAACTCCCGAGTAACGAGTTTGGAGCGATTTTCATGCACGCTGCCATTTCTTCCCCCACCTCCCGCGCACCCCCACAGAGCCACCCCCGTGCATCCCTGAGTAATGCTAATGCCAGAATCGAGTTCAGCAGCCCCGAAAACCCCCGAGTTACGATTTCCGAGCGATTTTTCCGAGTTTCCAGTCGTTCCTATAATGGTGTAATGCATTTTCCGGCCCAGAAGGCATTTTTCAAAAAATGGCTAAACCAGACGATACAGACTTTTTTTCTGGGACCTCCCTGAATACCGAACCGCATTCGATATCTGCTGTGCCTAAAAATTTCCGCTATTCAGTCGATTTTGATCTAAATGCCCTGGACTAAATGCTAACAAGTAGTTGATTAAAAACTATGCTATGCATTGATCTTTGAAACATATATCCTTTAGAAATTATGACTATGAGGAAATGTTTCTTATTATTTCATTTTTGTTTTGTCAAATCACTTCTTATCTAGATATTTGGTATCAAAAAAACATTCAAATGACTTGGTTTAGTTTATATTAGCTTAAATGCATTTATAATATAGTAAAAAATGTACAAAAACTAATAAAAAATATACGGAGCTTCAATAAAAAATGTATAAAAAAAACGAATATTATGGATTATGTGGCATAAAGGTCTTGGTCCCACAGAAGAAAGTTCAACACAGACAAATCTCGTAAACGTGCGAACTATGGACAAATTTTACGTTTCAAAATTGTCCCATGGATATCGCAGAATATTGCGGAGCCGTCTCTTATGGAAAAATTAAATTCTCGACATGGTAAAAATACTTTTCCCTTTTTAAATTTCTAGGTAAAAAACAAGCCAACAATATGAAGTTCCTGCCCAAACGTTAGATTTTCTGGGTGTGCATGTACCTATTTCACGAAATATTCTTGAAATGTTGTTCGATCATTAACTACAGTTATGACGGCTAGCTTCCACATATAAAAAAAATCATAATAAAAAAAATATTAAAAAGAAAACTTAGATTAAGTACCAATTATTTGTTGACTGATGAGTGATGACCTCAGAAAATTCTAAAGGTTGATTGTTACGATTTTCATTAATCTCTTGAACTAATGTAATTTTATATGGATGAAATACGAGTATATGATATTTTAATATTCTTCGAACGAATATATGTGAAACACTTGAAACATCTGACAATTTTCCTGTATCGAGAGTAGGTTGCATCACAATGTGGGCCAAAACAGCAACTTCAATTATTGCTTTATTTCTTACCGAATTTTGAATAACCTTTTTTTTTTGTGTGCCACTGATCCAGTTTGACGGTTTTCTTACTAGTTCACAGACATAAACATGGGACACATGGCTATCGGTATGTTGTTCAATTAAACTTCGCACTTTTTACTAACTTTTAAGATAGTTATATACAACAAAGAATATCCACCTAAGCCGTGACAGTTCTTATTAGCGTAAAACCAAACTGTAATCATCAAATTGAATCATTTTCTACCTTTTGAAGGTTAACAAATATGGCATCCCATTGATGTACGTCGACTTTTTTTAGCTGTGCTCATGTGCTCTTGTAATGATTATATTCATTCATATTTACAATCATAAAACCTACAACTTATAACGATTCTTAAAACTGATATGTAAACTACATTACTGCCAGTATCTAATTAGGTATTTGTATTTTGCTTTTCTACTTTATTATATGGTATGGAAGAACAAACAAAATTGAAAAGAAACAATCATAAATAGCAGCTGAAGAGTTAAACTTCGTACCCAATTAGGCAGAATTACATTGTTTTTGACTGAACCAATCGGGTTTTCTAAAAAAACCTTGTACTTTTATCTTAAAGTCAGCTTTAAAATTTGTTAATTATCACTAAAGCCTGCACTTCATTCGCAGTAACGTCATTATCAGAGGCACCTTAGGGCGCTAAGTTAATGTTTGTAGAAACTAACGTGCGTTTGCCTTACCTGCAAAAAAATAAAATCGACATCTTACCTTGTACTTGTAATTTATAATATCCAACATTATTCATGTTAAGTTTATTAGTTTACAAAACGCTACATAACTATTCACTTGTAATACTGAAATAAAATTGAATAACCAGCAACTGCTGTAAATGTTCAGGTGTTAGGCTGTGGAGTTTGCTAATAGTCGATTTCGGTTTCAAAAACGTGTGTTCAAGGTCGACAGAAATCACTGGGGCATATTTAAAATATAAAGGGTGTCCGGGAAAATGTGGGAAGTCTCTCGGGTGCAGATAGAACATAGAACATGAAAAAATAAAATGAAAAGTTCCCATAACATTTTTTCCTACAGGCCCTCAATACGGAGACAATATGTGTCCCTGACGGACGCCGCTGGAAATCGGTCTTTTCTAAATAACTTTTACTTAATATAATTTAATAAAAATGTAATGTGATAGACACAAATAAGGAAATAGTGTCCTTGAAACATATTTAGCTTCTTTAGTTTACCAGGGGCGGGCTAAGCTTTACAAGTTAATGACTAAATTTTTAACACCCTGTATGATAAACACTTTAAAATAATAAATCTAGGTAGATTCAACCTTAGACTAGAAAAAAGGTACTCTTGTTTATTGTCGATTAAATTAATCGTTTACGTGATAAAGTTCGAGCTATGTTCGCATGTTGAACCTTCTCATGAAGTTTTTCAATAATTTCGTTTAGATGCTGGGACACTACTACGTTTTTTAAATTTTGTATTTTTTCGGATTAAACATCTTAAAATTAAACTTTTCTGTTTGAATGACTTTCGTATAGCACTTTGCTGTCGGAAAAAATAAAAATTCTTGCCGCTTTTATTAAAAATATAAATTCGTAAACGGTTCATTTTTATTAAACATTATTATTAAACAAACCGCACATGCACCCAGGAACGACTTACGTTGGTAAGCCCTAACCACCATTCAGTGCAGGAATGAACCTGGAAAACCTTATTAATTAGGGAGGGGATCAAACGTCAACCGGTATCAATCTCTCACGTTGGCCCAAGCCAACATTCTTCCTATTTAAGTACTGACGCCTTAAACCGCTCGTTCACTGATCGATAAATAATGAACAAGAACTTTAGCAACATATTCAAGATAAAATAATAAGCTCACAAGCTATAACGAAGTTGCAACAAATACAATGAAATTTTCCTCGTATAAATCTTTGTATGAGTGCAAACGCTAGACAGTTTAAACAGTTTTCATGATATTTGTTTTTTGTTGAAAAGATCACTAATAAACCATAAAATGGAGTAATAGTTGAATAGTACAATAATATACACATGTGTACACTGATAAAAAGAACAAATAAATAAATAAAACAGAGATAGAATCAAATGTGGGCATGTTCACACATCAATGCAGTTAGATCAGATACAGGTTATCCAAGAATTCATTGGTAGAGTAAAAACCGTGTTGAAGAATGTATTTTTTTATTCTTGTTTTATAGTGATTGCATTCTAATTTCTTTATATCTTCTGGCAATTTATTGTGTAGCATAAGGTTAGGCGAATTTTTAGCAGATTTGGTTAAACGGAATTTAGGTGGCTTCAACAGATCTTTTGTCCTGGTATTGTAATTATGACAGTCTGAGTATTTGGAGTAAACGTGTCTGTCACTATGAATGCGCAAGATATTGTAATAATTGAAAGACATATTACGAAAAACAACGGGAAAGTAGTTTTTTGTAGTAAATAAGTTACCTAATAAAAATGTTCTACTAATAACCCTTTTTGTTCATTGGCGTAGAAGTTTTAAATACCTAATCAATTATAGAAATCCTCCCACTCTACGCAAATGAATGAAGTTGTTTTAAAATGATTGCAAAAAACACATTTCAAAATTGACACTTCAAAGTTGTTTAGCTCCAGTAAGCACATTTGGACTAAGGTAAGTTTATTTAAATCGACTTATTTTGACCCAAAGATGATTCGAGTAATTAGTACATCCATAAAATAGGTCAACAAAAGTTGAGGGGTCCGATTATTTTTTTTATTTTTGCGTCAAATCAAAGAAAACCGGGCTGGCATCTATGGTCCCCAGTGTATTATAATAGTTGTTTTATCATGAATATGACAACAACTAGTCAAATTGATTCACTTCAGACACGTTCATAAATATAAAAAAACCTTTGTTACCGTTCTAAGGGTTTCAAATCGTAAGTTCCTCAAATTTATCTATCATAGATTAAATGAACATGTTTAATATACATTTTTTTTTATTGCGGCGCCATGTGTTTCGTTATGAGGAGTAATACCATTTGTATTCAGAATTGAAGTCATATAATATGCCAATTCTGAACAAGGTTTTTTCCCGAGCTTCAATATCGAGAGATCAGACTAGAGAGATTTAAATGGAACACCCAACATCAATGAATTTTGAGAAAAACAGATAAATTTTATCTATTGTTTGAAAATGATGTAAAACACCTAATTATCATTACCCATTATCAAATTCACTTTTCATAATGAATTGAGTTTCAGTGATACGTAAGTGGAGTATAAAAAGTAAGCACTTAAATAAAAATGTATAATTTATTTATCTAATCTAGATAATGTACAAGAAACAAATGTTTTGCTAAAATTATTATCGAACTTCATAGACAATTTGAACAATTACCTACCCAAAACAGAAACAAAGAATTATCTAGCCAGATCCAGCTTATATTCCAGTCTTTCTCATAAAGTCCTTTTTATAAATATCGTCAGTTCTTATACGTCGAATTAAGACATCCAGTTCAGAATTCTGCCCGCTCTGTAGAATACTGATAATCGCCCACATAAGTCCCACATACCAACCATGTCCACATGCCCACTGCCTGTGGCCAGCAATGACGGGCTTGTTTAGCGGCGTGGTCAGGTAACACATATATACAGAAACCACAAACCTTCTTGATATCTGAATAATATAACGGCATTCAGAAAGTAATCGCGTTCAAGGAACTGTTAACTGTTGTGAAGTTACTTTTAATAAAATTTTGATTTCGTTTTGCATATCTTACCTTGGTTGGGTCACACGCATCAGAAATTTAAACTATGCTGTCCCTGCTCACGTCTTTACGTTGCTCACACATACATATCGTCTATAATGTCTTATAATTTCCAAAATGGGAATATTTTCAATGATTTTTTTTGTATAAGTAATATTCATTCTTCATCATGTGGCCCATTTAAGAAGGAAAGACCTCTGCAAAAATTGCATTCATTATCCGATTTGGTTCGTTTTTTTTTTAAGATAGAATAGTTACATTTAAACAAAAGCCGAACTTATTCGGATAATAAATGCAATTTTTACAGAGGTGTTTCCATCTTAAATAGGCCACACTGTATGTGGAGACTGTAATATTTTTATAACTTTTTAAAATTTTATTCGTTGCTCTCAAACTTTTATATATTCAGTATAGCCATATAACCTACCGACATCTCACAATTATTTTTATTGTTTCTTGAGGTCTAGACTAATATCAATAAAAATTAACTGCGAAAGGTCGGCAAGGTTTAAAATAAGTGTTTTTTTTTTCAACAACAAGCCGAAATTCCCGTAAGAAATGCAGTGTACAAGTGTGCAGTTCACAACACTTGAAAAACTAATATAAATACTCGCATCACAGAAACTTTAATAATTACTATAAGTAATCGAATTTTAATATTCGGAATTGCCTGGCTAGAAACTACAGTAGCCCAGCGATGTAAAGGTTGAAAATACTACAACTTCAATAATTTTTTACTCAAAACAAAAAAATTACGATATTACCTACTCCATTTTTCATGAAGCATCTATTCCCAAATTTTTTTAGTTATGGATCACACTGTAGGTATAACCTTACTATAAAACAAGTATTCGAACATATGGTTAGATGTTACGGAATATCTATGTAGTAGATCCCTTATACACCTCATTTTTATTTTATAACAGATTAATCATCTATTTCCTCGAACAGAAAAATGTAAAAATTGTTTGATATATAAATATTTTGAAGACAAAAAAATAACACTTGACCTAAATATTACCTAATTATAAGTAGAATTTAAGTACAGTGAAGGTTCAACAAGACAAATTACAACATCTACCTCTGGATCATCGATAAGTTATGTGGTTTATGCACGATGATGTTCCACTACATATTTTATTAAATATTCGAAACTACTTAAATTAATAATATCCAAATAAATAGACAGATAGAAGTCCTAGCGCTTCTGTAAATTGACCATCATGTCCTCCAGATTTAAATCCGTTGGATTATTTATTATAGACGCACCTTAAATATGTGATTTACAAGAGACTTGTGAATAATAATATAATATCTCTAATAATAATAATATCTCTACCCCTGATTCATATTATTATTAAACAGACCACACATGCACCCAGGAACGACTTACGTTGGTAGGCCCTAACCACCATTCAGTGCAGGAATGAACCTGGAAAACCTTATTAATTAGGGTGGTGATCAAATGTCAACCGGTATCAATCTCTCACGTTGGCCCAAGCCAACATTCTTCCACCCTACCATACCCGCAGAGGCGGTGCCAACCCTCTCCACAAATACAACTGATCTACGGTCTACCGGCCGCTGGATTCGAGGGTTCGTGGACTGGTCACATAGATTTAAGTACTGACGCCTTAAACCGCTCGTTCACTGATCGATAAATAATGAACAAGAACCTTAGCAACATATTCAAGATAAAATTATAAGCTCACAAGCTATAACGAAGTTGCAACAAATACAATGAAATTTTCCTCGTATAAATTTTTGTATGAGTACAACACAGTTTAAACAGTTTTCATGATATTTTTTTACGTTTTCATAAAATCTGCTTCAAATTATTGAAAGACATATTACGAAAAACAACGGGAAAGTAGTTTTTGTAGTAAATAAGTTACCTAATAAAAATATTCTACTAATAACTCTTTTTGTTCATTGGCGTAGAAATTTTAAATACCTAATCAATTACAAAAATCCTCCCACTCTACGCAAATGAATGAAGTTGTTTTAAAATGATTGCAAAAAAACACATTTCAAAATTGACACTTCAAAGTTGTTTAGCTCCAGTAGTAAGCACATTTGGACTAAGGTAAGTTTATTTAAATCGACTTATTTTGACCCAAAGATGATTCGAGTAATTAGTACATCCATAAAATAGGTCAACAAAAGTTGAGGGATCCGATTATTTTTTTTTACTTTTGCGTCAAATCAAAGAAAACCGGGCTGGCAAGTTTTCTATGGTCCCCAGTGTATTGTAATAGTTGTTTTATCATGAAAATGACAACAACTAGTCAAATTGTTTCACTTCAGACACGTTCATAAATATAAAAAAACTTCTGTTACCGTTCTAAGGGTTGCAAATAATTTCTAAATATTTTTTAATAATTGTCACGCATTGTAAAGTTTGTATAGTTCATTTATCACACCCTGAACAAGGTTCCATGAAACGAGTCAATAAAGTTGGAGGAATATGTGACTAAATAAAAGTACCGTTATTAAACGTTCCAAGTAAAGTATGGTCAACTGCTGCAAATTATTAGTTAAAATATTATAAAGTCAAATATTTATACATTCAACTCATATCTGACCCATTTAAAGTATTTACGTCTTGAGCAATCCAACTAAATTAATCAGCGGCGGCGGAGTAGGTAGCACGTAGGATGCATATAGATTTTTTATTTTGTGTTATTTTGTAGAATTCTGTGAATTTTTTAATTTAATATAAAAATAGTCTTATGCAAAATATTAAAAAACATAACAAGCAAATATTTTTTTATATAACATCCTACGTAATATTATATGTATACAGGATGTTTCTTAAGTAGAGGTGAAAAATCCAGGGACGTATGCTGTGGCCAAAAATAAGGGTTTTTTATATATAAATGTGGGGTGTGCGGGCAGCCATTGTCCGGGTACAGAGTGTCAAAAATTAAAAAAAAAAAACAGTTTTTAATTTCTAAACCACTTGAGATAATTTAACCAAATTCGATGTGCTTATTTAGTATGGTAGTAGGTATGAATAAAAAATTATAGGTATTACCCGAGGGGTGTTTCACGTATTAAAAATTTGTACACCACTGCCAGTTTTAGGCAGTGTTCTTTAAAAATTACCATTATTACACCAATGCCCTAGGTACTGCCTAAATGCCCAGCGACACTACCTCAATGCCGACAGTGTCGATCATCATTCTGTTAATGTTGGTCACCACATATATATTGTGTGCTAATAATAATTATATGTATATTTTTTTACAAAACTTTTTAACAAAAAAATAATGTACAAAATTATTAATTAGATATGCATTGACTAATATGCTATACTGCCAATAAAAAAAAACTATTAACTGATTAAAACTATGTATGCATAACAGCTACTTACTTAATTATAAATTTTAATGACTTGAGTTTGATGAATCTCACTTTGTTTCCACATACAGTGCTTTCAAAAAGTAACGAAAAAATTCATTATTTTTAAAATTGAAAAGTTTTCGAAAAAATCCCCTGGCACGTCGATTTTGTTTTTAAAAAAGGCACTTTTTGACATACGACCCATATTTGTGACGTCATCGTTGTTCGAGATATGATGTCATCGACAATTTTTTTAAATAGCAACCCCCAATTTTGACCATGCCATTTGAAAGAGCATGTCAATTATGGTGTTACATAACAAAAATTTCAGGAAAATAATGTTTGAAGATTTTAAAATTTAAATTTTACAATACTGTGCACCTCCCCATTATGCAACACCTGTCCGTGCTTATTTAGATGAGCTGTTCCCGAATCGTTGGATAGGGAGAAGGGGGCCGATTGAGTGGCCAGCCAGATCGCCTGATTTGACACGCCTAGATTATTTCTTGTGGCTAGACTGGTTAATTTAGAAGATTTAAAAGCAAGAATTCGTCACGAGATACATCGTATACCTCCTGAAGTTATTGATAACGTCCAAAAAGAATTTATTAACCGTCTTGGCTAGTGTTAGGCAGCCAACGGTGCACAATTTGAACATTTAATTTAGTCGATTTTTTACATAATCATTATCATTTTCAGTATTGTGAAAATTAAATTTTAAAATCTTCAAACATTATTTTCTTGAATTTTTTGTTATGAAACACCATCATTTTTCATGATATGTATGTAGAATGACACGCACTTTCAAATGGCATGGTCAAAATTGGGGGTTACTATTTAAAAAACTTGTCGATGACGTCATGTCTCGAACAACGATGACGTCACAAATATGGGTCGTATGTCAAAAAGTGCCTTTTTAAAAAACTAAAACGACGTTCCAGGAGATTTTTTGAAAACTTCTCAATTTCAATAATAATGAATTTATTCGTTACTTTTCGAAAGCACTTTAATGGACTTGTCCATCTTCTGACTCGGATGTGTTTACACATTTTTTTACCATTTTAAAAGAAATATGGTGTGCCACAAGTGGCGCCCTCTACTAGTGACGTCAAAATTAGAAACATATTTGAATTTCTCGTCCGCAAAAACCCCCGATTTACAAATTTTATGTAAATATTTGAATTTTTTAAGAAGTTATTTACAAATATCGAAAATAAAATTTTAACTTTAACACCCTGTAACTCCATTTATAATCAGTTTTGAAAAAAAACGTTATAAAAAGAGGTATCATTTATTTTCGGTCTAGAATTATCCCCTGAATTTTTTGCTCATCATTTCCGGACACCCTGTATATCACTGTCGTTATTTACTAGTTTAATGCCGCAAAACTGCGATCATTTCCGACAATTACGGTGTCACTGCTGTAACTGCCTAAAGCACTGCCGACAATACCGTCCACTGCCGTTCACTACCTATTGAATGCCTTCAACTACCTAATCAATGCAAACATTGCTCACGGCATTGCCTTAACTGCCATATTCACTGCTGCTATTTTGTACACCACTGCCGATCGCGAAACACCCCTCGGTATTACCAATCATTATTTGCCAAAAAATATATACCATCCTGTATAATGTTGTAAATAAAATAGGTCATAATATGCGCCTTTGTATTATCTTCAGTTTTTGTTTCTTTACACTATTTTGTATTCCAAACCGATTAACAACAAAATTGATTTATTTGATCAATTATATTAAAATAATAACAAAATATCTAATTAACAATGGAATTACTTTACTATGATTTATTATAACAAATGCTGGTAATGATCACCTTCAGCCAAAATACATGCTTCAGATCTTCTTAAAAAGAGTAGCTCTTATCACATCACAACCAGCTATAATTTGTTGACGTAAGTACTCCTCAGATGCAGTGGCGTAGCCACGGGGGGGTTTGGGGCTCAGAACCCCCCCCCCATGGGTTGAGTTGGTTGGGTCATATAGGTAATGTCGTCGTCCCACTACAAACCTGCAATCACTACTCTATTCGCCAAGATTTGGCAACGCGGTCAGTGAACAATAACTAGACCTACTTCGGCAACCCCCTACATTAGGGTTCACCTGCAACTATTTTTTTTTTGTAATTTTTATACAAAAAATATTCTTCCTACTTGTTTATTATTTACATATGTTTATGATGAGATCGTTTTTTATGATCGAACCACTGCTTGAAATTTTGTACAATGAAATACCATTTCTTTAAAATATTACCCAAAAAAATACCTCATCAAATAAGCGAATATCTCAAAAATACCCAAAAACCACGAATAATATGTAATATATTGATTTAAAGATAAAGTTTAAGAAATTATACCATAATAAATTTTGTTAACAGAAGAGGGGAATGTGCTACTATGTGAGTGGATATATTCTGCGTAAACGCCTTATAAAACATTCATATGATACTTGTTTATATGGTCCTGTACTGTACAATCTATTGCAATAATAAAGGCACTGTTTAATTGAATTTGGCTATTTATTTCGAACTGTTGACATATTCGTAATGAAATCTACTTTCAATTTTAAACATTAGTTTTTAGTTGTTCCCCTCACCCACAGAGTAGTCAAAAAACTGAGGAAGTGTCATTATTTTTGCAATTAAATGTATCTAATTCGAATCACCCTATATTATTTTGTAAACTAAAGACTTACAATAAAAGGCCACATAGTTGTTTAACAGTGCCTCCGAAAAATTTTACAGAAAATATTTTTGTATCTATTTTTAATTATTTTTATATTTGCCATTGCGTCGGTCAGTTGTTTACTTATATTTAAACTGTGCCATCGTAATAAGGCATGCGCGATCGCCACTGTATTTAAAAATTGGCGAAAATACTAGTTTTCTCTTAAAATACCCATTAATTATCTTCGTAATACCCATTAAATACCCAGTAAATACCCATTATTATCTTGATAGTACCCAAAAATACAGAAAATACCTAAAAATACCGAAAAAATACCTATAAATACACATAAATACAAAAAAATGCAAATAATACCTTTAATTACCTACAGCTTGTACAGTAATATACCTCAGTGGTTTACCCCTCGTTTTTTTATTTCCTTTTAATTGTTTTAATTTATTAAAATTTATTTATTTTTTATTAAAATGTCAAATTTCTGGCTACGCCACTGCTCAGATGCAATGTAAACCTTGTAATGTCATGAGATGTCCTCAAATAAAAAAATCTGTAGGGTTCATATAGGGTGATCTGGGTGGCCAAGGTTTGTTCTTGAGTGACACGTTATTACCGAATATTTTATTTAAAAATTCACAAGCAGTGAAACGTGGGGAAGCCCCGTCGTGCATAAATCACATTATTTGTCTTAGCGCATAGGGAACATCGTCAAGTAGTTCAGGCAAAACGTTTTCAAGAAAAGGTCTGTAGGAGGCACCGGTTAAAGTTCTTGGTAAAAATAGTACACATTAGAGATGGGCAAAGATTGAACGAGTCGTTCATTTGAACGACTCTTAAAAAAGAATCGTGTGAATCGACTCTGTATTTGGCAAGCGATTCGTTCAAATGAATCGCCATGCACTGTTTCGCGAGTCCCGAAATGAAATGTAATGGCTGTAATCTGTAATGGCATCGGGCGGCAACTCTCCGTTCAAATGAATCGCCAGTATCGCCACTTGTCAGACGATTCGCGAGTCGCGAAATGAATTGTAGCGTATCGAGCCAATATTTGAGAAGCAACTCTCGTTGAAATGAATCGCCACTTGCCTTGTGAAGATTCTTGATCTTGAGCCGAGAAATGAATCGTAGTAGTAAGTACATAAACAAGGGTAGTATGTATTATCGGCCCAATATTTGAGAAGCAATTCGTTCAAAGGAATCGCCATTTGCCACATGATATAAATTATTGCATTTTTAATAATTTCGCGCATCTCTCGTATTTATAATTTACAACAAATATTCGTTTAAAATTAATCGTAGTTAAAAGATGGAATACGAGTTAATTTATCTGATTTTTTACACATTTCTCAATATTTTGTAGTAAAATAATTATTATTAAGTAAGGATAGAATTTTATACTTTACAGAACGTTCCATTTAAATGTAGATATTAAGTTTTACGTACAGTTTGATATAAAATTTGAAATTTAATATTTCACATAGGTTTAAAGCACGTATAAGGTGGAATAACTTTTATTATTATTATACACTTACATTATATTAAATATGAAAACCAGTGAATAAATAAGATATTGCATGCGTGAATATGTCGCCGTCACCGATTTAAATTTTCAAACAATTGTATTATTACTATTATTATAATTTATATTTTAATTATATATTAGAACATTAGCTCTCGGGATTAAATTTCATCGTTCAAATGAACGAATCGTAAGAGTCGATTCATTTTATCAAATTGAATCGTGTGAATCGATTCATCAAAAAGAATCGAGTTACATTAAAAACTGATGTTGAAATCAAGGTTTCATTATGGCATTTGGGTTTTCATCAGACCAAACGTGTTTATTGTCGAAGTTCATTATAGCATCTCTGGAAAATTAGCTTCGTCGATAAACAATATGCCAGCGGTAAAGGCAACATTTTATTCATTTATTTGAAAAATCCAGTGGCAAAATTGTAGGCGAGCAGGATAGTTTTGCGGCTTGAACTGCTCGTATGTGATACGGGTATAGCTGTTGATGTTTCAGAACGGCCCATACTAGGTTATGATTTGCATTAAGATTTGCAGCGATCCTTCTAGTACTAGTCTTTGGGTCTTCTTCAATTTCTTGTAGAATAGCTTCCAAGAATTGGACCTTTCTGAAATGACCTGACTTCGAAAGAAAAACATTTCTAAACATTCTTGGACCATTTCCATCTACAAGGCCATGCCATACATGTAAATCATATTGGCAATTTCAGCATTGGAATATACAGAAGCCATTATTAAAACTTAATCTTAAAAAAAGCTTAATTTGCCAATACACACTGCACACCGAATATAGTTAAATTATTTCAAGCGGTTTAGCAATTAAACTGCTTTTTTATTTTTTGGCGCGCTGTAGCTGGACAATGGCTGTCCTAAAACCCCACATTTATATAATAAAAAACCCTTATTTCTGGCCACAGAATAAGCCTCTGACTGCTTAGTATGACATATGCAACTGATTTTGTGAAAGACCGTGATCACCTCGGCACAGAGCGGTCCGCGATCTCTTAGTGCGTTATCTCCTTTACAGCTCATTAAAGGTTCCCATTTTACCATGAATTTTTGGGCGCCACTCTTAACGCAGGTTTATTTGTTTTATTTTTATTTATTGATTGGTTTATTAATATTATTATTTTGTTACGAAAAAATTAATACTAGTTGTAAATTAATACAGTTGCCGGCTGAAGATGTTGTTTATTCTGTCAGATATTCTTATTTTAAGTTAAATACATAAGTTTAGTACATACTGATTTTGTGGTACTACAAATTGTTATCATTTATCTGTTTCAAAATAAAACACTTAATATTACAGTTTTCTTCATTTTTCAATATGGATCGGAATGCGGTTTTCTGCATTTGCTTCTAAAATTATTAATCCAAAATTCACCTAGGTGGGAATATGCTGAAATTCGTAGTTGCATCGCTGCAGCCAAAAATGCATTCGAAAATGCATTTTTGAGACGCCCTTTGGACGACTTAATAAATTTGTAAAAAAGAGTCGGAATTGGCCCAGAATGGGTGCCCTGGGGTTTTTGAGGTCGCTGATCACGATTATGATGTCCAAATCGCCACCCTGACCACCTGGGGCTCAGGAACGCCGACGAAAGTCATCTCCGTGGAACTCTCACAAAATTCATCCCGCGAAGGAAAACACTTGGTGCCCGAGGGTTTTTTGGGTCGCTGAATTCAAATATGGCATCGGCGAACACCCCCCAGACACCTGGTGCGTCCCAACCGGGACATGAACGTCATCTCCGTGGAACTCTCACAGAATTCATGCGGGAAAGCAAAAACACTTGGTGCCCGGGGTTTTGGGTCGCTGAATTCAAATATGGCATCGGCGAACACCCCAGACACTTGGTGCGCCACAACCTGGACGTGAACGTCATCTCCGTGGAACTCCACAATTCATGCGGAAAGGAAAGACACTTGGTGCCCGGGGTTTTTGGGTCGCTGAATTCACATATGGCATCGGCGAACACCCCTAGACACCTGGTGCGCCCCAACCTGGACATGAAGGTCGTCTCCGTGGAACTCCCACACAATTCATGCGGGAAAGGAAAGACACTTGGTGCCCGGGGGTTTTTTGGGTCGCTGAATTCAAATATGGCATCGGCGAACACCCCCAGACACCTGGTGCGCCCCAACCTGGACATGAAGGTCGTCTCCGAGGCTTTCCAGACACACTCGAAAATACAAACGAGAAATTGTTAAGGGGGTTTTTTCGGTCACCAAAGCAGAGTTTGACGTCGAAAAGGATTAAAGTTCAATTATGTATCCTGGAAAGAAATAGAGTGAAGAGAAAGTCGATTTTTATGTAATTGAGTTTCAGAAACTCTTTATTGATCTCAAATCAAATACAATTCAACTGTAACTTGACCTAACCTGCTTCATTCATAATTTCAACTCAACTCAATTCAGCGACCCAAAAAACCCCCGGGCACCAAGTGTTTTTCCTTTCCCGCATGAATTGTGTGGGAGTTCCACGGAGACGACCTTCATGTCCAGGTTGGGGCGCACCAGGTGTCTGGGGGTGTTCGCCGATGCCATATTTGAATTCAGCGACCCAAAAAACCCCCGGGCACCAAGTGTTTTTCCTTTCCCGCATGAATTGTGCGGGAGTTCCACGGAGATGACGTTCACGTCCAGGTTGTGGCGCACCAGGTGTCTGGGGGGTGTTCGCCGATGCCATATTTGAATTCAGCGACCCAAAAAACCCCCGGGCACCAAGTGTTTTTCCTTCCCGGGATGAATTTTGTGAGAGTTCCACGGAGATGACTTTCGTCGGCGTTCCTGAGCCCCAGGTGGTCAGGGTGGCAATTTGGACATCATAATCGTGATCAGCGACCTCAAAAACCCCAGGGCACCCATTCTGGGCCAATTCCGACTCTTTTTTACAAATTTATTAAGTCGTCCAAAGGGCGTCTCAAAAAATGCATTTTTCGAATGCATTTTTGGCTGCAGCGATGCAACTACGAATTTCAGCATATTCCCACCTAGGTGAATTTTGGATTAATAATTTTAGAAGCAAATGCAGAAAACCGCATTCCGATCCATCTTGTACGGAACTTTTCCTTATTTAGACCCGTTTTTCACGTATCTTGCTGCGACTAATTAGCTATTGCCCAACCCACAACATTTTGCGGTTTTTGGCAGTTTCATAAAAGTTTATACAATTTTCTTTGAAACTGAAATAAATGAGTACCTATTTGACCTAATTAAGTCTATTAAATAATGATTTTTGTTTAACAATTTACATTAAGTAATTGATCACTGGCAGCTAAAGGTCCGAAGGTCACAGAAGCTCTAGAAAGGATTGTCCTTCTGAAATAAGGACAGAAAGCAACCCTAGTCCTGAGTGCAGCCACATGTCAAAAATTTTACACACTTAATGTTTTTAATGAATAGGTACCATTTTTTCAATATGACAAAAAGAGTCAAAGTTTTAAATAAATAATTATTTAGGATTTGGATTAGAAATGCTTTTCAACAACCTGTAAAATATTTTTCCATCGTTCCTATCCTAGATGTTCTTCATATATTTTTATTATTTAAGCGCCTCTGGAGAAGTTATGTTCCCTTAAACGGGGGTAAAAAGTCTTATTTATTTTTTTCCAAACGGTTTGAAATTATGAACTGAAATTTGACATGATATTTGGGCTTCTTCCAGCCTAGTATTTTTAATTATCCTCGTTTTGTTATAGTTTTTTTTTTTTATTTTAAAAAAATTATATTTGAACGTCTATTGAATTTACAAACTTTGTTGGTTCTTCCAATTGTTTTATTTATTTATTTATTTTTATTTATTTATTCGTTTATTCCTTTATTCATCATTAATTAATTCATTCATAAATAGTAATTAGAAAAATAAAACAAAAATATATATCATACAAATTCAAAAACAACGACAACGAACAAATAACTTACTAACAAAAAACAAAGTTCCATTAAAAATAATGTTTTGATGTAAATGAATACAAAATATTCAAGCTGTCACGCACAGTGAAATAATTTGTACACATTACATATAATGATGAATAATGTAACATATTAGCATTGGCAGTTTTTAAGTATAAAGTATCACAGGAGCGAGTAGTTATATTAGGGACATACAAATTTAATTTTCGTATATCAACTTCATTTATATTAAAACAAAATATTACTCTATGCAAGTCCCGCCGGACTTTCAAAGATTTGTTACCATAATGCTGAAGCAAAAAATGATGGGAATATCCCACACAGAGGTGTATACCAAGGTAGCTGTAAAATAGTAAATATTCACTAATTCACAGCATTTCTCATTGTTTCAGTTTTAGAGAGTATCATACAGAATAAATAACGAGAGTAATTTTTTTAGGTTTTCTCAAATATTTGCTTTGTATTCCCCAATTTTAACTTCATATTCATGTTCAGCGGGAAAAATACAAAAGAAAAATATAGTCTAACTCCCAGCACACATGACATGACATGACTTTTTTGTGGACCTGTGTTAACTTTTGATATGATTTTTATCGTTTTTATGGGTTTTCTCTAAAATTTGCTGTGCAACCCCCCATGTTGACTTCAGATTCGTGTTCAGCGGAAAAAATACATGGAAAAAACATAATGGGACCCTCAACACACACCACTTTTTTTTTGTGGGCCTGTGTTATCTAAGCGGCTGTGATAATGAATGGACAAAAAACCACCTTTTTTGTGCTTTCAAATACGAGCCGATGAGAATGTTTCGCGGAAATTACGATGTAATTATATCGAGGAGAAGCGAATGAAAATTGCTAATAAAATGAAATACATGAAAATTACATATTAGATATTATAAATTACAAGCAGATGTTTAATAAGAAACAATAGAAGAGGTTTATTCTATTATTTGTTATACAAAGGAAATGAAATTGGATATTTCTTTTACCTTAAATATGAAACCCAAAAGGACGGTTTATGGAATCTAATGAAAGCAATGAACACTATTCACCTATAGATTTAAACGGACAAACGATTTTTTACCTGAGAGTTGCTCTCAAAAATTATGGGAACTACAAACATACGTCGATATAAACCTTGATTATAATATACAAGACAAACTTTTCTAAAACAATTTTTTTCCAAATATCCAATTTTATTTAGTATTGGAAAATATACCAAATATATTACCAAAAATGTGTAAACTATTTTATACAGGGTATTCATTACCCTGTATAAAATATCCTCTCAAACGTCCAGAGGCCGCCAATAGGCTTTACTTTACGATGAAAAATGGTATTTCAAATTTAACATAAGTTTACTAATTTGCATCTTTATCACAGCTTAAACCGGCTTATTTAGATAATCCAAAATTATAAGTCACGCATCAAATGACTAGGACAATTACCTGAAATTTTGGGCAAAATCCCTATTCTAACAATTATCAGTTGCAATGTTAAAGGAGCATTGATTGTAATACTTCCCTTGTTTCTCGCCGTAAACTGATCGAATTTATGCTGCTTTTACGTACAGAAATGACGAAAATTAAAACACGTAGAACAAAAATAATCAGAATAAAATTTTTGATGTTTTGTTTATCCACTTTTACTATTTAAATTCTCCTCAAATAATATAATAACTTTTAAAATGCATTTGTAAGGCAGACATTATTTTGCTATTCTAACCCCACACTTTAACAATTATTTTCGCATGCTTATTAACAAAAGTATGCAGAACTAAGTTAGTTTATGTTACAACAATATTTACATCTATAGTTGAATTTAAATACGTATTTTGAAAGATTTCTGTACCTAAAAATGGGTTGGTTAGACCGTTTTCTGTCGTTATACAGGGTGTCCCAAAATAGAAGGCCATTAACCACATATTAAATTAGAGAACATAGGAAAATATGCATCAGTACAGCAATGAATACAAAAATAAAAGCAAATTGAAAAAGAATAGGACACATAAAAGGTTAACCGAAAAGCTACTTTATGTCACGAAGTGTACATGATAAAATATCTAAGTTACTTTCTACTTCATGATAGCTATTTAAAATTTGGTGCAGTGGGGATTTAACTAACATATTTGTACGAGCATGTGGAATGGCAAATAAACTGTTGAATCGACTATTAGATCTCGGCACTATAAAATTTAAGCAAGTTAGGAAATAAGAAGGTAATGAATAATTTTAAAATAGTATTACTACAGAATGCAACCGACTAGAGATAAGGCTATGTAATTGAAAACGGTTATAGAATATGTTTTGCGGAATTTCTCTAACAGGATAAATACCATCCAATACAAATGCTGCAGATTTAAGAATCTCCTTTCAATCTTTTCAAGTGCAGAAATATGACATTCATAAATTGGGCTCCATGTGACGGAGCAGTATTCAAGCTTTGATATAATAAATGTAAAATACAACAGACAAGAAGTAGAAAGGTCTTTAAATTCTCTTGAGTTACGTATAATAAAACCAAGGTTTTTGCATGCCTCCGCTATGCAAACAACATCCATATGCCGCGCAAACCTAAGTTTGGAGTCAAATAAAATTCGTAAACGACTTCAAGAATATTACAGTGTTATTTGCTAAACTTTATATTAGTCAGATCTTAAATGTCTAAAATTACTTGTATTTATAGAGAATACGGCGCCCTTAAGCTAGGAAATCTAGTCGCGCATCGTTTGCAATAATAATGAAATTTGCGATTTCTGTTGAACTTCTGATGTATTTGTAATGAAAACTACTTTCAACTTTTAACGTTAGTTCTTAGTTGTTAGGTGAGTGAAACAACTAAGACCTAATGTTAAAAGTTGAAAGTAGATTTAATTAGGAATACATTGATACTGCAAAATTCAGATTTAAAAGTGCCATTATTATTGCAAAAGATTATACATAGTGGATAATGTCACTTGATCACATTTACGTCACCCAGTAACGAGATTTCGCAAACAGTAATGGTTAATTATGGTTTTGGGGGACAACTTAATTTTTAAAAAAATATATTAATTTTTTACTAGAAATGTATTATAGATTTGGCTCAATTAAACTCTTTTCGCTTTTTTCGGTGGTATCAAAATTAAATAAGAAAATCAAAATTTAACTATGAAAACTTGGTCATCTAGATAGGTTAAAATTTTATTTCGCCTTCATTGGAAAGCTTATGCCGACAATATCAAAGTATCAAAGTTACGAAAGGAAAAAGAAATGCACGTTTTGAAATTTCAACAACTATTTCAGGAACTATTTTCTGAATATTGAAAGACAAAGAAATACTCATCTTTTTCCTAATTTAAGCCCTGTATATTACCGTTTCCGAGATCCCTGTACTAGACGTGGTAAAAGTGGTCACCCTGTAAAACAACATTAGAACAAAATTTGGTATTATATTATATTGCCAAAGATAGACAATTTTCAACTTTACTGGGTTGTAAAATTGAATTTTGAATTTTTTCTTAAGCAACTTTTTTTAATATCTGATCAAAATAACCCTTTTTGCAATTTCATATAATATTTTTCAGTTTTGTCACTAAATCAATAGTCACATGACATAGATCAATTTGAAAGTACGAGTCACAAAAAATATATTGCAAAGAGAGAAGGACTGTATAATTAAAATTTATTTTTTTCGGCATACATACATTTTCAGATGTCACTAATTTTAAGTCAGAAACTGAATTAAAAATATCTCTATAAAATAAAATGCAGTTTTGGTCATTTTTTAATCAAATCTGTCTATTTTTTAGGAGTATGAGAAACAAGGCTTCAAAAATGTATTAATTTGTCATCCCACCACAGATAATCTTGCTCTCTTAAGAACTGTCTACATTTTTTACTATTTTGGGTTTATGACACCCATAACTTGGGAATTAATATATGCATGAGCATGTTAAAACGGAAAGTCGTAATATCATCTTATTTTAACGTTATTTAGCTCTAAAGTTTATTTTTATATTATTTTATATGAATGAATAATAATAAAACCTAATGTAAAACATATAATAATATGCATACCGTATATGCAGTATTTGCATAGCAAATTACCTAAACCAGGCTATCTCAGAATTAAGATTTTGTCAGTTGCAACTTCAGGACAGATCATAGCGTAAAATTGTAAAGCTATTGTTTTTACATAAATTGTAAATTATATTTTCTATTCAATAATTAAGTATTCTTAAGCAAAACAAGTCATGTGTAATATGTAGTTTACTGATTTCATTTCCGTTAACAAATTACATTTTTAAATTATTTTAAAAATCCATCAAATATTTTTTTTTCAGAGAATTTAAATAATGCTATTATGTTTCTTAGGTATTATTTCTTCAAAATTTTATTATAGGCATTCAATTGAGGATCCTAATTATAATTTAAATAATGGTCAATTTAGGTGTCATTACATTCTCAAGATTTAACATGTTTGTTACCTGCAGATTAAATAATGAAGCTGAATGGTTTAGTACTAAATCTATTATTATTATGACTTTAGTATCGTATCTACCATCTACTAATGGAGATAATTCATATGAGTATGATATTGATATCTAAATGCCTCAAAACATTAATGAATTCAATGAAGGACACCCAACCATTACCAACACTAATTAGTACCTAATTACATTACCGAAAAATTAATTACTTGTACGATGCATTTTTTTTTGATAATTTTAAAAAATGTAGAATATAAAGAAATATGTACGTATTGAATAAATAGAATGATTATAAATTTATAACTTGCAATATGCATTCCTTTATATAATATGTGTACAGAGACATTTATTACGACATAGATTTCGAAAATTTTCTTGCTATCTCAATAATTATATTACTTTTTCCGCTTTAAAGATATAAATAAAATTTGTTTTTCTACGTTCATGCAAAAAACAAAACTTGTCAATTGTGATTGTGAAAAAACTGGTTCTTTATTACTCTAGTGCTTCTTACACTTAATGCCACCTAAAAACAATATTTTGATTTTTGCATAAACGTAGAAAAAATATTGTATTGGAACTCGTACATAAAGTATTTTTTGCACTTGAAGTGTTGTCCTACTCGGTTTGACGGCCTCGTTGGACAATTTCACGTTACGAGCAATAAACACTTACTTTTTGCACTTGTTGCATAAATTAACTAATTTTACTAGCTGTCCAAACACTGGCAATTGTCGTTTTGTAGAATGTTCTCTATTTCTGATTATTTATTGATTTTCGTTTTATGTATAGCAGTTGTCAAAATAATGTAACGTTGCACTGTTGCACAATGAATTAAATCAAGATTGCTATGCAATCATTAAGTCTGTGGTATAATAGGTATAGTACTTATAATTTTCTATGGTTAAAATTGCTAAACAAATCTTTTATTAAGAAAAAAATATTAGGATAATATAAAAGGTGTTCTATAATACGCCCGTCCTTGACAAAGGATATATCCTTATCAAATTCTTCTTTCAATCAATTTCATTCATATATTCTCTTTATGTCGATCATCTAAACTATTACATATTTATATACCTCATGGGCAGAACTCCATACTATACATGGAATGAAAATAAATGAAAATCAAGATTTTCCCAAATCATAAAATTGTCTAATTATAAGAAAAAATTAATTAAAAGAGATCATTTTTTAAAGTATACAATGTTCTTAATAAAAAATTTAAAGGTCTATGTAGTAAATTTAAGTTTAAAAACATGAATATGGTAAACTTAATTTTTTTATGATAGGGGGATAAATCAAAATATTGTACAACTTACAAAACAAATACGAATATATGAAATATACATATCATTATAACAAGAAAAGAAGAAAATTCCAAAAATTGGCAAATATACAGAATGTTCCCTTAAAGAAACACAAATTTAATTTATTTATTTCCAGCATTATGTTGGAACTAGATTTCACCAGCAGGCATATTATGCTCAACAGGGTTAGAATATATTAATTCCGGGGTTGTACCTAATCAGTCACAACGCAAACAAATCTAATTAAACGTCGCCAGCTGCAACATTCACTTGTTCCGGCCGTTGTGTATGTTTTCCTTGTTCACGGTTTCATTTAAGCAAAAAGTTGCTTCATCAGTGAAAATTATGTGATTTTTTTAAGTTGAGTTGTCTTTCAAATACATTTCTTGCTTCCTTGCAAAACTGTAATCTTCTGTATGTGTGATCTGCCCATAGTTCTCGTAAGACATTAAGGCTTACGTTGAGCGCTCTATCAAACGATATATAACATCTGTTCCAACAACCGTCGAGAACTGTTCAGTACCGTGAGAAATGTTTGACCAACACCGTCTTACGTCGCATTCGCCGAGAGTACATTAACAACTAAACTGACTGACTAATTCTGGACGGTTCGGAACCGTTTCTTGCTGTGTTGGAACAAACCCATAGTTTTCCCTCAGTAACTCCTTAACGGATAAAGATAAAAATATGCGGTTTTTTTTAATAGACTTCAAATATTATTTTACGTCGGCGCTGTGTTTTGAAATTTTGAAAAAGTGTAAAATAAATTTTTTTAAAATGAATTTTGCATATTTTCAAAATTTCAAAACACAACGCCGACGTAAAATAAACTCGCGTCAAGAATTCAGACGTCTTACGTCACAGCTGACGTTACACATTTGTTTTTATTGTCAACGTAATTTTTGATATTTGGTCGCGTTAAAAACAATCATTTTTTACAATTTAGTTCAATATATAATGCAAACTTTTAGTCTAGTATATAGTTTTATTACTATCAGTTACAGTTTCTTAAATATTTTGATGAAAATATAATGAATTATTCATTTGTTCGTATGACGTAAGTCGTCTGAATTCTTGTCGCGAGTATACCATTTGTAGTCTATTAAAAACCGCATATTTTTATCATTTTTCGTTGAGGAGTTACTGAGCGAAAACTATATCCCTTGGATCGAGCGCTCACTGTAAGCCTTAACTTCATAAGGAAGTCATTTTTGAGTTTTCAGAGTTTTGTGAATTGAGGTGAGGGCTTCGACAAAATCCAGAATTTTCAAACTTTTTGAATGCTTTCTTATTTTTTTATTATATTGTACTGTACAGATATTTAATCTATAAATCAATTTTCCTACAATTCCTATTATGAAGTCATATTATACAGGGTGTACCATTGAAAACTTTGCACCCGGCTTATTTTGATCTACGCCCCAAAATATTAAAATTGCCGCGACACGTCCATTTTGTTTTCGAGGGGGACACATTTTAGCGCTAAATACAGACTCGCCAGAACAACCCCCTTCGCGGGGGGCGCATTCAACTTTAGAATCTTAAATGGCACTCTAGGTCGAGTGACACCTCATTCGAAAGTGTTTTTAATTCTGGTTGTCGTCATGTTTTTTTTCAATTTTAATTCATCCGTTGTTGAAAAAAATGTTTACTTATGCTTAGGAATAAAAGACAATTTTGTATTAATCATTTAATTATATATTTCCGAATTCATCTTTAGGGTCTGTTAATACTATGAAACTTAGTGTATAAAAAAATGTCGGTAAAGTTAATAGCTATTGGAAACATGCGACAAATTTTATCCTATCTGGTATATTACCAAATAGTTAATATAAATAAATACAGGTGGTCCTTGATTATATGTCGCAAAGCCTACTAAGGTAGTGGTTATAGGAAATTGTGAATATTTTCTTAATAAATTTTCGGTCGGTGAGGCCCTGCAAAGTTCTAAAACAAAATTTGAATTTTTACATAGATATTTTACATAGACATTCGAATAGATACATTTTTGTTCGAATATCATTATTTATCTGTCATCTCCAAAATTCAAAGCCTACTGTTGAATTTAATAATTTTCGCTATTTTATTGTAAAGTTTGAAAACTGCAATATCTCCAAATCCAACCTGCTATTAAAATTTAACAAGATACATTTTTGTAAATAAAAGACCATTATTTTTCAAAATAATACAGACCTGCTGCAGTTATCTAATTTTTATTTCAACCCGTTTCGTTATACAGGGTGTTTTTAAATGAAGAAACAAAAATGAGAGCACAGATTCCTTGGATGAAAATAAATCGATTTAACTTAACATACCTATATCCCAAGTCGCATAATAAAAAAGATACAGGGTGTCAATTTTATTTTCAATATTTGTAGATAACTTCATAAAAAATCCAAATATTTACATATGTATAATTTGTAAATCATGCGTTTTTGCGAGCGAGAAATTTAAATTTTGACGTCACTAGCAGAGGGCGCCACTTGTAGCACACCATGTTTCTTTTAAATGGCAGAACTTTTTTGCAGCTTAGTGTATCCATCTGACTATTGAAACAATCGATTCTCCTATCTGTTAGATCTGAAAAAGGTATACCTGGTTGAAGTCGTTAGGATAAGTTTTCTGGAAAAAAATTATAAAATAACTATCGCAGTTATCTCTACTACTTTAAGGGTATTCCAGTGTAATTAAATTACTGTTTTCCCAAATATGTACTTAAACTCGATATTTTTAACTGTTTGGAAACTCGGCGTCTACAGAAACCACAGATGGCCAATGTAAAATGCTTAGGATTTCCAGTAGCCTTTCTCGAAAACTGCCAGAAGTATTGGGTAACAGGACTTGGCACATGAGCTGTTAACTATATTTTCTATATATTTTTTATTTACATTTTTTTTTTAATCTTTTAGAGTATACCTGTTCTTAAAAGCTAATAGTAAAAAAAATATTAAAAACAAATGAAAGTGAAATAACTAACTATAAAATAAGTACATATATTTTATATGGAAAAATAGTATTTTGATTAATTATTTTATTGGTGCAATTAGAATATACATAAACTAATATTAATTGTGATTTAAATTAAATGTTATAAGGAAATTACCAATAAAACTTTTAAGGCATTATTTCCTAATAATAATAATTACGTCATAAATTATAAATATTCTAATCTTTACCTGCTTCTATATAAAAGGGATGCAATGTGTAACTAATATCCATTACTAATTTATTTTTCCGAGTGCCAGAGTTGATGACAAATATTGTTAAGAACTGTGTAAAAGTAAAGTGAAATATACTAATATACAAAGTGCCTTTTACCGAAGAAATGGAGAAATTAAACAAGAAACTGAAAAGCTTTAAGAAAACGGTAAGTTTATTTTTAGTTAAGAAAATTTAGAAAATATGAGTTAGTAATAGTAACAAATAGTAAAACATTTGATATTCAGGCTGATGCAAAACTAATAGTTGGCCGGTATTATACGAAAACTAAATAAGTAAAATACACAAATGCGTATCGAAACTATTGTTCCCGGTTTCATATACTTGTATTTACTTATTCCGTTGACCTATAATGGTTGCCAACTATTAGATCTGGGCGTTGAGTGAGAAATTATAGATAGAGGCGCAACCTTAATGGCGAAATGCGTATACGATCTACAAGTTTAACACCCTGTATCTTGAAAACAAAGGCCCTAATAGAAAATATCTATAGGGCAAAATGTTTTTAAAGTCGGACAAGAAATAAAGGCCTTCATGTTTGACGTTCCGTTATGTTACACCGTGTTTTACAGTAGGAGTTTTTTGGACCCGAGATTTGTCCGTCTGTCGAGAACTGTTGTTACCGACAGTCAATTTTGAGTATTCTGTGTGATTCAATGGTTTAACAAGCAAAGAAAACCTCCGTAAACAATAAGTTGTCAATAGATTGGCGAATATTAGAA
This sequence comes from Monochamus saltuarius, assembly GCA_025584915.1. Lineage (NCBI taxonomy): Eukaryota > Metazoa > Arthropoda > Insecta > Coleoptera > Cerambycidae > Monochamus > Monochamus saltuarius. Next base: position 34,037,607 of record CM046724.1, read on the forward strand.
CCAAACAGCTGTTATTACCTAATACTATCTCGGGCCCAAAAGTGTATACGCATTTCGCCATAAGGTTACGCCTCTATCTATAATTTCTCACTCAACGATCTGGGCCACCCTATACGATTCAGATAATTTTGACACTATAGTTTCTCGTATTTTCCTGAGAAGACCATAAAAGTAGTCAAAACTAATTTTTCTAGAAAAATTCTACAGTAAAAACCATTTCTCAATATTTCTATTCGTTTAAGAGATTCAGATATAGTACCATGTTATTTTCAAAAAACGTTTTGTTGGTATCTATGCTTTAATAGTTTTCTTTTTATATAAATAATATGTGCGATATATCACTTGAAAGCAGATTTTACAATTCAAAAATCGAAAAATATACGCCATATACGCCCCACTGAAAAATTGAAATATTTTTAAATGAAGGAACAAAAATGTTACGTGGTTACGATGCTTCTGCCAGTGACGTCGCAAAATACGACCCAAAATAAAAAATATATCCTAAACAAATCAACGTATGCTTTTGAGAAATGTAGTTACTGTTTATATATACTTCATAGTGTAATAATTTTTAATAAAGCAGAATCTTTGTAGTTCTTGTAAAATTTAAGTATTTTATTTTTTTAAGTATCATGATATAAAAACATCAAGATTTTGAAATCCATATAACAACATAGGATTTATCCCGCAGGTAACCTCTATTCGGCGTGGTAAAAATAAAAATGTCAAACCGGATGTTCAAGAATTACAACAGTCCCTGTGTATTCTAAGAGAAGAGAATTTAGCAGTCAGGAAACAGATAAAAGAGAAACAGCTGGAAATAGAAAAAATAAAACAAGAAAATTTGGCGCTCAAAAGGGAAAATGAAACGAAAAAGGTACTCTTTGAAGACAAACGTTTTCTCTGTGACGAAATTAAATCGCTTAAATGTGAAATAAGTGAGAAGCATAAGGAAATGGAAAAATTGAAGGAAGATAATCTATCGCTCAGAAAAACATGCAAACGTAATGAAATGTTTATCAAAGAAGAGCGTGAGTTTAACGAAACACTTAAAAAGGATAAATATAAACTTGAGCAACAAATATCAAATTTAAATAAGGATATTGAAGATGTTCACAGGTCCAAAGTAAACAAATTAACTCAGGAGAAAATTAATAAAACTTTAAATAATACATTAAATGAGGTAGGTAACCAAATTAAGTTAAAAAAAATATTAACAAAAATGTTGAGCCTACGCTTATACTTGATTAAAATATATATCTTTATAAAACTTTTAATTATTATATATTTTTTAATTCAATAGGAAGTGGAATCTTTAAGAGTCATTGTGGAATTGAAGCAAAACGAAATAAAAACTTTACGAATGGCGTTAGCTGAGGCAAAGCAGAAAGAAACTGTATTTGAGGTTGCCATGAGAAAAGTAGACCTGCAGAGTACAAAATGTGAAGATCTACAGGAGCAGCTAAAGAAAAAATCTGAATCTGAACAGTAAGTTTTACATTGTTTTTTATTTTTACGTATCTATTTATAAACATACATTTATTTTTTATACCGGGAAATTTTAAATTGCTATAAAATACTTGCCGATTGATTATAAATATTTTATGTGCATATTTATAAAATTCACGGATATGCTCACAAAATTTGTGAGAGGAAAAACAAATGTAAAAATAAGGCGTGAACAGGTATTATATATTCAATTTACTAAATTTAATAAATATGTATATTAGTACTAAATTAACAGTCCCTGTATATATAAATCTACCTTTTACTTAAATCAACCAATTTAAATATCTATCTATTTCTACTCTGAAACATAAATTTGTATCTAATTTAGGTATTATAACAGTGTGACCCATTTCAAATGGAAACAAGCCTGTAAAAATGGTAATTATTATCCGATTTATTTCGAGTTTCTTCCAAAAGATGGAGCAGTAAAAACTCTATTCTGGCACAAAATATTAAAATTTGTTTTTTGTTTTCAAGGCCTACTTAGAATTTTTTCCACGTTGAAATTTTACAAAAACTGTTTAGCGATTTTTTTATTTCAAATCTAACTACGGCACTGGATTTAGCATCCCGTAAAACGGTTTTATGCCAAGTTTCATAAATAAATATTTAATATTGATAGATTTATAACAATTTTAATGCAGGCTTCATTTTATTAAATACTTTTATAGTAATTTTCAAAAAATACAAGTTGGCTATGAAGAATGAATTTAAAATTTTGTTAATTAATTATTAATTAATTTTACGCTTTTAATTAATCGAATTAAATAATATAAAAACTTATAATTAACGGTTAGCAATAATTAGGTATTTTAATAAATAACTAAAATAACAACGGAAAATTACCGCGTTACATTAAAACTAGGAACAAAAATGCAATAAATTTAACGTCAAAAAACAATGAAATTTTACATTTTTGTTGTATCCCGTTGATTTCGCACTTTTCGAATATTTTTTTGAACATTCTGTAGTGGTTCTTCACGTCTTATTATTGCACACAACTCTTCACTTATAAACACTGACATATTATATCACATAAAATGTCAAATAGTTAGGAAAGTAGCTCAAATTTAACTGAAAATGAAGATTTACTCTTTCCTGTACTGGAAATTCATGTAATATATTTCAAAATTAATTTCATAGGAATTGCAAAAACTGTATGCTATTCATATTTCCCTCAAAAAGAAAAGGCCAATGATTGTTTCATTGAGTATCCCAGTACAAGAAAGAGTAAATCTTCATTTTCAGTTGGATGGATGTCCTGTCCATAATACAAGAATGATCACCTATTGGATTAATGCTAACATTCCTAACCGCTGGATAGGTAGAAATAGCCCGCTAATTAAATGGCCACCGAGGTCCCCGGACTTAACGCCGTTGGACTTCTTTTTATGGGCTGTCATAAAATCTAATGTTTATAAGTCACACCCAGGCAACAAAGACGGGTAGTGTGCCAGAATAAGGCAAGCTTGTAACGAAATTACCCCACAACAACTACAGAATGTTTAAAAAAATATTTGCAAGCGATTCGAAAAGTGCATCCAAATCAACGGTGGCCTCATAGAGGCTACAAAAATTTAAAAATTATTGTGACGTTAAACTTATTGTATTTGTGTATTATATATATTTCCCTTTGTTATTTATTAAAATACCTAATTATTGTTAACCGTTAATTATTAGTATTTTATTTAACGAGCGGTAATGCAGGCCATAACTCACGCAGATGAAGTTCATCTGTAATTCATCAAGTGAGTTATGACCATTACCGCAAGTTGAATACTATAGTTTATCTACGACTATAACATCTTTTTTAGGACTATTATTAGAAATTGATTTGAAAACGTCAAAATTATTTTGTTAAAATATCAAATGACATTAGTCCCCTCAATGATAATAATTGACAGTTCCGCCTACTGACAGGCGTTGGCAATTTAATAACTTTAAAACTTTTTAATTATTCATTGCTTTCCACTTGTTCCAAATTTCCAAGAATTTACTGCGTACACTATTTACATACCGAATTATCATTGTAGAATTAATATATAAATTAATAGGAGTAGATAAAAATCTTTACATTTAATTTGATTAATTAAAAGTGTAAAAATGAATAACTTACTTTTTTAAATCATTTTTCATAGCCAACTTGTATTTTACTATAAAAGGATTTAATAAATTGAAGCCTGCATTAAAACTGTTCTCTCAATATTAAAAAATATTTATTTATGAAACTTGACATAAAACCGTTTTAAGGGATGCTAAATCCAGTGCTGTAGTTACATTTGAAGTAAAAAAATCGCTAAATAGTTTTTGTAAAAATTCACCGAGAATAAAAGTAGGCCTTGAAAATAAAAAAATGTATTTTAATATTTTGTGCCAGAATAGAGTTTTTACTGCTCCATCTTTTGGAAAAAAACCAAAATAAATCGGATAATCATTACCATTTTTACAGGTTTGTTTCCATTTGAAATGGGTCACACTGTAGGTAAATAATAATAAATTAGATATTTACTTATTTTAAAAAATTTCTCATATGAAAATTTATTTCTTTACAGAATTTTGATGCAAGAAATTTCTAAATTAAGAAAGATTATTTTCGAAGAAAATACACAAATGAGGAGACTATCTTACCAAAATGAGGAGTTACAGTGGAAATTACAAAGCAACATAAAAATAATTTCCAAAAAAAATACATGCGGTTCTCAAATTTCACCTTCAAAAATAAGAAAAGTTGTTAAAAAACGACAATCTATTGGTTACATCCTAGATCTCGATGACAATCCTAAAAGACTGAAAAAAATTGAAAACAGATAAACTACCGGAAGTGCATAAAACTGAAATTTGGTTCTGCAATGAAATCTTAAGACTATATAAAAAACATATTGTGTAACTACTGAAGCTCTGTTTTTGTTTACAACATAAGTTAAATAACCTATTTTAATAGACAATTATTTTTGAAAACAAATCAGTTAGATATGCAAATTGTATCTAAGTAGGCACAGGAAATATTTTGTAATTTTATAAATATATTAATGATACATAAAATATGACTTTTAATTATGGTATTATAATGAATTTAAAAAATAAATTATACCTACGACCCATAAAACTCCACTCCTAAAGCCTTGTCCTCATGGACGCGAAATTCGCAAAATTTGATTTAAATTATTAATGGCGGGAAAGTCTCAACTTTACACGAATTTCGCAAAATAGGAATATTATCTCTATTTTCATCATTATGTGGGGTTAGTAGTTTTGGTAGTAACTTCTAGTCTAGAGTTTCTAACAATCTACCATTGACTATTGTCAATGACAGTTTTATGATAAAAATGATAGAAATATTGCAGTTGCTGTTGCTAAAATTGGCTAAAAGTTGACACTATCCCCACTATTAAATAATTCGCGCGAATTTTTGCGAATTTCGCATTTATGAGGACAAGATTTAACACAACAAACCAAATTTCCCCATTAAATACAACCCTATGTAAACCTTTTTGCTGTTTTACTGTTTTGTGAAATTTGGGGCTTTCTGCCATTAAATAATTAAATCAAAACCTGCAAAATTCCACGAGTATTAGCGAATTCACGTCAATAAGTTAAGATAATGGTCTAACCAATATTTTGTTTCAAAGGTAATCAATTTTCTATCTAAATTTTGCATGAATTGCGATTTTACGCCGCAACAGTTAATAATATAAGAAATCTCATACAGGGTGGTCAGTTTTACGACAACGCCCAGTATCGGAAATATATGCCCTAGTAGCACGATATAGTCCCATGTACATCCGCTGAACATTCATATCAGGATATACAGTAGATCCTATGGATGTACGGAAATATCCATGGACATTTGAAGGATGTACAATTGTATTACATATGTCACAACTTCGGACATAAATTGAAGGAAATGCAAGGATATCCATACAACATCCTAAAAAGTTAAACAATATGCATCCGCAGAGAACCACAGAAGGATGATCATAATTCTACATTCACTGAACATCCACATTCATACATTCAGTACATCCTGTGGATGTACAGAAATGTCCATGGATATTTGAAGGATGCACAATGGTGATACAGAATTCAGAATTTGGGAAATAAATTGAATAAACTGCAAGGATATCCATACAACGTCCTAAAACATCATTCAATACGCATCCGCAGAGAACCACAGATGGATAATTATAATTCTACATTCACTGAACATCCACACTGAGACATTCAGTACATCCTGTGGATGTACAGAAATATCCATAGACATTTAAAGGACGTACAATTGTGTTACATATGTCACAACTTTGAACATAAAGTGAACGAACTGCAAGGATATCCGTACAACATCCTAAAAAGTCAAAGTCATTCAATACGCATCCGCATTCCGCAGAGAACCACGAATGGGTTATCATAACTCCACATTCATTGAACATCCACACCGATATATTCAGTAAATCTTGTGGATGTACAGAAACATCCATGGACATTTGAAGGGAATTGCCAGGGCCCAAATCTTGTAGATATCTTACCAAAACTCGGTTACACAGTATCAGTGAGATATAAGTGGCGCCACCTGTCGGCTATTAATATACATATAATTGACTGAATCGTTTCGTTATTTTAATAAAAAAAGCATATTTCGTTGCATCGCAACTTTTCTTTTGTAAATTATGTAACTTGCACCAAGTACGTCACAGAAACTTTTTGCGGTTCACTTATAACAAACTATCTAGTTACAACATTCATATGAAATATTCTAGCAAACGTGCATTTACTTTACAGTGTAAAATTGCATATTTAAAATGAATGCAACTTTGTTAAAATGTTATGTAAGGTCTCTTGTTTAGTGGGTAAATTCATGTCTCTAAAGGATATTCACGCAATATCCATGGCAAACATAAAAATATGTATGTTCCAGTTAGAATGTCCATAAGACGTCCACTATGAACAGTATAAATGCACGTCCCTTTAGGATATTTATGTAATATCCTTAGGAACATAAACATATATATGTTCCATTTAGAATGCCCATAAGACGTTCACTATGAACAGTATAATGCACGTCCCTTTAGGATATTCATGTAATGGAAACATAAAAATATGTATGCTCCATTTAGAGTGTCCATAGGACGTCCACGATGAACAGTATACATGCACGTCCCTAAAGGAGATTCATATAATGTCCATCACCAACAAAAAATATGTATGTTCCACTTAAAATGTCTACAGGACGTCCACTACGAACAGTACAATGCACGTCCCTATATAATATTTGTACAATATCCATTGCGAACATAAAAGTAGGTACGTCCTATTTTGAGTGTCCATAGGACGTCCAGGATGAACAGTATAAATGCACGTCTCTTCAGGTTATTCATGTAATATCCATTGCAAACATAAAAATATGTACGTTCTTAAAGAATGTCCATTGGACGTCCACGATGAACAGTATAAATGCACGTCCCTTTAGGATATTTATTTAATATCTATTGTGAACATAAAAATATGTGTTACATTTAAAGTGTCCATAAGACGTCCACGATAAACATTATAAATGTACATCCTTTCAGGATATTCTTTGAATGAGTTTTACAAGCATAAAAATAAGCACGTCGCACTAGAGAGTTCAAAGGACATTCTTGATGAACAGTAAATATGCACATCCCTTAAGGATGTTCGTAGAACATCCACAATGCACATAAATATTAATACGTCTTTTTGAGACATTCATAGGATATCCCCAACAAGCATAAAAATATGTATATCCTGTGAGGATGTTTGTAGAACATCCACAATTATCATAATATTTTTTTATCCCAATAGGATATCCATCTAACATCTACAGTGGTTGTATTATAATTTACATCTTATTCGGATGGCCATATTACGTCCATTCATATATACTGGACGTCCATGGATGACTCGGACCTTATGTGGACATCCTCTGGACATTGAATGCTACTAGGTGGTTATGTTCAGAGGGGGCCAAAAACCAGCAGATTTGCAGCATCGAGTCCAAAACTTGACTTTATAATCGAAAAAGTTGAAGGTATTGATGTGGAGTGTGGAATTTCCGCCAAGTTGGAAGTTCAACATGACGCCCCAATCCTTCGTTAGTTTTCCATAGCCAACTTACATGTCCATATCGTATTGTAGTTTATTTCTGCTAATTTCAAAAGTTTTTAAAAAGTCGCGCATTGCTTATTTTTATTAATTCAGAAAAAAAGAAACTTTAAGAACAATTTGGGTTAAAAAATGACAGGAAAATAGAGATCGTCATAGCCACATCCAATTTTGAACTTCGAGAAATACTTCGTAACATTTGAAAAATAATTAGAAATGGACAACCTCACGTTTGATTTGATTCTAAATTTAGTTAGACCATATATGTCAAACCAGGACATAGTAATGAGAAAATAGAAAATACATAAGTGGAAAAGAACAATAATTAATAGCAACATTACGGTTCTTGGCAACTGGAAGGTCTTTTTTTCTATTAATTTTTCATATGCTTGATTTTTTAGATTTTTATTTTTGTGTTCGTCACTTTTAAATTTCCATAAGCATTGAATGTTTCTGCAGAGTTCGATAAACTTTTCTAAATTATCCTTCAACCAGGCCATTGTTTTGTATATTTTAATAAAAACTAATATACGCGAAATAAAATGTGTCACTTGTTAGAAAATATGTACTACCTGTAAATGATAATGCGACTTTTAAATCTACAGTCCAAGCACGCGAGTCGAGAACGCGCTCCTGGCACTGAAATGTAATTTTATATTATGATGACTGGAATGCGCTAAAAGCTGCGCGAATGGATTATTTATGATCAGCGCCATATTTTGTTTTTGTGCCTCTAGCAATGGCGGAGCAGTAGGGGCTTAGTTGATTGTAAATTGAAATGGAATTGAATTCTGAATATGAAGAATTATTTCGTGCTATATGCTGGTTAATTTTACAGTCCCTTATAAAACATGACATGTTCCAACAATAACACCCACAAAAATACACAAAGAATAACACTGAGATACAAGATAAAAGAAGAAACCACACTGTACGCCAATGACGTGTTTACAAACAAAATAATGGGAAATTAAGGACACAATTCATATCGTACGTGCAGATGGTTGTCTCTATCTCACCCACATACATAACCAATGAAATATTTCTTTGCTGAGTTTCATGTGCCTCCTTTTATCTGCTCCTAGGGTTGGTACCTTTATTTGGATGCGCAATGGGACTTAACGCATTCCATATCGTATATTTCAGTGGCTCCTGGCCTGTCTTGCAGGGAATATAGATGCACTTATTTCGCGTTTGCGATTGAAGCGTTCGCTCCAAAACTGTGAGAAAAACAGTGCGTGTAAACGGGCCCAATCTTGGCAAATCCGACCAATACTCACACACTTTTTGCTCCGTCCAGGTCATGATGACGGTCTTGGCCACAAAATACCAGTGCTGCCAATGACATATTGTAAAATATCCACTGAACACATGCAAATTACACAACATTACACGCATTTGAAGAATTTTACACGATTAGGTACACCTGCTTACAAAGGATTGTTTTAATTAATTTAAAAATGAGAGAAAATAATTTTACATTATAACTTAAGGCTAATTGATTGACGACTTTCAACATTTATTCAAATCGCAGTGGGACGCGATGTAGCAGACGACGATGGTGTAGACATAGACCAAGAATTTTATAATAAATATGGGCATAGGCAACCAGATATAACACAACTACTCTGCAAATAATTTTAGTATCCCCTAAGAAATTAGAACCCTTTAAAAGCAAGTTCTGAAATCAAGTTTCCATGTTTGTTTTTGGAAGTGTCGAAACAGCAGCTAAACTTATCATGAGCATTTTCTTTTCGCCCAATGATCTGTGATAACCATGACAAAAAACAATTCAATAAACTGGTAATAACAGTTGACAACTATAATGATAGGAATCTACTACAGAAAGTACCGTTCGGATCACAAACCTAGAAAAAATATAGACTGTGCCAGTGTCATATTGCCAGCGACCGCTAATTCATGGCTGCCCTAAAAGGTCCAAATCGCTAAAACTTGGGTTTTATGCCAATTTACGTTGGTCGTATTGTAGCGTGAAGCTTATTTGTTTACTGTGATTGGTCACATTCATGTCACATTCTTTAATGACAGCAAGTTAGTCAATTTCATATTGCAATGCAGCCATCATATTTGCACAACCGCCAACATAAAGCAAATAAAATATCCATTTTCTGGACCTTAGGTCCCTAGAAAACGCGGCACCTGTCACGTGACCTATATCATGAACCAATGCCGTCTATATTTTTTCTAGGTTTGTGGTTCGGATACTATAAAACGTATGATCAAACCACAGTATAAAAATGACAGAAAACAGTATACATACAATCCACAAACCTAGAAAAAATATAGACAGCATTGGTTCATGATATAGGTCACGTGACAGGTGCGTTTTCTAGGGACCTAAGGTCCAGAAAATTGATATTTTATTTGCTTTATGTTGGCGGTTGTGCAAATATGATGGCTGCATTGCAATATGAAATTAACTAACTTGCTGTCATTTTAAATGTCATTAAAGAATGTGACATGAATGTGACCAATCACAGTACACAAATGAGTTTCACGCTACAATACAACCAACGTAAATTGGCATAAAACCAAGTTTTAGCGAAAATGGACCTTTAGGGCAGCCATGAATTTGCGGTCGCCAGCAATATCACACTGGCACAGTCTATATTTTTTCTAGGTTTGTGATACAATCATAACACAATTCTAAAATCAGTAAAATCCATAGAACCATAGATAAACCAAGTTGCGTTAACTACACATGGTGATTACAGTTACAAGTTGCAATCACCGAATACTCTCACTAGCACAGAATTACCATCTAAAATAGAATTGTGTTAAAATACTTAAAATATCCGTAATTACACACTTTTTGAGTGTTAGAATTTTACACACCTACTCTTGAAATTACACATATTTCGTGTAATTACACACTGATTGGCAGCACTGCTCAATACACAAACCTAGAAAAATATAGACTGTGTCGGTTCATGATATAGGTCACGTGACAGATGCCGCGAGATCTAAGGTCCAGTAAATGGATATTTTATTTGCTTTATGTTGGCGGTTGTGCAAATATGATGGCTGCATTGCAATATGAAATGAACACGAGAGGCTAAATCGCCCACTCGATACCAACGTTGCCAAATGGTTGGAAAATGTTTTAGCGCCAAATTTCAATATAGAGGTTAGGTAGTATGATGTACAGATGTAGTGAATATAACTATGTATATACTAGCGTTGAATGTCGAAATTAATTATTAATTTTTTCACTCAACGGTACTCTAGAGCCTTTAATAATAATCTGTAATATATACCACCACGATATATATGATATACTACATACCTACGTAGTGGAATATTAGTTGTATATTTTGTGTGTTTGATATAAACAATTTACAGTTTGTTACAGTTTTAAATTAGTTCGAAAAAAAGTAAAAATGCCCTTATTGTGTGTTATATGTGATAAAGTTTTAAGTACAAAATCGTCTTATAATAGACATCTACGAGAAGTACATAACAAAAACCTGAACCTGTATCTTATTCTTCTCAAGAAGGAAAAGGAACCAGTTTAAGTAATTGTTGTCTTGAACCGGGATGTAGCTGTACGTTTAAAACCGTCAAAAACTTGGTGGAGCACTTGCAGACTGTCCATTTAATGAAATTTGAAATAGAGCGCTGTGCTATGGAAAATATGAACGGTTTGTTTAATACTAGCTATTTTTATGTAACCAGCTAGAAAATATCTTCTACTTAATTTTAGAGTTTGAGAATTGGAAATCCAGTATAGAAATACAGAATAACTGTTATTATGTATTGAAAAGTAGAAAGGCTAGTACTGGAGAAATCATATATTACAAGTGTAATAGGAGTAAAACAAGTAAGTTAATTAAACTATTATATGTATATAAATAATAATTACATGTGTTTTTATCTTTTATAATGATTTTGTTGTAGGCCATACTCTTAAAGACAATAATGGAAGAAGTAGGTTGCTGAAAAGCCAAGGATCTTGCAAGATGAGCAATTCATGTACTAGTGAAATAAAATTCGTTAAGGAAAATGACAAAATTAATGTAGAGTGGCAAAAGTTCATTATGGGCATAAGACAGAAGTTCAACACATTAAGGTAAACCGCCCAGTCTTTGACAGCCTGCTAGTAATTGACACCCTTTCATACATACTTTATTTGTAACATAACTATCCTATATAATTTTAAACTTCCCGCTCTGTTTAGTTGTTACATTTATGCGGCACCATCGCCTATTAGTTCGTGTCTTTAACCGCCATTGTTGCAGAGAAATAAATTCTAACAGTGTAGTGGTGCATAATCTAGTGGTTCGTGGATGCAAATATAATAAGGTAAGCGCATTAAGTTTAAGATTATAACTTTTATGTTTTTCATGATAGGATATTGTATTTGTATTGACTGCTTTGAAATGAATCATAGAATCGCATGCTACATTCAAATGATAACCTCAATCTTTATTAAGCTGTCACATTGCACTGTCAATCACTGGATTAGAAAAATAAACTTCATCCCATGATTGACACCCATGTCAAAGACTAGAATTGAATGTTGTTATCAAGTTGTTGCTCTCTAGCAGGTGTGCGAGCCAAGACCATCCCTCCAAATTAAATTATGTTATTTTTAAAATGATGTTTCCAGTGTTCGACATGGGCTGTCAATTACTGGGAAAGGCAGTCAATAACTGGATTTTATATTGTTTTAGATTATGGCACCCAAGAAAATTATACAACCGAGCAAATGGCTCAAGCTCTTGAACGTATAGCCAGGGGCATGCCAGTTGCTGCAGTAGCAAAGCAAACGGGCATTCCCCGCACAACTTTGCTTTACAAGTCAAGTGGAAAATCCCCTAAAGTTTGTGGCATGGGTCCTCCAACAATTTTAACAACTCAAGAGGAGACGTTTTGGTCCAATGGATTATTTTACTTCAGCAGAGACATTTTCCAATAACAAAGACAATGTTGTTGGACAGTGTAGAAAAATTGTTATTGAAACAAAAGAGACACTCCATTCAAAAATAATCGCCTGGCGATAAATGGTTCCAGTCATTTCTACGAAGACACCCGAGATATCTCCTCGGGTAGCCCAAAATTTAACTCGCAAGAGAAAATGTGACTGAAAGGCAACTTAGAAACTGGTTTGCTGAAATAAAAGACTACTTGGTTTCAAAAGGATTGTTTGAAATTACTAATACACCCAAACGAGTATTCAATGCTGACGAAAGTGCCTTTTATTTAAACCCAAAAGGTAATAAAGTACTTGCTAGAAAAGGTGATAAAACATATATTCAATGGGTGGTGATGAAAAAGACAACTTAACAATCCTTTTAACAGCCAACGCTGAAGGTCAAATAGCTCCTCCAATGGTACTTTTACATACGTCAGAGTGCCTGGATACATTTCAACAAGCATTCCTTCTTCTTGGGCCATTGGTAATACAGAAAGCGGCTGGATGTGTAGCTCTACTTTTATGAATATATAGCAAATATTTTTGTTCCATGGTTAGACCAAGAAAAATCGAAGGCCGGTCTTATTCTTTGTAGACGGTCATGCCTCACATTTAACCCTTCACTTATCAAACTTTTGTTTGGAAAATGGTATAGAATTAATAGCACTTTTCCCAACTCAACGATCTCTTACAACCCATGGATGTGGCGGTATTCCGACCACTAAAAATGCATGGAAAACTGAAGTCCAGAAATGGAGATCGGAGAATGGCGGCATTAAATTACAAAAACAAAATTTTGGATCGATTTTTGTGAAGGCTTTGGAACATGTAACAACCACAGTGAAGAATGGTTTTCGTGTATCAGGACTTTGTCCTTTCGAGGTAGATAATGTCAAATTTGAAAAAATTTCCAAACCATCTGGAATTCAAGTACCTTTGAATGAAACTGAGAAGGAGTTTTAAAACAATTAGAAGCTAGGATTCCCAAACCAAAATTGAAAAATTTGAAACTTGTTTGGCAGATACAGCAGGTTTGTGGCAGGGAGATGTTGAGGACACTGCTCTGTTCAATCTTTGGAAAAATGTGGTTGAAGCTTTAAATGATAAAACAATTAATAACACTGAAAACACTGCTGATACACGAATAACGTGGTCTCAGACAGTAATGAATTGGCTATAGAAAATATAAACAATGAAGTGATTCCGCCTTTGCCCTTCATGAAACTCCGGTAAAAGATAACAAAGAAAATGAAGTACCCCAGAGTTATAAGCAGTCTACGAATTTACCTACCCCTTTGAAAACGCATCGTCGCCATTTAAAAAGGCACTCTTCTGGCCAGGACCTTCGACATCGACAAAGAAAAAGCCAAAAGAGAAAATACCTTCAGTTGTAACATCTGAGGAATGGCGGAAATACAATACCAAGAAAGACATTGAGAAAAAACGAAAGATTGAAGAAAAAGAGCAAAGAAAGTTACAAAGAGAACAGAACAAAAAAGAAAAATAGAGGCAAAGAAATTACAGACCGTCACAGATGATTCAGAAACGCGTCTGAAGAAGAGTGGAAAGAGAGTGACGATAGTTTGGCTGATATTGATCTATTTCAAGTTGAACAAGAGTTCTGTGAAACTGATGTACAAAGCAAACTTTCCATCGGAGATTATTTACTAATAAAGTTTTTGGAGGCAAGCGTAAAACAACTCAATACAGATATGTTTGCATTGTGCAAAACCTATACAATGACGCGACAATGAAATAGAAGTTATGTGTTTGAGGGTATTAAATGAAGACAAAACAATGTTTAGAATGGACGAATGACATCTCCAGCGTAAATAAGACCGCTGTATTAGGAAAACTGCCCCTCCTCTGATGATTACTTCCGGTGACAGGATCAAATATAAATTTGTCAAACCAGTTGATGTATATGAAGCATCATAATTAAAGGTTTTTTTCCCAAGTTTTCACTGTTGCTCTTATTTCATTTTTTAATAACTCATCTTCAGATAATTGCTATTATCATTTATATATATATATATAAATAATAATATGTAATTAGAACATCTGATAAATATAACACAATTTCGTCTTTACTTTATTTTTCGACTGTCAATGACTGGGTGTCAATTACTAATTTTTATTTGTCAATAACTGGTTGTCTTGAGTCTTCTTGTCTTTACTATTTTTTTTTAATTGAAGGAAATGATTTTTTCTCAAATAACTGGTTTATCAGTTAATATAAACTACAACAACCTTTTTAACAAATAACACATCTTTGTAACGTAAATAGGTTGGTTACAATACATTTTCATTGTAAAAATGTGGTAATAGTGTCAAAGACTGGACAGTTTACCTTAGATTACCAAACGTGAAAAACAAAATATTGCAACACAGGTGTTAAATGGTGTGGCGTCTCAAAGGTAAAAGTCATTGCTTGCGTCTAACCCATGACAGCATGACACTCTGTAACTGGAAGCTTCACCGTCTCTTGCCAAAACTGGTCAGCAGCTTTAAGCGTTGTCGTAGATTAGACGCAAGCGTTATTGCCATCAGGCTTCAGCATTGTTATATCCATAAAATTTTGTAACAATTTGAAAATTAGCAGTCGCACATTACTGTTTGTTGAATGACTTCCGTTTTTTTAATTAAGAAAATTAACAACTATTTTTATTTACAGGATTTTGGAGTCTACTCGAGATAATATTGGGGACTATTTAAAGCGCGTAGACTTGTTAACATCGAAAGATATACGAAATATAGAAGTTAGTTACGGTCTAGAATTAAAAGATGGTAAAAGGGATTCTAATGACGCCTTCTCTGTAGCTTTATGGGTACAGGAATGTGAGCAACTTGAAGAAAATCCAATTTTATTTTATAAGGAGCAAGGGAAAGAACATACTATTTTAAAAAAGGATGATTTCTGTTTAATTATTATGAATGCATTTCAGAGGCAAATGATGAAACAATTTCCTTGTACAATTACCATCGATAGTACCCATGGTCTAAACGGGTATGATTTTGAAATGACCACTATTATGGTCATAGATGAATATCACCATGGCTTCCCAGTAGCCGAGATGTTTACAAATAGAAAAGATACCACAGTACAAAGCATATTTTTTTCTACAATTAAGGACACAGTAGGTAAGCAAACATGTTTGTTAAGTAGTTGAATTTTGAATGTGCAAATTTAAATTAAAGTTCAGTATGAATTGGATTTGAATGTTGAATTATTTTGGGAGTATCTGCTATTGACGCTTTTACATTTGGGGTAGTTCGGGAAGGTTCAAGGCAAAAAATCTGATTTTATTTTTACTAGAGAGTTTGCGTTTAGTCATCTGTAATATTTGTTTATTTGTGGTGGTGGTATGGTGGTTGTAATTGTAATTTATTTCAGGTGTTGTTCATTGTAAATATTTTATGTCTGATATGGCTGAAGTCTTTATAATGCATGGATCTTGGTGATGGGTACACCATATCCAGAACATTTATTCTGTTCTTGGCATGTAGACAGGGCATGGCAAAGCAATTTAAATAAAATTCATAACAAAGAGATTAGATCTGAAATTTATAAAATTTTAAAAGTATTACAACAAGAAACTCCTGAATTAAACTTTATTTCAGCTTTAGAAAATGCTTTACATTATATGTGTGATAATGAAAAGACAAAACATTTTGGAGAGTATTTTGCTAATACCTATAGCCATAATTTTAAAAATGGGCGTACTGCTTTGAAAGGGTGCTAATATTAATACTAACATGCATTTAGAATCAATGCATAAAGTTATAAAATACTTTTATTTGGAAAGAAAACCGTAAAACGCTTAGATAAAGGTTTAAGTATGGTATTAAAGTATGTAAGAGATAAATGTGTACAAAGAATTATAAGATTAAGTAAAGGTGAACATACCCAAAAGACTAGATTATTATCCAAAAATCACCAGGAAGCACTTAAAACGGTAGTAAATACAGTATAATAACATTAGACGACAACAGAGGATGGAGTATTATAACAAATGAAAATGTAGCATATAGTGTTCAACAGTTAATTCATACAAAATGTTGTGAACAAATTTGCTTGTTTTGTGAAGCATGCAACCATATGTTTTCCTGTGATTGTAAATTTTTTTATGAAAACAGAAATATGTGCAAACACATTCACATAATAATTGACAGCATAAATAAAAAAGCAGAAAAAAATTCTAATTCTATTGATAATAAGGATAGTTGCATATCGGAAAGTTTAACAGCTCTTTCACAAAATCAAAAATTGTCAAATTCATCGGGAAGTAATATAGACCAATTAAAGATGATGGCAGTTCAATTACAAAATTTAGATTTTTATCAACTTGATGACGCCACTATTAGCAAAATACACTATCATTTGTCAATTATTAATAAAATTGCAAAATGCTCAAAGTTTTCGGACATTCACACCAAAAATTTTGACAAAAGAGAAGGATCCGGTTCCTTAAAAGGCACATTGACCCCAAATAAGATTTGTATCCACCAAAAAAGCGCATTGTAAAAAACAAGTCTTAAACGTGCTTCAGCAGAACAGACCGCAATAATTAAAGAAAATTTAAATAGTACTTCTGAAGAACTAATTATTTGCAAATCTTCTTTACCATTAAATGATCATCAATATTTACCTGCAAATGACAATGCCCTGTCCACATGCCCGGAAAAGTGAAAATAACCTTGCACGCATCGCTGGACAGTATCTGTATCCTTTTTATCAAGTGTTTTAGGTTTCTCATTTTAGTTTAGTTTTGTATATAATCGGCTAGATTAGAGTTTAGGTTTAGACGTGATTATCCGCAGAGAAGATTTTTACCCTCGGAAAACGAATCCCTTTTTGTTTTCATTCTGTTTTTATGTTTCAGTCCATCCAAGAAAACACTGCACCAGCAGGCAACTTAACTTATTATTCTAGTTGACATCGTTGACATCCGTCAAAGCAGAAGCTTGGGGCCCCAGGCACTGCAATCACCAAATTTTGTATTTTCTTTTTTCGAAAATAATCATTGCACTGCTAGTGGTTTCTTGTTGGTTCTTCCACTAGCCAGTAATCGAACCAACGGACCTCAAAAATCTAGTTTTCTGCTCATGTGTAAAAAATAAGTTATTTTGCTATTACTTATTAATTGTTTCCACTGTTCTTTTAACTTCTTACTTTTTCAATATTCATTTTTGGAATTCGAACTAAATAAATTTATCTATCTATAACACTTGTTTTTTTGTTATACCTATCTGTTGTTTTTTTATTTTTATGAGATTTAGTTACATAA
This sequence comes from Monochamus saltuarius, assembly GCA_025584915.1. Lineage (NCBI taxonomy): Eukaryota > Metazoa > Arthropoda > Insecta > Coleoptera > Cerambycidae > Monochamus > Monochamus saltuarius. The sequence continues at coordinate 34,055,457 of CM046724.1, forward strand.
AACAGAACAAAACATAAAATAAATTAATCTCAAAAAAATTTAATGATATTTTGAACCGCCTAATTAAATGTTTTGTGCTCCTAACCATAGCACGCTACCGAGTACCTTTAGGAAGTTATAACTGCAAAGCAAATTAACCTCAAATGATATTTTGAAACTCGCGCCAAGTATTGCACGATTTGGCAAGCGTTGGTATCGCGTGGGCGATTTAGCCTCTCGTGAAATTAACTAACTTGCTGTCATTTTAAATGTCATTAAAGAATGTGACATGAATGTGACCAATCAGGCAATCACAGTAAACAAATGAGACTCACGCTACAATACAACCAACGTAAATTGGCATAAAAACCAAGTTTTACGGTGGTATTTATAAGTCCTGTTCGTTGTGTCTACTTGACGTACTCCAAGTCAGTCGGAGTATTTTATCGGAGTTTGCTAAGGTCGAGTACAAAATTTATGTTGTTCGTTATGCAGGAGTATTTCACTCCGATCAATAAGATCATTGCTCTGGATACTCTGTCATTTGTGCTGGAGCAAAGGAGTCCTAGATAAATTATGAAGGGAGTAGAGCAGCTAGAGCAGTCAGCTGATTTTATTATTTGTTGATATATCTGACGTAATTATCATAATTTTGTTATATTATTATATTTACTTATGTTATTTTATGTATTTGTATATTAGTAGTGGCACCATCATCGAATTTGAAGTGGTGATTTCTGCTTGTGATCAACAAAATTACTGAAATTCATGAACATGTTTTCGACTTGAAGGATTTTTTCTTCTTCCACTACTAATTCCGCCAGTAAAACTTATAAGTTTTCTTTTTTCATGGTGGATAACAAATTTGCTTTTTGTATACCCAAATAGAAGAAAAAAATGCTAAAACACACATACACTCCTTACAACAAACAAAAAATTAAATAAATTGGTTATGTTAAATTCCTCTTAACAAACACAGGCAAATTACTCCAACATATCTGACTGCTCCGTACTCTCCTTGATCTAAGATTTCTTGGAGCCACTAGGAGCAGCATCTAACGAACAGGGCTATAGATTGTCTTCGGTCGCCGGAGGGCGGTCTCCGTCCCAAAGTTATGCGAATTTTATAATGGAACTCAAATAATTTCGGACGGACAATGAATACAGTGTATTGTAACAGTGGTATCTTATATCTTCTTCTCGAAATTATGTGAATTTTATTATGAAATTCGCATAATTTCGGTACGGAGACCGCTCTCTGGCGACCGGAGACGGATTATGAATACCACTGTTAATGATTCTGGACCTTTTAGGGCAGCCACGAATTAGCGGTCGCCGGCAATATGACACTGGCACAGTCTATATTTTTTCTAGGTTTGTGCTTCTCACCCAGTAAACAGCACAGAGTAGGGATGAGAACGAGGCCGACTACCAAAAATACCAAAATATTCACTAATTCATATGGCAAAACAACGTTTGCCAGGTCACCTATAGTTGACTTCCAAAATTGTGGACAGTGACTAATCGCTAGCTTGTTGACAAGCGCGACGGGTGAAGCGTGCGGGGAGCAACATTTCATAGGCGTACTAAATTTGAATGCGATCAGATATAAAAAATATACAAAAATAATTGCATTACATAATATCCATTATTTTTAGAGAAGAAACAGTGATATAACGGTTTTTAGCAATCTCGAAGAGTTAGATAATAAAAATAATAAGAATCTTTCAAAGTTTAAAGTTTTTATCTTGTATATCGGTGTACCTAAGTTAATTTAGAAACTTTATCAAGACAAACTACCAACATTGTAAATATATCCTATAAAATGATGCCCTCTTGGGCATCGATGACTTACCACCACCCGGCTCATGCCGCCACATGATGTTGACTATTTATACATTTCTTATTGGTAATTGTTTTACACGAATATTATCACTAAATTAGTACGCATTACGTCAGAATCATAACAAACTTCACTATCACTATATGTTCACTATTTATTAAAATAACCACACGTTCACTTTGGTGTCACATCCACTTCACTATACATAATACTTTTATTTCACTATCACACTTTCACATCACTGCCACAAATTCACTTCACAATTTAATCTTCACTGTAACACTTTTGCCTTGCTGCCACTATGTAGCAAAGTTTTCACTTCATTGTATTTAATTATCACTATCAGTAGAGATGTTGCTATACTCGCGACAAGAATTCAGACGACTTACGTCATACGAACAAATGAATAATTCATTATATTTTCATCAAAATATTTAAGAAACTGCAACTGATAGTAATAAAACTATATACTACACTAAAAGTTTGCATTAGATATTGCACTAAATTGCAAAAAATGATTGTTTTTAACGCGACCAAATATCGAATATTACGTTGACAATAAAAACAAATGTGTAACGTCAATCGTGACGTAAGACGTCTGAATTCTTGACGCGAGTATATCACTGTCACTTAAATCATCTTCCCCTAAATGGATGAGTGGGTCTATCAAAACATCTACTGTTGTATCTAGATCCCACATACGTTGCTCCTCCTTCTGCACATGCCCAATACACTTACGCCATGTTTCAGCAGTGACATGATTAATGGCCTTCTGTAATAATAATTTCACATCACTTAATTTAAAGGTGGTATTATTTCGTGCTGCTTCGGTTTTTATTTGTGCCCAAACTGGATTTAATTCACAATGGTATGGCGGTAAACGGAGTATATGAATTCCTCGTGCTTTGGCCATATCATCTACTACATACTTAATATGTATATCGACCTTTTTCTCTTTGGACAATTTTTAATAATTGTGGTTTGAGCATGGTGTCCATATATTCAATATTCTTTGATTTTAACCATTTAATAATATCTGCTATCCTTGATGCTGATGTTGGTAACTTTTCGACTCTTCTGCTATGATAACTTGCGTTATCCATCACAACAACTGCTCCTGGTTCTATATATGATAAAATAGATTCAAACCATTTTTCAAATACTTCACTGTTCATATCTTCATGGTAATCTCCCGTTCTACGTGATTCAAAAACATGCAAACCATTTTCTAAAAATCCTGAATCGCTGCCAATATGTGTTATTATTAACCTACGTCCTTTTCCAGAAGGCACCTTTAATCCTGTAGAAAATCCACCTAAAAATGCTTCTCTTTTACTTAAAATGTTACCATCCTGCCAAACTTTGATATCATATAACCTTCGTTTACCCATGTTTCATTCATGTAATATATCCTTTTGCCCGATGCACAAAATTTTCTTAGTTTTTCTAAATATTCTCTTCGCCATCCTACAATTTCACCTTTTTCAACGAGCATACTTTTACGATTTTGTTTTAAAAACCGAAAATTCATGTCATGCATTGTTCTTCTAAGAACTTTGTCAGATAATTGAGGCATGTCCTCATCTTCAGCTATCGTAGCCTGAATTTTTTTTATCGTCTGTATTTCATTTCTGAAGAAGAATCCATGAATTTTCCTGCAAATGGCGTATTTTACGTCATCATCGACTTCTGTTTTTTTCCTTGTGTTTCTATTTTTTTCTTTGGATTTACTTCCACACTATTTTTTATAGCACGATATACACTAGTGGTGTCGTAAATGTGAGTATAGTATCGTTATGCATAGAAAGCGGCACAGTAATAATGAGGTAAATAATGTGTATCTTTTATAAAAATATTATACGCTTAATAGCAATAGCATTTTTATATTATCTATTAGTCACTGTCTACAATTTCAGCCGCTGCCTATAGTAACATATAATATTTTAACTTTAACACCCTGCATTTATTTAACCAACTTTTGAACTAAGGTAAGTTTGGCTACTTTGCATTATTTTGTCATTAGGAATCTACTCTTGCTCTGTCCCATGAATTTTAGGACACCCTGTATACATACCAAGACAGAATCATGATATATAGGGTGTCCGAAAACTAATGGGACCCAGCTTAAACATAGCTTCCTGTGTTCAAATAGAATCGATTTACACAAACTTAGCTTATTCCAAAAGTACCTCGTTTAGAAGTTATAGGGCTTCAAAGAAAAAAAATTGTTTTCTTGTTATGGACATGATTAAGAAACAAAACGTCCAATCATGTTCAAATTTGGTACAGTAATGTTTCAGATAAGTACAAGCATTGTATCGGTCAGTGGTCGCGCGGTTTAAGGCGTTAGTACTTGAATCGAGGTGACTAGACGGAGTTGGTTCGAGCCCAGCTGCCGGTAGACCGTATATAAGCTATATTCGTGGAGAGGATTGGCACCCTCTCTGTGGGTATGGTAGGGTGGAATAATGTTAGCTTGGGTCAATGTGGGAGATTGATGCCGGTTGATATTTGACCACCCCCCTAATTAATGAGGTTTTCCAGGTTTTCCTCATTCCTGCACTGAATAGTGGTTAGGGCCTACCAACGTAAGTCGTTCCTGGGCGCAAATGCTGCTTAATAATAATATGCCGCCCCCTCTCCCGCACAAGTCTCCGACTTCTGGGCTAATCCCTGTGATTAGAATGAGGGGTAGAGATATTATTATTATTATTATTGTGAAGGAGTAAGTAGTGCCACATATCGTAGAGCGGTATAGCTATATTGAGACTTGCAACATATGTTGATACATGTATAACTGACTGGGGACCTTAAAACAAATAAATATGATGTAGACATATTTCCCAATACAACAAAGAAAATATTAGACAAATTGGAGCAATTATAACCCGATATATTTAATTTTGCTTGCATTGTTTTCTATTACTTTTTTCTGCTGCTATCATTTTTTTTATGTAACAACAAAGTGTATTTAAAAGTTTATACCTTCATCACTTATTTATTAAAATGACACTGACTACTGGCCTGCTAAGAACATAAAATTGTCAAAATAATATAACACTTATTTTTCATTTTTTGCTAAAATTTTCATTTTGTTGTGATATTCCACTAAAAATAAATAAATATTGTATTTAGCATTAAACTTTATTAAATTAAAAATAATTATTTTTATTGCTACATTTCACGCAACTTATCCATTAGCTTAAAATCTTATGTCATCACACACTATTTTGATGCAGAATGATAAAATAAAGTCTGTGAAATGCATCTCTGAGAATGATAGTATCACACATTTGTAACAAAATATGCCTGTATTTACAAGTCAAAACATTATTTTGAACGGTCATATAATTTCTATTTTATATAATTTTTACAGTATTTTTTAATATGACACCATATAACCATACATTTACTGATTATTCAAAGAAACAGCTGCATTTCCAGACCATTCTACATGAATGAATTATTTTAAATACTGAAGTACCTAATTCAAAAGAAAACCTGATATGTTTCTGAACTAAAGTTTGATGATCAAGCTAAAAAAAATAATTACAAAAATTTACTTCAGTACAAGGATTCAGTTCGATTAAAATATAATTTTAATCACCAGTAACATCATTTTCATACAAAACAAAGAACTACTTAGGTAGGTACAAGGTTTTTCAATACTAAATAGCCAATGATAGTCATAAACCCAGAAATATTTTGTGCGGAATAGAACATAAACATATAAAAAATATAATTTTATTTAATAATTGAATTGAATATGAAATAAGAAGTGTCTACTGGTACTAAGGCTATTCATTTTAGAAAATATTTTAATTTAAAGTACTTTATCAAAATGAACATATTAACTATTTAAAACGACTGTTAAGTTCAAATAATGACAGTCACATCTAAGAAAAATAATAAGTGGTGGATTAAGAAAAATAATGAGAAAGCAATAATGCCAATTCTTTTTCAAATGTTTTCCACAATGGGTTATTCAAGGTGAATAAGGTAGAAATCAAATAAGGTCTAATACAAAGAATGAGTAGCAAATATATATTATTTAAAATTTTAATGTCGTAACAATACAGGGTGTTTCAAATTTAATATCTTAACCTTAACACGGAAAAATATAAAACAAAAATAAACAATTTACCTTGCTTGTAAATGAGGCTAAATTAAACGTAATTTTAACAAGTTGGCAACAGCGGTAAGTTTGCCTTTTATATGATGGGTTCTCTTTAGCAGAAAATAGAAATGTTTACTTTTACTTAAATTGTAGGAATATTATGTGAAATAAATATTACCTATTTAATATTCGTGTGAGTAATTATTTCATTTGACGTTGATATTAAAGGTAACAAATAATCTACTGTAATGTCATAATCTCTATTTCAGGAATTCTAAAAACCCTATTAACAGTTTCATTGGAGATTGTGAACCAATTTATTATTTTTTTTAACAAAATGGAGGTGTCAAGTTTAGCATACCCTATACTTACAAGACTAATGAATTATGAAACAAAAATCAATTTCAAATTGCTTACTGATATTGATGTATAAAGGTTGATTTTCACATATAGGGTCATGCACCGATTATACACCTACCATGTCGTTTAGTCGTCAATCGAAAAATTGATCATTCCATATAACATGCATTAAATAGAATATTTCCATTTTCATATATAAGACTGTGTTCTGACCGTGTCGTGTTGGTGTGGGTCACAGTCGCATCAAAACCGATTTATGACGACCGCAACACGATAGCACCGCAGCACGACTAGCATTTCGTGATTCCACCATCTTTCACGACGTTGTTTCTGTTTCTTTCTGTTTAGTTATTTAAATATTATAATAACATCCTGGTCAGAAGAATCCATTCTTAATAGTTTTATAAAATACCAGAAAATACTGAACACAACAAATACACATTCATGAAATGATCACAGTGCCATCCAATATGTAAAAAATACATGCGGCCCGCAACGGACGGTCGTTAACACAGCACGCAGAGACGGTGCATGAACCTATATGTGAAAATGCACGCGGCCCACGACGGTCCTAACACAACAAGCACACAAACGATGCATGAACCTATATGTGAAAATCAACCTTAAATGTAACATTTGACTTTGCAATAACAAATTTAATATGACTTGAATTACTGAATTGACAAAATAGTAACTACATTCTGTTGTATGCTAGACAAAACAAAATACATATTGAATTACAGGAGGCCTTCAGAAATGTTGTTGGAAATATTACACAATTTATTATATACAATTTTATTCAAAAACAATATCAAACAATACAAGTATATCCACCACAATAGTATCAACATCAACAATATTATCCCAGTGACAGGCAAATCAGCAATGCTATTCAATCAGTTCGGCTTATGTAATTTGAAAAATTCATAATGTTCACATGGGCTCCACATTTCACAAACTAATCTTCAAGAAAATTCAAAAAGCCGATACAAATAGTAGTTTGATGGTGTGATATGCATTGTGATAATACTCTCAGTGAATCAGATTTAACTACGGACCTAAGAGAATGTCATAGTAATTTTTAAAATAGGGATTTTCATATACTTGAACTATGGAAGAGTAACAATTAAAAATCAAATTTTTTGTGATTGACAAAAAAATATCAAGATATTTTTCATTTAGTTTTATGGAAAATTTTGATTATTATTTGGTACAGGTTCACACTACTATTTTTGACTGAAACAACTTGAAGTGATTACCATTACTTTTTTAGGAAACTTGAGAAGATAACCTATCAGGTCATCAATTACATTGTTGAAATATCAATGAGACACTCTGCATAAGCTTCAGTTTCGCATAAGTTAAACTTTTATTAATAAGTTTTATTTTTGTATGTATCTGACAGTGCAGATTATCCCCCAATTCCCGATGGGCGGCATACCTCTAAATTTGTGGGTGATATCAACAATTAGACAAACACTCTTGGTCATATACACATATCATAACGATGTGGGTGTGGGCTCTACCAAATTTAGTTTGAACACCTCTGCTACCTGATATAAAAAGTAGATTTTATTTGAAACTTTATCACTCTGTACCATGTAAAACCAGAATTTATTTTCAAAAGTGATAAATATACTCAGTCCAGACTTTAAATCTATCTCACCCTGGATTACAGATATTGTTCCATCAAATTTGTAGCATTTTAGTCTCTTACTTTTACCCTCGGCGCACACCGAGAATAATTCCATCATGTACTATTACACTTGATACTGAGGGCAAAAGTACCATTAATTTCGTTTAAATACCCAGTTTTGTTAAAATCTATCAATTAATTGTTTATTAAAAATTATAATTAAAGGTAAAGTATTTAGTATTCTTAAATGTAAATTGACTGATTTTCTTAGCTGTTTTTGAAACAGTATTGTTAGAAATCACTATTTATTGAAAAACCTTATAAGTTTAGTTTGGTCGCCATAATTTTTTTCAGTATGTATTTACATATTTTTATTACTAGCGTGATTTAAAAAAAAAATGTATTTTTGTTGTACCAAGATTAATTATTATATTAAACATTGCTCAATTCTTGAAATGGTCAGTGGTAACAATAATTTATTAAAAAAACATTCTAAAAAAAACTACGTATTTAAAATAACTCATCACCTTCTTTGTATCCAATGTCATTTATAGTGGAAAATGCATTTGTTTTTCTGTGTTCTGCGCTCTCCATTTCAACACAGTACATAACAAAAATAAATTTTCTTAAGTGCTTTTTATTTAAACTGACCACTATTATTTGCAACTTAAAAGATTATGGACTAGATATGAGATGAGAAGAAATAATATCTTCATGGTATAATCAGTGCCATTTTTGTTATGTACTGAATAGTAACTATAAAATTTATGACAAAAAAATCCCTTAAAATATTATAGATCCAATAAAAATCATATAAAAAATTACAAAAAAATTATATCTAGGTTTATTTTAAATCTCTTTTTAAATAATCCTTATATAGTATTACATAAAATAAATAATTTTTACTAAATGAAACCCAAGCACATTGAGAAAAGTTCTGATAAGGATTATGCTTGAATATCATTTTAACACCAGAGGTACTTAAATAGTGATTGACGAATCACTAAATAATTATTAGCCATTCGTCTATAATACCCCTAAGCAGAACACATTTTTGTGTGACCGTGTTAACTATATGACAGTCTATGTATAAGTTTACGAATCCACACATAAAAAATGTTTAAACATGCAAGATGATGTGTCAGTCTTTTTTTACTGATTTTTGTACTATGAAACCATGTCGTTCCAAGTACCATTATTTGACTCACCATTACTTGAAGACACTACAACAGATAATTAGAAAATTACGAGCTAGATTTCCTCACTTCCCTATCTAATACCTGTTGGTTTAGGCATTTTATCTTTTGGTCCCCAGACTCTTATCGTATAGTCATCAGAGACCGAGACTAACATATGAGGATAGACAGGATTCCATGCTACACAGTTCACTGTCCTGGTGTGGCCCTGGAGTGTTGCTATGGGCTGCTCATTTCTGATGTGCCAGATGTAAACCTAAAGCAATATTTAACTTATTATGATTTATGTATCGCTGCAAAATGGCACACATTGCTTTTCTACTCAGAACATATAAAATAGTTATTTAAAATTAATTGTATCTGGACATATTTACTTTCAGTTTGTAAAAGACAATGTAGTCAATTTTTTTAATTATATTACTAATGTTTTAATTTTGGTCTTAAACTATTACATCACATATTTAAATCATATAAACTTACGCACCTACTTAAGTAAACATAATATTTGAAGAATTTAATTTTTTACATTTAGTAACTTAAAAGCTGTAGCGATTGAAATAATTTTAATAGTTTTGAAGAGTTTTTTTCGAAGCGTTCTACTATAAAAATGTACTATTTGAGAAACATATTTACCACAGTTAAATACAGCCACAGTTTTTGTATATAGATATATTTTATTTTCAACATGCTGTTACAGAAAAAAATGTAGGTTCAGCTAGTTGTGCCGACAGTAACAAGACAACAATGTAGTGTTGCTGGGATACCTATACATATTGCTGAATGATATGACGTCGCCGAATGTGACTACCAGGAACATCTATCGACGGTAACAGAAACTAAATCTCAGCTCTACTTCAGGCGCTGTCTGTATAGCTTATTTATCTGTGATAGAATTTAGTTTGTTTACACAGTTGCAGTAAGAATTCAGATTACTTAAATCATGGCTGACATCACGCAATTGTTTTTATTATCAACATAAATTTCAATAGTTTGTCGCATTATAAACAATAATTTTTTGTAATTTAGTGTAATATACAGGGTGATTCAAAACTTATCTAAAAAAATTTGGGAATAGATTGGTCATGAAAAATGGAGTTAAAACCGTAATAAAAATTTTTGTAATATCCTTATATGTAGTTTCCGAGAAAAAAATTATTGAATTTCTAGTAGTTTCAACATTTACATTGCTGGGCTACTGTAGTCTCTAGCCAAACAATTTCAAATATCGAATTACTTATCGTATTAACTTTTTGTGATGCAAGCATCTACATCAGTTTTTCAAATATCAAAAATAGCATACGTAGAGCAACTCGCAGTTGATGGATATCGTTTTATGGTGAAGTGAAAATGGTTAAGCAGAACGATTTCCCAGTAAACATGAGCCAAAATACAGCTACTTATACCGCGGTGTGCAGTATGTGGAAGTATTAAATACCTGATTGTCTTCACTACCGCTTGCAATGAAGTCTTGATTGGCCCCACCAAATGTAGAGTGAATAGTAAAATGTCCCTGAGTAACTCCTTGATATTTCCTCACTAAGCATTTGTCATTTAAATCCCAAAGATGCACTCCTTGTGTGGCAACATTCAAGAGTGCTAGTCTGTCTTTCTTGTCTACTGTAAATGACATAATGGGGTGGCCCTCTTGCAAACTAAAAAATATATAATACGAGGTTGCTTAAATAGGACATTATGATAGCAATTACTGATATGTATAAATACATGCCATCATAGCATAAACTTTAAAGTATGGTCTCTAAAACTTTTATAATATAATTTTTGGATAGTATTAATATATATTGCAATATATCATAAATATACCAAATAGCTGTAAAATAGTAAATATTCACTAATTCACAGCATTTCTCATTGTTTCAGTTTTAGAGAGTATCATAAAGAATAAATTACGAGAAAGTGATTTTTATCGTTTTTATGGGTTTTCTCTAAAATTTGCTGTGCGACCCCCCATTTTGTCTTCAGATTCGTATTCAGCGGGAAAAATACATGGAAAAAATATAATGGAACCCTCAGCACACACCACTTTATTTTGTGGACCTGTGTTATTACTGACAGGCATTATGTCAACTATTTCAAGAGGAAAAAATAACTTTGAGGGTTAATAACTCATTTATTGTTGACGTTTTCATTTTCTATCATTAGTTTAACCTGTAGCTCTGGGAGTTTCCAGACATATTTTCTAAACACTTATACAACTAAATTTATAAATAAGTAAACATATTTAGTACTGTTAGAAATTTAACAGTAAAATCGAAAACATTTTCCAAACAACTTACATTTGAAAATTTCTGAGAGATTTCAAATAATAGAAACTCGCCCACCTCTAAATGCTATATTGGTTTTCTTCTACGAAGCAGCTATGATTGAGCATGCTACTGGTTACCCTACTGATATCATGACAAACATAAATGACAAGGAATTTACTTTGGCAGAACTAGTCAACGTTATGCTACGTCGCAACGATAATATTTCATTTTGAGAAAAAGATCCGGAAACTGAAAACAAAATTTTATTTGTAGAAATCGTTATACGAGTTCCTGTAGGGTTAAATATATAGAAATTAGTTTACATACTATAATTTTAATTGGAATCCAATATGAAATATCTCAACAACTTTAACAAATATGCAACAAATGTAAAAGAAGATATTGTCAATGAATTACACAAGCCTGCCAGCATCAATTTCAAAAGACGAAGAACCGTAATAAAAGGTCTGAATGATTTAATACAAGCTGATTTAATTGACTTAATACCATATTCCAAGAAAAATAATGGATATAAGTATGTACTAATCGTTATTAATTGCTTCTCTAAATTCATATGGACAGAACCACTAGCGAGCAAATCAGCCCAGGATGTTACAATTGCAATGAAAGGGATTTTACGTTTTAAAAAAATTCCGAAATTAACCAACCCTACAACATATTTATTGAATGACGAGAGTGGTAAAGAAATAACAGGAGGCTTCTATGAATTGGAATTACAAAGAGTAAAACATCCTGACACTCACTTAGATGAAAAGGTGTTACGAAAAAAAGGAAATAAAGTTTTTGTCAAATGGTTAGGTTACGATGACAAACAATTCTTGGATTGTAGCATGTTATATTGTATAAGAATTATAATAAATGATATACATTCTATATTCGACTTTTTATTTTAATAATTAACCCTATTAGTTACATAATAATGATAAGCAGGTCATCAACCCAGCTGAAGTAGTTGACAGAAACCGACTATATACTTCTGCTCAGCACAAACGGTCATCAACCTCTCTCGCGCAGGTGCCAGCCGCTGTGACGTAGACGGCTGAAAGCTATGCCGATCCTGCTCCAGTCGCCATCTTGAATTGTGGAGCAGAATCGGCATAAATATTCTACTAGGCTCACCTAATACAAAATTTCATAGACTTGCACAGGGTCCCAGTTAAGCAATAGGGACAGAAACTGTGAATTTAAATGGAAAAATAAATCTAACTTTTACACGACTTTCAGGAAGCAATTATTATTTGGTTCCCATGGGACAAATATGTCAGTTATTGTAAATTTTAATGGAAATAATATTGTAACATTTACACGACTGTCGGGAAGCAATTATCCTTTGGTAGGATTTCTACCGGGGATACAGGCTGACCTCAAATAAAATTTTATAGACTTGCACAGGGTCCCAGTTACACAATAGGGACACATACTGTGAATTTAAATGAAAAAATAAATCTAACTTTTACACGACTTTCGGGAAGCAATTATTATTTGGTTCCCATTGGACAAATATGTCAGTTATTGTAAATTTAAATGGAAATAATATTGTATCATTTACACGACTGTCGGGAAACAATTAACATTAATAGGATCATCAACGGAGACACAGACTGTCCTCATATTAAATTTCACAGACTTGCAGAAGATCTCAAATGACCCAAAAAGGAAAAAAACTAAACGTTAAATGGAAAAATAAGGCTAACTTTTACATCACTTACGTTAAGCAAGTATCATTTAGTAGGATTTCTAACGGGGATACAGGCTGACCTCATATAAAATTTCTTAAACTTGCACAGGGTCCCAGTTACACAATAGGGACAGAAACTGTGAATTTAAATGGAAAAATATGTTGTATGATATTAATTACATGAGGAATTTAAGTTTGGAAATATAGTGTAAGAGAATGTATTTTAATATAATTTTTAATAGTAATCAATCCAATTTACCTACATGTTACTGTAGTTAAAAAAAAAACTATTTTTGTAACATGCATGAAATTTTCCTAATAAACCTCGTAGAGCTCCCAATTCTATAATAATATGCCGTAGACCAGAATATGACTTTATATACTTATGATACTACGATTTCTTCAATTTTATCATTACAAATTAGTAATACTTACACCTGATGGTCAGAAACTTCCTCAAAAATATAACCTCTGATCCGATGATGTGTGTCAGAAGCTAAAACTGTTTTGCCATCTTTTCTACACCATAATCCATGTACCCTAACTCCCTCCCACGAATCTAGCACATTCCCTTCAATATCGCATTGGTAAAAGTGACCTCTAACACCTCCAACCTACAAAATGTGGCAATTAAAACTTTTTTTGATAAGTGATGATACTGTTCTGAACTATTGAAAGTATTTTATTAACTTAGGGCTGGTTTTTTAATCACAGGTTAACTTAACTTGCACTATTAATATTACATAAGCTTCATGGATTAATAAGATACCTATCAAATTAATCATGAATTTATAAATACATTCTTAACATAATTCATTTTTTAGGCAAAATCCTTGCTTATTCTTAATATAATAAATAAATGTGATGATTTACCTTAAGTTATGTGTTAACCAAGAATTTAAAACCTAAGCCTTAGTCAATCTCTAATTTTTCGGAATTAGTTCAGCTTGTGCTTGTTAAAACACAATCTTTCGATATTCCGGACACGTGAAACACCACAAATTATCGAAGCAAAAATAAGACGATTTAATTTTCGATATATCCAAAGTTGCTTTGTCCACCCGACAGAGGTGTCAAGGTTGACCAATTTAAAAGAAATTTGGTATACCAGTAGCTTATGTATATACCACTTATATCAAATTTGTAATCTTATTCTTACCTGAAGAACATTAATTTTATTCATTTCAAGGCTGATCTTTATAGTTTGTAGAATTATCATCTACTGAATTTCAAAATGCAAATCTGTAATTTCCACTTAGTTACCATGACAAACCTATATTATGTTGAGGTTTGAATGTTAATATTTGGAAGGATAAATATCAGGTTGTGTCAAAATGTGATTTTTGATATTGACACTGCAATAGCTTACCTTTTTATCGTATTTATTTAATTTGGTTTATACAAAAAAATATATATTCTATATTTTTTATCTATTACTTTAAAACATTAAATTATATGAAACTGATACTATTTCTACTCCACATAAAGTGGTTTTGTCTAAATACCTTACATTTTTAACACCGCTGTTTTTTTGTTGTTTTCAACAAAATTATAGCTGTTTTCTGACACGGTGTAGAAAACAGTTTAAAAACTACCAAATAATTTAAAATAATAAAAATCATATCTTTCTTGAATTGATATAAATTATTACATATTTTTGACAAAATGTGAAACAAAACGGTACAATTCAGTCTTTAAATTAGTAACCATATTTTCTAAAGTATTTTTCTCCAGAAGTTAATGCAAAGATTCAGATTCAGCAAATCTAGACTTGTTATAGTTTGATTTTACGCCAATAGAAATCCTAGTGAATTTTCTTTTCTCTATTAAACTCCAGCATACATATTGATAATGGGCTCACTTTCACTATGAGAAACACAGTGCCACAATATTTTAAAGTATTTATAAATGTAAAACTGATAAATAAACAGAAACGTACACCCCAATCGATTTGACTTTTGTCATAATTTCTAACAAATGTCATATTGCTGATTCAAATAATTGATACAGTTAGGTACTGTAGTGTGCTGCCACATGTAGAGAATCACTGAAATAGGGCAATGAAACAGACTATATAACACACAGGTGTTGTGATTTGCCGACAATAGTAGAGTGATGAAAATCTGATTATTTTCTTTCCAAGTGAACATGAATTCCAATAAATTTTGTAAAAGAACAGATAAAGTTCCAAAATTGATTGCCAGAAAATACATTTTTGATAAGTGAATCAGATTTGTATAAAAAATGTATATAAAAATTTATAATAGAAACTTGCATACAACCATTAATAAAAGTATTTGTCTTATTTCAATATATTTTATAGGTCTGTTCCAACAGACGTCGAGAACTGGTTCAGAACCGTGAAAAATGTTTGACCAACACCGTCTTATGTCGCATTCGCCGAGAGTACATTAACAACTGAACTGACTAACTAGTTCTGGACGGTTCGGAATCGATTCTTGCTGTGTTGGAACAAACCTTATGTATACTTTGATTACCTACTATGTCAAAAAGGAATATACAGAATGAATCTTAAATGTATACATATATTTTAACTGTTGAGTATAGATCACAGTGTAAATAATATGCAGTATCATTAAGTTTAAATGAATAAACTTCAGGATATTTCAACAGATAATTAATATAAAATACAATTAGTCAATCTATCAATGAAAAGTTCTCATCCATATGTACATAAATTAATTAATGCACATTACAAGTAATTACATTAAAACAGGCAACTAAAAACTGAAAAAAAAAACACTACCAAAACTGTGAATTTTCAAAGTGAACAAAATAACTTCTACGGCATATTCAAAATGAATTTAAAAATTAATAACTACACAAAAAATGAATCTTCCATTTGAAGTTATAAAATAATATTTCAAATTTGCAAAATATGTTTTAAAATAAACAAAATACTTCCCACTAATACAAAATAGTTTTAGTAGAGAAGTATTTTATTTTATTTGAAACGGGTTTTATTAATTTGAATTATATATTTCTTACTTCAAATTTATATTTATTATTTGAGTATCTTTTTTATTACAACGACGTCTCAAAAATAATGTGAATATTACGACACAGTATGATTTGAAAAATTTTTGATTCGGCACGAGTACTATATTTTTCAATAATAATCCTCTAAATAGCATGCTGCAAAATTTCAAATGTATACATTTAATTACTTGTTTGAGGTGATCAAATGAAACAAGTTTAAAACACTGTCAACACTGTCCATTTTCACTGATCGTTCAGGCCAATAACATATGACTCAGACAAATTTTGTTGGGTAAAAACCACAGCAGTTTTTAAATAACTTGTTAACAACTGTTGTTCTCAACAAGTTTATTTATAAACAAATCATGCATATTTGTTTTAAAAATGTCATTTCTATTCTTATTTTTTTCTACATAAAAATAACTTTTTAATTCTATATTCTACAGAGTAAACTGTACCACTACTAAAATATATGACTTTAATATATATGATATAGATTCACCTTGTGTCATCTACTATTAACTATAATTATTATACAAAAAATGTGATTTGTGGCCAACTGTTGTCTTCAACTACATAAACAAAGCAACTTTATAGCAAGTAGTTAATAATCTTATTTTAACCTCAAAAATCCATATAGTACAAGGAATAAGGCAATCCAACCTGCTATCACCTTTCTTTCAAATCACTTTAAATATGGCGGTTATAGGACAAACAACTTGACATATGACAACAGGTAGAAATTTGTACTTTTGTGTAGAACTATGTATTTTGCTCATTGCTGCTCACCTATTTCAGAATATCAAGGATAATTTAGATTATTATAATGGTTTTGTTTTGTTGTGTTACACACATCCGCACTGTTTGTCCTACAAACGCAATTTTTAATTATTTGAGGTTAGAGAGTTGAGAAACTATTGAAACATACTACAAATTTGGTGCCATCTTTGTGCCAAGCACAGCAGGTGAGCGCATCTTCTGGTGACTGTGATACTTTGATAAATTTTTCAGAGTCAATGTGCCATAACCATACTTCCGGGCTTTCTTCAGGCCCACAGGCAATTAAATGTGTCGAATCTGGATTCCAAGCTATATATGCTGCTCCTAAAATGCAATTTCTTAAAATAAATATCTAAACTTTAACTGCTTTTTTTAATAAAGAATGTGTCATTTTGAAAATGTAATTTCAATAAACATAAGTCTAGGACAGTTCATAATTTGTATAACAGCAAACAGTTTTTGAACCTCATGTTTTAATAACACACTTTCTGGAAAAAGTTCAACACATACAATTATCTCCTCTCCTAATTGTAAGACTACAGCTTACTAATTTGGAGGTCTGTATATTTAACTGTATTGTGTTATTTTTTACAGGGCGACGCTAGATGAAATGGTACAGCCTGTATTCTGGTAAGTGCATGAATGCACTATAACCGCACGACTTCCGTTACATCTACCATCTTTGCCTGCCTCGTATCTCTCAACACTTGATTCTGTTTGAACGTAAGTAGTTAGTTAGAACTTTCTTAATTCCAAATTTGCAAAGTTATTACCGATTATTTTCCGAAGCAGAGTGTATTAATAAAATAATTCGCCACTTCAAGACTGCCCATTTATTTTGTTCTCTTTATGTTTTAAACCCTAGTTTTTTCATATCACCCCCATCGAATTCGGATAATTATTACAGGAATTGAATTTTGAAACTAGTTTCAAGATACAGAGAGCGGCCCCTTAATTATTATAAACCCTCTACTAGAGTTGCTATAAAGATAATTTTTCCAAACTCTTGGATTGTTGCCTAGTTTTCAGTCTAATACACACAACAATTTATTTGTAAAGAAACTGAACAATTTCACAAATTATTAATAACTACTTTAAGCAATTAAAGATGAATGAAAGCATAATTGCTTTTTTTAGTATAATTTTTTGCCCCTTTAGAAAACGACCTGTCATTTTAACAATATTCTTAAAGATGCTATTATAAATTCATCAACATAATAAGGTTGATATTTAAACATGAATACAAAATGTAACTAGATATATCTAAAATTGTCCAATAAATTGGAGCATGTTCTAAAATCCATAATTTATTGATCAATTAATGTATTGAAATTAATAAATTATAGAAAACCGATGAAAATCGTATACAGTCAAACTCGGGTTTAACGAACTCGGCATATAACGAACACTCTGGTATAACGAACGAAATATAAAGCTCTGTCAAAAATCATATGTTACAAGTGTAAATCTGTTCGGCTATAACGAACTCGCATATAACAAACACTTGGATATACCGAACCATAATTCAGCCTGAATGTACGTCATAGGATCGGATATAACGAACTAGCGAGAGGTTCTTTCCCCACTCTAAGTTCACATTTGCGCATTACATATTCTATTCGTTGCCGAAACAGGTTTCCTTTCCACGTGTTAGTGTGATCGATGACCGGACCAGATTTGGTAGTTCAAAATAAACGCAAAGCAATAAGTTTACATAAAAAAATAGAAAGGTGCTGCAAATGCCGCAATTTGCAGGGAGTATAAGTTGTCAAAGTCGACTGTATCAACAATATGGGCCAACAGTATGTCAGTGTCCAAACTGTAAATTCGCCTTCAACAAAAAAACTATGAAAATCATCGAAGCCAGATGTGGATAAATCTTTGTTAAAGTGGTTTTCTAAAAAGGAGTCAAAATGTTCTCATTTCCGGACCTATTCTTCAAGCAAACGCTTCAGAATTTGAGAAGATGTACAAATCTCGAACATTAGATGAAGAGGATCTAGGACCTTCAACTGAATCAGCCGAATGTTCTAGAGGTTGGACTGACCGTTTTAAATGCAGATATGATATTAAATGTGGCAAAATGCATGGTGAATCGGCTAGTGTATCTTTGGAGGTTACTAATCAGTGGCTTACTACAGTTTGGCCAGAATTAAAACAAAAATATCGTGAGTGTAACATTTTCAACGGCGATGAAACTGGGCTATTTTATAAAATGACACCAGACAAAACTTTAAAGTTTAAGGGAGATAAATGTTCAGGGGGCAAATTGTCTAAGGAGCGTATTACAGTGTTTGTGTGTGCAAATATGACGGCTCTGAGAAAAGAAAACTCATTGTTATTGGCAAGGCAGCTTCACCAAGATGTTTTAAAAACATCAATAATATACCTGTCACATATTTTTCAAACAATCGCGCATGGGTTACCTCCGAAATTTTACAAAAATTTTAACAGACTGGGACAAAGAATTAGCTGGACAAAAGAAAAAAATTACTCTTGGCTGATAACTGTCCCGCTCATCCAAGACGAACAAATCTTAATTGTATCGAATTAGTCTTTTTGCCGCCTTATGTTACAGCAGTACTTCAACCAATGGACCAAGGAGTGATTCGTTGTTTAAAATCCCATTACAGACAACAGCTACTTTTAAAATTAATCACAGCTTTAGACAGCAATGTAAAACTGAAAATAACAATATTAGATGCAATTGTAATGATAGTAACTGCTTGGGAACATGTAAGCTCCACTACAATCTCTCACTGTTTCCGCCATTCAGGATTAATTGTTCAACCAGAATTTGAAGAGGATGATGATCTTCCACTGGCTTTGTGGATAGATAAGGAAAAAAATAAAGAAAAAGATGATAATACAGATCTACAGGAATGGGCCGAACGGAACTCGATTACAGAATTCGAAAGTTTAAATTTAAATGAATTTGTCTCCGCTGACGATGACCTAGTTGTAGCTGAAATTCCTACCGACATGGACATAATTTCCTCTGTAACTAATGATGAAACCAACATTAAAGACGACGAAATGGAGACTGAAGAAGGTGGATGTGAAAACAATTTACCAACAGTCAGGGAAACCTTAGACTCACTGGAAACTTTAAAATTGTATTGAAGCATTACATCTTGTTAACAATAGTATTCAGAAATTTGTCTTACTAAAACGGAAAAACCAAAGCAAAATTACTGATTTTTTATTGTCACATTAAAATTAATACACATATTTATTTTGTATATAGGTTTATTATGTACCTACATACTTAAATGTAAACAAAAAAAAATAGGTTACTTATATACTTTTATTTTGTGAAAATATTCTTAATAAGTTTTTTATTTTATTTTTTTATTATACATACGTATGTTACATGTATTAACATTATATGAAATAAACGTTTAAAACAAGTATATTCATATTAAAGAGAAAAAGACATATCATACCCACTTTTCGGCTATAACGACCGCTCGGGTACAACGACCAATTTTCTTTCCCCCTTACTGGTTTGTTATATCCGAGTTTGACTGTATATTTCTTATCATTTTGACTTGTAGAATCTAAAGCTTGGTGTGTTTCTCTCGACTCACCCTGTATTTGAATGCACGAAAATCAGAGATATACTCTGAAAATTACAAAGACCCTAATATGGAACCTTGAGGTACACCCAATCTATAATAGAGTAAGTCACGCTTCAAGCATTCAAATGACGTTCTGGTGGTTTAATATGAGAATACATGTCGCTGTCTGGACATCCGTAGCACAAAATAAGTCATCTGTAATATTTAACAGAACAGTGGTAGTGTTCAGCATGAAATTCCGACTGTACTGCGAGTATTATTGAATTTACTGCAACTTCCATTAATTACAAAATGTGTTTTTATTATTTACTTAATATTAACCTAAAAAGTGTAAAAAAAAGTTTCATAATTAGTTTGTAAAATAATGGCATTGTTACTATTGAAAGAATGTCAACAAAACTTCGAAAATGTATTATTTGTCGTTGTTTTACAAATGAAATGTATAAGGCTATCTGCTCTATTATGATGCGGTACATTTGACTTCTGGGTACGCTAATATCACAGCATGTTATTGGTCAAATTTTCCTTACCAGTCATTCGGTAGTGTATGAATTTATATAAAATAAATGTTTTTGTGACTGTTACATGAGAAGTAATGAATTAGTACTATCGGACTTTATTAACATGTTCTCTGCAACTGTTAAGGCTATAATAATAATAATAATATGGTTTATTAGCTCAACAGGCTATGGGTCACCTTCCACACTGACTGTTTTTTTTTCTCGAAAATATTGCATAATTTGGTACAAGACATTGAATAGTGCGAATAAAAATTTTAGTTACAGGGTGTTCCATGTTTTTTAGACTGTGACTCTCAGGAGGATCATCTGACATCTTTGTATAATCGGTCATTGAGATGTTCTCGATCAGCTGAATTTCTAGCAAAATGAATACAACACAATATCAAAAGTAACTGATGGCAGCTAAAAAACATTTTAGATTGAACAGCGGATGGTTTATTCAATAACCACAAAGCCTATTCATTTTGATGATCCCTGTGTGTAACAGTAATGTCAACATTTCATCGGCAGTGATGAGCTTCCAGCACGGAAATTTTCCATACACTAGGAAAGGTAGCAGTTTGCAATGCCAAATTAAATACTGGACAATCTTTTAACAGAAATTATGGTACTCCGGTGGTACATTTAGGCTTCAATTTTTTAAAAGCTTTCAAAATTTGATGCATAGTAGAAAGAGGAAGAGAAAATTCTCTATAAAAGAAAGTAAGTTAATATCAAATTCTGAATTAATAAAAATCCTAATATATACAAACAATACATGAATACATTTAAGCAATACATATAATAGAAATAAACAAAAAAGAAAAAAGAAAGAAAACAACAAACACAAAAAGACAAACTAACTGTAACACTAGCTTAGACATAATTATACTGTTTGGAAACATCGTCGAAAAGTCAAAAATACAAAACAAAGGACATATTACTAACCACCCTATTATTGAATTATATTATTCATTTTTATATAAACATTCAATTTGGATTTAAATATATACAGGGTGCAACCTATACAAACACATATCACAAGTTTGTTTTCTTAAATTCTGTCACAAAAACGGATTTTTTTTGTTGCCTTTTTTTCGTAATTTTCATAGTACGCCACTAAGCAGAACAGCGCTGAACATATCTAGTTGCAGCGCCACCAGCATTGTTGTCATAAGTATTTAATTTTTGAAGTGGAAGATGGGAAAAGAAGTTCTATCAGGCAAGGCGTGCACTGAAGTAGTGTGGTAGTGGTGAAGTATTGGAATGGTGCGTGGTATAGGGATGGTGAACATTTGGCGTGGCAATGGAATAGAGGCGAAATGGTATGAAAGTGATTTAAAGCGCACTGCAGTGGCAAACAACGTATGTTTGTACCGATTTGTCAATTAAAATGTTGTCCTCAGAGGATGAAGATGCTCTTTTATTTGTACTTTTGCTCAACATTAGAGTACTGGCATTCATAACTCCATAATCTCTTAAATGTTGAACTAATCTCACAAACATTTTCTTATGCAGTACATGTCTATCGCGGTAATTCATCCGATATCGTCTTTGCAGGTTGCTGACAAAACTCCGACCTATGCTTCAAAAAAAGGATACAAACTTTAGGAATTTATGTTAAATTCGTGGCCGTGTCGCATGTATTTAGTTTTAAAATTCACAAGATAAATGCAGTTGCAATGCACAATGCCAAGTCGTCACCGGCCGCTTGCCACTCGAAAATTAAATCAAGGTGTAACAGTAGTAAGTATTCAAAACTTGTGAACATGTAAAACAAGTCAAAAATTACGAAAACCTTAGTACAACCACAGAATATATAGCTACGCAACAGAAGGCTCGTCAAGTGGTGTTAAATGTAGTCCCGAAGAAGCCGGCTCAAAGCCAGCTTCTTTCAAACTGCATGTACAGTAGAAAGAGTAAGTTTAGCTATTAGCTCGAGGTCACGCCACAGGCGAGTCGATTTTAGCGCCCAATTCAGAAAGCGTTGCCAAATGTAAATTTTACGGAAGTTATTAGAATATTATACCTAAATAATACAAAGTATTAAATAACAATAATAATATGTATTCTTACACATCAGTGACAACTGACGTTTTTATAATTTACAGTAATTGTAATTAAAAATAAGGTAGACACATATGTAAATAAATAGGCACTTTATAAACACATTTAAAAATTTTAAATTGTGTTAAAATAATAATAATACATCAATAACAATTTGAAAACGTAAATATTTATAATTTTATTAATTGATTAATAATATGACATGATTTTTCTTTCGGTATAGATCCAGAATTAGATCTTGTTTGTATTACTTGATAATTACAAGTGACATTTTTATAATCGAAGCAAATATTAAACGACGAAAAAAGCTTATGCATACATTCATAATACATATATACATATACATGTCCATAATAAAATTCCTTGTGCCCTTATCTCAGAAACTGTGATACGAAAAAGTTTCAATAAATAATCTTTGGGGATATGCGTTGTGTTAAATATGTGTTCTGTACAGATAGATAAAATTATATTTTCACAAAAATACAAATTACATTCCTCTGATGTTTTCAGTATCATATAGATTATAGATAGTTAGAATGTTTATAATTATTATTGATTGTATACTGAAAGGTATACTTTACTATAATGATAATGTGACACTGTGTACGGTCTAGGAAATTTATTGGAGACCAATGGCTAAAAGACAAAGACATTCGAGGCTCGTGTATCTTGTACAATCGTTTGCAATAATAATGACACTTTCTTAAAACAGTGTTGAAGTTCTGAATAGAAATTTCATTAAATCTCTATGCAGATACAAGTGAATAACTAATGTTAAAAATTTAAATCAGATTGCAATATGAATATGTCAGATGTTCAAAATAAATCGCAAAATTCCTTTTAGTGAGTGTCATTAATATTGCAAACGATAGTACATAGACGAAAGGTGAGCGTAGCTGCAGTCGACGATGGTTCCGGACGATGTTGGCTGCCGAGCGCCGCTGCTCGTCTATCTTTGTCTTGAGATATGGCCAACGCGTGCATTCAACTGTTTTTATAGAATTTTTTACACACAGTGGCAGATCTTTTTATGTCAGTTTGTTTTGCTACTGTTTATGTGCACTTGTTAAGTTTCTATTTGAATTATTACTTTATTATTATTATTAAATACAGTAGGTATATTAGAATAAATCTACAATAATGGCTGGAAATACCTAAGGGCCAATATTTTAATTGTGGTGAAACTCGAAACTCGGGTGTTCGAATGTTTCGGTTTCCACATAAGACTAAACTCGTATGGGTTTCCACATAAAAATGAACATTTATGTAATAAATGGTCTATCATAAAAAAACTACAATTATTATTTTTAACCCATAATTTAATTTTTGCAAACAATACAATTTAAAACTGTAAGTTTGTATAATACATAACATTGTTATACTTGTAAACGGTATGATACAACAATAGTTTCTCTTTGTCTTTATCCTAGGAGACACAAAATATATGATTTAAAAATACCTAATTCTCTAAAAATTGACATATATAAATTTTAAAATTGACTTGCTACTAAAACTTCAAATTGATTTAATTCAATTCAATTTAAGATAATTTAATATTCCATAGGAATTAGTCAATGTTTCAAACTAAGTATAAAGTTGAGTGAACCGATTTAATTTTGATTTTTTTTTCTCTAAAACTAAATTTACCGCACAAAATAAGAGAGTAAGAAAATGTTTATCTAATAATTACGTAAATTACACACAGCTAAGGGAGAAAAAAAATCTATCCAATTTTTTAAATAGCAATATAACCACCAAAATAAGAATATAGCTTGCCTTTACTTTTGTAGTAGGTACAATGGTCGTTAGCTTAAAGTCACCAGTTCCATGGTCCATTCTTTTCTAGTGCCATTTATTATACACGGTGCTAGAAAGGGACAAAAAATGGAAGTGGTGACTTTAAGCTGACGACCATTGTACCTATATTTGTTTTAACACGTATTCAAGAGATAAATTCATAAAAAATTACGGAAAAAATACATAAAAGTTCACCAATTGTTTACAATTGAATTCGGTGTATCCAGAGGTTGGAAGGTTATTTTTATTTTTGCATTTTGATAAATATTTTATTTATTTATTACCACGATTTTATGTGATGATGTGGTAATTTGATTTGATTTATTGTAATATTTACCACTCTTTATTTTATTTATGATTTATTTTACCCTGTTACCATTTATCTATTTATCAAAATGTTTATTTCTGATTTGATTTGTTTATGTGTTTATTTATCATAATACAGTTTTAACTACAAAAATTTAGATCGATAGTATATCGAAAGAGGATACCTACTATTTTTGCCTATCACATTTCACTGATGTTTTTTATTGTCTGAAACACTTCAGAAGAGGGTTCAACATGCAAACAGAGGTCAAACTATTTTAGTTTATTTTCTCGACAATAAACGAGAGTACTTTTAGTAAGGTTGAAGCTACCCAGATTTATTATTTTAAAGTTTTTATCATACAGGTGTTAAAAATTTAGGCAGTAAGTTGTAAAGTTTAGTCCATCCCTGGTAAACTAAAAAAGCTAAATATGTTGGAAAGTCACTATTTTAAGAGCTCCTTACTATAGTGTCCATCACATTAAATTTTTATTAAATTATATCAAGTACTTTAAAAGTTATTAAACAAAAACGATTACCAACTGCGTTCTTCAGACACATATCTCCGTAGGAAAAAATTTTTATACAAATTTATCATCTTATTTTTTCATGTTCTATCTGCACCCGAGAGATTTCCCACATTTTCCCGGACGAGTGCCTGGCGAGTGCAAATATTCCGTCATCCACATCGCAAACGCAAATAATGCTTCTAGTTGCGGGGCGGGTAGTTGACGTGTCTAGCACTGGCTTAATTAGTGCTTGGTGAAAGCGGATGATTTAGACTTTATCATATTATTAGATGTAATTATTAACTGTTTCATTAATTTGAGCCTCGACAACCCATGTGAAATTTTTAACAATTATTGCTCGATAATATATTTTGCTTATATTATTTAGAATTAAATCTTCAATTTTCTTTTATTCAGCTGCATTTAATATATTCTAAACCTTTCTCTGCTGTTTTTTTTCAATTTCATATTTCAATAAATAAAAGGCATTTAGGCAAATTAAACATGATTAAACATATTAAAAAAATAATGAACATAAAAAACTCCTTTTTGTTTTATATAAAATTACCTGTTTACAATAATTCTTTCTAATTTTGAAGAGGCGATATCATAAATATATCTAATACAATGATAATATGTATATATATAAAAAAAAAAAAAAAAAAAAAACCACAGACCGTTGGTCTGTGGAATGAACAAATCTTATTTACGAGCTTATTTTTGAAAAGATATTCTGTACCGAAATTTTAAGATTATTCACACGTGGCACATACATAAAATTCAACTCAATTTCTTGAAAACCGTAGCACATAGCAAAGTAAACTTTTTTAAAAAAAACATTTTTAAAATTTTGCCTACATTTGCCTCGGTATAGCTATATATCAATTTTCAATAATTAATATAGTTGCATACTAACATTTTTAATGCATAAATTTACTAGTACGACTTTGAAACTAATTTTTTGAAAAGGCTTTAAGTTATCAAAACTTGGTGTGTACCATTAGAAGCGCTATAGTTTTTTTTATATAGGTATTGAAAAAATTATGAACATTAGTAAAATCGTTGTTTTACAACTGCGATGTAATGAAAAACATAATTGTCAAATAAAATCCAAGCATCAATAATTTGATTTTAAGTTCGGCCCTACTGAAAAAAGTTGTAGAAGTTTATTTTAAATTATGGTAAACGTTCCATTTAGTTATAGCTAAAAAACGAACCACAAATAAGCGAGTTAAGCGAGGCGATTTTACTCCACTATTAAATTAAAACTCATAAACGCATACGCACTTTATAAAGACGGCAAGATATGGCAACAAAGGCAGCGGTCGTCAAGGAAACGAAGCGCTAGGCCGCTTCTTTGAGCGCATATTTATAAGTTTTAAAATTTTAACAAATACGTATCGTTGCGCCATCTGTCAACAACGACAGGACCTATGCCCTAATATGACCCCACGAGAGTTCTGTTGCGTAGCTATATTTTCTGTGGTACAACTTTTGTCATTGGCGGCTCCTAAGGGAGATGCGCTCACGTATAGGGTAACCTCAGAAACAGTTTTTAATGCGTAACATTAATACGGTTCAACATTAAGTCACGAAATTTTGGTATGATATTAACCTTGACGTGTTTAATAAGTCTCATAGAATACATTTCAAAATTTTCTACAGGGGTCTGAGAAAATGCAAGACTCAGGGACAAATTTAATCATATCTTTTTAATAGTTAATTTTTTCTAGTTTGTGACTCGAAATTATTGATATTTGAAGTATTTAACATAAAAAAGGTACTCTTCTCAAATTTCAATAGGATGTACCGTTTTCAGTAAAATCGATTTCAATCATTCCTAACGTGATCCACATTTAGTATCCAATCATTGAGGTAATATCCTAGGAGACGCTATAAGCATTATTTCCCGTGCAAAAACGGTAGCACTGGGCGTGGCTAAGTGTAGTAACAATATGGCTGTCTCACCAGGGCCGGACTATTTAGTGTTTATAAGTCACAACTTAAAAATTAGGAACTCCGTAACCACCAAAATATAATTTTGAAAAATAAAATAAAATTGAAATACTTACATACTATTATTGGTTAAACTCACTGCTTCTACGTAACTGTTATTTATTATATTGTATACTAATTTAATATAAACTAAGTACATTTTGAAAGGAAAATAAACGGAACAAGTGAAAAACATTTGTTGTCCCTTAAATAAAACAATTTTATTGTTGTGATGCCTTATGCTCTCAGACCTATTTGTTTTATGTTTACTAAAATAGTACATCCTAACATTCGTGTACCTACTTGCAACAGCTTTTATTAATAAGACTCTATTTGTAAACTAAACCCAAATTTTTCGACGTGCTGGATCCTTAGGAAATCTAAAAGAAAGACAGATATCCTGTAATCTTATTATTTAAGGAAATAATGCTCGACACTTTCGTAGATAATATATTTTGAATAAAAAATAAATTATAATTTCCCATATCTGGCCCCTGCAC
The DNA here is from genome assembly GCA_025584915.1 of Monochamus saltuarius. Classification (NCBI taxonomy): domain Eukaryota; kingdom Metazoa; phylum Arthropoda; class Insecta; order Coleoptera; family Cerambycidae; genus Monochamus; species Monochamus saltuarius. Next base: position 34,083,587 of record CM046724.1, read on the forward strand.
TTACTGTTTTGTAATACAAACCTATGAAATGTTATTCGGATGATTTCTTCTTATCAACACCGTCTCTGCTACTACAGCTACGTTTAGCACGCATAAAACCATTATGTCTTTCGATGTTTTATGTGTATAATGTATATAATATACTTCGAAACACAAAAACACTAAAAACAACTTGACTTAAGTCAATGACAACTCTTTGACACAAGTGTTGTAACAATATGGCGGTGCTGAAGCCGCTTTTGATGACGTGACAGCGTCTCCTAGATACTACCTCAATGTATCCAATACATTGCCAAAAAAATGAATTGCATTGTGCCATGGAGAAAACAACTAATCTGACAGTTAACAGAAATGTCAGTACTTTTAGTTTGAAAATTGGGTTATTTGAGTCTACGCAGTGCTATTTTATAGTGAAGAAAAATAGATAAAAATTATTTAAAAATGCAACAGTATACATATTCTGAGTATGTAGATATGCTTTTGACGTCATGGGTGTGTTATAAAATATTTCTTTACACAGAAAGGCGTTGTTTTTATGTTATTATATTACGGTATTTTTATTTGTACTATTGTTTTTTTAATTGTTACTGTTAAAGTGGTAAAAATACTTGCAATTGTATGTTAACTGTTAGGTTAATTGTTTCTTCATGGCACACTGCAAGTAATTTATTTGGCTATGGATGTTGAATGTAGACACGTTAAGAATGATTGTAATTTTACTGAAAAAGGTACATCCTATTGAAATTTGAGAAGAGTACCTTTTTTATGTTAAATACTTCAAATATCAATAATTTCGAGTCACAAACTAGAAAAAATTAACTATTAAAAAGATATGATTAAATTTGTCCCTGAGTCTTGCATTTTCTCAGACCCCTGTAGAAAATTTTGAAATGTATTCTATGAGACTTATTAAACACGTCAAGGTTAATATCATACCAAAATTTCGTGACTTAATGTTGAACCGTTTTGATGTTACACATTAAAAACTGTTTCTGAGGTTACCCCTTTACGTGAGCTTATCTCCCTTAGGAGCCGCCACTGACAAAAGTTGTACTAAGGTTTTCGTAATTTTTCGACTTGTTTTACAAGCTCACAAGTTTTGAATACTTACTACTGGTACACCTTGTATACAGGGTGATTTTAAATAAAGTAGCACAAATGAGACCACATATTCCTTAAGCCCGCTTTACATTAACAATTTCTTTGTCAATTAATTGTTCAAGTGGCTTCGTCAAGTCAATTGACAAATGTAATACTAAAACTTGGACGTGAATTAATTCATCAATTTCTTCGACAATAAATTGTTAGTGTAATGCCCGCTTTAGAATAAGTTTTAAGTCGTCAATAAGTTCTTCATCAATTTATTTGACGTCCAAGTTTTATTATTTCATTTATTGTCAATTGACTTGACGAAGCCACTTGATCAATTAATTGACAAAGAAATTGTTAATGTAAAGCGGGCTTTAGGTGAAAATAAACCGATTTAACCTAACATACCTATATCCCAAGTCGCTTAATAAAAAAGATACAGGGTGTCAAAGTTAAAATTTTACTTTCGATATTTGTAGATAACTTCTTAAAAAATCCAAATGGTGAGAAATTCAAATTTGTTTCTAATTTTGACGTCACTAGTAGAGGGCGCCACCTATGGCACATCATGTTTCTTTTAAATGGCAGAACTTTTTTGCAGCTTAGTGTATCCATCTGACTATAGAAATAATTGATTCTCCTACCTGTTTTATTTGAAAAAGGTATACCTTGCTCAAGTCGGTAGGAGTAACTATTTTTTAAATAATCCTATTTGAAATGCTCAGTGCACTGAGTAAAAACTATTTTGGTTTGAGGTAAATTGCCTTTTCTGCTGAAGATACAGCAACATATTACTTGAAAAAGTTGTTCAGAATGGCAAATTATGGAGACGTGCAAAATTTCAAGAAGATCGGCGAGGTTTGATGAAACCACTTTTTAACAAAGCACAAAGATTTTATCAAAGCAGGCTCTAGTACTTTCGATGCCTGGCAAAGTTTACTGAACGGAATTCGCTAGCTTTACTTGTGTTTTTACCTTGGGTATCGATATAATTATACTAATTTTTAGTTGATTCAGAAATTTAACATATTGAAGTGAAATATTAACAAGGTGTAACAAAACATGACCTATACGTTGTTGTAATACATAGTTGTAATAATAATACAATTTGATATGAAAAATCAATTAATCATTAGAAAATAAGTCCAACATTTAATTCCCAACAATTTTTAAGAAAGGTAAGTGTACCTAATGAACTGTATGAATGTATTTTATTTAAGTTTAGCAATGAAGTCATACTAAACAAACAAATCTCTTGACTATTTAACAATTGGTAAATATTTTAAAAGATCTTACAACATTTAACATGAAAGAAAATTACAAAAACTATAAGGAAAGTAGTTACAATAAGGTAACAAAACAAAGCAACTGCTATAAATAAAAATTAATTTAATCCATTTTCTGAAGTCTTAAAATATTAAAATATTTTCACTTTTAATCATTAATATGTATTATTTAGTTAAAATTTTTGGAAGTCACAGATATTTTAAAAATATTATATTCGTGGCCTAGAAAAATTTCCATAAATGATATGATAAGAAAATTTCTGATCCAAAACTATGAATAAAATTAAAAATAAAATATAACCCTTTGGAGTCAAATCATCAAGACTTTGAAATTGAAAAATATTCTAGTTATATTTAAAAGATGATTTATACGATATAAGTATAAAATAAGAAGTAGAAATTTGAAAACATAATTTTTATCTGACTTTCTCGTAATTGTCAATAAGAATAAATTCAGTTAGCACAATATAACCATATACAGGGTGTCGGATCGATCTGTGGTCGCACGGTTTAAGGCGTCAGTACTTGAATCGAGGTGACTAGATCGCTGTGTGGTTCGACCTGTAGACCGTATATAAGCTATATTCGTGGAGATATTGGCACCCTCTCTGCGGGTATGGTAGGGTGGAAGAATGCTGGCTTGGGTCAATGTGAGAGATTGATACCGGTTGACATTTGACTACCCCCCTAATTAATGAGGTTTTCCAGGTTTCCCTCATTCCAGCACTGAATGGTGGTTAGGGCCTACCAACGTAAGTCGTTCCTGAGCGCAAATGCAGCCTGCTTAATAATAATATGCCGCCCCCTCTCCCGTACAAGTCTTTGACTTCTGGGCTAATCCTCGTGATTAGAATGAGAGGTAGAGATATTATTATTATTATTATTTTAAATCCATGTCATAAATTAAGGGGAGGGGACGTTGATTATTTTAGGCCTAAGTCTTCATAAACCAGGGGCTTAAAACTACTGAGTTCCGAGAGAGTTAATGTTTTTGACAAATTTATACAGATTTGGAAAGTGAGGATCTTGATAGTGAATTGTATTTTGCCGCTTGCGTGTATTTGTGTCATGCTACACCCATACTTCGACCACAGCGTGTTGGCATCAAGCAGTGTTGCCAGGTGGAAAAAATTCAATGCAGGAGAATAATTTCAAAGAAGCATGAGGTTTGGAGAAAAAAGCATGAGATGGCTTAATTTATCAAAAAACACCTCTTGACACAGCTTAATTTTAATTACTTTTGTAATGCCATTTTTATTTCATTAAAAAGCATTATGTTCTATTTTATCATAATATTACATTGTAAGTAGGTAGTTACACGTACTTACTTAAAACTTATTAACCACGTCGAACGTTGAGGCGCAGTTGACGTGACGCAGGGTGACTCACGGGTTGTAAAATCTGTTGTTCCGTAGACTGTCATACCCGTTTATGTATTCATTGCTAATTATTAAGAGAGCAGTCTACAATAAAGGACATTTCAAGTACCCAAATATTGTAGATACCTACATCTATCTATTCAATTTTGCCCTCGATTTTGCCTTTATTTCTCGTTAGGTCTTTGGTAGATTTCAAAGAGTAATTTTAATAATTTTATTATTTCTTTTTGTGTCTATTAAAAAGCATGAGATTTTGTAATCAAAATATGAGAGCATGAGATTTCCTCGGAATGCATGCGATCTGACAACACTGGCATCAGTTGACTGGACAGTTAGATTTGCAATGGCGAATTGGCGTTGGAGATACGGAACCGATTACCATAGTAATGGGGAATGCTAGACCAATGCACGTCGCCGCCCCTCTTAAAGTTCGTACCGTCCCTGGGATGAAGCGGCAATTTCTACTTTCTCTGTAAAGATCCACAATTTCCGAATCTGTATATTAATTATATCTGAAGTTGTTTGATGTAGATTGATGTAAATAGAAAAATGATAGACATTTACTGAATTATTTCCTTTAAATGATGTAACTATGTAAATCTCTCAACCAATGGCAAATATTCAGGGCAACCTTGTCCTTAAAATCCTCAGAAAAACTTACATCACTGTATTTTCTGAAATATTAATAGGCTTGTTTAACTTCCCGCCATATTTTTTTGCTTTTGAGTCTAAAATGACCCAAAGAATCACCTCTTTAATTTAGACATGGATTTAAAATTTACCATGCATAACAAAAATGTATTTATCTGATAAATACATAATTTCTACTACACTTACCATAATTATGACCTTCTAGGACTTTTCTAAGGGTTAATGTACAACTATCAGGATTCACATCCCAAATAATTACATTTGTATCCTTTGATCCAGTTGCTAATTTGGTACCATCAGGTGAGAATTGACAAAACCATACTTCATCGCAATGGTCATTTAAAACCTTAAAAAAATATTTATTATCTGTAATCATTTCTGGGACATTATTACTTTTTTCTACGTTCATGCAAAAAACAAAACTTTATTGAACTATATGGAAAAAGTGGTCATTCTACTGCAGCGTTTTGTGATCATGACAAATATAAACGTTCAAATCAACGTCATATTTAGTCTACTTTCTGTGATTGTATTACATTTTAAGCAATTGCATATGTTATATTATTTTCTATCATATTTATTATATACTGGATCACAAAATTACTAGAAAATGCAATTTATTAAAAATAAAATTAATCTTTTGAAAATTAACTGAATTACAAAATATTTTTTAGTTGAAAAAATATTGTATGCAACTCATACAAAAAGTGTTTATTGCACGTGACGTGAAATTGTCCAATGAGGTCGTCAGGCCGAGTTGAACACTACTTTTTGCACTTCCATAAATATTATTTAAAAAAAAAATTATATATCATGTGTGTATAACAATGTAATCATAAACAATTATCTACTTTCTCAGTACAATATATTTCCAGTTTGGAAAGTTTATATATAAAATCAAACCACTGACTGAACATTTTGGTGTAAATAATAAAGTAATTATTGTTTTGTATACAAAAATGCTTATAAAATAAATAATTCATGAAATTTTGCAACACAACATAATACACAATTAATAAAAATTTACTACAGAGTGTACAAAGTACTGCTTAAACAATTTATTATTCATATGAATTGAAATAATTTTGAGATGATATAAATATGTTAAAACTATATACTCTATAAATTATCATAATTTTAAGGAGGAAACTCAATATGTGGTCACAGTCTAAGCGCACCGTGGACCATGATAGTCTGGTTCTCGTCTAGTGAAGAATCTTCTAATGATTTTAAATGTACACGTTTGCACCAGTAGCCAAAATCTTTTTGGAGAATTTCAGCCAAACATGTCAAATAAAATATTTTGACACCTAAATAGTACAGTAAAACATGTAAGCGCATACAGAACGACGTATGCCACTAATTTTATAAAAGTCTGTGATCAGCTCGCCACAGAGCGGTCCGCGATGCACCTAGACTGTGACCTCATAGTGCGTGCTCTCCTTTATAGTCAGTCAGTTTTCATGTATTACCATTAATAGAATTACATTTTTTCATAGCCTAAAATAAAAAAGTTCAAGATTATAATTTTATTTAATGTTAGTTTTTGCTAAATAACTTTAAAATATGTTGAATTTATATTAAATTTGGTATACCAGCGCTTGTGTATGTGTCACTTTTCATAGTATCCAAAGCAACCACATATATAAGAAAAATGCCCCCACCCACAAGTAAATAAGCTATTTTATTTTACAAGTTTTTCAATAGTCTTTTCTCTTGTATTGTATGTAAAGATTTTTGCACCGCTAATTAATTTATAAATAATCACCAATGCATTTTCGATTTATAGGTATGTCCAATTTGCCAAAAAATTTGATTTACTTAAACTTTACTTTTGACAACTCTATTGTTCAATACAACATTTGTCTTGTACGAATTACTGTCATTATTTATTTCATTATAAGCTCTTTGAGAATCATTTAATAGATTTTCCCCTATTGTACACCAAAGTTGCACATAGTTGTAACTTTTTGTTTTAATAATGTTCCAATAATATTCATTCATGAATTCACAATTTACAACCACATAAACACTATTTACTGTGGTTAAGAAAAAGCTCTCGTAAATAATCTACATCGACACCAGCATACTTAAATGTCATATTATGTCAGAGGGTAATATATAAGAAAGATAAGCCTATACATATGCAGTTGTAAAATAAAGACAAACAATGCATCATTCAAGCTATCCTATAGTTGTTGCCACTTTTCTTTCAACAGCAAAAAATATCTTCATTATTTTATTGTATGTTGTTCAAGAAAACAACAAAACTAAATAAAGGAAACTAAATATGAAATTTTTATTTTATGTTATTGCACTATTTAGATAAATAGGAAACTAACCAAAAAATTAACTTACTTCCTAATGGGACATTTCAGAACTAGATATAACAACTTTATTTATGGGTTGTTAGAGCTATAGCAAGCATAGACAGGATGTTACTTTTATACATATATATGAGTAACTTCAATTGTTATTAACACTTTCGATGCCAGAGTACTTTTCGAAAAAATGTCCTCATGTGCCAGAAGCGTTTTTGTAATCAGCAACACTTTTTAATAAAAAAAAAGTGGTCGGTCACCAGTGACCGCTTGGGCACTGTCTGACGTGAACCTATTACCTATTAGATAGTGGTCATCGGAGTGGTCACCAATTCGGGTTGAGATTTACCTTCCCTACTTAATGATCCTTAGTCCTAATGTAATTATTTTTAAATTGTAACACACATTTAGTGGGAATACCTAGGGCTAATCGTAGAGGCAATCCAAAAGATGTAACACCAAAAAAATTAAAAGTCGGGGAAATAATAGTAAAAGAAAATGATAGGAGCATTTGCGTCGGAAAATGGAGAGACAAACGCGATGTCTTATTTTTATCAACCAAACACGGCAATGAAACCGTTAACGTTACTCAACGTACTGGTATTATAGAACAACCTGCTGCCATTATAGAGTATAATTCGGGGAAGTTTTCTATTGACATATCTGATCAAATGACCACTTACAATTCAGCTTTGCGAAAGACCATAAAATGGTACAGAAAAATTGCTGTAGAAATACTGTTAGGCACAGCTATTGTCAATGCACACATATTATACAGAAAAGTTACCGACCACAATATAACCATTTCTGAATTTAGGGAGAAATTTAATAGACTATGGTTTATGGAAATGTGTGCTTGCTGAAGACAATGATACTGAAAAAGTTCAAAAAGCCCTTGCCAAAAATAAGTATCTGTGAAATCAATCTGTGTGAGTCATATTCGTGGTGCTACCACAGCTAAACAAGTTTGGGAAAGTTTAGAAAAACCATTCAGTCTAAGCAGACAATTTTTTCTCAAAAGAAAATTATATAGAACTCGATATGACAATTTTGCGTCAATGAACGAGTATGTAAGTGGTATATTATCACTAATTCATCAGTTATCAGATATTAAAATATAAATCGATGACAGTGAAATTGGAATGTTACTTCTGAGTGGACTACCTGATTCTTATGAAACTTTGTTAAGTGGATATGGTGCAACAGGAGGTTCCAGATCTATTCTCATTTTTACTGATGATTTTTCACATAAAACGTTTAGTTATTTTTTGAAAAACGAATTGGACTCATATTTTTTAAAGAGTTCGGGCAAATGGTTGAAACTCAAAATGGCTTAAAGATGAAGAGAGTAAGGTCAGACAATGGTACAGAATACTGTAATAAGGATTTTTCGTTCTTTTTTTAAAAGTATGGCATTGTGCATGAATTAACTGTACCGTACCGTACGCTCCTCAGCAGAATGGAGTACAAGATGCAATCAAATTATAATTGAGAAAGTCAGAGCTTTATTGCATGATTCTGGTTTATCTAAGCCATATTGGGCTGAGGCCGTATCTACAGTTATATATTTAAAAAAATAGAAGCCCTACAGCTGCTGTTAAAGGTGCTACTCCTGAAGAGTAGAATCCGCCGTCCACCTGTTTGGATGAAAGACTATTTGCATGAACCTGACCATGCCTGTCTACAAGCCTGCGAGTCATATAGGGAGCTTATGTCAGTGGATGAAGCACTTACTTGTTCTGACAAGAACTAGTGGATTGAGGCTATGAAAATTGAACATGATTCTTTCATAAAAAATGATATCTGGGTTTTAGTCGATCGTCTGAAAGCTACAAACGTTGCATCAAGTAAGTGGATTTTTAAATTAAAGACACTGATAACAATATTTGTTATAAAGCCAGATTAGTTGCAAGAGGTTTTTCGCAAGCCTATGGCATTGACTATTATGAAATGTTTTGACCTGTCGCACATAATTCTACTTTGAAAATGCTAGTGGCATTATCTGTTGAACTTGATTTATCAATAGAACATGTTGATGTAACCACTGCCTCTTTACATGGAGAGCTTGAAGAGACTTGCTCTTCAAGCATGGAACAACCTGAGTTTTCTACAAGGAAAGGTGAAGAATTCAAAATATGTCTCTTAAAAAAGGCTGTGTATCGTCTTAAACAATCATCAAGAATTTGGAATAAAAAGGTAAATGAAGTTCTAGAAAAGAATGGTTACAAGAGATCTAACAATGAACCCTGTTTATTTTACAAGGTTCAAGATGATTCAATAATAATTATTACTCTTTACGTAGATGACTTTTACATCTTTCATAATAATTGGAATCTAAAGAATAATCTATTTGATATTTTAAAAAATAATTTTTACATCAGAGATCTGGGCAAAGCACGGATCATTTTAGGATTGCAACATTGTGAATCAAAAGGTATAATTTACTTAAATCAGAGACATTATATTATGGATATACTAATTAAATTTGGTTTTTCTAAAGCTAAAGAAGCTTATACACCAATCGTGCCAAATATAAAACTTAATATGTCTGAAAAAAATGATAATATTCCATATCAAAATGCAATTGGATGTGTAATGTACCTTGCTGTGAATTCCAGACCAGATATTGCTTATGATGTTAGTTTTTTGAGTCAATTTAGTACTGGTCATTCATTAGAGCATTGGAATTTCATTAAACATGTGTTTCGTTATCTAAAATCTACAATTGACTTAGGACTAATGTTTAAGAAAACTAATTCTTCAAACATAGATGGATATGTACGTAGATGCTACATGGGGAGGTCATCAATTTGACAGAAAATCTCACACTGGCTATATTTTTAAATAAGCTGGTAGACCTATTTTTTGGAAAACTTGTAAGCAGAGGACTGTCGCATTCTCATAGTCTGAGGCCGAGTACATGGCCGCATCAGAGGCCTGCAAGGAAGCTATATATCTACATATAGACTTATTGCAGAGATTTTACATAGACCAATAAAGCCTATTAATCTCTATATGGATAGTCAAAGTGCGATAAAAATTAAGGAGAATCCAGTATTTCATTACTGGATGAAACATAGACATTCAGTATCATTTTATACGTAAAGCTGTTAGTTCAGGGGAAGTTGAATAATCGGATTACAAACCTAGCGATGAAATGACTGCCGATATACTTACCAAAGGTTTGGAACAAATTAAGCATGAAAAATTTATGAAAGATATGGGTTTAGTTAAAATTTAAGTATTTTTTACTAAATACATTTAATTATGTTTATCCTGTTAGCTTAAGGGGGAATGTTAAAACTATAGTAAGCATAGAAAGAATGTTTATATGTATATATGACTAACTGCAATTGTTATCAATAAATAATTTTATACAGTGTGGGAGAAAAGTATGGAATAAATTCATTATTTCTAAAACAACGCAGTTTCATGAAATTTCCTCGGACCCGTCGATTTTGCTTTTTAAAAACACTCTTTTTTCTATACCAACGTATTTCCGACGTTCATTTGTTTTGGCGTGATGACGTCATCGGATATTTTTTTAAATAGAACCCCTACATTTCTTCATCGGATTCTTGTAGAGCTGAACTTGCTGAATTCAAAAATGTATAATTTCAACACTTCATTCCTTCAACTTTCCGAAAAAAAAATAAAAAAATAACCGATCCAATAAAATCGGCTTGAATTAAATGTCAATATTCCCATTTGTGTCTGTGATGGGCTGGTTGAGAGTAAAATGGATATAGTGAATTCATCAGCAGTTTCACAAAATAAGGACTCTTCATTTTTAAAACAATTTAACAATAAGTAACTAATTAATTAATTAATTAAATTCTGGTTGCCTCAATCGTATTTGACCACCTAATTTATTATTTTGTTTTATTAGATTGCATGTTAGAATATTACATCTTTTGATAGCAAAAACAACCAATTAAGTCAAGTCACCTCAGAAACTATTTCTGGCAGCTAAACAAAATCTAATCAGAATTGACATCTGTCAACTGCAGTGTTTATTGGATTGGTTATTATTTTTTTTCTCGGAAAGTTGAAGGAATAAAGTGTTGAAATTATATATTTTTGAATTCAGCAAGTTAAGCTCTACAAGAATCCGATGAAAAAATATAAGGGTTCTATTTAAAAAAATATCCGATGACGTCATCACGCGAAAACAAATGAACGTCGGAAATACGTTGGTATAGAAAAGAGTCTTTTTAAAAAGCAAAATCGACAGGTCCGGGGAAATTTCATGAAACTTTGTTGTTTTAGAAATAGTGAATTTATTTCATAGTTTTCTTTCACACTGTATAATAAAATGCCATTAGTAACTGTAATAGTATTTTAGTTTCTGCATTAAAGTATTCTACAGTATAAAATAATTGCTTTGCTATGGGTACTATACTAGCACAACACTTACTGCGGAATACCATACTCGTGACAAGAATACAGACAACTTATGTCATACGAACGAATGAATAATTCATTATATTTTCATCAAAATATTTAAGAAACTGCAACTGATAGTAATAAAACTATATACTACACTAAAAGTTTGCATTATATATTGCACTAAATTGCAAAAAATTATTGTTTTTAACGAGACCAAATATCCAAAAATTTACGTTGACAATAAAAACAAATGTGTAACGTCATCTGACGTAAGAGTCTGAATTCTTGACGCGAGTATACATATCAAACCAACGCAACAAATCACCTCCTTAGCAGGCCATCAACATTGGGTTGATGGTAATAGAAAGTGCAACAACAGAAAGGTAACTTTAACCGCAAAATGGAAAGTGGGACAACTTATTAGAATATCTTTGAAAAAGTTTGTACCATTATTTATTAGTAGTTCTATGACATCAACTACCTATGTATATTCAAAACATTAACCATATTAGATTTTTCTGAACCTCACAAACTATTATTTTGTTTTCATTATCAAGTAAATCAAATTTTTGTTGAAAAAAAAATCAGATTTGCATTGAAAACCATTGATGATTAATTAATTTACAATGTATGTAATAACCATTAGATAAATACACAACAAGATGTGAGCAATAGAGAAAAGCAAGACTTTAGTAAATATCCCCAATACTAAGATTATTAGGTTTGCAATAACAATGACACTCTTTAAAATGAATATTGCAATTTATTCTGAACTACTGACGTATTTGTAATAAAATCTACTTTCAACTTTTAACATTAGTTCTTAGTTGTTTCACTCACCAATAGAGATTTAATGAAATTTCTACTCAGAACTTCCAGAAGTTCAAAAACTGTTTTGAGGAAGTCATTATTATTGCAAACGCATGTACATCTGGCCTTCATCATTTAAACTAAATTTGTGGTGTTTAGTATCGATTTGTGACACCAGGATTTCATTTATGTAAAATAATGATATATTTAATACTTCTATATTGCTGGTAAAAATGATATGCAATGCACAAACCTTATAAAGACATGAATAATTAAACTAAATAAACTGCAAATCTAAGTTACTTTTTAGTTTATAACTTCAATGTGTAATTTCAATTGAAATCAAATATAACACTAAAAAATAAAATAGACATTAAACACCTACTAAATAAAAAAAATAATGTATGATCCATCTTTGCATTCAAAATGTAGACATTAATAAACCAATAATTCAAAGTGTTACTGATTTAAAGTTTTGAAAAATTATGTAAATTAAAATTCTTTTGCCTTAAGACAGTTTAAGAAATATATATTTTTCTAACAGAAATAATATATAACAAATTACAGTACAGCTTCACAACACGGACACATATGGGACCGTAGGTCGTCCGACTTTAAGGGTTGTCTGGGTTTGTGAATAAATATACATATTTAGAATAACTACAATTTGTTTCTGTTTTCTTTTATATAATTTTTTAGTTGTTTAATTTTCAAGTACATATGTTAATACATATAAATAAAAAATGTATTTTTGTAAGCATAAAACTATAAAACAAAAAATATGTATGTACATCGTTATGTATATATTCACAATAACATATGATGTAATTATTAACGTAACATAAACTCAGCAATTGTGGGCTGCTTTAAACTTTTCATATTCATTTCTTTTGCTTTTTCATATATTTTTTTACGGTGACGTTCTTCAGCCCATTGAACACATATTGAAAAGCACTTTACTGCCTCTAAATTTTTTATTTTAAACCGATGATTTTGTTCTTGATCGTCTTTGTGATCATGTGCCTCTTCTTCTTCTCCGCCGTCTTCTTCGCTTTCTATATTTTCAATACATTCTACCAACTCCATTTCGTTTTCTCCTGTCTCCTACTGCTATATTACGTCTTCTGTTAATTCTGACCACAGTATACTATTAGTATACTGTGATTCTGACGTTCCGTTAATTCTTTATAAGCAGTCCTTAATTTTATTTAAATCGCTGTTTTCATTTCCTTTTGCCAAAACTGCCAGTGGAATTTCATCTTCATCCCAATTGTCCATTTCAGGTCATAGTTGTGACCAACTCTTTTTTATGTTATTAACACTAATGGTCTGCCACGCATCTAAATTTTTCACTGCATCTTTCAAATTGTAATTTTTTACCATTATTAAATTATTGTGAAACATGTCTAATACTATTTTCTTTATTCAAACTATCCAGAACGCGACACTTATCATCTAGACTTAACTTTTTTGGTTTCGTTTATTATTCATTTTTTAAGGGCAGTCCGCCTGCACTGCTTGACTGTAATAGACAAACTGAACCTGTTGCCACACCACAGTATACTGTGGCCACACGCATAAAGATAATGTTCGAGTTTTAGAGTCTAATGTCCGGACCACTTACCCCGTCCGGGTTTCTGGAGAGTCCAGGTTAGCGTATGCCCGAGTTTGTGAAGGTGTACTGTATTTGATTTTCCTAGTGAAAGTGAAATGAAATTAATATTACCTGACGATGATACAAAATATTTACAAAACAATCATTCTGATCTACCCCCTATACTTCGTCACTATTGTATGTTACAAACCATATACAGGGTGGTCCGTAAGTAATGATAAGTAATGATTGATAATAAAAAAGATACGGGGTGTCAAAGTTGGACTTTAAAAAGTAATTTTTTGTAATACTACACTGTTTGACTGTCTCAATTTAAAAATTTGACGTATTCCCTAGAGAGCGCCACATTGGTGACATAAATGTGATCGTAACTTTTTTGGACCTAACGTTATCACGTTTTCTATTAAAAAATGTAAAGATATACTTGTCATTAGTCTCCGAAATTTTCGAGATAATAGCGTTTCAATAATCAGCTGCATAGTTTCTTGTACAATAAGTATTTATAAATGTAAGGTATTTATCCAGTTTTGGTTAAAATCAATTCCTTTACAAAATTCTGAGATAATGTTTCATATTCAGATATGAGAGACGCGATTGTTATTCGTTGGCAATTAAATTTCAATGGACATGCTGCGTAACGAGAATATTTGGGAGAATTTCAAAATAGATTACAACCTCATAATCAACAATTTGAAAAATCTGTTTATGTCACAAATATGGCAGATGTGGTGCCCTCGAGGAAATATGACAAAATAGACAACAAATTATGAATATCGAAAAACATCTATTCCTAAATTTTTAAGTTGATACATTCAAACAGTGTAATTATTACAAAAAAATCGCATTAAATTCCAAGTGTTGACATCCTGTATCTTTTTTATTATACTCGCGTCAAGAATTCAGACGTCTTACGTCATGGCTGACGTAACACATTTGTTTTTATTGTCAACGTAATTTTCGATATTTGGCCGCGTTAAAAACAATAATTTTTTGCAATTTAGTGCAATATATAATGCAAACTTTTAGTGTAGTATATAGTTTTATTACTATCAGTAGCAGTTTCTTAAATACTTTGACGAAAATATAATGAATTATTCATTTGTTCGTATGACGTAAGTCATTTGAATTCTTGTCGCGAGTATATCAACATTTTATTAAGGCAAGTTGGCTTAAATCGTAATATTTTGAAGTGAATAATCTAGTATATTTCTATGGGCCATTACTTACGGACCATCCTGTATATTGTTGAGCGACTCTAATTGTATTTTATAACTATATTTTTTTAACAAACACAACCGTTTTTGAAGATTAGGAATGGAATTCATAGATCACACATAAGGTGAAGTGTGTGCATTTAGCTTCGGTATTTACAAGATAAAAATGCAGGGTGACAACTTACTAATAGTTTCGTACCACATATTAATAATAATAATAATAATATGCTTTATTTCCTAAGACATAATACAACGCATGGAAAACGTCGAGTAAATATAATAAAATTCACAAATATATAACAAAATAAATAACAATGACACACAATAATTGACTTCAAATTCAATTTGTACAATACAAGATAACAAACAACAATCAAAGAAAACTACACTCAAAAAATTCACACACCGTATAGAAAGATTATGTCAAAAGTAACTCTCTACACGACTTTTTGAAGGATGGGATGCTCCGAATATTTCTTATATTAACTGGAAGATGTTTATATAGTTTAGGTGCCATAACAAATGGACCATTAGCTGACTTTGCCAATCGGTGTCTAGGTACCAGGCCAGCATGTCTATCTCTGAGGTCAAACGTCTATCCTCGAACTGCGTAAATTCAGACTTGTGAACCCTGACATGTCGCGCACTCTAAAATATACATTGAGACTACGGTCAAGATTCCCAAGTCTTTGAATAATTGGCGACAAGAATAACGCCTTGTTTAAAACAGCATAGTTCAAATGATTCGTTTTTGCGCAATCATTAAATTATCAATATCAGAACCATTACCCCAACAGAGGATACGATAGCTTAGGATAGGGTAAACCTGCCCGTAATAATATAATTTCAGATAAGTTTCCATTAAGTTTAGATATGGAACAAAATATGGAAGGGCATCTTATTTAAGTATACCTTAATTGAAAAATCACACTTAAGTGAAGTGATGACTATGAATTCCGCCCTAGATTATTATTGAAACTGCATTTTGACATATTGTCTTAATAATCTCAGGTAAAATACTACAGTGTATGTTGCCTTAAAATAAATCAGACTGAAGTAAAAAACCTCTCAATTATAAGGTCAGTCTTATTTGCTCCTACTATTTAAGGCAACGATAAATACAGGCAAAATTGGAGTAGTTTTATTTATTATTTTTTTGTAAATGTTAAATAAAAATAATTCCTAAAACCTTCTTACAAACATATGTCATAATTGTACTTTATAACAAGTTCAGACTATATAGTTAATCCAAATTTGCAATTAGCACTACTTTAGACCAAATATAACTTTCTGTACAAAACATCAATACTAAAAGTTACTGCGTTCAAATCATTTTTGAAATTGGATAAGGAATTATCAATATAGAAGTATTAAATACATAATTTAATAAAGTACTTGTAACTAACCTGAATAGTATACATGGGAAAAGATGACTTGGGACAACAGTGATCTACTAATAAGGAAGAATTATGTAAGGCGACACCCTGAGAAGTATTGTGATGACTGCAACGTAAAGCTTGCAGTTCCAGTGCTTGATTGAGCAACTCATTAAGTCTACTAGGTGGCAACATTACTGAAGGTGGTAAGTATGACTGTAACTTGTTCATTAAGATTGTACGAGATTTTACTCCTTTACCTTCCCTAAAATAAAATTTATAATAAAACAATTATAATTACACATTCTAGATATTTTGGTACTTGCAAACGTATTTTTGAGTGTACAGAGAAAAAACAAACAGTGTCAATCATATCAGAAAAAAAAAACAAAAACGAATTCATTTTTTCAGATAAAACATTTTTTATCACCTGTCATTTGAAAAATCAGAATGTGCAATAGTTTAAGACAGCCCTGTTCAAATATTAATTATGTTAGTAAAGCATCTTGATCAGTAATAAGCACATTTACCTCAAAATTATAGTAGTCAAAACTTACTCCATATTTTCCAAACTAGCATAATTGCAAAAACAAAAAAAATTGAAAACAGAATTAAAAGCCATTTCCGATTATTTATTACTAGTTTATTTACTACAATTTCTTCTACATGTAAAAAGATCGTCAATTTAATACCAAAGGATATCCTTCCTTCACTATACAATGGTTTTTTACAAAAAAAATTTTTTAAACGACTGTTTCAGTTTCTTTGACTTAATTTGTATAAGGCAATGTTTTAAGGAATATGACAACAATAAAAGAAATTTTCACTTACAGTCAGTGATGGTATTGTTTAAACATTAAAGTTTATCAGCCTTATTCATAGAAATCTACTTAGTATAATACTAACAGCCTATTATCTAGTAGCTACTAAGAAGCTATTAAGCGGTTCGTATTCATAGTTGAAATTGTACTAGCTACTTGTTAGTCAAGAATTCAGGCGTCTTACGTCACGGCTGACGTTACACATTTCTTTTATTGTCAACGTAATTTTCGATATTTGGTCGCATTAAAAACAACCGTTTTTGCAATTCATTGCAGTACATAATGAAAACTTTTAGTGTAGTATATAGTTTATTACTATCAGTTGCAGTTTCTTAAATATTTTGATGAAAATGTAATGAATTATTCATTTGTTCATATGATGTAAATCATCTGAATTCTTGACGCGAGTATAGCTACTTGTTAATTGCGTTCTCAACGACAGAAATATTTGGCAACGCAGCATATTTATGAAGTCTGTGGTTTGTTTGACCTACTTGAAATATTTTTTATGTATTTTAACCTCACTTTCAGTTGACACGACGTGGCTTATTTTAATTTTAAATACATAATCGAACTTGCTATTATTTGTACAATTTTAACTTGTCATTATCGAATTGGTAATTATTTACATTAGCGTAAAACTCTCAAATCTTAACAAAAAAATTCCTACCCCCCTCTATAACCTCTATTTATACACTACATTAGGTTGAAATTGCATTGTACATCTCTGCCCCCTCTGCCTTCTTCATTTCATGATGACGTCACACTGTTGTCAAAATATATAGGTTATATTGCAATTTCAACCTAATGTAATGTATACATAGAGGTTACAATTTTGAAGATTTTTTTTTTCAAAAACTACATGCGAGCGCCGAAATCTGACTTCAGATTTGTGATCAGCACCCTCGAAAAAAGGGGGGTAGGAATTTTTTTGTTAAGATTGGAAAGTTTTACGCTAATGTAAATAATTACCAAACTTCGAATGCAGAAAATAAGGGTCATATTTATCGTACAATCATCGTTAAACATACCCCAGCACGCTACTAAGAATTTAGTTACCAACTAGGACTAATAGGTTGCTAATTTCGTTTATGAATGCAAATTTCTTAGTAAGGTCTTAATAGGATCTTAGTAGACAGTATTACCGTCTATGAATAAGGCTGTATATTGTTGGCGTACCTACAACTTTACCGGTTCTTTAATGAAATAAAATATATATCAATTGAAAGCTCACAGTATGCGTTTTCAGATATATATTTGTGCACATATTTCTGGATCTAAAGTGAGACAACTCTCTGCAAAAAGTTGAAATTTTGGACTCATAAAATAAAGCAAAACTTGCCGGTGTGCGGTTGAAGCAGCAACGTAACGCAAAACCACATGCCCCTCCCCTCCTGCAATATGAATACTTGTGTTTTCACAAAAAAAAATAAATAAATTAGAAATTCAGTATTTTGGTTATACAGGGTTAACTATGACTAAGTACAAAAATTTTAACCACGTGCTCAGGGGCTCAGGAATGTTAGCTTGATATTTAAAAAATGGGTCAAAACCCTCTTTTCCTGCAGAAAGTCGGCATCTATGATGAGCATCGACTGAGATGGCTTAGATTCATAGATAAAGCTTACACCTGTCAACTACCATGAGTCTGTTTGCAGCGTTTCTAAATGCAGAAACGACAAAAATTAACATTCTTATTAGTAATAATACCTGATAGATAACAGTTAATCCAGTTAGCTGCAGTATTTTGCATTCGTTTTTCATTATTTCATTACAAACTGGTAAAACTACATTTTCACTCATTCGATACAACCACTCACCGATAAAACACACTTCTCGTAGGTACAGTTAGATAAAATGCCTATTTATTATAAGATAATCAGACGAAAGAAATAGGTAATAAAAAACTTTTAATGCATCCGCGGAAGTCTTGTCCTATAACCTAGAAAAATCCGACAAACTATATTGTGGGAAAATATCTGTACCTGACACATAATCCTTTATTTAATAACTATAAAACGTTTAAAATTAAAATAAGGCACTAAAAACTGAACAAGTACACAAAACTATAACGTAAACACAGGAATTGAATTGACATGACAGCGATCGTTGCATGACCGTTGCTTGCTGGTTGGCTACTCTGACTCTCCCATTGGCGGCATTAAATAAGGACTTAATATATAAAAAAAAAAAAAATTGTCACTATAAATAAGTGGAATTTTTTTGAAAAGCAACTCCGTTAATTCTTAATCTTCCCTTCTTAAAATATTTGTACTTAGTCATAGTTAACCTTGTATAAGAGGTTCAAAGTGGCCAAATTGGACCCGAATACATGCATGAACTATTCAAATAAATTAGACATTAATGCAGACTAAAATGTTCATTTAATAAATCTACCAATTCCATTATTGAACATGCTGAAAACCACTTAAATATATTCATGCGATTATGTTCATCCAAGTTGAGGTGCACTACAAATGGCTGGGTGTTTCTATAAACTTCAAATATATAACCTTGTTACCTGTGGTCAAAATGATTTAAATGCTTAACTCTCAACATCCTGTATTTATTTAAATAAAAAAAAGAAAAATTTATAACTTTCAGTGATATTATTTTTAAAAAATCTACCCACCACTTAAATGTAGCACACTTAGTCGGAGATCACCCTGTACAGGTGATTGAATCCTGAATTGTCTTATTTTGACCCCACATACACCTTGAATATATTACTTACAATTTAATAGTCTGTTAGTTAACCAAAATGCGAACCAACCAAAACAATTTTTTTAATACCTAATTGTTCTAATTATTCTTAAGCAATGGTAGTAAAGAGAAAAAGCAAATTGTAGAATCAAAAGATACCTAATAGGGGGCAACATTTAAAAAAAATGTAGACAGAAAATGGAGAACAAAAAAAAATTATCTAGAGTATTTACCAATTTGTACGTTCATGAAGTTCCTCTGTATTTGAACACATCATGTAACTAGAAAGTTGGTGTACCCTTGTAGTATTATGTTGCAATGGTGTAAGTTCATTCCTTAAAACATGTAAAGCATCTAAAACTCGTCCATCTTCCAAATATTCTAGGTACTTCTGTTCTAGTAACAAAAATTTCATCTCCTATGGCAAAACAAAGCAATTCATTTTGTTGAATTTGTACCTATGTATGGTTAGATTTTACCAGAAGATTAGTGTTGTGACCTAAGAGTGGTCTCAATTCTTGCAAGTCATGATCAGCTTTTGACCAATCTCCGTCCATAACATGGTGTCGAAATTTTGCTGCTGCAGGATGGTCTAAACGACATCCTGATTCATTCATTAAAGATTCACATGTTTTTCTACAAATTCGAAACTAAATGTAAAATTATAAGATTATTTAATAAATTCAAACAATATTTTAAATAAGTACCTACCTACCTACCAACCATTGATTTTAATTTCAAAATTAGTAAACCATTGAAATTTAATTTCAATGTTAGTGAAATACAATTTCAATAAGCACAACATAAGTAGGTAGGTACTCAAATCTTTGGCAGTATAGAGGTTTTTTTATATAAAAAAATATAAATAAATACAATTTTAATAAGCAACCAAAAATAAACTAGAACAAAGATAAAATATAGCATGACTCTGCAAATACTAAATATGTACACAATAAGATTATAGTATTTAATACAGTTGCTAAACAATTTACACACATTTCTTCCTTTTGTCAATATACGCAGTTATTAATTTCCTTGAGCTTAAGGCAGAAACGTATAACAAAAAAAGTTATTTACTTGTTAAATTTTAGAGGTCATGAACTTACATCAATCCCTCGTTCTTGAGGTATTGTCCAATAAGTCGCACAATTTCTTGATTAGTTTGGTTAAGTGTGATGCCATTATCAGCGTCGCCATGTCCATTTTCTGCGGCCCCATTACTACAAGACGGGGCCCCATTTTGTACGCACCCGTTGCTAGCAGACTGCATTGTGTCGAGTGGCTGCGTGGTCCTTCGGGTTTTTTTACGCGGCGGTGCACCACCGTCGTCCCCCGATGAATCACTATCCAGACTTATTTTTGAAACTCTATTTACCCCCTTGCTTTCCAGATTTAAGTCCGCTTTATTAACAACAAAGTAGGTAAGACCTTTGTTTCACGGATTCATCTATTACGTCATAAGCAACATTAATAGATACACTAAGCTATTTTTGATTAAATTTAATTTATTTTGTATACATGCTAATAAAATATTTTGAATTTATTAATACGTTATTATAATACAATATTGTTTATAAAATAACACCTTTTGGCGACCTAAAAATGTGTGTCACGTTAAATGCACCACCCAAAAACAAACATCAGCTGAATTTGTCGTCCGAACAGCTGGTTCTTTTGACCTCGAACGAAAGAAAACCTTTTTATGGCCGCACAGGCGCAATGTCGTTGCTAGAGAAACCGATTTCGTTGCGCATAAATTATCATGAAAATAGCGCTTTCCCTTTATCTTATATTAGTGCTGTTCATGTACTATGCAAAACCTACTGAATGTTAAATTAGGGATTAGGGTTAAATTGTAATTTCAATTTTCATTTTTTTAAATCCTAACAAACTATATCGCTATTATACACAAATAAATTTGTTTTGATATACAGCATTACAACACAGCAGTTTAGCAGTTTATTCACAGATCATTTGCCGAAAAAAAAAGTTTATTATTGGACTCATTGGACTGTATTATACTATGGTCTTCTTTATATTTTGTGACTATGGTATTATATATTCTGTGCATTGGACTATTGGACGCAGTGTTGCCATTTGCCAACCCTTGGGACCAAAATTTCCCTCAAAGTAATTAAAAAATTACCGAGTTATTTCAATAACCGAATACTGAGTATTTAAGTGACTTCAAAAACCGATTGATAACTCGGGTGATGGTCACTTGAATACTCAGCTGCTGACATCACAAACCTAGAAAAACTAATGATGAAAATGCATTTTTGCAGCAGTTGATAACGGTTTGGAAACTGTCAGAAATATTCGACCAGTTAAGTTGAGAACGCGTTACCATTGAATTTGACGCAATAAATAGTTGGACGGACATTTCTGATAGTTTCCAAACAGTTTTAACTGCTGCTAAAACAAACCTAATTTTAATAATAATTAGGAATCGGGGCAGCAAAAAATATACACTGCGTCGGTTCATGATATATGTCACATGACAGGTGCCGCGTTTTCTAGGGACCACAAACCTAGAAAAAATATAGACTGTGTCAGTGTCATATTGCCACTGAAGTATACGATATGGAATGCGTTAAGTCCCATTGCGCATCCAAATAAAGGTACCAACCTTAGGAGCAGACAAAAGGAGGCACACAAAACTCAGCAAAGACATACTTCATTGGTTATGTATGTGGGTGAGAGAGACAACCATCTGCACGTACAATGGTCGTCAGCTTAAAGTCACCACTTCCATGTTTTGTCCCTTTCTAGCACCGTGTATAATAAATGGCACTAGAAAAGAATGGACCATGGAACTGGTGACTTTAAGCTGACGAGCATTGTACAATGGTCGTCAGCTTAAAGTCACCACTTCCATGTTTTGTCCCTTTCTAGCACCGTGTATAATAAATGGCACTAGAAAAGAATGGACCATGGAACTGGTGACTTTAAGCTGACGACCATTGTACGATATGAATTGCGTTCTTAATTTCCCATTATTTTGTTTGTAAACACGTCATTGGCGTACAGTGGCTTCTTATTTTATCATGTATCTCAGTGTTATTCTTTGTGTATTTTTGTGGGTGTTATTGTTGAAACAAGTCATGTTTTATAAGGGACTGTAAAATTAACCAGCATATAGCACGAAATAATTCTTCATATTCAGAATTCAATTCCATTTCAATTCACAATCAGCTAAGCCCCTACTGCTCCGCCATTGCTAGAGGCACAAAACAAAATATGGCGCTGATCATAAATAATCCATTCGCGCAGCTTTTAGCGCATTCCAGTCATCATAATATAAAATTACATTTCAGTGCATATTGCCGACGACCGCTAATTCATGGCTGCCCTAAAAGGTCCAGAATCGCAAAAACTTGGTTTTTATGCCAATTTACGTTGGTTGTATTGTAGCGTGAAGCTCAATTGTTTACTGGGATTGGTCACATTCATGTCACATTCTTTAATTACATTTAAAATGACAGTAAGTTAGTTAATTTCAGATTGCAATGCTTAGGTCCCTAGAAAACGCGGCACCTGTCACGTGACCTATATCATAAACCTACGCCGTCTATATTTTTTCTAGGTTTGTGCCAGAGAAATAGAGGAGGGGAGAATGAGCGTCAAGATGCGCGAAGCACTAGCTTCTAGAAGTTAGCAGAGACTTGTAATCTCGCCTGCTTCTCATCTGGGGGTCCCTCTCTGTAGTAGACGGCATTTAACTGTGTAGAAGATGCCGTGGACTTCGTGTGAGGTAGGGTGAACGGCTACGGGCCGTCGGCGGCGCTGTCACGACTGCTGTGGCACCTGGGGCTGACAAATGCCCTGGAGATGGTGCGGCGGCCTCGTCGACATCGTGGCGGACTGCTGGCTCGGCAATGCTGGGGTTCACTGCCTCTCCGATGTGTTCGTCGCTGCGCTGGCTAGCGACTGGGCTGGTACACGGCTGCGATGCAGAAAACGTAAAGTCTGCGGTCCCTTCGACATCTCGGGCACTTTCGACGCTACACTGGCTAGCGCTCTTGCCTACGTCGCTGTGTGGGGCAGAAAACGTAAAATCTGCGGCGTGTATCGACTCTCTGGGTGGCGATAGGGCGACAATCTGCGAGCGCAGTCGTCGTCCAGGCGGCAGACGGGTACCTGGGGCTCGCGGTGTGGCCGATAGACTTGTAGTGCACTTTTCTGACAGGGACGGCGACGGCTGGGTACCCTCCTTTTACGTCGTGCGGAGCGGCGGTGACGGTAAGACACTTTCCTGGTGTATATCGGAGACGGCTGCAGGCACTGGCTCGTACAGGGGCTCCTCCGTGTGGCGGCTTGGCATCGGCGGTGTCGAGGTATACGCAGGGTCGACGTGTGTTTTACGAAGTGCATCTACATTCGCGCCTGGGCTCGAACCTACGTCCTGGGGTAGCGTCTTATGCTCTGGGGAGACTAGCTGGGCATCTTTCGTGGCTTCTACGTCGTGTTTTCTTGGCTGAGATTTGTTATTAATATTAGTGTCGTTGTTTTGAGGTTGCGGGGGTCGTCTGGCGGTAATTTGGCTTCCAACGGGCGGCGAGGCGGTGGCTGTGTCCTGATGTCGTCGACGTGTACGTGCTGGTAATTTCCATTCTGATCGACAGCATATACGTTATCGCCGAGTACTTCGACAATTGGGTGCGGTCCTTGTCATTTCGCGTCAAACGCCTGGTTTCCTGGCCTTGTTTTCGTCATAACCATGTCTGATATTGTCTGGTAGCCTCTCGTGGTTCAGGGAAAAGTTTGCGCTGGTAGACCTCCTGTCGAATACGAGCGCGTTCTACGCGTTCTTGACGTGGCTGACGGGGCTCTGGGGCGACTGCCGTGTTTGTCCATTCACCTGGCCGCTTTAATTCGGCGCCGAACAATATTTGGGCCGGTGTCGCTCCTGTGGCCGCGTTGGCACGTGTTCGTAGGGCAAACAGCGCGTGATTTAATTCCTGGGGCCATCGCTGAGGTTCTCGGACTACTAATGCACGCAGGGTCTTTTTTAACTCCTGTATGCGCCTCTCGACCGGGTTGGCACGCTGGTGATATATCGCTGAAGTGTAGTGGTCGATGTGATGTCGTCCTAGATATTCCTCCCACAAATCAGATCTGTAATTCGGGGCCGCATCTGTGATTATTTGTGCAGGGTAACCATATCGACTAAAAACGCTCTCCAAAAAGTGTAGCTGCTCCTGTACTCGTGCTCTCGGCGTAGGACTCGCTTCTACCCATCGCGAAAACAAGTCGGTCAGCACCATCAAATATTTGTGGGTCGGTCCTGTGCCTTCAAATGGTCCTAGTACGTCCAAGCTTACAACTTTCCAGGGCTCCGTCGGTGTGTGGGGTCTAAGTGGTGCTCGTGGCGTTGCACGGCCTACTTTTACTGCCGCGCAGATAGTGCACGATCGCACCCATTCTGCCACGTCTTGCTGCACTGTCACCCACCAGTAACACCGTTTTACAGCCCTTAACGTCTCCTCGGCTCCTGGATGTCCTGCATGTAGGTCGTCGTGAAAATATTCCATCACAGCTCTGCGCGCTCCCGTGGGTACGTATAGTTGGCGAACTTCTCCGTTTCTTTTCCAAACGTGGTTATCATATACCTCGTATTCACGGAGTTGTCGCGCGTCTTCTTCGTCCGCGGCGCCGTTGGCTTGTAACCGCGCTATGCGTAGCATGTCTCGCTGGCACGCGGGGTCGTCCAATTGCGCTTGTTTCACCTGTTCCATCAACGTAGGTGCGCCGTTCTGTGTCAGCCGCGGCTCCTCGTCGTGCTCGTAGCTTGGAGGGCCTCTCGTCGGCATCGGCGGTTCGATGGCGGTTACTGCTGCTGGGGTTGAGTCTGGGTGTGGGGCCGAGCGCTGTTCGACGCCTCGGCCCCCTGCGAGTTTCCCTGATTCCTAGGGCAATTTCTACGGAAATGTTCGCCCCCACAAGTATTGCATGGACCTGAGGGACCCCTAGTATCTCTCAGAGGCGCCTGCGGTCGTGGCTCGCGTGGTGGCGGACGGCGTTCTTGTTCGGCGGCCCGTTGCATCGGCGGCGGATGGCTTCGCGGCCATGCTCGTCGATCTTCACGTACGTCGTTCTCGATGTCCTCTATTATTTCTATAAATTCTTGGAAATTTCTGTAGGTCCTGGCTTTGGCGGTGTAGCGAAGTGACGGTGAGAGCAAGGATAAAATCAATCCGATACGCTCATCCACCGGTGTGTGCGGCTCAAAACGGTCGAAGAATTCCCATTTTTCAGTAATGAAGTCGCATGCGCGTTCGTCTTCGCCCTGTTGCCTACCATATAGTTGGTTCTTGTACCGCGCCCGTATTGTTAATGAATCGAAGCGGGTACGAAACTTGGCTAGGAATATCTGCCATGTAAGACCTGGAGCATACAGCTGTCGAAACCATTGGTCTGCGTTGCCCTCCAGAGTCCTCTTCACCGTAGGTCCAAATCTATTTCTTGGTATGTTATTCGTCACCATATATTCCTCCAAGTTATCTAGGTAAATTTGGGGGTCCTCCGTTGGTCTTCCCGTAAATATAAACGTTGGCTTTTCGTGCGACGGTAATGACATTGCCTTTAATTTTGCCAGCTCCCTGGTAAGGTCTGCCATTGCCTGTGCTATCGCCACTGCTGGTAGGGTCTCCGTCGTATCGAGAGACGATTCCCTATGTTCATCTTTGTACTGTTGTGGGCGCCACTGGGTTTTCTTTAGCTCACCCAGAACCATTTTTGTGGTGTTCGGTGACCTATCTATGGTAAAATCCCACATAGGCACCGCGGAGTCGTTGTTTACAACACTCCCCCACAACCTCGTGGACTCGTGGACACTTCCTGTGGCCAATTCAGCCCCACGTTCCTGGGCAACATGTAATCTCGCCTGCTTCTCTGCTAACTTCTTCGGCGGCTCGCGGCGCCGTAGCACCGGAGACGCGCTGGATGCCTCGTTAGCTGCGAAGAAGTGGATCCTCCGGCTAGCTTGCTCGTCGGTTGTTAGGTTCTTTGTGGGGATGTTTGCGATGCTTGCGACTCCATGTAGATGCACCTGTTTATTTAATGTTATACGTCGACCCTTTTTAACGTAGTTTTGCGAATTCTTTCTTTACCTCAGCACCGTATATTACGAATATATTTACCTTGCCGCCGTATTATACGAATATCTTTGTACCTTTATCATACGAATTCTTTCTATGTTATACCTATGGCCTTTAGCTCTTTTCATCTACTTATTATTTTGGCTAATTCTTTTGCCAAGGAAGTATGTCTGTTTTCTCCCTTATTTTATTTTATTATAATTCTTTTTATTTTTTTATTAATAACTGTTCCTTTAATTCACCAATTCTTTTAATTAAAACTTCAGACCAGTATTCTTTAATATTAGCAATATTCTTTAATATGCTCTCTTTCTTTTAATTACTTTAATTTGCAAATTCTTTTGAACAGTTATTTTATTTTGTTTTATGGTTTTTATTTTTTTAGCTTGGGCAATGCCTCTTTTAATTATATTTTTTTAAGGGGAAATAGGGATGTTTCAATTGAAACGACTCAGTGCGCTAAACGACACAAGGTTGATCTCCCACGCGTGTTGTCGCGTGTATCGCCTAGGTCGAAGTAGCTAGAAAGCCGCGCCGTTATTTCTTTGGCGAACGGTGGCCTCGTATGGTTTAGGATCGAGCGCGTTAGCGCTCTTTATCCTGCCCCATCTCTGTAGGCCTGGGCGGCCTCGTAAAGGTGGGCCCCATCCATCACCTACCCCGACCACTGGCGTGGCCGGTGTAGGCGCTTTGCGGGACCTCCTTCTGACCTGGCTGACCCCCGCCGGCAGGGGGGCCTTCTTCTGGCGCTCTTCGGGTCTTCTATGTTCTTTCTTCGCCGGCCGTCCTAAACCCCCGGGGGTGGTCTTTGTCGGAAAGTGGGTTTTGTGAGTGGCTGGGTAGCCATAGGATGCTCTACCTCCCGAGCCTTTTGCGGTTCGGGAGATGCGAGCGCTAGGTAAAGGATAGGGTTTTGGTTTGGGTTATCTATGTTCTCGTCTTCTTCGTGGTGGTCATCTGGGTCGTGGCTTCTTTGTCCTGAAACAGAAAAGATTAGCGGGGGGGAGGGGGGTAGGAGTTTGGTCAGGGAGGAAGGTCAAGGAATTGATGTCTGGGGCGTTTGTGTTTGTCTGTCGGGGAGGGGTCGTAGTCGACGGCTCTGAGTAGGGGGTTGTCGTGGGTAGTGGCTTTGTCTAGGGTTTTTTGGGCGTGGGTGTGTATGGTGTGGGTTAGGTCAGTATAGTCAAGGTCATGTTTTATGTCTGTGTTCCTGAAATACCAGGGCGCGGCGACGGCCGTGCGTAAGGCTATATTTTCAATAACCTGATGTTATTTAATGTGGCTTTTTGCCGCATAGCTCCATGCCGCGGAGCCGTACGTAAGCTGCGCTTGAAGCACCACCTTGATAAGCGTACGCTTATTCCTTAGACTAAAGGTGTTTCCACCCTTGAGTAAGGGATAGAGCCTCGCCCTGGTGAGCTTACCGCGAGCCGCCGTCTCCGTGATATGGGCTTTCCGCGTGAGTCGCTGGTCCATCGTCACGCCTAGGTATTTCGTTTGTGTCTGCCAGGGAATGGGTTCTTGGAATAGGGTAGGGTTGTCGAGGTCATGGTTTCGGGGGAGACGTCTGCGGGTGAAAAGGACAGCCGAACTTTTGTCAGGATTAATTTTGACTTTCCACCTGTTGCACCAGTTTTCAAGTTGGTCAAGGGAGGTTTGGAGGGTATTTAGGGTATGGTTAAGATTGGTGGATTGTGTAGTCAGGGTGATGTCTTCCGCGTAAAGGTAGGTATTTGTGTGGGGAGGGTGCGGTATGTCACTGTTGTGTATGGTATAGAGGTGAGGAGAGAGGACGGTGCCTTGTGGGACACCGGCCTCCATGGTGCGGGTTGAGGATAGGGAGTCTTGGATACGGATTTGGAATTTCCGGTGGTGTAGGTAGGACTTGGTTAGTTTGACATAGGAAATAGGATAGCGGTTTGTGAGCATTTTCATCAGTAGGCCTTCGTGCCAGACCGTATCGAAGGCTTTTGCGGCGTCCAGGAAGACAGCTCCGGTGAACTGTTTCCTGTTGAAGGCCGCCGTGATGTGTTCGGTTAGTCTGAGGATTTGGAGTTCGGTCGAGTGACCAGGACGGAAGGCGAACTGCTCGTCGGGGATGACTTGCAGCTCTTGGGATATGGTTTTTAGTCGGGAGAGGATGATTCTTTCTACCACTTTGCTCATAGCCGGGAGTAGGCTGATGGGCCGGTAGTTAGAAGGGAATTGGTGGTCTTTGTTAGGTTTGGGGATAAGGATGACGTGGGCGGTTTTCCAATGCCTTGGAAAATGCCTCAGTCGGAGGATGGCGTTGGTTATGTTAAGGAGGGCTGTGAAGGGTTTGCGGGGGAGGTGTTTGAGGGTATGGTTGTGGATTAGGTCAGGACCAGGAGCCTTTCGGTTCCTGAGGTTTTTAATGATTTCGCGGAGTTCGTCGGGGGTGGCTGGAGGAATTACGTCATTGTCTAGCGCTCCGTCGATGCGTCGAGCCGCACGCTCGACCTCGCGTTCAAATTCCTCGTCCTCGTCAGGCAGCTGGGGTAGTCTACACTGCAGTTCCAGGCTGTCGGCAAAAGCCTCGGCCTTTTCCTGGTTCGTGTAAACCACCCCCCTGCTGCCGTGGATTGGAGGGATTTTCCGGCGGGGCGGTAAGCGTAGGGCTCTCTGCACCTTCCAGAGGCTATTGTCGTGTGGGTCCAGCGACTCCAAGTGTATGGCCCATTTGTCCTGGGCCAGTTCTCTCAGAGCCGCTTTTACACGTCTGTTAAGTAGGTTATAGTCATGTCTGTGTCGGGGGAGTCGGGTGCGGTAGGCAAGCCGTTTAAGTCTTCGTTTCTCTGTTATTAGGTGTCTTATGTCAGGGGGTAGGATGCCGGTAGGGTTTGGGAGTTTGGGGACTAGGGTTTCGGTGGTGGATAGGGTAAGGGCATGTTTTATATCGGTGACAAGGGATAGGACTGCCGCCTCCAGGTCTTGGGTGGTTTCAATGACTGGTAGCGCTGTGTTCCTTTGCATTTCTGCTCGGAACCGCTCCCAGTCAGTGAACCTCCTAGTGAAGGTGCCCAGATTTCTTTGTCTCTGTCCAAAATCCAATAGAATCGGATTATGTTCAGAAGACCCTTCGTCTATGGCAGAAATCTGTGCTCTTAGTGGCACGGATTTTAGGATTGCGATGTCTAGGACATCGGGTAGGGATATAGGTCCGTAGAAGGTTGGTTCTACAGGTCCTAGGATTTGGATATTAGGGTTATGGTCTAGGATATTCAGCAGAACACGACCTCCTGTGGTCGTGGTTCTGCTGTGCCATACGGGAGATTTCGCGTTGAAATCTCCTAAGGCAATGGTTTGGGGCCAGGAAAGGATAAGGTCAAGGTTGTCTAGTATGGGTAGTCCGGGTGGGTGGTAACCGGACACCACCGCAACATCACCATGCCGTAGCGATCTCACCGCGATCGCCACGGCCTCGGTGTTTTGAGTTTGGATCTGTTGCAGTGGATAGTGGTCGATGCACTTCTTGATCGCGAGTGCAACGCCACCCCCGTTGTGGTTTCTGTCACATCTGTATAAGTCATAGTCGGGAATGGAAATACGGGATATCTCGTCAAGTTTGGTTTCCTGGATGGCCATCACGTCTATTTCTAGACGGTTTAGGATGTCCACCAGTTCCAACTTTCTACCCCGCAACCCGTCAAGGTTCCAGGAAGAAATTCTCAACGAGGGGAACGGGATGGGATTTTGGGTGGGAGGATGCGCAGTCATTTAGGCAAACAATTTCTGCATGTTTGTCATAAATGCTGTCATCTGGTTGCAGAAGTCCTGCAGACGCGCTGCTGCGTCTAGCATGGCCGCTGCCCCCGGGTGAGAGGGATTTTGGGATGGAGGTGAGTGGGGTTTTTGTGTATTTGTCTGGGGTTTTGGTGTTTTAGGTTGGTTCGTCTTTTTCGTGGCGTTAGCGTAAGTTAGTCCGGGGGTTCGGGGGGCGGGGATAGGGGCTTGGGTGGGGGTGGTTGGTGTCTTGGGTGTGTTTGTGTATCACCACCCTAAGTGTTTTTTCTTCACTTAGGGTGAAGGTGTGGTACTCTTCACCACGATCTGCCAGGATTTTTGTCAATTTTCTGTGGTCTAAACTGGAATTTGGAAAAATGGCCACGCCATCTTTGATTAATTTGGCTTTAGTGAAATTTATTTTATTGTCCGAAATTAATTTCTGAACTTGTAACCAGCGCTCCTGCTTGCGCAGGATTACTGGCGGAATTTTGTCTGTTGTTGATGGCGTGGGTGTTTGTGTGTTAGGTGTTTTTTCTGTGCTGGTGGAGGGTTGGGGGTTGGTTGGGATAGGTTTGGGGGTTGTGTCGGGTTTTTTAGGGACAGGGGTTTCGTCGTCTTCGCTAGTATTGTCGGGTTGGGTGTGTTTTTTGCGTTTTTGTGTGTGTGTTAGTTTCCATGGGTGTGGTAGGGGGTGTGGTTAGTGTTTGTGTTTTGTGTGGGTGTGTTTTGTTTTTTGTGTGTGTAATTTGGTTCTGTTTGTGCTGTTGTGTCAATGTCTCTAATAAAATTTTTAGCTCTGTGTTCTGGCCTGAAATAGAGCTTAATTTTGTGTTGTGTTCTGAATTTTGGTTAGAAATGGTTTTTATCGATTTGTTAAGTTCACGGTTTTGATCGGTCAGGTTTTGGATTTTTTCCTGTAGGAAGGAATTTTGATCGCGTAGTTTGCCTACGTTTTCGCCTAAAGTGTCGTTTGTGTTTTTGATGGCCGAAATTTCAGCCGTTAAGATTTTAATTTCGTCTTTTAGCTGTTTTGCTTGAGGAGCTCCTCGTTTTGTCTTTTTTGTTGTTCGTTGTCGTATTTATACTGCTGTAGCTGATCGTACAGCTCAGCGCTTGTCATCGCTCGCGTTGAAGACGCTAGCGATGAATCAGAATTTTGGGAGGCCCTTGAGGAGGGCCTTTCGCTCGAGGAGTCCTGTTCCATGTCCTCTATGTCGGAATGGGACATGGTTTTTGGTAAATTAGGGAATTCTAATTTCGGCAAAATTTGGAATAGTAATTTGTTTGTTTGTGTAATTTTCCCCCTTTCGGGGGAGTTTGTGTCGGTGTGTGTTGTGTTTAAATGTGTGTCTGTGTTGTTTTGTGTGTTTATGTTAAAATAAATATTAGTATTCAAAAATACAGTTGGTTAAAATAAAGCGTAAAACGCTTACCTTACTACCTGTTGTAGGGCCTCCACCTCGTTGGAATGCACTAATCCGCACGTACGCACTAATTAGGGCACTTTGTATTTCGCCGCACAAAGCACAGTCGGTCACTTTGACTAGCCGCACAATTCACCGTAAGAGACTCTTTGTACTAGCCGCACTGATCCTTCCGTGTCTGTCGCGCTGCCGAAACTGAAATGAGTTAGAAAGCCACTGCGACGCTCGCTATTTATATGATTTTGGGAAGTAGGCCACGCCCACTGCCCTAGGTCTACCGCGGGCGACAGACTTGTACCCTTTCACACCTCTCAGCTAGCCTTTTCGGCGCCTCTCGTCGTCTCAATGCCGGCGACGTAGGTGCCTCTAGGTAGCTGCGAGTGGGCCTCCTGCTAGCCAGCTCCTCGGTAGTGTGGTTGTATTTTGGGGTTCCTTGCATCGTGCGCGTCTCCATGTTCTTATACGTCGTAGTTGTACCTTAATGTCGTTAATAATTTCCGTCGATTACAGCGAGTTCTGCGAGTGTCGAGGAGGACGACGCAGCGATGCGATCGAGGTCGCCAACCCCCAGCGAGGGCAGCGAGAAAAGCTTCTGCCCTAGTAGGAGTCCAAGTAGGAGTCCAAGCCCTCAACCACAGCACCAAGAGGACCTAGCCAGGCTAAGAGCCGAAAATGCGCAGCTCAGGCAGTACATCGCCGAGCTAACGGAGCGCCTCCGCGAACAGGAGGAGGCAGCCAGGGCGCGAGAAGTAGCAGCAGAGGCCAGGCATAGGTCTCTGGAAGAGCTAATAAGGAGCCTGTCAGCCAGCTCTAAAGCCGCCAGCAGCCAGGCGAACCCCCTTGAGGCGATGGAGGAATCGCCTGTGCCAGCCCCAGCAGCAGCTGCATCCACCCCCACCGCACCTGCCGCCGCCGCAAGCAGCGGAAAAGGTAAGGGCGGAAAGAGAAAGAAAATAACTTCTTCCTCTGTTTCAGGGGACGCCGGTTCCTCCGACGAGGAACCCAAGGTGCTGAAGAAGGCCGCGCCATCCCCTGCGCCAAGGCGAAGATGGTGAGAGAAGGTGTGGCCATCTCCCCTGCCACTGCGGCAGATCACAGGAAGCTCACCAGGCTTCTAGCGGCGAAAGGTGAGGAGTACCATACGTACTCTCTCCAGGAAGACAGGCTACTGCGAGTAGTCATCCGTGGTATTCCTTGCGGCACCCCGCTGGAGGAAGTCATCGAGGACCTCCGAGGCCAGGGCTTCGCCCCCGTCAACGCTGCCAGGATGACGAAACAACGGACGAGGCAGCAGATGCCACTAATCCTGGTGCAGGTGCCCCAGGACCAAGAAAGCATCCTGCAAGTAACGAGGTGCTGCTCGCTGGTCGTGCGAGTGGAACCCCAGAGGGCAGCAGCGGTGGCGTCCCAATGCCACCGATGTCAAAAGTTTGGCCACGGCCAGAGCCGCTGCACCGCTCAAACGAAGTGCGTGAAGTGCGGCGAAGGCCACCACTCCGCCGACTGCAAAAAGCCGCGAGAAGTGCCAGCCAAGTGCGCGAACTGCGGAGGTCCTCACCCGGCGAGTTATAGGGGCTGTTCCCAGGCTCCTAAAAAGACCACCGGAAAGAAGGCAACGGTGGGAGTGGCCAAGCCAGCAGCTGAAAAAGAACCAGCTAAGTGTCCGCAGCCCCCTAAGACGACGACGGCGAAGAGCTTCGCCGACGCCGCGAGGCAAAAGCAAGCTCCAGCCGCGACGCCTAGGGGGGCCACAAAATCCCAGCAGACACCACAGGCGTGGAGTACGCCCTCCGATTTCGTCAGCGCGCTGGCGAGAATAGAGGAGATGTACTCCGCCATGCGCGCCTTTTTCACTAAAATGCCATCTCTGTTACAGGAGTAATGGCAGTTCCTCCCAGTGTGCAGTCCTTGAGAGTCGCCTCCTGGAAGATTAATCCTGCCAAGGATACTGGCGCGCGCTCGATAGCTACTACGACCGGGATGATGGACGCGCAAGCACGCGTCTAAGATCTATCCATTGTGTCGTTTAGCGCTCACATTTTGTTTCTATTGAAACACCTTCCCTAAAAACAACTTGAAAGAAGCATTGCTCAAACTAAAAAAATAACTAAGTGTAAAAGATTATACACTAAACAAATATAAATAAATTAAAAGATTTTAATTAAAAAAGAAATAAATTAAAATAAAGTAATTTATTTTATGCAAAAGAAAATAAATTGGTAAGAGGAGAAAAGAATAACTCCAGGCAAAAAAGTAAGCCACTACTGTTTTAGAAAGGAGCCATAGGCCAAGGTATAAAAGATATTCGTAGATGTACTGGTAAACGAATTCGTAGGTAAAGGTATAAAGAAATTCGAAATATACAGACGTAAAGAATTCGATGATACAGGTATAAAGATATTCGCTTATATACGGTGGGGCTCGAAAACAGGGTCGACGGAAATTACTAGCAACAATAAGGTACAACTACGACGTATAAGAAAATGGAGACGCGCACAACGCAAGGAACCCCAAGAATCAACCACTCTACCGAGGAGCTGGCTAGCCGGAGGCCCACTCACAGCTATCTAGGGGCACCTACGTCGCCGGTATTGAAACGACAAGAACCGCCGAAAAAGCTAGCTGAGAGGTGCGAAAGGCTACAGACTTAAAAGTTTGACGTTTATGAATTCAAAATGGCAGCGCCCGAAGCGTCCTAGTGAAATGTGGATGCGCACTCGTCGAAGCTCGTTCTCTCCTCTTCTATTTCTCTGGTTTGTGCTAGGGACCTAAGGTCCAGAAAATGAATATTTTATTTGCTTTATGTTGGCGGTTTTGCAAATATGATGGCTGCATTGCAATATGAAATTAACTAACTTGCTGTCATTTTAAATGTCATTAAAGAATGTGACATGAATTTGACCAATCACAGTAAACAAATGAGCTTCACGCTACAATACAACCAACGTAAATTGGCATAAACACCAAGTTTTAGTGATTCTGGACCTTTTAGGCAGCCATGAATTTGCGGTCGCTGGCAATAGGACATTGGCACAGTTCTTTCTAGGTTTGTGGCTGACATATTACTATTCTTGTCGTTTGTCTATATATAAATATAAATCTACTCTAGCTTAAATATCTATGTGTATATAAATCTTAGATATGTATATAGCAATATATGTTGCATTACACAATGCAGTTCAGTATACAAAAAATTTGTTAATTTATTTATTTAAATTTTTTAATAGTTATTTATGCAACAAGTACAAAAAGTAAGTGTTTATTGGACGCGACGTAAAATTCGAGTGCAATAAGCACTTTTTGTACGAGTTGCATACAATATTTTTTCCACGTTCATGCGAAAACCAAAAAATGTTATTTAGATGACACTAACTCTAGGAAAATGTGACATCGATTTGAACGTTTATGTTTGTCATGATGACAAAACGCTATTGTAGAGTGACAGATGAATGCAATAAACATTTTATTGCACTAGTGCAATAAAGAACCAGTTTTTCCACTAAATATATAGTTCAATAAAGTTTCGTTTTTTGCATGAACGTAGAAAAAAAATATTTTACGACCGTCCTGCGTTCCGTCAACATAAAATGTTATTGTAATCTATGGCTACGACTATTGCAAATTACGAACCCATTACGAATTACAAATATGAATGATGATCATTTCTATAGTTATTCAGTTTTTAGTTGTTTGTTAGTCGTTCTTGTCATGCGTATCTATTATTATACAAATTTTGAGCTCGAGCACATAAATTTTAAGTGAACAGTATGGTCGCCACCTGTCCTTACTGTAGCCTTTATGTCCTTCCGTCAGTTCCGTCCTTACTTTTATTAGAAATGTCGTTACTTGTTCGTATTAAAATATATAATTATCGGAACACAAAGAAACAAAACTAAAATATGTAAAAAAAATTCAAATACGACGTAAATTGATGTATACAACCCCTGCTATTCGATAAGGCAAGTAATGTGCTTAATTGAGAATTTAAAAAGATAAGACTGTCCTACTTGTACATATGAAAAGGTGGCAAGCCTACTTGGTGAACAGTAAAAACAAAATCAAATAAATAATTCGTTACTCATATAACTGATAACCGAGTGATTTCGGTTATTGCAATAACCGAATAATCAGTTATTTTTCACTCGAGTGATCCCATCACTAATAATAATAAATTGATCATTTTTCTATGAAATTGTCTAAGATTCCGTACTAGCGTACTGTTGATAGGATACCGCAGGATACCGTTTTTGTCGTGCGGCTCTCGTTAGCTCTCGCCTGCCATCGGCCGTTATCGGAGATTGTAGACGCGCTAAATGGACATTCAAAATTTAAAGATCTTATTCACGCCGTGTTTTATTAATTACTCTTTCCAAATAAATGAATACACGTCAGCATTTTAAATGCAATAAAAGGACTTTGAGAAGAATAGGACAGATATACAAATAAAATAAATTTGATACCTATTATGTTTACTAGTAATTTTTAGTCTAGTAAATTGTCTTCGGATAGGTTCGGCAATTTCAGGGCAATCAGATATACCACCACGGTTAAGCCAACTCAGCGTATGTTTCATTTCTATCTAACATATGATTTTCATTACCTGTCTCTTTTTATCCTGTACTCCCGCTGTTTATTTGAATTTTAAAATGAATATCAAACAAAGAAATAGGTTATAAAAGTCAATTATGTGCGTAATACAAACTTTAAACTTGCATCATTTTTTACAAGTGCACGAATTAAAGTAATGAGAAGCCTCTAAAAATGAAAATATCTGAAGAAGGCAGTTAATAACCCTAAACTTTTTTTGACAAAAAAATTGTGAAACTTATATTATAGTATAATGTAGTTTGTGTAATTTCCATAATACAAGTTGGAGAGAGAACTAACAGAAATATTAAATAATAATATTGATACATTGATTATTCGATCGTTTATTTTATTAAATATAAGAGGTATAGACAATAGCAGGGCAATAAGTAATCTTAATTAATAAAAAATATTCATAACCCATATATATTGTTAGGTACTGTTATAAAAACACACACACATTAGTTTAAAATAAATACAGAAAACACATTTAAAAGTAAATGACATTTATCTAGGTAAGTCTTAGGTATTTCTTAATTTTGTTTAAAATGGGAAGTCTCCAAAATCTAACACCTCGATGTTCATTCATAGTTTCTGACTGAAATTCTTTCAACACTAGACCCCATGGGCCTTTTTGATAATCAAAGCTTCAGAAGTCTGAAATTTTACACATATTAAAAAATAATAATGATACTAGTGAGTTGTTAGGTACCTACTTCATTAAATGGTTATTTGAACAAATTAACAAAAATAAAAAGTTAGATTTTCCTAAATCGTAGTTTCTCCTAATAAATTATGTACAAGACATTTATGAAAAGACCATGCCATAATCACCCACTTCAAGAAAAGATAAAATAAATGTATACCTACCTACTTGTCTAGTCCTTATTTATTATGTGCATGATATATCATATTTATATTCCTCTTCCAAAACCACTTTAAATATATAAACAAATATTTCACACCCCCATGTCAGCATTCTAGATTAGATGCGTTATTTGGTTTGAAGTAAAATAAATGAACAATAACACAACACATATTCATATTCGTAATATTAAAAAGAAATAACAGTATTCAGTATATGTGATAGAAAAAAACAGCAAATCATTTCGGCTGACCAAGACCCGTCGATATCATTTCGATTCGAAGGGACGGATTTTCGACATTATTTTGATGATAACATTTTCAAGAGTACTAATATATCGATATCATTTCGATCTCGATCCCTAATCATCGAATCGAGATTTCGGGAGTCCCTCTACTGGTACACTATAACCATTAATAACACATAAACACACATTAAAAATTAAGTTTTTATTTTAATACAAAAAGTGATGCAAAATACAAAGAAACCCCGAGAGAAATCCCAAGAAAATAACCAATAAAAATATAGGATAGGCTAAAAAATTATTTTATTTGTCATCAATAACTATGTAAAAACAGCAAAAAGAAAGCAATTACTAAAATCATGACCTCTTTACATACGAATATCATATATTTATGCCATTTTATTAATAAACATGAATAAAAACAGTTACAAATATGGAAATTGTAGTATAAAGTGCCTCCCACTAAACAAGAAACCTTACATAACATAGAGTACTCGCTTTATTCAGTTAATTATATGTATATTAATCGCCGACAGGTGGCGCCACTTATATCTCACTGATACTGTGCGAATTTTGGTAAGATGTCTACAAAATTTGTGCCCTGGCAATTGACACGACATAACATTTACAAAATTGGCACCATGGGGATGGGAATAATAGATCTCTAATTTATGTTTGGCCATGGGCAGAGGAAAACCTCTTCGAAGGAGTTTATCCTGGGGTAAGTGTGGAGACGACTAGTACAACTACTATTTATTTCACAAATTAACTGGTCGAACTATTTCTAGTAGTTTGAAACCACCAATCTGTGACTGAGAAAACAGACGTATTTTAAACTATTTAAAGCAAATGACAATATTTATTTGTACTTTCTTAATTGTCGTAGGCAAGGCAAAATGGTACAAGGCAAGCGCAGTAAGCGCACATTTCAACATTACTGTAAACTTGCTAAGAAAAGTTGTAGCAAACTTTCTAAAATAATGTTTCCTTGCAAAGTTTTTGGGTAAAAATTATAACTTTGTCACAAATCCCTTGCGAACTTCCTGTAAGAGCTTTTGCAACGTTACAGCTTGTTTTGTAAATTTTGAGAAATGTTGCAGCAATTTTATCTTGCTTAGTGGGATAGGTTTACCTATGTTTACAAAAATGTATCTACCTTGTGTATCGCTTCTGTTACAATTGTAATATACTTTTGTTGAAGTTTTATGGATACTGTTGTTCTGAATTGCGTAACCCATATCTCGGTTTTCTCTGCAGTGCCACTCTTCAAAATCGTCCTTATTATTGAAATGATACGTGTCTTGTTCTATATTAATCTTATGAGCTTCTTGTAAATGTTTAGTATAATCCTTGTATGTTCGGTAAGCGCCAATAATCTGAAATTATTATTTTAAAGCAACACATAATATTTTTTATACCTTACCTAGGTATTTTTTATAGTAACAATAACAAATACCTTTTCAACTGAGCAAATAACACAGATTATGTGACATTTTTTATCACTTGGTTGAAAGAATGATGCTTCTTCTTCTTTCTTATGAATATTTTTCAAGTGTCGATTAAGATTAAATTTCTTTGAAAATTCTTGCTTGCAATATTCGCAAGTTAATTGTTTAGAACTAAACTAAAAATCGGCTAAAATTATTAAAAAAGCTGGAAGAAAAATGCACTCACAACCTGAAACACAAAATTAATCCAGAGAATTGTAGGGAAAATAGCTTCGAAGCGCGTGCCAAAAAGTAAACGCACTTCTTCTATCTGTAAAACAAAAATTAGAAAACAATTTAACTAAAATTGATGGTGAAATTCTCCAAAATAGAGAAAAAATCACGAAAAGTGGAATTGTGTAGATAGCAAAGAGAGGTTAGAGCGCCAAACAGCAACGTAAACATACAGATTACAGATTACCACTAAAACGTGGCTATTGGCTAAAGCTATCTGCAATCGCTGCGATCTGCTAAAAATACAGTGCCTTATACAGGCACTGTACTAAAAATTAAAAAGAGCGCCAAGAACTAGAGAAAATGCGCAATGAACACCAATGAAATTCATATGTACACGACGAAGTGGGAGAAATTCTATTTCTTGACCAATCACCGTGCCTCTTGAGCGCGGCTAAATGCGTAGTCGTCTTTTGGTCGTCTAAAAAAAAAACGAAATCTGGGACCTCGACATCAATGGAGACGACGTGAAGACGCCGGACTGTATAATAGACTGTGGTATTCTGTGGTATAGTGGAGAGTAGTAGGGTATGGGTAATCTATGGTATACTGTGATCAGTGTTGCCAGAGGTGGTACAATGGTCGTCAGCTTAAAGTCACCAGTTCCATGGTCCATTCTTTTCTAGTGCCATTTATTATACACGGTGCTAGAAAGGGACAAAACATGGAAGTGGTGACTTTAAGCTGACGACCATTGTACAATTGTACCAGATTTGGTACATTTTAAAGAGAAAAGTACAGTGGTACAACATTTTTAAAAACACTAGCTTTTTGGTACAATATTTGAGTAAAAAAGTTTTTATTAAGCGTTTTTTTTTTTGAGACCTACTAACATGGAGTTTTGTTATTTGGCAACTAGTATTAAACATTCTAATAATAGGTATAGAGCATTTACATGTAGGCGGCGCTGCGATCAATGTTAGGTATTAAATCTAACCTCACAAATATTTGTTATTTAATTTTTGTTGTGTTTCAATTTGTGTAAATAAAATAGCCATATAACTGTTGTGTACCGCAGTGTTTATCTGTTGCTAATAAAAATAAAGATTTCATGTTTCGTAAGTTAACCAATAATGCTGAAAAAATGGTTTATAGCAATTGCATCCAGCAAGAAACCAACCCGGTACACAAAGATCTGCTCAAAACATTTTACAGAAGATTGTTATACTATTACTAGCATGGGTAAGTGCAAGCATACATGATCTATTTTCGGTGTATATTTTCATTATTTGATAAGGTTTCTTTCTTATTTTTAGAACAATGGAAAATTCTCAAAAAACAGCTGTTTCAACATTATATTTACCCGTACACGAAAATACGATACTAATATTGTAAAAAATAATGAACGCATGAAAAGGTACTTGAAAAGGCGAAAACAGGATGAAAATGTAGACAAACTTGCAGATGGAAAAATAGTAGAAATGTGACACGAGTTCATAGACTTCTAAACTAACATGAGTTAAATGTGATAATACGATTCCTCAAATTGAAAATTACTTGAATGATAATAACGCCGGTAATCCTGAGAGTATAGCATCTAGTAGTAACAAGTTCTTTAACGATATGGCGATTCAAAATGTTATTAGTTACAAAAGGGCACAACTAATATCACTCAAATTTTTAAATGAAAACCATTTAAAACATCTATCAGGATTTTTAGCTTTTTCTGTATTGTACTTGTACTGTAATAAAAATACCAAATAAAATCTGCATATGTTTATTATTTATTTATGTCACATGTACATTATTTAAAACACAGATTTTTTTTATATATTCGTATTTTTTCAGAAACTGGGTATTTAATGTACTTTTTTATTTACTAGGCATATTACATGCAACATTTTTGCAATCTGAGCGACAACTAACCATTTTTCTATCGATTCGTAATATATAAAATTTCAATTCATTAAAAACAAAGAGGTTTAAATTAAGAATTACCAGGAAATAATTTAGGCACTGCAACGTTAACAATTTCTGTGTTAAATAACGTTTTAATACTTCTCTTTCCAAATTGCTAATGTAAAATGCAAATAAACAAGGTTATGTGAGGTTAACATAAATAAAATTTAATATATCTTTTCAAGTGATTTTTTTCCTGTTGTCTTTGTGTGTTTACAAACATTTTATTGATTTATTATAAGTTTTATTTTGATAATGCGTATGCAAATTAGATTTACAATCACTATTTGACTTACACAAATTAAAATCAAAAATTATCGAATCATGAATCACAGATTAAATATATATAAATAAAAAAAAAAAATCATGAACTAGACCATGACCATAGAACCTGCATAGAAAGTTAATAGTAATACCTAACTTTGACGCTAGCGCCCCTAGCGGAATTTAATGACACTGAGTTAATGTAAATGCTCTATTAAATGTAACAGTCAGGGGCTGGAAACTTATATTACCAACTTGGAACATTGAAAAGGATGGCGATAGTAAATGTGGAACATCTCGTTAGATGGCATAGCATGAGCGTGCATTTCCTTCCTTACCGACATTGTATGATTCAAACAGTTTCCGAATTTGTAAAAATATACATTGATATTATGTACATTTTGCATTACGCAGTAAATAATGCAGGTTCATAGCGACATAGCTATAATTTCGTGAATTTCGTTTAAATTTGTA
The DNA here is from genome assembly GCA_025584915.1 of Monochamus saltuarius. Taxonomy (NCBI): domain Eukaryota; kingdom Metazoa; phylum Arthropoda; class Insecta; order Coleoptera; family Cerambycidae; genus Monochamus; species Monochamus saltuarius. The sequence continues at coordinate 34,125,566 of CM046724.1, forward strand.
TCAAAACAGTTAAGTGTATATATTTATGTTTTATTTGCATACATAATTGTGTATGATAAGTGTTTTTATATTATTTGTTAACATACTTGGTAAGTTTAGCGTACTTAATCGATGTAAAAATATTTGTAACATGCAATGCTTCAGTTGTAGGGTTTTCCTGAACTCATTATGAGTGGTTACCGAAAATGTTCGGTTTATGGATGTACAGACCACTATTCAAGCCGATACAAATTTCCAGATCCTGATAATATCCGGAAGTTTTCAAAAAATGGTTGTTGGCTTGTCGCAATAGTGATCTAAATAGCTTAGAAGATAAAGAAATTTACCGATTAAAAAAGATATGCCACATTTATTTTAAGGAAAGTGATCTGCTTTTTTCTAATATGGTCTTAAAAAAAGAAGCCGTTCCTTCATTAAATTTGCCTGAAGAAGGTAAACATTTTTTTACTAAATTAATTTAAAATATTGTGTGTAATTTTATATAATAGGCTTGACTGTGTCTTTAATTTTCAGTACAAGTAGTTTCTTGTCCAGAGTGCAGTAATGCTGTAATTCCAGAAGAAACAGTTATTGAACACTGTAAGTATTACAAAATAACATTCATTTGTGTTTAATAATAAGTTTAGTATAACGAAGTTAAAAATTTTAGAAAATTCATTAATATCTTAACAAAGTCCTGTCGCAAATTTTATAAGGGGTCAGCTGCAGTCTGCCGGTAAACATCCTAAGGGACGTCGTTTTACAACTGATGATAAAATTTTGGGGGTTTGTTTTGCACATACAGAGTGGCCCGTCCAGAAAGACGTATGAAAGTATGTATGAAAATACGAAAAACTATTTTAATTACGCCACTACCCTTAGAGCATTAAACTTACCAAAATGGTATTTTAAATTAAATATTTTAAAATATAAACTTCAAATAATTAACTACTTTTAATATGAATTGTGTGTATTGTAGGGTTCGGAACCAATATAGAAATATTTTTGTTTTATGGAATACTTTATAGAATTGCATTTTCTTAGAGGTTTTTTTATGTTTATAGGTTTTTGAGAAAGTTAATGCTGATATACTAATGCAGAATATACTAATTTAGTTTTTCATTATGGTTAATACTGGAATATCTATTTTGGTATTATATAAAAAAATATATTCTTCATATGACTTCAGTGACAAAATTACAAGTAACTGTGAGTTTTGCTTCCCAATATGATGAAAAAAAACTTTATTTCACACTGTTTGCTAAATAAATATTTCCTGGAGTCATTTGGAGTATGTTATACTGTAATGTGTGTTGCCTAGGAACACTTTAATATTTTGCTTCTTAATTTTATTTAAGTTGAAATTAATACTTTTAAATATTTATAAGAACCTCAATTTGAAAATACTTTGTGGCAAAAATTGCCAACTATTTTTAATAATTATAACTATTCATTTTTAAAACGGTTATAGTTGTGGCAAGAATTCAGACGTTTTACATCACAGCTGACGTTACCTAATTGTTTTTATTGTCTCTATAATTATATTTTTTATAATTTAGTGTAATATATAGTGCAAACATTTTGTGTACTATACAGTTTTATTATTCTCAGTTACAATTTCATAAATATTTTGATGAAAATATATAGTATTATTAATTTGTTGTTAAAACGTAAGTTGTCTGAATTCTTGCCGCAACTATATAGAGTTTGACATAAAGTATTATACGATACATGTCCATGAAGGTCTTATTACAGTATTCGTACCAGATTGATAATGTAAAATTACTATTTTAAAATGGATTTTAGTAATGCTCCAGTGCGTCCAAAACTTGAGTGAATGAGAATACTTTTAGGTCACATACTGATATTGTTGGCATTATTATTAGTCAAAAGCGAAGCAGCATTTTATGCAATGATAGATGTTTGCATATTTTTGTATTAATGGAGTATTTTTGAATTCCATAATTTTTATCATTAATATTAAATTATTCATACCTACATATCTTAAAATGGTCACTTTACAATTTGTTTGCTAGAATAAATTTTCCTCTTTATGTCCGTTTGACTTTCAGTCCATCACACTAAGATTATTTATTTGAGACCAGGTTTTGTACATCAGCAATCTTACGTCTTCCACTAGCCTGACATTCTTCAAACTTTTTAATTATCCATCTTTTGAACTCTATATATATATATTTTTATCTACTTATCAAACATTAAAATACAAAAAAAATTTGAATATGAGATTTTTGGCTGCTCCATTATAGTAATCCTATTAATAGATTATTTTGTCAACCGCAGCAAACCAATTTAAGTTTCATATCCACAGTAATGCTGGATAAAATGACGCTTGTCAGTATTTTGTCATCAGTAATACAAAGTCCTTTGGGATGTTTATCATAAAGCAACAAACCACAACTAATTTCTTCTAAAATGAACGCAAATGGCTCATAATGATATTAATAATTAATTTAAAATATCGTAACTCTATATTATGTCTGATTATACATTGGCTTTTATATGAAATTCTTTATTTTACAGATAAACTGATCACATTTTTAGCACTAACTTTTGACTAAAAAAAGTTGTATACCACACATCAAAGGAACATGAAAAATTAAACCTAAATTATGATTTCAATCCCGGTAAATTTTATGTGAAGTCACTACTGAAGATGCGGACAGTGCAGAGTGGCAAACCATTGGGATGTGACTAGTACCACATTACAGGACATGTTAAAGGATCATTATTTGAGGAACGATTCTATTTATAGTAGTCGTAGTATCAACAATAGAAATCGGAATCAATTTATAGGCAGGCATATAAGTTCTGTTAATGAGACAACCCCACAGAGACCAGCTAAGAACAACAAGAAAATGCCTAAATTTTTCAGCAAAGGCTAGGAAAACTCGCATTAATTCTGTGACTGACATACATACTTCTGTGACTAGTTGCATAAGCAGAACCTGAAAACCATAGTATATTAAAAATTGAAGCCTTGATACATAATTATATAACTACGTAATGATTAATAGATATAAATTATTAAAAATAATATATTGTTTTATTAGATAAATATAGGTGTGCAGATATCTACAAAGTATAAATCGCCACCTTAATGCAGAACTAGTTTATGACCATTTTTATCAAAAATCGGTTTTCTATTGTAACTGAATTATTAAAATATTCACATGCAGAAGTCATCTAAGTGTAAGACAAACTGCACAGATCATTGACCGCAAAAAAAAACTGAAAATATGTATACACAATAATAATTGTCTTAAACTTCACTTACGTAACTTCTACATGATATGAACAATACTTTAATAATTTAGTTAGAACAGAAACCGATTTTTGATAAAAATGGGCATAGGCTAGTTCTGCGTTAAGGTGACGAAATATTTGAAATTTGGCGCCAGACGACGATATATATATATGCATACATATTAGTACCGGAAACAATCACTTGAGGGCGCTCATAGTTTTCAAATAAATACTTTAGCGCCAATTTTCAAATTACAATAAAAGAGAGAGATGCTTATATTAGTTCAGGAATCTCTCAGAAGGAGCATTGTCGTTGCAAATTGTATTGGAGTTGCCTATCTATATGTATATATTTTAATTTATCTAGGGTAACAGTTGATCAACCTACCAACCCTACCCCCTACCTACCAACTCATATTCATGGTCTATTTTTGGTCTGTTCACTGATTTTTTCTGCGTGTTTCTTGATCTATGCATTTGTAAAATTTAAATTTTCCTAGATCCCCAACGATCCCAACTAGTATTTATTTTGTGGTATTGATAAATGTGTATTGAACACAGTTTTTTTTTCTTCTTTCAGTATTTATTTTATATGTATATTTTGGGACGAAATGAACTTTATCAACAACTTCTTTTTTTTATATTATGTCAAAAACTGTTCCTGTCCTACCTCGCGAGCACTCTATGCATTTAATATTAATGCCCTTGCTATTATGCCACCCAAATTACGGCAGTGTTTTAAAAATTGCCTCAATTGTTAGGGCTATTTTTTGTATTTATATTTTATATAATACATTTTAAATATATTGAAAAAATAAACCGCCTCTAGGAATAGTCTAGGTTTATGAATACGGTTACTATTTTTTTACATGCAATTAGCTGTTTTTCATTTACTGGAGCTTTCAGTTAATTTGACCATATTTAATAACGTATTTGAAATCTGGTACAATCATTCAAAATCTGGTACATTATAATGGCACTAGAAAAGAATGGACCATGGAACTGGTGACTTTAAGCTGACGAGCATTGTACAATCATTCAAAATCTGGTACATTATTGTGGCATAGTTGGTACATAAAATTTAAATCGTCTGGCGACACTGACTGTGATTACTATGACAGTGTGACACATACGAGTAACTAAATAAGAGGCTTCTTTTCTCTGTCTTTCATGGGAAGCACGACTTGCTCCAGACATACCTGGCGGTATCTTATGTTCATTTGGAGAAAAATAGCATTTGCACTATGCTACGTTTTCTGCTTTGAGAAAACTATTAACTTTCAAAATCTATACAATAGATGTCGCTGCATAATAAGCTTGTAAATTTGAATTTACTTTAATATATAGAGTGCAACGTACATATGAAATAAAATTCATAATCCTCGATAACAAAATTTCGTAAAAAATTAAAAGTTCAAATATAAAAGTTGAACAGATTTTTTACAAAATTATGTAGTCAATGATTTATGAATTTTATTTCATGTAAGTTATACACTATATAACAGTATAATAACACAATAAATTTTATAATATATCTGCTATTAAAAAAGAAGGTATGATTGGTTTAATAATAAAAAGAGAATTGTTTTTCCAATGCTTTATTCTATTATAAATAGGAAAAGAAGTTGATTACATGACTAGTAATTAATAGCAATTAACATGATAAAAAATAGATGCATACTTTATGCTAAATATTATTGTTAAATACATTTGTTCCGAACTACAATGGTTCTCATCAGTGCTACCTAATGATTATTTTGTTCTGTGAAAATTTAAATATGCTCAGTATTAGCAAAAAAAATCAGTAGACTCGTAGATATATGTATTTACCATATTACTTTTACATTCACTAAAAAACGAATCAACCTTAAATAAATAAATACCAAAATAAGGTGAAGTTATTCTTCTCAATATTTTTAAAACATTTAATTCAAAGTAACAATTTTTGTTCGTGAGATTAAAATCTGGTTTACATAATTTGCGAATTGATTCTAACCCCAAACATTTCCCTGTCTGCAATAACTCTGAAGAAGCTTTGATTTCTGTAAGAAGTATCGGTGATACCATAGGAATAATATATATTTTTGCAGTTTGGTACACAGCAGTATATTCAACAGTATTTTATATTAAAAAATAAAACAAACAAAAGCAGGCAAGGCAATTTAGATAATCATTTCACTAACTATAGTTAACTGTTTGCGTTATATTAAATTTTAATCAAACACAGAAAACATTTATCAGAATGCACTAGAGCGATAACTTACCTTCATCACGTTGCAAAAATATATTAAATTTTAACCATCCATTGCATCCATGTTTCATGTTCATAGAAAATCATGTTACTCGTTCGGCCAATGATCTGTGGTTACTCGTACATGTTTTAACCTCAGATTTTTAATTATTTATTAGTTTCTTTATACTGGCAACTTTGCTTTTTTTTAAATTGTGACAGTTTTCTGTATGCTAATTTTTCTCAAGTAGTAGTGCTTTTCCAAATGACCGTAAGATGACGCTCGAGATCGCGATGTTAAGGTACCTATCCTTTAATCGCTTATTTATTTAGTCATATGGTGTGACAGTGACTGTTGTACACAAAATATATAAGATAATATAACAATATAACTGGGTTGTAGACTATTCAACTGAGTAGTGAATAGTACCTGCGATTTAAATATTTTATATAGATACTCTACAGGTCGTAACATATAGTGCAATAAATAATAGAAAGAAAAAAATATATTTTGTGACAAAAAAATATGATTTTGCCCCCTTCCTGCATATAAGGTAACTTTTTTATACTATTTGTTTAAAATGCTTAATCTTTGTTTCTATTTTCAGTTTGTTTTAACAGAAATCAACACTGTTAATGTTTTTTATCGTACTTGCCTACGTATATTTTATAAAAAAAATTCTCTAGCTACTTGCTAGTACCTTAAAAACAATTCTTGCAACTAATGACACAAATCAACAGCCTATAAACAAAGAAAGGCGGTGAAAATATTTTTGTCTCCTATTTTAAGAACAGCTACATTTTTTTGTGTGTCTCCTTGATAGAAGAAAATGTTTATTTAATTTCTGTCAATTTTTTATTATAGTATTTCAGATTCAAATTAAAAATAATTTTTTGGCACCCTCTTTAAGAGGTTGTATCTTCACGGGGATGTTCAGATGTTTATATGAAAGACTCCTTATTTTTCTACAAGGAATCACCTCCTTAATTTTTTGCACTTTTTTATTTGTATCTTTTAATTCTAAAATATTATTAAATGTTTAAAATTTCTATTAAGTTAATAGATAGGTTAGATACATAAAAAGACCAATTAAAATTTAAAATCTTTGCACTTAATTCTGAAACATCCTATATAAACTTTTTTTATGTATATACAGTGTGCCACATAATATTCTATGTATATGGAGTTACCATAGATTCATAGGGTTAAAATAACATGAGATTTAACCATCGTCTTCTAAATCGCAGCACCTGAGCTTTATCTCGTCTGTTCCATTTCCCTTGCGTGGCAGCGCACTTGTGACGTAGTTGTGAATTGTTTGTATAAACAATTTGACGTTTCTTAAAAATTATAACAAATTTCAAATACCTATCTGTTGATTTGTAACTCTGGTTACGAATCAATTGTGTTTATGTGAAAGTAAAGGAGCTGTCCATTATTAATATGTATCTATGTACCCAGTTTTATTAAAAATGTAAAATTTTTAGACAGCATTGAATAATATGTTTCATAGCACCTTATTGTGTGGAGTATAGGAATGGTATGAGCATAAAGTTTTAAAATACCTAGTAGATAAAAAAATACATACATTTAAGGTGCTTTTGTAGTGCAAACATGCATAATTAAATAATATAAGTGCCACATTATAAATATTGCGAAATAACATATGCTCTGCACTCATTTCATTAGTGTTTATTAAATTAGTAAATGGTTACTTGTTTCATGTTTGCAACTTCTCAGAATACAGTGATATCTGTCTTCTATCTTATTATTAGGATTGACCTATCCTCGAAGCTATGAAATAATATATTTTGTCCCATATTTTGCTAAGTGGGTATTGCTTCGATATATTAAGAAAACTTACTCAAATTTTGGTTCATGCTTATTTTTTTAACTTCAAGAGTAGAGGAGCAGAATATTAGCTCTCACTATTATGAGTTATTTTTTGTTTATGCTACAAAAACAAGCCTAAACCAGTTTCCAGATAGTGGTTCAATTTATCAAAATTTTCTAGTGGTGCATAATTATCAAGTTTTCTATAAATAAGAGGAAAATTAAAAACTTGACACACATCACACATGCAACATAGGTTTAAATAAATTATAAAATATTAGGACAAAATATATTATGGTTTTGATCAATTTAAATAAAAATTATTTATATGTAACTTGAAAGTTATCTAAAACCCTCAACTCAATTATCATCTGTTGTTATTCTTCTTATCTTACATTTCCCATTATCTCTTTTGAGTGACCATTTATAAAATTTGTATCATGATTTTATACAAAAGTTGACACAAAAGTTTTTGCATTTAATTTCTTTGTTTTGAATTCTATAAATGTTTGCATTTCTATACTTTTAGTGATTAATTTATAATTCTCACTAATTAAGCCAGGGTTGCCAGATGGGGATAATTTAAATATATTTGGAATTGAATCTAGTCCTAGCCCCATCAAAAATTTGAATTCAAGAAAACAAAAAAATATGAATTAAATAATTTCTAATAGTAGTAGTAAAAGTAAGTGTTTATTGCACGCGACGTGAAATTGTCCAACGAGGCCGTTAGGCCAAGTAGGACAATTATGTACCCTATTTTTCCTGATATTTTTAAATCACTCCATATAAATAGGCAGCTTTTTTTTAGATTGTTATTACAACTTTGTTATCACTGTCCGCAGGAACATTACTAAATATAGTAAGTTATTTTAAATTGTGTCTCGTGACATATTTTAGAATTTTTAATAGTAAATATTCATATTTGAATGACATTAAGCTTCAGTTTGACTTATTGTGTGAAGTAAAAGAAAAGCATAATCCTGACTAGGTTGATATTGAGTAACCATTACTAATTGTTATAATTAAGCATTTTAGAATATTCTCTTTCCTTTTGTGATAAAAAAAAACTGTAATTAACAAGAATTTCTTTTGGTTAGTTCAAGTGTGAAAATTAGTGAAAGTTTTGATGATGCTCCATTTAAAATTATGTAAAGAGTTGCAACATTTGTGGTGTTATTGAATTGATTATTCAGTTTTTAACAAGAAAGTTTCTAAATTTTATTTACATAGATTAATTTATAGATTCTGAGTAAAAAAGACGAAATATATTTTAATTCTGACTTGTTTAAATAATAATTAGCGATTATTACATTTAAAAGATGTTTATACAATTTTTTTTTTCAACAAGAAAATTTCTGAACAAAATATTTCTAAATGTAAATGACTTTTATAAATATTATGTTTAAGTGGGAGAAATCAAAATTTAGGGTATCATTTATTCCATGTTCAAGTAAATTTAGTTGAGACAAAATCAAAGCTAAGTCATAGTATATAGGAACTAAAAAAGACTGAAGCAGTGTACATACTTTGTCTTTTTAAAATGTGTGATATATATTAATTTTTCATTAAAATATAGCTTCTATGCTTTTATAAATTTTTTATAAGTCTTATGTAGTACATTATCTGTATAAACAACTTTTTTTTGTTTATTAGATATCTACAGAATTATCTCATATATCGAAGTGTTTTGTATTTTTATTCAGTCTAGTTATTTTAATTTGCACAAAATACCAGTCATTTTATCAGTAATTGTTCAGCTGATATTTTAAGTGCTTGTGCATTTGATTTATTTAAATGCTTTTTGTATTATGTATATCCTTGGTTTTGAAGAGTTTTGGGATATATTATTAAACATTTATTGTGAATCTTGAAAGTCCCTGTAATACTACCGAACAGTATTTAATATGACTTTATTTAAATACTGCTTGCTCTTATTTTGTCCACAAATAGTATAGTTACTGGTTAAAAAAATTATGAAATTCGATTCCCTTATCCATTTGTTAAGTTCTCTCAATTTTTGCTAATTTAATGGTGAATGACAAAAAGAGAATAAATCAATATTTTGAGAAAATAAGGATAAGTTTACTTATACTTATACAGCACATATGTGCATTCTCGTATCTCAGCATAAGGGAAGCCTAAATACTGCTTAACCTTAGGAGACGTCCAATAACTCTAATAAGAAAATAAAACTAAGTATTACATTATAACTATGTTCTAAAAATTATTTATTTTATACAATTAAAAAATGTTAAGAGATAGAGAGAAATTTCATTCAATTTATAATTTAATTGTGGATTAAAATATTCAGTAGTATACTTACATGGTAACTCCACTAACGGCAAATTAAAAAAAAAATTTCCACAGTTAACTTTTTTCTATGTCGATTGTGACAGTGTTTCGTGAGACACCCTGTATATTAATAATTTTCGTTTCGTAGATAATTTAAAAGAAATATAGTTTTGAATGATTCATGGGTCATTATGTGACTAATTTGCTATACAAAGTGCAGCATATAAATGTTTATATTTGATTTGTTAGAACATCTATCAGTTCATAAATCACATTAGCAGTATCAGTTTGTAATTGATAAGTTATTTTACTAAGTACAAAGCCTGTACTGTATTAATTGGGTATGTGTTGCCTTTTTAAATTAATAAAAGTTATATTAACTGTTTCCATTTCAGATAAATATGGGATGTTGCACAACAAATTGTCAAAAATGGACAACATTCTCTTTGGCTGGAGTTTTGTTATTATTAGGTATTTTAATGGCAGTACTGTGGGATGGACTTTTCCATAAAATAGTTAATTATGTAAGTATACACAGTTTTTCAATTAGTGTTAACATGTATTATAGCTAAATTTCAAGAATAACATAAAAACAAGAGTCTGATTCAAATCATGTAGTATTAACATAACTCGGTTGAACATTGAAAATTACTTACTATCATTAATAAAATATACTGTCATAGACATTGAGAAGTTAATTTTAACACCCTTTGCTAAATATATTTTTGTTCCGCATGGTGTCTGTGAATGGTAATAAATTAGGCATATGATATATTTCTATTAAGATATGTGACTGTGTATTTCTACATGTGCTTGGTCATAAAAAAAATACATGTCATGTATTCAGTACCTACTTGTATATTCCTGAGCTAATTTTTAAAATAGTTTGACTATGACTACCAATCCAATTTACACACTCTTTGTGACAGTTGATAACCCAGAAAAATGCAATAAGTATCTAGTTAATAACAACTAAATTTTTATGATATTTATTTGTATAAATCACAACTTGATTTATGAAAAGTATTATTATAAATTTTAATTGGTTTAACACATTAATAGTGATTTTGTGTTCTGCTCTCCATTACAATGCCTCATAGTGTATAATATTGGGCAAGAGAATAAATTTTGGGTAAATCAAAGTTAGAATTCTGCTACACAATAGTTGCAAGTGCGATTTAATCCTATTTATTTGATTTGAAAAAATTATTTCAGATTTGTATTCAGTACTACCCCTAAATTGACATTTTCTATCTGTCTTTAAATACCAACTTAGCGGAACGGTTTCGCCTCCAGAGTTCAGTTTCTGTTCAGAAGCAGAACGTGAGTGACAGAAACGTCAAAGTAAAGATTTGACAGTTGGGAATTATTTGAAGTATGTTTATTGTGTAATCAAGTAGTGACAGTAAAGTTTGTTTTTCTACGAAACGTATTTTAAAGCTGTCAACGGAGAGGTTACAATATATTATTTTTGGAAAATGACTAACCATTGCCATTTTTACAATCTTCTGAAAGATCACCATAATTAAATTTGATATATTGGCAACCCTGCAACGTAGTAGAGCAGCACACCTGTGACAAAGCAGAATACAGTTTGCTTCAAGAGTACGCTTGATGACGCACGTACCTGAGCACAGGGCAGGTAAAAGATATACCAAAATATTCAAGTGGCTTCATTTAATCAATTTACCCCAACACTATTGATATTTAAACACAAATACGAAAAGTAACTAGATATCCCTAAAATTACCCAAACTATAATATTTGTGTAAAAACTATTTTACAATACAAAAGTTTTGAGTCAACTTGGTCAAGTTTCTGGACTCAAGTTTCTTGTCGAATAACTTTAGGGCCTTTGTTTCAAAAAGCATAGATGTAAAAGTTAAATAGATAGATGTATTAATCTCTTTGTATCAAATATATGACATAAGACAGGTTATTGTACAAACATTAAAATTGGTCATAAACAAATATTACAAATTACAGAAAAATCACCAGTAAAGCAAAAACATACAACAATTAACATTGATAATAAAAAAATAAAAAGCAGATACACAATATGTAGCAGAATGGTGTGAAAGTGAGTTACCTACCAACTCTTGATAAAATCATCCAGCGAATAAAAGCAGTTTTGTATCAGAAAGGTTTTAAATTATAGAAATAACCTCTAGCATAGAAGGGTGATTTATTATACTAGGAATTCATCCTGTTTAACTTACTTAGATGAGCATTACATTTAATTCGAGTACTATACTTGTGGAATTTTCCTCTATGTTGGAATAGTTAGATCAGTAGGTTGTAAAGGTAATTACATGGGCAAGTGAAGATGTAACGCTTGAATGTCTACATGACATATTAAATTAAAGTAAAGATTAAATAAATAAATCAGATAAATCGCTTCTGTAGTAATAAACACACATTTCATCTCTGTTGCCCTCCCCATACTGTCACACAACATTCGATCATTGAATGGATCACAGCGTAGTACAATTCTATTAAGTGATATCTATGCAAGTCGTAGTTTCATGTATTCATGGTGTAGTACATCTTGTTTAGTCTGTCACATAAGTATTCATTATGTTCATCAAAGGCTAATTTTGAGTCCAGCCAAATTTCCAGAAATTTTGTACTATTGGATGATAGAATATCATTACTATCAGTTTTGAAATTTAGATTATTATTGGGTTTAAGTGGTGATGTAAACTTAACAAATATTGTGTTCTGTTGGTTGATAAGATGATTATTATTACACCAGCTGATAATAGAGCTCTTCAAGGCTGTGTGCATTCACTACAATAGTTGTATCATCTACATAGATAAACACAAGTCCATTCCTAATATTCAATGGCATGACATTTATGTAAAGTAGGAATAAAAGAGGGCCAAGTACGCTACCTCGACGAGTCCCCAAGGATATATTAAATTCATTAGAGTCATCTTCTACTTGTACTCTTAAAAATCGATCTGTCATGTATGATTTAATCCAGGATTGAACTGGATTCCTTATAATTGATTCCAATTTTATTTTAGGTATTTAAGTTGATGGTATCAGAGGTTCGTGTCAGATTAAACAAAATTCCTACTGTGTATTTTATTTTGGTTTATTGAACGTACTAACTAGCTCAATGGTAGCAGTTTCAATGGAAAAGTTCAGACGAAAGCTGTGTTCATCTAAGTTTCATAAACATACTAACTTACTAACAGCGCATTCATATATGTATCTAACAGTGCGCGACCTTGAACGATAGGGATAGCTTCAATACACCTTCAAATAAATCTCAACACTGGCCTCTAGTTGCCATCAACTATCTCTTTTTCTACCACAACGCGATCGCCCGTCGCGAAGCCTCGGCACTCTCGGCAGTAATCGGAAATAGACAAACAAAAACATATACCATTTGCCATTTGTATTGTAATCTATGATCTGTCATTTCGCGGGATTCTGTGATAACAGGTGTTTTTATGTAATTTAAAAGTGTTTTTTAAGAATTTGTGTTTGCAAAGCAATCTTTTACATTTTACTGGTACGTATTTAAAACTATTTAAAAAATGAGTGCTCAAAGTGACAATAACAGCTTCTCTAGTTGCATGAACGCTGTAGATTATTTGCTATTAAAAGGATTTCATACTCTCAGTTACGATGAAAAGCTGATAATTAAACAAAAATCTAGACCAACACCTTCTTTGCCGTCTTTAGTTGTAATAGGTGAGAAACAAAATAGGGGATTTAACAATAATAATTATAACAAAAACGACTGGTTAACCGCATTAATCATTAAATAAATTATACTGCTGGCAATGTTTGTTATTTACTAATGATAAATTATTCGTTTGTGGCAGGGTGGGTTTTAATAATTTGCAAAATATAACACGAGATCTCGAAAGGCATGAAAAATCTCAAGAACATATTTCATCGCGTATTAAATTTGAAATGCTGGGTAAACGTAATATTGTAAATGCTTTAGATTCTGCTCACAAAATATAAATACAAAATTATAATGATAAGGTTCGTGAAAATAGAGATATTTTACATAGATTAATCGATGTAGTAATATTTTTATCGTCTCAAGAAATTTCTTTTCGCGGTCATGATGAAAAAGCGGATTCTTCTAATCAGGGAAACTTTAAGTTAATAAATTTATTAGAAATTTACGATTCTCATTTGCAAAATTTCTTAGATAATGCCACTGTTTTTTCGGGAACCTCTAAAACTATTCAAAATGATCTAATTGATTGGTTCCATTGTCAAAGGTAAAATTTATGAAGAATTAAACAATTGTGACTTTTTTTCCTGGCAAGTAGATGAAACCACAGATATTACCTGTAAGTCTCAGCTATCAGTAATTTTTAGATATGTAATACATGGAGAAGTTGTTGAAAGATTTGTTGGATTTTATGACGTAACAAGTGGAAGAGATGCGGACAGTGTATTTACATTAGGTACTAATTAATGAATTTGGCAAATTTGACTTAAAGAAATGTAACGTGTGTATGGCACTACCTCAAAGGTGGGTGAGGAAATGTGCCAATGTGATTGTAAAACGATAGTTTGAGGATTTTCGTTTCAAGTCTGCTCTACTGAAAACATAACGAGCCGCCACTGGTATGCAATTAAACTGTTATACATACAGTTTCCAGTATCTTTGAGAAACGGCTGTGGAAGCAAATCATTCTGTAGTTTTCTAAGCTGTGTGGATCCCCTTTTTTGAATACAGATATAACTTTTGTAACTTTTAGTTTATTACTAACCCTGGATATACTCGTAGATAGGTTTGTTATAAATGCTAATCTATCAGAGATTTTGTTAACATATTCCTTGAGTACTAGCTGGAATATCATTAATTCCTGAAGAATACCTCTTTTTTAAACGAAGTATGAATGATTTGATATTATATTTAGTGACTGGTAAGAAAAACATTGTATTTGAATGGCAACCTGTGTTGGTAGTACATGAACCATCTGGAAGGTTTAGTTTAACAAGTCGTCTATGAACCGAGTTAGCAAAGTAGTCTCCAAATTCGTTTGCAATATCTATTTTATTAGTTTTTGTCTATCCATCTTTGTTTAGTGTGATTTTATTCGTCGATTTTACTCTCCCCATTTTTGAACCAGCTGAACTCCGCAATGTTTTGGCTTTATTATTTGAGTTTTCAATTATATTATAGGATTGTCAAGTCTATTCCTTGTCTAGTTTAAATTTTTAAGTTGATTGAGTTCAGAATAAAGCGCATGGTTATTGTGATAATCCATCCAAATAATAATCCCATAATTTCCATTGGAAAACATCTGAAAAAAAAACAATAGAGCACACAGAAAACTTTAACAACAAATCTACGTTGGATGTTACCAAATTCACCATGATCAATAAAATTTGTCCAATTTTTCGATCAGGATCGAAAAGTATATTGTCTTCACTGCGCATGCTGAAGATAAGAAATTTGCAACTTGAGCCAAAATTTTTGGATTAAAATTGCGTTAAAACAACTATAAAATAGGAATTGGCTACAATAGGTATATTGATTTCAATAAATTATGGATTAAGATCATTAATATGAGAGATATCTAGGTACTTTTTGTTCTTGTGTTTAAATACCAATGCAATTGTGTTGATAAATTTATAACCAAATCTTTCAGAAGATTGTTAAAATGGCAAAGGTTAGTCGTTTAAAAAAAAAAATGCTGAAAGCAATTGTGCTTTCATTATTTTTAATTGTTTTAGTTGAAACTAATAAAAAAATAAGTATAAGACTAAAATTTTTGAATTTTTATGGAGGAGCTTTGAGGCTGTTAACAAAACAATTGACTGATAAATTGTTGTAAATATTGAAATGTGTAAAGCAGTCATTAATAAATTGTGAAATTGATTAATTTCTTTATAAATAAATTGTTAATTTATTTTCCAATAAATTGTGTGTAAAACAGCTATTATTAGACCTAGGTCACAGCTTATTCATTACCAGCTACTTGGCATTAAACGTAAAGTGCAAGTGCTGCCTGCTGCGCATTCACAGCAGTCAAATGAGAGAGAAGCCTGCACTCAGAGCTTTAGCCCGCTATTGTGAGTGAGAGAGAAGCCAGATACAAAACGTGAATATTAAGTCAGTGGGATCACAAACTATAAAGGATGCCGCCGGGAGATATATAGCTGGTAATGAACAAGTTCTGTCTAGGTCATTGAAACTGATGTTTTATTATTAATTAGCTTTAAAATTATAATTTAATATTCATACATTAATTGTTTTTTTAGGAACTATCTTTGGCAAATAGTAAAACCAAAGGATATGCCAACTGGAAAGAAACTCCAGTTCCTATGTATTTACAATTTTATCTGTTCAACTGGACCAATCCAGAAGATATAAGTAATGGTACAATTAAACCAAATTTCAGGGAACACGGTCCTTACACTTATTACGAGCATCACATTAGAGAAAATATTACCTTCAATGACAATGGAACTATTACTTTTCAAACTAAGAGAATCTGGAAGTTCTTACCAGAAAAATCTGTAGGATCATTATCAGACAATATAACTACCTTAAATCCTATAGTTGCTGTAAGCTGCATAATTATGTTTTTTAAAATAATTTTTTCATTGTACTTTTTTTAGACTATTGGAAATCTAGTCAGATATAAGCATTATTTAGTGAAAAGAGGAGTGAATTTCTTTCTAAAAGAAAAAAAAGTAAAATTGGCCATTACTAAGACAGTAGACGAATTTATTTTTAAAGGTTATGAAGATCCTATGTTAGATCTTTTACATAAACTAAATATTAGTGGTGTCAATGTGCCTTATACCAAATTTGGATGGTTTGTCGAGGTAAACTTGTAGATTTTCTTTCAGTATCATATTCATAAAATTATAATTAAACTGATCAGAACATATTTGTAATATATTACAGGGTTCTCAGCGTCAGGAAAACCTGAAAAACCTGGAAATGTCAGAGAATTTGAACTTTGTCAGAAACGTCAGGAAATTGCCAATAATCGTCAAAAATCAGCGAAATTTTATTCTAGTAAGGGAAAATGTGTGAACTCAGCTCATGCCGAGTCCAACTTATTTATATAATTAAGGCACCCAGTTGCCTATTTCTGTTTCAATCACACGCACCCGCAGATTGATAGAAAGAAACGGATATATCTGGAGTGTATAGCTGTTTTTTGTAACGAACCGTATTCATCGACTATTTCAAAACGTATTCAATGGTGACATTACTTATGTAATGCACCAAGAAAATGTATAGTTTCAAAACGTAATGTCATCAAATATTTGTTTCTCTTTAACATCACACTCACACTTTTTGATTTTGAACAAAAACAAATAGTTACATGTTCGTATGAGTGACAAGATGCTTTTGTAATGTAATTTAAGATGTCTAAGAATACGTTAAAATTTGCAGAGGTACATACAATAATCCACAACCAATTCCTTTTTAAATGAACAAGATAAGAAGTATAAAAATTTCAACCATTTTAAACATAAAATCTGAAAATTTAAATCACCGATTTTGGAATCTCTACTTTTAGGCAACTGCTACATAGACCAATAGCAAAGCATCCAAAGAGTTCAAACCAGATTCAGTGGACGTTTTAAACACGGTTTAAGCAACCTGTGTGACGACGTCACTGTTTCAATGCGAAAATGTAGTGTTTTGAACCAATTTGAATACATTTCATCGTAAAAAACAGTTTACAACTATCTGCTCAGTAGTGAAATCTATTTTTATCGGTTTTTGTTGTGTCTGTTTATACATATTTCTATTAGATCTTTTATTAAATATTTATATTTGTTAATATTTAACATAATACAATATGTTCAATGACTGAAATACATATTTTTTTATAAAATTAAATATTTACGTATTGGTCAGCGAATGGCCTCATTTATGCATTATCATTTGACTTGTTTTTATTTTAGTTTGTTTTTAAAAATATGAATTTTGTATGCTCTTTGTCAGGAAAACCTGGAAATGTCAGGGAATTTAATTTTGAAAATTGCTGAGAACCCTGTATTAACTGGTTGCAAAAAAAATAAAAATTATTACATGTTGTGCAGTGGCCAACAAAAATCGTTAATTGAAGTTAATGTCTATAATCCAAAAATGCATACTAAAATTTAAAGTGATCAGCAATATTGGCAAATGATAGGGTTTGGTAATGTATGCAGGATGTATTACGCACTTTAAAAATGGAGTATATTTTTGTGCAAATTTTAGTCATTTCTAATATAAACATTTACCATTGGAAATGGTCTGTGAAATACAGTGTGTAGTTTTTCAAAAACAAATTTATCTGTATACCTTCATAGAAGTTTTATATTCTTGTAATTTTCGAATAATTTGTAATTAAAAGGATGCAAATACACCATTTTGGAAACAATTTTCAAATGTACAATTCAAAATTTATCAAGATAGATTAATTTATACTGAAATGGTAAAAACTATGCAAAAAGGCAATTTAATCATAATCACTTTTATTCAAGATATAATTTGTATTTCATAAATTATACAAATGAACATTTTTTGCCATCAGCGGCAAATTTAAAAACCTGACTGTTAATTTTTATCTTCTCATAGAAGATAACAGTTACAAAAAATTGTGTCTTAAACGAATCTATCCATCATCAATAGGTCATCTTCAGATTATTAATATATTTTCTTGAGGAGTAATTCATTTTGCCTAATAGTGATACGTGAATATAATAAGTAATAATTTGAAATATTTTCAGCGAAACGGTAGTGCAGAATATGATGGTGTATATAATATATACAATGGAGAAAATAATATTGAAACACTGGGATTGCTAAATACTTGGAATTATAATAAAACAGTTCCATTTTTAAATGGAAACTGCTCCAAAATTGAAGGAACGACTGGAGAATTATGGTATCCGCCAAAAGACAGATCCACTATTAAGTTGTTTTCCTCTGATCTTTGCAGGTAATTTTTGTTAGCTTAAAATTAATTTGTCTTTTATTGAATGTAATTTTTTGAGTAAGTCTTGTTTAAAACTGAAATTTGTATGTACAGTAATGTCTCGATAAACTGAATGCCAATTTTCAGAATTTTTGATGTTTTACTAATCCCAATTGTCATTTGGTACACGTATTTACAGTGTCAATTTGACAGGACGATGCAATGTCTACGCAGACATTGCAGATAGAGACGTTTTGAATAGTTTAGCTATAAACTGTGCATGGCCTGTAGTGGCTCTGACACAAAAACACATAACTCTAAAAACTTTGTCATAAACAACTCGCATACATTTCAGAATCGAAATTAAAACAGTTCACCTGGGGCTTTAGATTGACATGTCCTATACATCTATTTGTCTTAAAGGATCAATATTATTTATTATTAATTTATTTATTTATTTATCATTGCTGCTACTGAATGTCAAGCTATGTTGGATAAATGTGTTCAAAGAAACTGAACCCACCGCAGACACCAAAACAATAATAAAGCTAATCCTAGACAATTCAATCTCATTATTTGATTCAGAGATAGTAAACAGGATCAATCTCTCGACCAGAATAGCTCTCCAGTTAACAACTTTTTTTGTTTTAAAGAAGATGTTATTATTAAATCAAAAAGACATTGCCCAGAATAATAGATTTGACTTATTGAAAAGTAAAATTGGACTAGAAATTCTCAAGTTCTTAGAAGATAGGAGAACAGCGATAGATATGCAAAATGATTATCAGTTGGTAAAAGAAAGAAGTCTACGATCTTCGGCACTCGTCGAAAGACTCTTTTCTTTTGCGGCATACAGAAACTCTTCACGACGTAATGCTCTTACAAATGAATGGTTTGAGCAACTGATGTTAAGGTAAATGTATTTAATATGTAAGTTTTTTTGTTAGAAAGAAAGAAAGAAATTTATTCATATAGGTACCAGACTTGTACACTACACATAATAAAATATACAATGTACAATCCTATCTGACTAGTCAATTACAATGAAGAAAGAAAAAATACAGAAAATACAAAGCAAAAAAAAAACCAAACACTGAGAATACAATATACTCTCATACTCAGAACATACATTGGACTAACACAACATTTAGAAATTCAAAAATTGAGGAATTCCTCTACACTATAGAATGCATGGTCTGCTAAGAATGATTGGACCCTCTTTCAAAAGCTATTAGTAGTATTAGGTTGTATAATTCCATCTGTATCCATTGTGTTACTGAACTTGTTGAAGCACTTGACTCCAATGTACTTTGGTGAATGTTGACCTATTTCTAGATGTGAAATAGGCTGACAAATATTTGCTTTATTTCTTGTATTATACAAATGTATGTCTTCGTTTCTCTCAAGAGAATGCTGATTCTGTTTTGTGTGTAAGATTATTTGGTAGATAAAAATACTAGGTCTCTGCTTTCTTATAAAGTGGCTTACACAATGTTGCTGGTGGTACATTATACATAGCCCTCAGAATTTTTTTTTGGGCTATGAAAGCTCTATCGAAATGGGGTGATGCACCCCAAAATATTAAGCCATAATGAAAGGTTGACTGTACTAATCCATAATAGAGAAGTTTTAATACATGAAATGATACAGTTTCCCTTAAGTTTCTTGTCATATAACTGTGTTAGTTTTTTAGTTACTGTATTTATATGAGCTTCTCAGGCAAGTTTGGAATCCTAAAAATTTTATAGTTTCCACACATTCAATGGATTTGTTCTCTATATGTAAGTGTAGTTCATGATCAGGTGAAACATTTCTCGGCAGAAAACGCATAAAATGAGTTTTTGTTGCATTCAATGCTAAACCATTTTCCCTATAAGATTGGTCAAACTCTTGAGATGCCCTGTTACTATTTTTTATAAGTTGTTCAATCTGATTATTTGCCATAATAATATTGGTATCATCAGCATATTGTATAATTTTATTTGGGGTTGAACAGAATTTGCCAATATCACTTACAAAGATGATGAAGAATAGAGGGCCAAGTATCGAACCTTGTGGCACTGCCATTGTAGGTTGAAGAGGATCGGATTTAGCATTGTTGTTTATGATGATTTGAGTTCTATTTGATAGATACAATTTTGTCCACTCATAAGGTTTTCCACATATTCTTATTCCATACATTTTCCGCAATAAGAGATTGTGATCACTGTGCTGAGATTATAGAAAAGTCCTAGAGGGTTTTCCTTGTTATGAGTGCTTTGTAAATGAATTCCAAACAGACTTCGATGGCATCAGTTATTGTGGATTTCTTTTTTCTGAATCCATTTTGAACAGCTGGCAACATATTAAAATGTTCAAGGTATTCAACAAGTCTTGAAAACTAAGCTGACTTAAATATTTTTGTAATTTGACTTGGTATACAAATTAGACGATAGTTTTCGATATCTCATAATAAATTGCATTACTGTCTCCTGCTTATCAATTATTTGTACTTTACAATATTCCTCAAAGATTTAAAGGTCCTCATGCCCTCAACATTTTTAGCAAAGTAATTGATACAGTAACTTTTTAGTAATTGAATTACTTTTATTTTAAAGTAGTTAAATTCTTGAGTAATTATACTCTGTTTTTAAACTAAGAAGAGTAAATGAAGAAGTCATATATACACAGGGAAAAGTAACTAGAAAATATAACTAGATCATTTTGGCGGTGAATTGGAAAGAAAAAGAGAAAATAGACAAAAAGCAATACAATTCGTTGCTGAGTTATGAACAGAACTATTTCATTTCATATAGGATTAACTAAGAGGAAGAATAAACACAAAATAATCAACGGAGTGGCAACGTTAATCTTAGCCAAATATAACTGACATTTTAAATGTTAATAGCTGACAGTATTGACATTGACAATAAACATGTGAAGCTGTGTAAACTTAGCGACAAATTACCAATAACAAGCTGTTAAGGGCGAGAAATTTAAATCACTCCTCTTAGTTTAAAAATAAGGTATTATTACTTTTTTTAAAGTAATGGTAATTGGTAATTAATTACTTTTTGAAAGTAACTTGCCCAGCTCTGTTCTTGGTATAGTCACGTTTCTCCTATCTGTGTAATTACAATTTGTTGAATATGTGCAAAAGGAGATTCATTCACACTGTTGGTTTTGTTTTAAATATATTAAACAGCAATAAACCACATATTAATATAGTAAAATAAAATGAAGATCAGAAGGTCACTCAAGTCATTTAAGAAGGAAGAGAGAAGTTGAAACCAGAGCAAAATAAGTCAGACAACATTAACACATTATTTTATTTGGAAATAAAAACTGTATATTTTTTGTTAATAATATAAATTATAATTTTACTTACCCGAGCTAGCTTTTATCTGCACCTTTTTTATGATTAAATATTATGAATTTTATTTTATAAATCTTATGGATTCACTACTATTGATTGATAAATTTGGAAATTCACTTTTATTTGGTCTTATGACTCTATCTCAATGGTAGGTCAAACAGGATTAATATTTATTATTCAGATATTCTTCACTAATAATTTTGATAATTTTAATTTTTTTTTATGAAATGTTCAATGTTAACTAACTCTGTTTTATTTTAAATATCAAAGGTTTAACAACTGGATTGATTGAATCTTTCCTACTCCACCTAAACTGCTCTATCCATAGACATTATAAATCATGGACGCGCCCAAAACCGTTTTCTACCTATACAAATCGTTGATGCTCAGATGTGTGCGACAGAGATAGAGCTAGTCCGGGCAAAAACCCACAGATCAGTGGTCGAAAAAAACAAAAACCGTAAATGACAAGACGTATAACATTTACGGTGACAGACCGACTCCAACATAGTTTATGAGTCTTTAAAAACTATTGCTAATAAACACACTAAACACAACTAAATCACAAAAGGCACACAAATTACATTAACAATATTAACAGGAAAGGTTTTGTCAGGTTATGTTTATATATTTTTCTATCATAGAACATCTGTTTTTGCCCGGACTAGCTTCATCCCTCTTGTACACATCAGGACAGCGGACCTCTCTTTCTAGGGCCGGTCCATGATTTATAAGGTCTATGGCTCTATCTTATAATCTAATAACAATAAATATTACGAAATACAAAGTCGTTACCGAATTAAATCATGGACCGGCCCTAAAAAGAGAGGTCCGCTGTCCTGATGTGTACAAGAGGGATGAAGCTAGTCCGGGCAAAAACAGATGTTCTATGACAGAAAAATATATAAACAACCTGACAAAACGTTTTCTAAATAATTATTAAAACCTTCCTTACAAATTGTTATCAAAATGTAATTATAAATGAGTAAATATCCAATATAAGTCGGTCTATCACACGTCTGTCATTTACAGTTTTTGTTTTTTTTTTGCCCAATGATCTGTGGGTTTTTGCCCGGACTAGCTCTATCTCTGTCGCACACATCTGAGCATCAACGATTTGTATAGGCATAAAACGTCGCCTCCATGATTTATAAGGGATGTATACCTATTACAATATATATATATATAAACAATTTAAAGTAATACTTTGGTAATCCGAATCGTCACCGTTTTAATTAATCCGGATTATCGAGACCACACCATACTTAAGAGTTTTGAAATGTTTCTGAATATGTTTGAGTTAGGTTAGGATTAAAAACACTGATTGTTTTACATATTTTAAAAATAGTGATTTTTAAACAAAATTTTAAAACAAAAATAAGCATTTAAATGACTGATATACCTAAAACAAGGGCTGCTAAAATGCGGGGAGATGACGAGGGACAAATACAACGTGTAATTGAGAAGATTTTTAGTTCTCAGGAATTTATATCTCAATTAATCACTAAAATATCAGAAGTTGTAATCAAATTCATTGAAAATACCCTCAAGGTGCATAATGAAAAGGTGGATCAGTTAAATAAGGAAATGCTGATTATCAACAAAACTATGGATAACCAGGAACAATTTTGCCATCAAAATAACCTAAGAATCTATGGCGTTTGTGAAGAGAGGAATGAACATTTGTCAGAGAAAGTGGCCACCATAATTGAAAGAAAAATGGACATTAAACTTAACGAAAATGATATCGATTATTGCTACAGACTTAGGAATAAAGAAGGGACAAATAGGTCAATAATGATGAAATTTTGCAGAAATGAGGTAAAGCGAGAAGTTTATAAAAATAAAAGTAAACTAAAGGGTACCCAAATTGTCTTAAAAGAAGATCTAACAAGGAGAAGGGTAGAAGTATTTAAACGGGCTTGTCACAAATTTGGACCACAAAATGTTTGGAGTTCCAATGGGAAAATTTGCTGCAAAGTTAACAACCAACTGTTTAAATTTGTTACATTGTCAGACCTAGATGAAATTACAAAGGTACAATAATGCTGTGAGGTCACCTAAATTAAAATATATTGGTATATCACCAATACTTTCCAAGAAGTTTTTGCTATTTTTTGCATTAATTCTTATCTGAATTTTTTTGTTCTTAGTATTCTAATTTTAAATTCTTATTATAAGTTGCTTTCTTTTCTGTGTATTAAAATGAATGATAAAAAATTGTATTAAAGTAGGACATGTTATTGTTAGATCTATTCTTCCAAAGATAATAAAAATAAGAAATGTTTTGAACGATTATAAATATGATATTTTAGCTATTTCAGAAACTTGATTGACCCATAATATTTATGATAATTATATACATATTGATGGATATAATATTGTTAGGAAGGATCGCTTAGGCAGAGCAGGGGGTGTTTGTTTTTATGTATCAAATAGGTTAAATTTTAAGATTATTGAAAGTAATAATAACATTGAACAGTTATGGATTTCAGTTCGGATTTTGAATGATGAGGATATATACGGGGTAGTTTATAGGCCACACGATACAGAATATAGATATTTTCTTTCAAATTTGGAAGATTCTGTTTTCAAATACACTCCTCAGTGTAGACGACTTACAATTTTAGGTGATCTAAATATAGACATGATAAAGATATATAGTCCTGATACTATGTGCCTAAATTCATTACTAGAGACTTAGGAATTAACACAACTTATTGATAAACCTACTAGAATTGCAAAAGACACTGCGTCGCTTTTAGACTTAGTAATCGTTTCGGATGATTCAAATGTTTTAAATTTTGGGGACAAAAGAATTATTTATAGCTGATCATGAGTTGGTATTTTATGAATTCGGGGTGGATAATAGTTTAGCGTCACAATTTGTTACTTATTGTGATTTTAGAAATTTTAACTTAAATCGGTTTACAGCTGATCTAGAAAATGTTCCTTTTCATTCAATATATGATATTAACCAAGTAGAGGATAAAGTTCAATATTTTAATAATAATTGTATACTTAATTTGTTTGATAATCATGCACCTTTAAAAACTGTTAAAATATCTAAACACACTTAAACCATGGTTGACTGATAACATTAGACGTCTTTTAGCACTTAGAAACAAAGCCAAAAATAGATTTTAAAAATCTAGATTAGCATCTCACTGGGATTATTATAAACAAATTAGAAACTACACAGAGATAGCAATAAAAAGTGAAAAAAGGGCCTATTTCAATTCAAAGTTTGCTGCAAACGATTCTAAGAGTATTTGGAAGGAACTTAGGTCTTTGAATTTAAATAAACATAAGCATAGTGTATTGCCTGCACAGCTTAATGAACCTAATTTGATTAACGATTTTCTGTTAAATAGCGTACCAAAATCAAATTGTGCAAGTAAAGATTTACTAAATTGTTATAAAAATAATACTTTTAAAAATATTCCAAATAATTTGGATTTCACCTTGGTAGATGATGCAACTATCTTAAAAATTCTTAATAATATTAAAACAAATGCTGTTGGTTGTGACGGTATAAATCTTGTTATGTTAAAATATTGTGGAGAATTTGTTATCCCATATATTAGACATATAATAAATAGTTGTCTATTATCAAATACTTTTCCTTCTCAATGGAAACAAGCTTACGTGCTTCCTATTCCTAAAATTTCGAATCCAAAATCTGCTAAAGATTTACGCCCAATCAGTATATTACCAACCTTATCTAAAATCTTGGAAAGAGTAATATATCTCCAGTTAATTGAACATTTAGGAAAATATAGTATTATTCCGTCACATCAATCTGGTTTTAGGCAGCATCATAGTTGTACCACAGCTTTATTAAAAGTAACAGATGATATTTTAAAGGCATCAGATGAAAATAAAATGAGTGTGTTGATATTGTTAGATTTTACCAAGGCTTTTGACACACTGCAACATCCTATTCTTAAAGCTATTTTTCATTATATTGGACTGAGTACAAATGCAGTCAAGTTGTTATCAAATTATATGGAAAATCGTTCTCAAAAAGTAAAAATTGAAAACAAATTCTCAGATGAACATATTCTGGATGTTGGGGTACCTCAAGGATCAATTTTAGGACCGTTATTCTTTTGTATTTACACTATGAATATTTGTAATGATCTGAAATATTGCAGTTCACATATGTATGCCGACGATACACAACTCTACTTAACATTTAATAAAAATAATCTTGACGAAGCTGTAGCCATTAATTCAGACCTCAAACTTATAGAAATCATTTCTAAAGAACTTTCTTTATTTATTAATCCTAATAAATCTAAATTAATATTATTCGGTACTAAAAAAAATATTCCTCTAATCTCTAATGACTTTCAAATTAAAGTGAATGATACAAACATTCCAGTTGTACAAAGTTCATGTAACTTGAGATTAATATTTGATAATTCATTTCGATTTTCTGCACATATCAATAAGTGTATACAAAAATCTTATTCTGCTTTAAAATTGCTTTATCCACACAGAAATTATTTATCAGTAAAAATTAAAACGTTATTATGTGAAACCCTTGTTTTATCAAATTTCCTATTCTGTGCGCCTGTTTATTATCCATGCCTGGATGTTCAAACAAAAAACAGAATACAGAAAACTCAGAACTCATGTATCAGGTATATATTTGGAATAAGACGTAGAGAACACATTTCTCATAAACTTAAAAATCTAAATTGGTTAAATATAAATAATCGCTTACGGCTGCAGACTATATGTCTTTATCATCAAATAATTTCTACAAAAATTCCTAAATATCTTTATGAAAAAATTTGTTTTCATTCAGATGTAGGTACATATGTAATATTAAAACCAAAAAATGTTTCCATTTGTTACTGCCATCTCATAAATCTAGCCTCTACGAACGATCCTTCTCTTTTAGCATTGCTAAACTTTACAATGCAGTCCCTGAAAATTGTAAATTAATGTCTATGGTCCAATTTAAAAAGAATATGACAACTTTTCTATTTAATAATCAGTAGAACATTTTATTGGTTTTGGAAGATAGGAACAAAGATAATGTAAATTTATTTTATTAATTTTTATTTGGTACACAGTAGTTTTAAGATTATAGTTAAATATAGATTAGGCACTGTACGTTATCGGCATTTTTATATTTTACTTTTAACTAGGTTAGGCTGTATTAATCCGGGGGGCAGTACTAGTTGCTGCTTGCTTGAACACAGCCTAGTGGTTTTCCTTAGTTTGTATTATCTCTATACTAAATGTAAACAAATGTACATGTGATGGGAAAATAAATGCAATATTATTATTATTAAATACCCTACTTTCAAAAAATTAGTCTCTTCTGCTTAAAAACAAAATTATTATTTTATGAACGTTTAATATTATATTTCAGCTCAATAGAGTTAAAGAGAGTTGATAAATATACAACCTACGGCATTGAAGGGATCAAATATGGGGGCTCTCAGAAAATTTTTGACAATGGTACTATATATCCAGAGATGAAATGTTTTATTCCAGAAGGAGTTCAACTACCGTCAGGTGTTAGAAATGTTTCCTCATGCAAGTATGATTTTTTTTAAATTTAATTTACATCATAAAATTTGCATTTTTTTATATGTTTTTATTTCTTTCAACTAAATTTGCTATTAAGTGTGACGTGATCCCAATTTTCAGATTTAATTGTGCAAAACCGTTTTTTATTTGGTGTATAAAAAAGAAACGTGCTTTGTGCTACTTAATATGATTTTGTTAATAGTTTAGTATTCAAAAAAAAACAAAAACGTTTTGCATTTTTTAATTAAATCCAAACATTATTTTCAAATTGGACACTCTTTTAGTCAGGGCAAAACATTTTACTCATCTTATCTGTAACGTAAAGAACAAGTACAGAAAAAAATGCAAATGCAGTCTTATGCAAGACTTAGTGTGCATTCATATTGACAACACTCGAGCGATGATCGAGCTTTGCCCGATGCTGCTTTTGCGATGTCATTACATGCAGTTTTCATATTCAAAATGGTTAAGGTAACAACCATTTTGACACCGAAGTCATCACGTCTTTCTGGTTCAAAAGCTAAGAAAATAACAAATGATGCTTAACCAATTTGAACATAAAAACTACGTCGATGACATCACAAAAATGACATCGCGCATAGCTCGTCGCTCAGCGATGTCAATATAAACATACTCTTAGGACAATGATAGACTCAGCAATTTATGGGATATGGCACACATTAGTTTTCAGATATAGCAGCGAAAAACGAGGTAGTGACAGCAACGGTGTGTGTTTTGGTTTATCTAGCACTTGGTATAGTCTGTTTATATTCACCCGTAGAATGCCGTCCTTTTAGATGGCGATGGCCTACCACCATCCACTTACAAATGATGTGCACTCCGCGATTATCACACAACACATAATACACTGCACTATTTACATACACTACTGGTTATTAGCACTGTCACTATAACAGTCACACGTTAACACTTATCATCTCCTAATAGGCCTGTTCGTAGAACAGTTGAAAATAGTTTCTAAC
Source organism: Monochamus saltuarius (assembly GCA_025584915.1). NCBI lineage: Eukaryota > Metazoa > Arthropoda > Insecta > Coleoptera > Cerambycidae > Monochamus > Monochamus saltuarius. The sequence goes on from CM046724.1 coordinate 34,153,969, forward strand.
CGTCAGATGCACGTGCATTGCATTTGTAATGCCCACATAAGTTTGAAAATGCTTTGTGTTAGATGCAGAGCGCATGCTTCTGATAGTTGGAAACTGATTCTGGTGTACTATGAACAAAGCTATTATAGGATGCATTATCCATACAACCGTGGCAGCACCAGGTTCCAATGTCAAATTTTTGTCATCGTATGGCCTTCATTTATCTATGTTTTGTCATTGTATATATAATATATAAGTATATAAAATATATTCCTCAATTCAGATGTCGACCTTCTCATATTTGTCTTAAGTTCTTCGCCATACCACTATTTCGTTTTTTTTCTATCAGCATATTCTGCGATATAGCAACTTGAATTTTTTATTGGTGGAAGCTCATTTTTAAAATGCTATCCATGAATTGTTTGCGTATTTTATATTATCAGCCTGTATCTTCTTCCGTCTGTAAATTTCCAATAGTTTTTGTTTCGCAGTTGTAGATTGTTTTTTGCCATTCTTTATTGCATGATATACACTACTCACAAATACTCTTGTTAATGAATTAAATATTTGAACTGCATCACTCACACTCATATTTTGGTCTTGAACCCTAATTTCTACATACAATTTTTTTATCATCCGATATGTGTACGATTTTGAGAATGCTGTAGAGCTTAAATTATTCTTAAAAACATAAATACAAAATCACAAAAAATGTATTACAATCACAGTGTAATTAGCGGAAAGATATACACGAAATTTTCCCACGTAGACACCTATGGTAGTGCCAATAGAAATTGAGCATTCTGATGCATATTGCTGCAGCAGAAGCTGTATAATCGGATATGCTCTGCGAGGTATGCGGCACTTAAATTTTAAACAGTAAATGTATGGGCTGCATGTATTTTATCTTTGTGTTAACTGCTTTAAATGGCCTCTATTATTCTGAACCTCATCCCTAAAATCGATCAATAAATTAGAACATATACTAAATCCACAATTTATTAATCAATCTATTGAAATGAATAAATTGTAGTCCAATTTGTGTTTTACACTTCTTAAAATAAATTGAAGATCAACTTGTTTATTTTATTTGTCAATAAATTGATATGTGTAAAACAGGTATTAAAGATGCTAAGGCTGTGTTTCAATATTGTCACTCAGTAAATTCGTCCGATAAAGAGTGACAACAAAATTACATTTTTAAAACAAAAGAATACAAAGCTAATAATTTATTTAATTCCAATTATATTATCATTCTCTGTACTGTCTATGAGTCTCTTTGAATATTGTTATCGTTATTTTCATTGTAATATATAAATAAGTATTTATATAATATTAATAAATAATATGTGACTATACAGGGTGTCCAGAAACTCTCTGACAAACGAAGACCGGAGATTCCTCAGATAATTTTAAGACAATTTAACCCAATTCACCTAGTCGAAAATGCTTCCTAAGGAACTAGAGCTCTTTGAAGATGGCGCCTTGTAAATAGTTTTGTTTAAATACCTCCAGAACGCTTCTACTTAGAAAAACAAAAACTGGTATGCTTGTTTAGCCTTCAGAGATGAATCGATTCCATCAATTGCGAATTTCTAGTACCGGTCATAGGCGTCCGTTTTGGGTAGGTCAACGGTTATTTTAACGCATAACTTTTTTGTCTTTAACTTTTAAGCATTTGTGACACTAGATTATTAAATTTTCAGGTATTCTAGTACTAAAAGGTACTCTTACTTTAAGTCATTAGGATACACCGTTTTCTAGAAAAATGGATTTGAAAATTTTTCGTTTTTTTCGTCATTAAAGTTTAAAAATTTTAGTTAGATTTTTAAAAACAAAGTATTTATTACAATGGAACGAAAGTAACAAAAAAAAGTATCAAAGGTAGATAGTTACAAAAGATGCTCGATGTGATGACCATTAGTCTCTATGCATAAATTTACCCTTTTGCTTAGAAAACGCCGAATTCTTGCAAAAATTTTCAAATCCATTTTTCTAGAAAACGGTGTATCCTAATGACTTAAAGTAAGAGTACCTTTTAGTACTAGAATACCTGAAAATTTAATAATCTAGTGTCACAAATGCATAAAAGTTAAAGTACTAGAAATTCGCAATTGATGGAATCGATTCATCTCTGAAGGCTAAACAAGCATACCAGTTTTTGTTTTTCTAAGTAGAAGCGTTCTGGAGGTATTTAAACAAAACTATTTACAAGGCGCCATCTTCAAAGAGCTCTAGTTCCTTAGGAAGCATTTTCGACTAGGTGAATTGGGTTAAATTGTCTTAAAATTATCTGAGGAATATTGTCAGAGAGTTTCTGTGACACCCTATATAATCTTATTCTAAAACAACGTAAAATGTATCTAGTTGTTTAAATCTGTCTAAATCTAACTTAATTGTGCTACTGCGCATATCGGGTGTTATTTACCTACCGTCTTGGGATGGGGAAAAAGTTGTACATTCAGCAATTTTTATCCATAATATTGAAACAACTGAATTTAAAGTCGGTTAAATTAACCAAAACGCTAACGAGTAATTGGTTGCATGTTCAGTGAAATAATTAAAAGCGCCCTAGGTGTTATAAGGTTTGTTCCAACACAGCAAGAATTGATTCAAATCCGTCCACAACTAGTTAGTCAATTCAGTTGTTAATATACTCTCGGCGAATACGACGTAAGACGGTGTTGGTCAAACATTTCTCACGATTCTGAACCAGTTCTCGACGGCTGTTGGAACAGACCTATACTTAACATAACAATTGACAAAGAGGTTAGGTGAACACTAAATGAGTAATTTAGACATTAGGCAATTTTCTAGATGCGTACTATACCATATTATATTAGTTGTAGTTACTTGACGTCATAGTTACAACTTGACAGATTTATTTGTTTTTTTTTTTAGATTACTTTAGATGTTTGTTAGATATAAGTAGTAAGATTTACATCAGTCTGAGTAGGTATATTATTTTATGTACTCCTCGTACAAAAAAAAATATATTAGAGATTGTGATTTTAGTGGAAGATATATTTTTTAATTTAGATTTTTGCTTAATATAAGTTATATAAATTTGTTGGCATTACTATTAGATTATGAACATTTTCTAGGTTATTTCTTCATAAAAAGATTTTTACTTAGAATGTGATTTCTGTATAATAAAAATAGTCTAAGAGCCAGTGGCCGGCAACCTATAAGTAAATGATTATACCTGAAATTTTGCACAGTGAGTCTCTTATCAATCTAACTTATCAATCATGAGGTGATGACTCGCTAAGCCCGGCGAGGCCGACCCAACTGTTACTCAGGTGCGAGAAGTATGAAAATTTAACCAACTTTGTTATTAAATTAACAAAAATGCCGTTTGAAAATTTTAAAATTTCAGATCTAACAAATTAGGCATTTATTTTTATTATATTTAGCAGCTTTTTATATTAAAATAATATAAGTAACAAATAACCTCTATTTCTGGCACAGGTTCTGAGATTTGGTGATGTCGATTACAATGCTTGACATTTCTGACAGATTTTTAACGTCAAAAATCAGATTTAATCAAATACTTTTCAAATTTATAATTTTTGCCAATTTCACAAGTGTCTGCCATGACTTTAGAAGCACGGTAATCGTCTGTCTTTGTTATTTTTATATAATAATAATTGTATATTTTAAAATTTTCTAACGGCAGCTTTGTTAATTTAATAACGAAGTTGGTTACATTTTCATACTTCTCGCACCTGAGTAACTCTTGAGTCGGCCTCGCCGGGCTTAGCGAGTCCCCACATCATGAGTGATAGGTATAAGAGACTCACTGTGCAAAATTTCAGGTATAATCATTTACTTATAAACTTATATGATAAATAGAGCACTCAGAGCAGGATAATCAATTGATTTTATTTTATATTATATTCAAAATTTACACATAAAAATGTATCACTACAGAATTCAAAATCCCAGAATCATTAAATTTTACTCCTGTAACTAAGAGGAGTTTTTCAAATTTCTCGCGTTTAATCAATAGCTTGTTATTGATTGATGTCGCCAAGTTTACATATCTCCACATATCATGTAGGTTGTCAATGTCAGCACTGTCAACTACTAACCTTTAAAATGTCGGCTATATCACTATAAGATTAATGTTGCCACTTTGTAGATTTATTTCGTGTTTATTCTTCCTCCTTATCAAATAAAACAGTTTTTTTTTCATAACTCGGCAATAAATTGTATTGCTTTTTGTGCATTTTTATATATTTTATTTTTCAAATTTACCGCCAAAATGATCTAGTTATATTTTCTAATTACTTTTCCCTGTGTATATGTGACTTCTTCATTTACTCTTAGTTTAAAACTAGAGATGGTTACATTTTCAGCTTACTATGGTAAGATGTGATTAGTCATATAGTATATTTCTCGAAATCGAGCTCCATCTAACTATAAGTGTGCAGTAATAAGAGTCAAGAAAATTGCCTAATGCCATATTAGAATCTTTTAATGTTTTCTATTTCAATGATGGTACTTTTAATTTTTGGAAGTAAACAAATACAAAATTTATATGAGGCAAACGAATTATAAAGCAGAAGTAATTATTGGCATCAAAATTACTTTTTAAAATATTATTTTTTTTATACAATATTATTATAGCCCTCTGTACTAAAAAATTATTGATTACTCACTTTTACATGATTTTATTGTCAGGTTTGGAGCTCCTGCTTTTATTTCTTATGCTCACTTTTACATGGCTGACCCTATCTATAGACAAGCTGTAGATGGAATGAAACCTAACAAAGACAAACATGAAATGTACATTGCATTGGAACCATCAACAGGCTTGCCTTTAAAAGTACAAGCAACGTTTCAAATAAATTTAAAAATGGATCCCATAGAAGGAATAGAGTAAGTATCTTTAATATTTTTTTAATTATGAACTAAAATATACAATTACATATATGATATTAACATAATTATACACTGTGATATAATTGAATGTTACAACAAAGAGATAAAATTGTATAATTTAGTACATTTTTGGAATAATTTTGAAATGTAACATTGACTAATACTACCAAAACAAAAAATGAGGAATTTGACAGAAAAAAAATAGTAATAAGTTCCCCATCACTGAAATATTTTAGCAGTTCATTTCACCGATTAAAGATGAGCCCTAAAAAGTATTTTCTTTTTCAAATTTCTTTATCACAAATCTATTCCTTTAGCAATAATTGATACATTTTATACTCATAAACTGAAGTGTTGGTTAAATATTGTTCCAACTCTGTGTGGATTTTTTCACTGCTTAACTAAAATTTTTTAGATTATGTTACTATTACTGCGTTCGGCAATATGCTCCCTTACGCGAGTGAATTTTTGTCACGTGACTATAGATCAAACGAATTTATCTGTAATAAATAAACAGATCAGATTGTTTTTCTTATCCTTACTTTTCACATGTGTGATTTCATTCTGTCATTTATTACTTGTCAATAATATAGTAGCTGTCGTGTAGTGGCACCAATGAGGACATCAGTACTGCAGGAAAAAAATAGTTTTGCTGAGACCGTATCGAAATTTAGTAATAAACAATTTAAAGAACATTTTATAATATGTAATGTCCCCTGCTACGTTACTCATATTCAGCAATTGAGGCGGTTAGAAGCAAAAATGGATGTAACTTATCAAAAATTGAGTTATGTGCATAAACTCATACCTACTTTGAAAACAAGTACAATTTATTAAATTTTTAGAAATACAAAAAAAGGCATTAGAAAATAAAATATATTTATCTTATTCATTTTCAAATGATAATTTAATAGATTTTCACTTCTAACTGCCTCAATTATAGATAATTAAAAATAGATATATGTGCAAATCTACAATGGGTGCAAAAGGCAACTTTTAACTGTTAGACTGACACACTCTGAATACAGGCAGTTGACAGAAAATTCAATTCAATCGCTTTGCTCGATCTAAAACTCTAGACCATTTTGATGAACGTCAGATCGCTCTGATTTTATTTGCCAAACAATCGAGATTTACCTCCCCTACCTCCATGTGCAATAAAAGAACGATCCTTACTAATCTGAGCGATCCGAGGGATTTGCCGAACGCGGCTATTGTACTCATTTTGATAGTTTTTCTTTAGTTTTATTGAGTTTTTGCCACACTTCTGAATAAAATAAAGATTAATTAAATAAGCCCTTGCGCTAAACGGATCAGTCAAGGGTTATTTTTGAAACTAAGTTTGCCTAACCAAAAAATCTCACACTGAAAAAAGCAGATAAGTAAAAAATAACAAAAATCACATCACTATTTCGTTATTTTTTACTTATCTGCTTCTTTCAGTGTGAGATTTTTTGGTTAGGCAAACTTAGTTTCAAAAATAATCCTTGACTGATCCATCTGGCGCAAGGGCTTATTTAATTAATCTTTATTTTTTTCAGAAGTGTGGCAAAAACCCAATAAAATTAAAGAAAAACTAAAATTATGCCACAATCAAATAGCTTCAGACAATGTCAGTTTGATAGGTTGCATAATTTAAAAAATAGTGATATAGAATGATGAATTATTTATTTATTATAGCTTACTCACTAATATACCATCAAAAATGATGCCTTCTTTTTGGTTCCAACAAACCGTTGAGTTAAGTAAAGATCTAGCCTCTCAAACAAAATTGTTACTAGTAGCGCCATCTGTTGGAACTTACACAGGATATGGATTTATTGGAATTGGTATTCTATTGATAATAGTGGGAGGTTTTATAACTTACAGGCGAGGGTGGAAACAAAGTGAGGAAGAAGGATTATTAAATCAACCGTCTTTATAACATTATTCTTTTTCAGCTTCCAAAATAAATACTATGTAAGAAAGAATTTCTATACTTTACAGTCAATATGTTGCTTGATAAGATTATAATTTTTTTACGTTCATATTTTCCAATTTTGTGGGTAAGACAAATGTTTATTCTTATTTTATTCTGTTATTAGAAGTAAATCATATTAAAAATATGTCAGTTTATATTTGTATCATATGCTATTTCAATCATTTTATTTACTTAATAACCCTACACAAAGTAAAATTAATATTTGACTTTATGAAATTAAAATGATACCTGTTTTATAGTTCTAGTGAACTATAAACAGTGTCATAAAATCACATTGTAGCCATGTTCAATATATTGTCTGTGATATTTAAAAAAAGAATAGTGCCTAATTAAATTTAATGGGTTGATCTGGAACTTTTACATTTGCACAAAATTAGAATAATTTTAATATTTTGTTAAATTCTGCCACGGCAAAATATTGTGCCAAAATGATTTTTTAGAATATGATACATTATTCACATTTCAAATTTTATCAGCTGAATATAATTAACTAAAAACAGAATGTAGGACAAAGTAGTTAGGGTAAAGTAATATGAATTATTGCAGAATATACTGTGCTAGTCATTTCTAGATTGTAACACACAGAATAGTGCATACAGCAAGAGAGCTATTTGTACAATTATTAGACAGAAACATGCCACATTGGTTAGTTTTCACTGCTAGTGGCCCAAACAATGCAGTTTGTTGTTTATTTATAATTAAGTTATATTGGTGCTAATTCTTTCTTACTGTACAGTTTTGCAATCAGGTCATGGCCTGCACTATAATTGATTCCACATTTTAGATACAACGCACGTTTGACAAATCATATCTATATTATTTATTGATGATACACTTGGCCCTGATAAAATACATATTTAGGATACAATGTTTTTCATAAGGTATCTAGTACTTATACACAATTTCATTTACTAAGAATATTGCTAACATAAAATTCAGTTATTGTGCCATGAATTTAAATATATTGGCATTGTTTAAGGAATCATTTAAAAGAATTTACATACACAATGTTATAAAATAGTAGGTCAAGCCATTATCCCCTGATTCATTGTGTGAAATTAATTTGATGTTCTATGTGCAATAACTTTATAAATAGATATATAGTTGAATAGTACCGATGCAGATTTGTTTCTGCATAGCATTAACAATCAAATTAGCATGACAACTCTTCATTAATAGAGGCAATGCACCCACCTATATTTTTATTTACTATTCATTTTATATTTTTTTCATTGTGAAATTTTAATTTGCTTTTTATATACAAGGTATTGCAACGTGTTGCTATTTCAATCCCCCAAATCAAAATTTTACAAGAACAAATATAAAGAAGGGTTGCTTAATCTAAACAAGTTATACCTTTGAACCATGTTCATTCCTACAAAGTTGATGGGGCAGTTTACAAAGATGACAAAAAATGTGCCAGTATAAAATAAAAGCCTATGGAAAATTTCAACATTAATTTCATGTTAAAAACAATATAGTTGTCAATAAAAATCTTTGTTTAAACTTTGACCTCCGTATCTTGAAAAAGGAGGTCCTTGATTTGATAACTATTTTTGGCTGCTCCACGAAATAGAACTAGCAATCAAGCAAGGCCGTAGCCAAGGGGGCTCAGTGTGATGTAAAGATACTGTCTGATTTTCAATTGCATACACTTGTTTAAATACATGCTTTGTACACTGATATTTGCATTTAGATGACTAAACAAGAGAGATACACTACTGACTGAGAACAGTGTGGAGCATACATTGCATGGCTTTAGAGCCAGCCGTGTGGTGTATATATAAACTGTGGTTAATAACTTGACCTACTTTTCTATAAGTAAAATGTGTATATACGTAGTTTGTATTACTGCTTTTGATTTATTAACACAAATTTTAATTTGTAAATAATAATTTACCTACTTTGTCAGAGTAAATAATAGGGATGAATTTTTTAGTTGTAGCAATCCTTAACATTCCTATTTTTGTAACACTTAAAAAATGTTACAATTTGTAAATAATATGAAGTTACATTTTGTTTATTGCTGTTGATTGATTTTAATAAAACAAGCTGTGATAGAATTCTTGACCATGTTAATATTCATTACTTATGGTTTTATAAATATTGTAATAAATTTTGTATATAATTGACTAGGATAAATACTTTATCAAGAAGGAATGATTAACAAAAGGGTTTATATTATTGAGATTAACTGAGATCTCTGTTAAACTTAAATGTGTAGTACTTATTATACAATAAAATGTTTTTATGAATATTATTTTTATTGTTTTTAACAACCCTTCTTTAATGTAATAAATGGTAGAACCACTCCAATGTTTGTGCTCTTTCTAAAAAAAGTGAGTAGGTTTGTTTTTTGTGTAGTATTAAAAAGTATATACCAAGATCATACTAAAGTAGAGATGGGCAACTCGAATATTTTTGATGAATTGATTTACACGATTCAATTTGTTAAGATGAATCGCCTCTTATGATTCGTTCTAATACGAATATAAATAATATAATTGTTTGAAATCAGGAAATTTAAATCGGGGACGGCGACTCATTCACGCATACAATTCTGTATCTATTCACTGGTATTAATATTCACATATAATTGTATAATACTTATACAGGGTGTAACTTTGAAGGGGGGGTCCGGTTTGGAGGGGGGGTACCCGTGACCTTTACAAACACATATCATAAGTTTGTTTTCTTAAATTCACAAAAACTGATTTTTGTTTTGTTGCCTTTTTTCGCAATTTTCATAGTACACCACTGAGCAGACAAGCGCTGCACATATCTAGTTGCAGCGTCACCAGCATTGTTGCCATATTTAATTATTGAAGTGGAAGATGGGAAAAGAAGGCCCACGCCACTCGTGAGGCACTGCTTTTTGACACATAATTTGTTTGTAGTGGGTGTCCGCTTTATTATTCCATATAAACAAAAAAATAAAAAAAAATGTATTCTTTTACGGATAACACATCATAAAACAGAAACAAGTCAACAAACAGAAAACTCAATAATAAATAAATACATACTTAATACTTTTTACTTAGAGTCTTCTTCTACGGCATTTAAAATATTTGGTTCAAGTTTATTACTTTCTGAGTTTCTTTTTACTCAACATTAGAGTATTGGCGTTCTTAACTCCCATAATCTCTTAAATGTTGAACTAATCTTATAGACATTTTCTTATGCGGTACGTGTCTATCGCGTTAGTAGGTAACGTATTAAAATCCACCTACCAATACTATTATTTAATAATTAGTTAATAGATCAGTAAAAAAATTTTACGTACTTTTACATTACGAACTTTTTTACAACACTCGAAAATGGTTTTAGGATCCATACTTCATCAAAATTGACAGAAAAGTATAATGACTGATGAGTCGCAACTTTATAAAAAACATATTTATTTAAAAGATTATTCATTGCAGTTTTTTCTTTGTTGTATCTCCGTTATTTAACATCTAGACGTCGTAACTTGTATCATTGGCAGTTGATTAAGATCAACTGTGTATACTGACATGCAAAAATATGTTAAACATAGGTATTTACATTGAATTGGTGTTATGTTATTTCTAGTGACTTGCATCGCCGAAATCTCATCACAATAAATTGGAAGCTGTAGATTTGCATATCCAGACTAGTCTTCTGCATTCACATTACATCACTTTAACATTTCACAGCCTCACAATTATGTCAAACTATGTCACTATGCGCACACTATCAAAGCTACGTATGTACTAAATTCATTATAAAACATCAGCTTCGGTCACGCCGCGCTGCCTGGAATGCTATCCTGAAATGACGGGATAAGTTCCGATCCGACGTCTAGACTGGTAACAACTAACTGGCAACACTGTAGACATCGTTCTGCAGTGAAACTCGGACGCTGTACAGGGGCGGCGTGTATAGCAATTTGGGTGCAGTTTACAAAATTAATTATAACTCGGCTATTTATTTGATTTAAAAAAAATAATTTCAGATTAGCAATCTAGGAAACACGGACTACCCCCCCTCCAAACCGGACCCCCCTTCAAAGTTACACCATGTATATGAAATATTAAAATTTTAGTTTTATATGTTTGAACAAATCGTTTCCTAAATACAGTATTGATTCACACGATTCTTTTTTGAGTCATTCACAAGTTGTAAGATAAAATTCACTGCCAAAAATATTCCTAGTTTTTTACATTTACAGTTATTTTAAAACTAATATCAGGTTAAAATATATACCAAATTTCAGCATGTTGATTTAATTTGGCAAAACTGATTTTAAAAACATCTTATTTTTGGCACATTCTAATTAGTGCACTTGTATTTTGATATTTTATTATTTATTAAACGTGATAATAATTTTCAAATATAAGTACAGACATGTTAAAGGTCACGAGGTTGCAAGATTAAAAAAAATATACGTTGGGTGTATGATAGTACCTACTTCAGTTTATTATTTAAATTTATTGTAATATCCCAGTTTTCAAAATTTTTTATAAAAGAACTTCAGCACTAGCACCCCATTTATCGAAAACCAAGCTTTTTAGGACTTTTGACCTTAAATAGTTATTTATGCAACAAGTGCAAAAGTAAGCATTTATTGCACGTGATGTGAAGGACAACACGACGAGTGCAATAAGCACTTTTGTACGAGTTGCATACAATATTTGTTCTACGCTCATGCAAAACCAAAAATGTTATTTAGATGACACTAAGTCTAGAAAAATGTGACGTCGATTTGAAGGTTTATGTTTGTCATGATGACAAAACGCTGTCGTAGAATGACAGATAAGTGCAAGTGCTCTAGAGCAATAAAGAACCACTTTTCCACTAAATATAGTTCAATAAAGTATTGTTTTTTGCATGAACGTAGAAAAACTAATTTAAGAATCATCCATTTATAACATTAAGTAACACCCTGTATATTCATACGGTAACCTAAGAAATGATGTCATATTTTTACAAGGTGTTCAGCCGTCCGAGATGGTTTGTTTCTTGATCGTTTTCAAAAACCTCGGGTAAAAATCTTAAAAATGTCACATTTACTACCTAAATATCACTGAAGATGTTTGATGTAAACTGGCAAAACTTGAATAGTAATTTACATATTTGTCAATAAAAATTAACTAAAATTATAGCCAATATATCAACCAATGGATGATGTGTCAGTGTCAGAATCATGACGCTGCTATTTTGGAAACTTGAGATCTATCATTTTACTAGAAAAATCAAATACCTATAGTACAGGGTGTCTCCGTTTTTTTTATTCTTAATTTTAGGAAGAGAAATAGCATACCAAAGTAATACATTTCTTTCCTATAACATTTTTCTCTATGACACTCCATTTTCTTGATTTTGTATCATAATGAAAGGTTAATATTTTGACGTGAATAACTTTTTTGAACTAAAGCCAGTGGCATAGGTATGGAGTTTTGTTCACTCCTGAACCCCCTAAAAGCTGTATGACATTGTAAAAATTATCTACAAAATTTTAGTTTAAGTAATTCTACGCTATATTTGTAGTTGCATACAGAAAACAAATCTAGTAATTTCGAAAAGAATCTGTGTAGTGTGCAAATTGGACTAATTATTCATTCTGTGATGTGTTGTGTAAACATATATTTATATTATAATAATATTTTGATATAACTGTCATTTAACAATTATTATAGGTCCCTTCCCTTATAATTTTAATATTTACACTGAAAAATACTTTTCGGCTGACGTTACACATTTGTTTTTATTGTCAACATAATTTTCGATATTTCGTCGCGTTAAAAACAATCATTTTTTGCAATTTAGTGCAATATATAATGCAAACTTTTAGTGTAGTATATAGTTTTCTTACTATCAGTTGCAGTTTCTTAGATATTTTGATGAAAATATAATGATTTATTCATTTGTTCGTATGACGTAAGTCGTCTGAATTCTTGTCGCGGGTATATCTTACATGGTTTTCTTTTTTAATCTATTTACTTGACATTCCATTTCTTTAAATACAGGGCGTGGCGTGTATAATGTAAAATTACTACAGCTTCCTGAGAATGTTTGTAATAGAAAAGTCTTATGTGAAAATTGTATGCATCTTTTTCTATGTAAATTAAATTTCAGTTATGCATCAAAAAATTGTCACTAGGATGGTTCTAGACACAGCGATTGTTGATGTGGTGTACAAATTGTTACCTACCAGCCGTGTAAATAAATCGTTGCCAGATAAAAAAAGATTTTCATTATTTGAAAAAATCTTAAATGCGTTTTTTGAACACAAAATAATAAACTGTAACTCCATACCGAGAACCACTAAAATATCAAGGAATACAATAAAATAAATACATAGCACTTTTAAAGAAAATGTTAGAATTGATCCCCATTAACAGTAGACAGTCATAAAACCAATGCACCCAAGTGTGATGAATTTTTTCCCAAATTCCAGGTATTCTTTTAATTGTGTCAGCAGCTTCAAATATACGGTTGCACAATCCTTCCACTATAGCGATTAGTATATTGTAAAATAATGACTTAAGTGACCCCCAAAGACAGACGTCCATTGGAATTGAATCGGGTGATTAAGGTGGCCATGTCACAGTAGCACAGTGTCCAATCCATCGCTGTCAAAACATTTCACTTTTATTCACACACTTTTCCAATGCCATCAGGTGTCCCTCAGGGATCTCACCTAGGACCTCTATTATTCAATCTCTTCATTAACGATATCATGCAATATTGCTTTTTATCTAGTGAGGTCATGCTTTTTGCGAATGACCTGAAATGTTACAAATTTATTGATAACCATCAAGATACCTTTCAATTGCAGACTGACTTATACAGTCTTTCTAAATGGTGTTCACTGAATGGCATGGACTTGAATGCCTCTAAATGTCGCATTATGTGATTCCACTACTTTTATAATCCACTTATTTTTAACTACAGCCTAAATGGTATGGCTCTTGGCTCGGTTTTTAAATTCATTGATCTAGGTGTTATTCTTGATTCATACCTTAGATCCAATACCCACATTGCATCTGTCTGTCGTAAAGCAACTAAAACGCTGGGCTTTGTTAAAATACTAACATCATAGCAGTTAAAACCTTATACTGTTCACTGGTTAGATCTCATATTGAGTATTGTTCCTCCATCTGGAGTCCGCATTATTTAACTTATAAGCTGAAATTGGATGCAGTGCAACATAACTTCCTTAGATATATTTCCTATAAGTTTCAGTTTCATAATGGCTACATTTATATAGAGCGATTCTTGCCTGATCACCACTCGAAGTTCGTAGAAAGCGCAGGGATATGATTCTCTTATTTAAGATTATTAATGGCAGATGCGACAGTCGTCAGCTTCTTTTGAAAATTAACTTACTTGTTCAGTCACACCCTACCCGATCAATACAAACATTTCATGTGCCTTTCTACAGACGTAACTACGCTTGTAACAGGTTTTCCCTAGATCACTTAGATTAGCTAATACGTTGACTCATCTCAAATTCTTTGACTTGTCTCTCAATAGATTTAAAACGGAACTGCATAAAGTTGACATTTTTTAGATATTTATCTTTTACTTTGTTATATGATAATTCTTGTGTCTGGTCTGTTACAGACTTTTTGTATTTTTTTTTGTCGTCTTATTTTGTTCTAGATTGTATCCTACATATTTCACATTTTTCTACGTCTTCTAATTACCCATGATATTGATTATCACTACTTTATATTATATCAATATGCTTCCCATCTCTATACACTTGTAGGCAGTGAAAACTAAATACAAATAAAACGATGTTATATTTATAGAATAATCTAAAACTATTAACATAACTTACCGTCTTCAAATTTTATCTTGGCAGTCAGGCATACAACAGTTAGTTTCATTTTCATCACAACTACAGTTTTTTCAATTTAAGTTGTTACGGACCTAATACAACATATATTATTCAATGTACGAAATGAATATTATAAGTAAATATATTTTTTTTAAGTTACAATTACAATTACAAATTAGTCCTATCCAATGCAGGTGCACCCTGCATTGGATAGGACAACAAAGACAGAATCTGAATCTGGTAAACAAGTAACAAGTTATTATAAAAGTTAATTTGAAAATTCGACTGATCCGCGATCCACCGAATCCGAACCAAATGCATTATTGTCAGATTGTGATGGAGAATTGCTTTAAATTAATTAGAAAGATTTTAGTTACGACTTTAAACATCAATATTAAATACCTATTTCTGTTCAATTTAAAAAAATACTTATATAATTAAGTATTTACTGTAAAAATATGTTTTATTTTACTCATTTTTATTATACATTAACATAAAATTCAACTATAAAAAACGTGAAATTAATTTTTTTTTTTGAAAAATAATGTTTCATTCCTCTTTCCATACATTTTATATATGTAACTTTCGAATAAAATATCTTCTATACGTATAGAAAGTAAAAATAAATAAACATAATTTATTTTCAATTATTGTTTAAAATTTACGTTTCTTAACACAACACATGTTTGTATTAAAACAAAATTTTTGATTTAATGTTATTATACGTTATTTGAAGCTCATTATCAATAAAAAAATTCACAATGTAGATCTTAATAATTGTGGGAAATATGGCATTGTTACTTTCCTAGGATGAATTAAATAATTTAGTACAAATATCTATATGTGGTGTAAAACTATACTAATTTGAAGGAAGTTCTGTGCAGAAATCATAGATGACGCCACCAACAACTCTGTTTTCATGAGTTTCATCCCCCTGATAACTATTTTTCTCTACAACACTTATATTAGCTTGATTTGTTGATGTTATTGTTGATTTGTCTCTCCATTTATTTAAAACGGGACTGCTTAAAGTTGACGTTTTATAGATATAGCAAATTTGATGTTTAATAAAGAGTAAATAATTTTTTTGTAATACTGTTTCTAAAGTTTAAATTTCTGTAATGTCTAGCAAGAGAAAAAAATTATAAAAACAAATTTTAAGTTCTAGATAAAGTGCCTTCTAGCAGCACATAATGAAACTATTCGCTGACTGATCCAATAGAACTTAATCTACTTAGTAGGTGTGCTAAAGCAAAGACTAATCCAACTTGAATTAAATTAGTTTTTTAAAAAGAAAAATTTTAAAAAATTGAACTTTGACAAGCTGTAACTTGTGAGATATAAGTAGTCTCCTACTTCCTGCTCGGCCTAAGCGGCTCGACTTGCAGAAAGCGACCTACATTGCAGCAGGTACTTTAATGCAGACCTCTCGCCCTGGGCGACGCACCATTAAATCTATAAATGATACTGCAGGAAACAACTACTCCGCGGACTAATGCCCCGACCGGTACTGAATTGAACATGCATATGAAGGAACAGCCAGTTCAATTGTCGGTTATCTCACCTATGGCATACTGATGAGGGCTAACAAGCTCAAAACCGGTCTATGTCTGGTGGGGTGGCCGACAAGGGTTATTGGCTGTTCACACAGATACTGCAGGTGTAATTCAATACCAAACAAGTGATAGTTCGAAAAAAATTTTCATTACATACTGCCATTATTTTAATCTTTAGAAGCACCTCCCGGAGTTTCCTGACACCCTGTATTTGCATGTTTTCTGACTTATGTTTATTTCTTTTTTATTCCCTGTATAAACCACCTCATTTGTATTTTAAAATATAAACCAAAAAAATAGTTTGCACCAGTCTTTTACGGTAAAACTACGGCCAAATTGTGACACAATCAAAATATCATCAAAGTTTAAAAATATACATATATAATATGTTTACTGACATACCTAATAAAAGTTTCGGAATTTTAAAGCTAAGACCTATTTTTAATCACATTTGAACAAACCATAATTTTTGATGTATGTGTCCATGCCTATATAATATAATAAAAATTCTAATACAGCAACAGTTCGATATCAGGAAAATTAATTTATACAATAAAGTTACTCTAATATTTAAAAACAGGTAAAATATTGGAATTTAGTCATGAGACATATGAAAGTTGTAATTAGGCATATATATCATTAAAAAGTGCTTAGCTTTTGCGTTCCTATCTTTGTTTATAATTTTTAAGTAATTGTAAGATTTTTATAACGAGCATCCTTAAGCAAATCACCCTGTACATTAGATTAATTTGAATATTATAATGAAGTATTTTCAATGAATACCTAACCTATATTTTTAATATTCAGCACCAACTAAATTTTAAAACACTTAAGCGCCTTATTAATTACAAACTTGACCAAAACATCTACAACTTTTTGTATATGCTGCAATTTGATCTGATTAATTTGTGTATTTTGTCAGACAGCAAAAACTTGTAACCTATTTACTTCTATAATATAAATTCTGTAGATTTAGTAAATTTATATTCGTTGTTTCTTTTTTGCATCGTGCCTTCCCAGTTCACATATGGATAGAGTTGGAATGTTATGTGAACAACGATAGCGTGCTTCGAGCTTTTTTGCACATCTCATAGTAATAAACAAATTTTGTCATGTATTTTAAAATTTTGTACAGTGACACCTAGATAAAATGTGTGGTACTTTGTTAAAGGAATTAATATTAGATAAAGATTCCGACAAAGATTTCATAAAGAAAGCCAATATAAAAACCTCAAGCTGGTCCAGCTCGTAGGGCTGTCCAAATTATTTTGCACACATTGTGGTCCTCGCCATCTAACCGACGTGGTTCACAACTAAAAGAGGTTGACTAACTATACTCTTATAAACACTGGTATTAGATTATACTGACCTAAATAAGATTGTTTAAAATGTTTCTCAGGAATTCAATAAATAACACAGATTCGACATTTTCATTGAATAACTGAACTTTAATTTACGTAAAAAGATAAATGTAAAGATAGAATTTTTTCATATAAAACTTTTCTATTACAAATACCGCTGTATACAAACTGCATGTATTTAGGTATGGGGATAATTTTATTTATCACCAAAATAAATATTTGTTACCAAATGAAATCCTCTGATTATGAAATTCAATCCCAGAAATTATTTTTTATATCAGATTAACATTTATGTCACTAAATGCATGTATCCAAATTTATACCATTTTTTATCCAAAATAAACGAATAATGGTCAGGTTAGGTTAGGTTAATTACGTTTTAGGGTGATTGTACATAAAGTTATAGACAATCGTTTTGGAATAGTTTAGTGTTAACAAATAATTGGTGACAGATCTATCATTTTGAGAACAAATCTAAGTATTTGATGACAAATTACGTTTTCAGGTGATTGTACATAAATTTATAGATAATCGGTTTGGAATAGGTTAGTGTTAACAAATTGGTGACAGATCTATCATTCTGAGAATACATCTAATTATTTGGTAATGAAAACCACATTAAACTGGTGACCGATAAAATCATACCCTTTATGTATACGAAAATAAAACTGTTGTTTGTTATATATAAAAAGATCATTTATTTT
This sequence comes from Monochamus saltuarius, assembly GCA_025584915.1. Taxonomy (NCBI): domain Eukaryota; kingdom Metazoa; phylum Arthropoda; class Insecta; order Coleoptera; family Cerambycidae; genus Monochamus; species Monochamus saltuarius. Next base: position 34,172,244 of record CM046724.1, read on the forward strand.
TGTAGTTAATTTACTCAATACACATAAATACTGGAATAAAAAAAGTCTTAAAAAGAATTATATACATCACAAACCAAAATTATCATAATATATACAATTTCAACAAATAACTCTTAAATCATAATATACATTCAACCACATTAAATCTAAGTATTAATAAATTTAGTTTCTACAACTACTTCAATTATCAACAATATATGTACAAATATTCAACAAATTATTTATATATTATCATCATTCTCCGCCTTGTGGAGGAAGTGTTACCTCATTGACTTTGTCAGGCATCATAGTACTTGACTGTGTTGGTTTTACCATATTTGGGTTCATTACACGAGCAAACACTTGTCTATTTTGTACCCCTAAAATTAAAAATAATTTAATACAAGTGTAGAGTCAATGCCCGTTTTCTGCACCACACCATGGAGATCTCGGTCATCATATACAAGGTCTGTCAAATTAGGGTAAAGATGAAAAGTAACATGATGAATAACATTGAATAGTTTTATGTATTTTTAATGAATTTCAATCTTTTTTGCATTCAATATGAATAACTATATTGTCACAAGATTTGCCTTGAACAGTCGCACTGTGATATCCATCGATTGACATGAAATTTGCTTCAATCGCCCTCTACCGTGAGGCCAGTTGTGACATGCTTTTGGGAAACAGCTGAATAAATCATGGATTGAACTGACAGTTAAGAAATTTGCAATTTTGATGGTGACTATTTAAGCAATATTAGAGATTAGAGTGAATCAGTTGTTGAGAGAGTTTTAGTTCAGATTTCACTTTAAAAATTTGGAAGTAATGTGAACAGTAAAAGTTAGTGATTAATTGTATGAGATTGAATTCCTGTAGTTTGTAGATATACAGGGTAGTTAATAAACCTGTGAAAATTAATTTTTTATTTGTTGTAAAAAGTACAAGTAGTTGAAAAGAATGATATAGCATGGTATACCTTTTCGTGCATTCAGCTTTTTTTCTACTTGTTATCCAACATTCACAACCATATAATACTGCAGACTGGATAACTGGTCTAATTCTTTTAATCTTAATTTTCCTAACCGTGTTATTTTTTTATCGAACTACCTATATTGTGTAATGCTCCCACCATTTTCCTTTCATTTGCCTTCCCTAGTTATAGTATCTCCCAAGTACTTAAATTCTTTGGCTTAAATTGATACTGTTTGTTTTGCTCGGTTCTAAATGTAATTTGATTTTTCTTCTTTCAAGAAATTTTGTTTTATTTTCATTAACATTTCGTATTATTTTGCTTTCTTCAAACAGTTATAATATTTTTACTAACTCTGTAGTTCTTCTTGCCATGAGGCATGAGTATTTGCCACCATCTGCTTATGCTAATATCTGATTTTTGTTGTGTTGTAAATTATTTCTACTCCCCCTCCCCCTTTTTATTCCACATTCTGGGAATACTACCTCCAACACAGCAAAAAAAATAACACACATTGAGAAGAAAAAACAGGCATAGCTACCACAGAAATAACAATTGCAAGACTTTAAGTATAAAAAAGTATTTAAATAAAAATGAGTACTAACATTCACTACAAAAGCATACTGTTCAATGTAATATATGTCTATAATACAGCAGTGTGAAAATGTGCTCTGTAAAGTGTTAGAAGATATTTTCAAAGAAGAGGAATTTATATGTTGCCAATCTAACTATAATAAGAACATTGTGTGCATCAGCTGTGGAAATATTTATCATCTCTTGTGCAACAAGAAACATACATACATACACATACTAGGATGTGTTAAAATTTGTGATACAAGAATGATCTGCAGTGACCCAAGTTGATACCCAAGGACTTAATACTGATGTGACTTGTGATAAATTAAAACTTGAATTAAATCTGCTCAGATTGATTCTTAAAGAAAAAGATGAGAATCTCATTTTTTTACTTGAAAATAATCAATTATTGAAACGAAAAATCCTGTTGGAAGAAAAAGTAAGTAAGGAACAAAAAATCCAAGAAACAAACAAAAACTTGCCTACCCCAACTGTATAGATAAAATCATTTAAGGACCCCATACATTTCGGATATTTTACACCGATTTATCAGTGCGGGTCAACCTGTACGGATAAAATGAACAATGTATGATGATCACTCCGTCCAGTTTTATCCGTACAACTGAAATCTGTCTGCTAAATTTTATCTGTACGTATTTGACCCGTTCTGATCAATTGAGAAGTGTGTGACGAACAGCGTCCGGGTTTTTTCATTAGGGGCGAAGTCAAGGGAGACATGTAAATATATTAATCAATAATGGCTACCAAGAATTTTGGTTTGAATTTATATCTGTGCACAGGAATTTACCCTTGTGGAAGATTAAGTAACCACTGTTTATACCACTTTGAACAATATCTCTGTCTTTTCTCTTTTATGGCTAATACCACCGCCACTGCTAAAACAAATTTTTGTCTAGTATCCATCTTTGCAACCAATACATTGAGCAAACAGCTAGCAAGTGTATGGGCATCAGCATGCGACGGGTTAATCTGTGCGAATTTATCCGACCCGATAAATCGGCGTAAAATATCCGAAATGTATGGGGCCCTTTAGTGAAGTTCTGAATATAAATTCACAAGGGACAAAAAATGTGTCATTGCCAGGACCAGCTGATGAGCAGAAATAAAACCAAAACAAACTATGACTCATTGAGAGATAAACAAATAGAAATAATGAATGGACTGATTTATGCTGACCAAAATTATCCCACAAACGAGAAAACAAATCAGGAAGGTTATATTAGAGTGAGTTATAAGAAAAAAGTACAATCACCAACCCAACCAAAAAAAAGCTTGGAGACAATAAAACATCAAATGATTTCAGTATTCAGAAAAAAGTCTGGCTTTATTTATATAAAATTAAGCGGCATGTTACTATGGAAAAAATCAGAAAATATATTCTGGATCACAATACTTTCAAGAATGCCGAGATGATTGTAAAGGAATTACCAACTGATGACTCCCAAAACAAACGTTTTATCTTTGGAATTGATTTCACTTATAAAGATGTAATTTATAAATTCTATACATGGCATGGGAAGTTGGTGGCTTACAAAAGGTTTGATTTCAGTATCACCAGCAAAATGAGAATCTTTAGACAAAGTCCACATTAGTAACATGTTTATGCGTCCACAGTATAAAGTTAGTCATTATGAATCTATGTGACAAAAAAGACGCTCTTATTGCAGCAGCAATGTGCTTTATTACTTTTTAAGAGAGTAAAAAAAGATCTGCCTTATTGTTTTTGAACAAGGGACTTCGAATATCTCATAATTCTGCTTTGTTGATTACTTTGCAGGTCTGTTCTTTACTTCACTCCATTAACAATAAATAAAAAATACAACAATACATAAATTCAGTTTCAATTCACGGCACTACGATTTGCATCCGCGTGCGCTTCTGAAACTACGAGCTGTTGGACTAAAAATATAACTAATGTGGATGCGTTGTTGTAGCAATGTTATACAACATTGTTTGATCTTTACCGACTGGATAACATCTAGCATGTTATATTATAGCAGCGAAATTTTCTACATTTGACTGAAAAAGATGTAACATATTACTTAACTTTTATATATATCAGTGTGGACCGTGCATCAAACCAAAACACAAAATCATCAGATTATAATACTACAAATAAAAACTCAAACACACAAGGTGGTCTTGTAAGAAAATCAGATTATCTCAACATTGTAATGCAAGCCCATAAAGCAAAAATTTTATGCATCAGTGAGCATTGGCTCAAAAGTGATGAGTTAAAAGTGACATCAATAAAAAATATGAACCTTATATAATATTTCACGAGAAAGCATATGCAACGGGGAGGCGTTTGCATTTTTACAGACAATGATATGTATATGAAACATATCGTAATTAACACGTGTAGAGGGAGAATTTGAAGCTCGTGGAGCCAAGATGAAATTTCCACATGTGAATCAATGATGTTCTTTATCGAAAAGGAGATACTTATGTCATTTGTGGAGATATTAATGTAGATTTTTTAGTGAATAGTGAAGAGAAACAACAAATTATAAATATGTCAGAATACAAGAAAAACGTGCAACCTGCATAGATAACGTTTTCTCAAATACAGATGAGTGCACTCGTGAATGTTGGAAGATCATTAAAGAAAATAAAGATAGTAGGCCAGCAAGGAGGGCGTTTGCTGGATTTCTAAATGGCAAAACTTCTGCTAAGCAAGCAGATTATATAAATGACTATTTCATTGATTGCACCATAAATCATCAGGTACTGAACAATGATATGTGTATTGAGGGAACACTTATAGGTTTCTTTTTAACACCAATAACATCCGAATTTTTTTGTATCAATAATAAGGAAAACTACTGCCAAATTTACACCTGGGTCAGAAGATATTGATGGTCACCTGATGAACAAGTCATTTTCACTTGGAATATTTCCAACTTAAAAAATTGAAAGAAATTTTTAAGAACTATAGATTGAATTGTATCGAGAATCAGTTTCCTAAAATTTTTGAGTCAAAATACTGCCAATGGCTAATAAATTACTTGTTTCAAATTGCCCGCTGATATACATCATGGTTTTAGAGAGAAAAAGTCCACTACACTGCTATTCAAAATACAATGGAATTTTTGTGCAAATCACTCAATAGTAAAGAAAATCCATTAATCTTTTATGACCTGAGACGTGCATTTGATACGATCGATCGGAATCTATTGCTGCTAAAGTTGGAAGCTATACGCCACGGTGTGCGGGGTGTCTCTTGACTGAGCGAAGTCCTACCCATCTGAGCATATGTAAATATACTCGAGTCACGGTTGACGTTACACATTTGTTTTTATTGTCAACGTAATTTTCTATATTTGGTCGCATTAAAAACAATCATTTTTTGCAATTGCAATATATATGCAATATAGTGGGGTAGCGTTCTATATTAAAAATCATATTAAGTTTAAAATACTGGATCCCTGAATTAAATGATAACGCTTTGGAAAGTTTGTGGATAAACGTAAATATGTCAAGTAAGAGTTTCTGTCTAGGTGCTGTATATAGACCTCCTTCTACTAATCTTACTGTTTGTTTAGAGCATTTAGAGAATATATTAGTTAATTTCATACCCGCTTTGATTATATTTTATTTGGGGTGATTTCAATGTTAACTTACTTGATGGTAACAATGCTAATGTTGTTAGGCTGCTTAATTTGTTAGAGCGATATAGTTTACATCAACTGTATCACAACCTACCCACAAAGTTGGCATGTCAGATACTCTTATTGATTTATTGGTTATTTCTGATCATACTCTTGTAAGTGATACATTCAGTTTCAATTCACGGCACTACGATTTGCATCCGCGTGCGCTTCTGAAACTACGAGCTGTTGGACTAAAAATATAACTAATGTGGATGCGTTGTTGTAGCAATGTTATACAACATTGTTTGATCTTTACCGACTGGATAACATCTAGCATGTTATATTATAGCAGCGAAATTTTCTACATTTGACTGAAAAAGATGTAACATATTACTTAACTTTTATATATATCAGTGTGGACCGTGCATCAAACCAAAACACAAAATCATCAGATTATAATACTACAAATAAAAACTCAAACACACAAGGTGGTCTTGTAAGAAAATCAGATTATCTCAACATTGTAATGCAAGCCCATAAAGCAAAAATTTTATGCATCAGTGAGCATTGGCTCAAAAGTGATGAGTTAAAAGTGACATCAATAAAAAATATGCAATGGGGAGGCGTTGCATTTTTACAGACAATGATATGTATATGAAACATATCGTAATTAACACGTGTAGAGGGAGAATTTGAAGCTCGTGGAGCCAAGATGAAATTTCCACATGTGAATCAATGATGTTCTTTATCGAAAAGGAGATACTTATGTCATTTGTGGAGATATTAATGTAGATTTTTTAGTGAATAGTGAAGAGAAACAACAAATTATAAATATGTCAGAATACAAGAAAAACGTGCAACCTGCATAGATAACGTTTTCTCAAATACAGATGAGTGCACTCGTGAATGTTGGAAGATCATTAAAGAAAATAAAGATAGTAGGCCAGCAAGGAGGGAGTTTGCTGGATTTCTAAATGGCTAATCTTCTGCTAAGCAAGCAGATTATATAAATGACTATTTCATTGATTGCACCATAAATCATCAGGTACTGAACAATGATATGTGTATTGAGGGAACACTTATAGGTTTCTTTTTAACACCAATAACATCCGAATTTTTTTGTATCAATAATAAGGAAAACTACTGCCAAATTTACACCTGGGTCAGAAGATATTGATGGTCACCTGATGAACAAGTCATTTTCACTTGGAATATTTCCAACTTAAAAAATTGAAAGAAATTAGAAATTTTTAAGAACTATAGATTGAATTGTATCGAGAATCAGTTTCCTAAAATTTTTGAGTCAAAATACTGCCAATGGCTAATAAATTACTTGTTTCAAATTGCCCGCTGATATACATCATGGTTTTAGAGAGAAAAAGTCCACTACACTGCTATTCAAAATACAATGGAATTTTTGTGCAAATCACTCAATAGTAAAGAAAATCCATTATGTCTTTTTTATGACCTGAGACGTGCATTTGATACAATCGATCGGAATCTATTGCTGCTAAAGTTGGAAGCTATACGCCACGGTGCGCGGGGGTGTCTCTTGACTGAGCGAAGTCCTACCCATCTGAGCATATGTAAATATACTCGAGTCACGGTTGACGTTACACATTTGTTTTTATTGTCAACGTAATTTTCTATATTTGGTCGCATTAAAAACAATCATTTTTTGCAATTGCAATATATATGCAATATAGTGGGGTAGCGTTCTATATTAAAAATCATATTAAGTTTAAAATACTGGATTGTCCTGAATTAAATGATAACGCTTTGGAAAGTTTGTGGATAAACGTAAATATGTCAAGTAAGAGTTTCTGTCTAGGTGCTGTATATAGACCTCCTTCTACTAATCTTACTGTTTGTTTAGAGCATTTAGAGAATATATTAGTTAATTTCATACCCGCTTTGATTATATTTTGTTTGGGGGTGATTTCAATGTTAACTTACTTGATGGTAACAATGCTAATGTTGTTAGGCTGCTTAATTTGTTAGAGCGATATAGTTTACATCAACTGTATCACAACCTACCCACAAAGTTGGCATGTCAGATACTCTTATTGATTTATTGGTTATTTCTGATCATACTCTTGTAAGTGATACATGTGTCTTAAACATGGATCATATCTCTAATCTCGATGATTAAGTGTGACATGAAAATAAAAAAGATAAATAACACCTAAATTAGTTACTTATCGAGATTTTTCAAATTTTATTTATGAGTATTTTATGCTTGATTTGTCACTGATTGATTGGGATTACATAATATTCTCTTGAATCTGTTGATGAGATGTTAGAATTTTGGAATAAAAATTTATTATCTGTCTTCGATATGCATGCTCCATTAAAAACTGTGGAAATCTCTAAAAAACCTGCTCCTGGCTTACGCCCAATCTTAAATTTATGATTAATTATAAAAAAGTGTTCTCTAAATATAAAAGGTTAAGAACTGTAGCATCCTTTAATCAGTATAAGGATATACGTAACCTTGTTAATCGGGCTGTTAAGGTTGAAAAGAAAGCATTTTTACAGTTTAAATTTAAGAATGACCCTAAATTTTCTGGAAAAGGTTGAAATATTTAAATGTTACAATTCTTGTGATATTAATCCCCAATTATATAATAATTTTTTATGTGATGAATTACCTCAACCTTTGAATTCTGATGATTTCCAATTGTTTTTAAATAAATATAATGGAATGTATTCAAACCTAAATAATGAATTTACTTTTAAAACTGTTACAATCGATCAAGTTGATAAATATATATTTCATATAAGAACTCAGGCTTTGGGTCATGATAATATTAATCAGAAAATGTTGCTGTGCACGTATTTCCTTTTCTCAGCTATCATTTTACATTCATTATAAATAAATGTCTAACCACTGGTAGTTTTACGGTGTGGAAGGATTCACGTTATTCCGTGCCCTAAAAGTAATCCGATAACCCTTTCTGATTATCATCTTATCTGTATTCTGTGTACCTTATCTAAAGTATTAGAAAGAATTGTGTGTGACCAGCTTAATACCTTCCTAACTGAAATTCATATCTTACCTCCTGTTCAATCAGGTTTTGGAAATTGCATAGTACTACAACGGCGTTACTGCATGTTACAGACGACATATTTAGAGATAGTGACAATAGTCTTAATACATGTTTGATATTATTAGATTTTAGTAAAGCATTTGACACTTTAGACCATTTGCTATTAGTAAAAAATTGAGGTATTTTGGAGTTGGCAACACTGTGCTTTCATTTTTCTCAATTATCTTTCAAATCGACGTCAGAGAGTTTGTGTGGGAAACTCATATTCTTCTTTTAGGTATGTTAATCCAGGTGTACCTCTGGGAAGTATTTTGGGACCCACACTATTTTCCATATATACTGCAGATATTCCTCATTTCTTACGCACTGTAAAATGCATCAGTACGCAGACGATAGACAATTATATTTTTCTTTTGACTCGGAGGATTTCTTGTTTGCGGCTGATTATATTAATAGTGATTTGCATACTGTTACCCACGTTGCTAGTGCGCATAAGCTAGTACTGAATGGGAAAACAACTGAAGTCTTACTTTTTGGTAAAAGCAGAGTAGATCTTATGAGCAATCCTTTATTTATAGTAAAAGTATCCGATCAAATTTTGAAGCCTGTCAATTACTGCAAAAATTTGGGTGTTTTCATTGATGAATAATCTTTGGTTTGACAAGCATGTTTGTAACTTAGTGCAAAACCTTATATTAAATTAAAAATTTTATATATGCAAAAGGATTTTTTAAATAATGATACAAAATTGCTCCTTTGTGACTCTTTAATTTTGTCTTATTTATGAGATTGTAACGTTGTTTATTGGCCTGCACTTACGAAGAAAGATAAGAACACTCTTCAAAAGATTCAAAACAGTTGTTTACGTTATTCATTTAATTTGCGTAAATTTGATCATTTGTCAGCAGCCTACAGTCTAATTGGTTCAATTTAAATGAACGGTTCATTTATTATATGCCTTGCCTTATTTTTAAATTAGAAATACCCAATCACCTTCTTATTTGTTTGATAAGCTTATTAGGGGTTGATACCCATACTCTATTAACTCGTAATAGAGATATGTATACAGTGTCTAGACATAGAACAGCGCAGTTTGAAAGAAGTTTTACTTATAACTCTTGTATGATCTTTAATGATATTCCCCTCATATCAAGTCCATTTCCAATATTGACACATTCCGAGGACGGATTAAGAACTGGATTTTAATTATATGTTTTTCTCAATAATTGTATCGTGATAATTGTATCTACTTTGAACGTTTTATGTACTTTTAGGATTATTCCTTTATTTTAGTCTACCATTTTTATATATACTGTTGGTTACGTGGAAGAGCGGTAGATAGCCGAACGTCGCCAATCTATGTAGAACTAGTAATTATTGTTATTATGACTTTTGGAAATAAATAAAGAATATTATTATTATTATTATTATTATTATTATTATTATTATTATTATTATTATTATATAATGCAAACTGTTAGTGTAGCATTTAGTTTTATTACCATCAGTTGCATTTTCTTAAATAATTTGATGAAGATATAATGCATTATTCATTTGTTCGCATGACGTAAGTCGTCTGAATTCTTGTCGCGAGTATAACAATGTATGACAACTCAATATCACAAATAAGAGAATCTAACTTGGGAGTACCTCAAGACTCAATATTGGGACCCGTTTTTATAATGTTCACATCTAATATAAAAATGCTGCAACTGTCTTGATCAAAACGTATTATATGCTGATGATACTAATATTTTGATGTCCAACAGTGACCTTGAACAATTAGTTACAAATAGTAATGGAGCTTCAAGTGAGTTTCATGAATATTGTACTCAAAATGGTCTGCAATTGAAGGTTACAAAAATATATTTTTTGCGGTTTCTGTCAAGGAATGTTACACCTGACCATAATCTTTACCTACATATCAATGGCAAATCAATTGAAGCTACGGAAACAATGAGAGTTCTAGGTGTTACTCTTGACCAAAAATTAAAATGAGACATCCCAATAAGTGCAGTCTTGACAGGTGCAACTTGTGCGACAAGTGGTACTACAAAGTGAAGATAATTTATGTAACAAGTTGCTTAGTATGTTGTCCATAAACATAAACGATCTGAACACAATCGTTGTGACAATTTGTAGTATGTTCCAGTTGTCAGTTGAGGAAATAGTAATCATTTCATTTGTATACAGTTTGTCATGAACGGAAATTTAAGTTAAAATATATTTTATCCACGACTATTGTGTAATGTACCCATTATACACCTGTTTCCTCGACCTTATTAATATCCATTAATCACGGCAATGAATAATGAGTCATTAATCACTACTGTCAGATGCTTCCTTTATTTAGCTATAATATTATATTGTTCTGCTACAAACATTCGGTTTTTAAACAAATTTACAAAAATGGGAAAGGATATCGCTGCTTTCCCCAAATTGCCGAATTCAGAACAATATTCTTGGCACAGTTTCCGCAGATCTTCTGCAACAATACTGGTTGACGCAGGCGGGGATATTACTGCTCTCAAAAGACACGGTGGATGGAAGTCCACCGCCGTAGCAGAAGGCTACATAGACGAATCCGTCAAAAATAAAATCAATACAGCCAACAAAATATCATCTTCAATTCAACCAAAACTAAACCAAACGAATCAATGTACATATAATTCAAATGTTTCAAGTCACCAAAACATTAGTTTTGATGTTAACTCTATCCCTTCGATTGACTGATGACTTGACCAATTGTTCAAATATTACAATTATTAATAACTATAAATAAATAGCATCATCTTGTAAGATTAAACACGTGTTATTTGTTAAGCTAAATATATAGATTTTTGTATTACTTATTATGAGATATTATACGATTATTATAATTTTTGATAACTATGTACTGTGCATAAATGAACAATAATGTAATGTATGAAATATTTATTAGTACAAAATAATAGTGTTTCTTAAAATGTCTATGAAATATAACAAAATTTTCCAACAAAAAAAACATCAACAAAAATATTTAATAGTCGTGGATAAAGTATAGTATTCTACTCCTGTATAATGGCATCATTATATGTTCGTTGAATAATAGCCTTGTTCGCGGAAGCGATTCCGAACTAGTTCAGGATTAATTTACGGATGAGCGCAAGCGCAGTTTGCATTTCGGACGATCAAATTCAAACTGCGCTTGAACACATCCGTAAATTAATCCTGAACTAGTTCGGAATCGCTACCGCAAACAAGGCTAATATACTATAATAATCGAAAGAATTTGGAAATCATACCCGAAAACATTGACCCAGTTTTATTCAAAATTCATTTATTCGAAGTTACGAAATAATTAGGCAAAATATAACACTAGTTGGATGACCAATGATTTCTTGTATACTTGTATATTATTATTACTATTATTATCAGTAGATTTTAAAAATTACCTCGCAATTATTCACATATCAGTAATCAGTAGTTGCATTATTTCTTTAAATTTTTGTATCAGAACATCATGGCTTGTATTCTGTTTATGTTTATTTTAATATTTGTTAAATTTTACATACTACAAACATGCCATCAATGATAAAATCAGTTCAAAATTTATGATTATTATCCATATTATTTGTTTTTAATTAATAACATTACTGCACAACTGTCAACAGTTCTCACCAATCGAAGGTTCAATTTAAAATAATTCAAATTACATGCACGTATCATGAAATCTGTCGTATGTCAAGCGTGGTTGTACAACAAATATTTGACCGGCCAAACTTTCATACAATCCAACAACTTGTTGAACGACAACACCACAGACTATGCAATAATCATTTCGACGGTCGAATTAATTTAGGTTGTATAACTTGTTCCTCTCCCCCTGAAGGTTGGATGGAAACATCTGGAAATGACAGGAGTACCTTAACATTTATGGCTGGTCAGGACATATTCAGGCACCTAGTTGGTTACCTTGGCAGTGCGCTGGGTACCACCTTCGAGTGGGACCATACACCAAGTATCCAGGACACCAGCAGAGCCTGGTATGACTGAGACAAATTAATCTTCAGTCAGTTTGCTACTGGGGATTTGGTAAAGCTACTGATAGGTAAGACTGGAATTTTGATTATAATTCAGGCATCTTACATTTATATGTTTACAGGAATAGAATAGTGGGGCTAGGAAACACCAGCTATCAACTGATATTCGGTGAGGAGGGTAAAACTGAGGCACCTCAAAGCTGCATAGTGGCATCTCCACAAGTGAGGACGAGGGATGCCATGGCGCCTATCCTTGAATATAAGATGATTATTTAGAAGTAAGGTTGTAGTTGGTATATACCTCTCATATGATAATGAAAGACTACTAGAGTTACAAAATACAGTACAGGATGAGGTCAGATCCAATGGCAACAACCTTCTGAAGACAGACTGAGCAACCAAAACGAACAAATTACCTTCCATAGGCAGTTAGATGACGGGAATATTACAAGGTGGTAAGAAGATAATTCAAAAGGAAATTAAAATGCAGTAAAAGGTTTGGCTGGAAGGCATAGTGTAGCAAACTTGAGTGCCTGTTGGAAACAGTAAGGCTGATGAAAAAATAGGTTTATTAAACAGGAGGAATAGGACGTGGACCACCTCCAGTAAAGAATGTGTCTTGCTGGAGACTCACTTTCAGGATAAAGAGCATGTTGCTGCAATTACCATAAGAAAGCCAATGCCAAGCGCAGATTGGTTCCTTGCCGAGGAAATCTACAGTGGAGAGATAGTAATCTGGGCAGTGAATGAGTTCAAACCTTACAAAGCTGCAAGGCCAGATGGAGTTTTCCCTTCACTGTTATAGAAGGGCCAGGATATTCTCTTGGGGATATCTGGGTTACCAGATATTGTAACTTATTTGGACGGATAGTATGGATTTGGTAACTAGTGTTTCAAGTAATAAGTTCTACGTAGGCTTTGAAAATAAAGTCAGATAGGTAGGTACATTTGGTTGTCAAAATAATTTATAAGTTAAATAGAAAAAACGTTATTTAGACATTTTTTAATTGAATGGCGAACAGAGAAGGTTTGCTATCATTTTCTGAAATGACCGATATGATTTTAATAATGGGTAAGTAAGTACTTATTAAAAGGAATAGGATTTTTTCTTAATAAGTGTTAATTGTAATCTCGAACCTAAACAATTTATTTTCTCTTGCTTTTAGGAAAATGTAACTCTAATGCTAGTTTAGCTGCTAGGCGTTATGCGGACAAATTTCCAACCATGCACCATCCAAAAAGGAGATTTTTCTTAAGCTTAGTCAACCGTCTGAGAGAATCTGGCAACTTTAAGCATAGGAGGGTGGGCCAATGTGGACGGCAACTGAAATTACGTCCAAACGAAGAGGAGCAAATCTTGCAAATTGTCGAAGAAACTCCGAGTATAAGTACGAGGATACTAGCTAATCAAATTAATAATGGTGGCAACAATAAGAGCCCAGAAAATTTGGAGAAACAGAAAATTAGGAAAAGTAAACAGTTACAATTAGAAGAAAATAATTCAGATACTGAAAGATTTGAGATTCCAGTAAATTATCAGGTGACTTTTAAAGATGAGAGTGATTCAGAAAAAATGCTTAAGATATTACTGGAATCTCTAGAAATTATTAATAATACTTTAGAGAATCAAAATGACAGTGGAAAGAGAGAAGATAGGATTTCAGAAGCAAAAAAGGCGCTGTTTACAACTTATAAGATTGTAGTAACGTTGGCATATAAAGTTGGTCAAGCGGAGAACAAAAATGATAGTCAAACAAATCTAACATCTAACAGTCAAAACATGCAACAGTCACAAACCCATGAAATGGTAGAGATAAAAAGAAAAGAAGTAATTAAAAACAAAATCAAAACACAGGAAAGAACATATAGTGATATTATACAGAAAAAATCAGAAAGCGAACAAGGGACTCCAAGACAAAATTGGACAACACCACCCAAAGAGCAAAAAAAATATGAAATGTTAATTAAACCAAAGGAAAATAAAAATAATGCAAAGGCACTTTTGAAAGACGTTAAACAGAGTCTCTTGAAAAATGATGTTCGGGACATAACGGTAAAAAGAATAAATCAACTACCAAGTGGAAGTATACTGATGGAATGTCATAATGCTGAACAGCAACAAAAAATTAAAAACGTGTTATCGACAGATACAAATCTAATATTAAAGGAAACTGAAAAATCAGATCCAATGGTAATGATAACAGGAATTGAAAAAGGATATAAAGAGGACGAATTTATACAAGAATTGATAGAACAAAACCAAGACTGTAAAATAGAATTTGGTGAACATGTAGCAGAGGAAATTAAATTTGTAACTAAAAGCAATGTAGAAATAATAGAAAAGAAAATTGGGTGTTGCAAATGAAACCTAAATTATTTAAGTGGTTTATAAAAATGAATACATAAGCTTTGACTTGATGAAACTATATGTGCAAGAATACGTGAACATTGCAATGTGTTACAAATGTTGCAATTTTGGGCACGTGTCCAAATATTGTAAAGGGGTAAATTGCTGCCACAAGTGTGGAGATAACCATGAGGCAAAAGATTGTCCTGAAGAGAATGAATTTGATTGCCCAAACTGTAAAAGGTTGAGGTTCAAGGACCGCAAACACAGCGCAAGAGACATTAAGTGCCCTGCATACTTACTTCAAATCAAGAAAAAAACATCACAGACTAATTACGATACAGATACCAGTGTAACAGACAATTTTTTTCAGTAGATAACATAGTCATGCCAAGAAAGAACCAAAGTAATAAACATATGCAGAAAATAACAATTATACATCAGAATCTTCAGTCGATAGGAAATTGTATTAATCAAATAGAACATTTACTACAGAACGAGTCAAGTGTGGTTTTTTGTGGAACGGAACATTGGAAAACAGAATATCAGCTAAAAAATTATGGATTGACTGGATTTCATATAGTAGCTAGTTATTGTAGAGCAAATGAAAACTCACATGGTGGAAGTGTTATCTATGTGTGTAATGACTTTCAGTGTAAAGCTAGATGTGACGTAAAAAACAAATTTTCTATAGAAGGTATTTTTGAGTGCTGTGCCTGTGAACTTACACTTACTGGTGCCAAATTTGTGATTGTCTGTTTCTACAGGCCTTCAGGAAGTGATGTACCAAAATTTTTAGAAAAATTAGAAGAACTTATCTACTACCTGAGTGAAGTAAATGTATGGTATTTTATAATTGGGGACTACAATATCGATTTTTTAAAACATAATACTCATTTGATGGATCTATTGACATTGCTAGATTCCTATAATTTAATATATGTTGTTAAAGAACCTAATTCGTATCACAAACACTAGCTCTACATGTATTGATAATGTAGTCACTAATTATGACCAAGACATGTGCAAATGTACTGTTTTGCAGTCTTTAAATTCGGATCACACGGCGCAAAAAATTGAATTATTAACTAAACCATACATAGTATCTACAAAGAAATTTCGTAACTTTGGGTTAAAAAACAAAGATGCCTTTAAACAGTCACTGGAACATATTAATTGGAATGTTCTGTACACTATACCTCCAAACCAAATTAATGTTCAGTGGAATTTTTTTAGTAACTTATTAGAACGCAATTTTGAATATCACTTTCCTTTGATTGAATCAAAATATGAAACAAATAAAACGAAAATATGTAGCATTACTGATCCGAAAGTGAAGACTTGTAGGGCAGAACTGAGTACTCTTTATGTTATGAAAAATGTAGATAATAGATTTAAGGACTTATATAATGAAAAGAAAAGAAATTACAATAAGTTGCTTGAGGAAAACAAAAAAAAATATTTTTCTGAGAAATTAAAAAGTTCAGATAATAAAGCAAAAAGTGCATGGAAAATTGTAAACGAAATTAAAGGGAAACAAGGTAAACACGGAGAAGTTCGAATTGATGGTGATATTAAAGATTTAGCATCTAAACAAATATTTTATTTGGATCTGCAGCAACAAACTTGCTAACAGATATTGAACCAGTTCCATTTTCATCGCGATTACTTCGTTTCCCTCAATCCAGGGGTAAGCATTGAAGAGCTGATAAAATGTATTAAAGAACTTAGAAATAAATGTAGCTCTGGGTATGACAATATATCTATGAATATAATTAAACATGTACTTGACACTATCATTGTTCCCTTAAAGTTTATCATTGATAATTCGCTTAGTTTTGGTATATTTCCGGATAAACTCAAATTGGCTCTGATTGTTCCAGTTCACAAAAAAGGGGATGAATCGAAAATTGAAAACTACAGACCAATTAGCATGCTATCATCCTTTTCAAAGATATTTGAAAAAGTTGTATCGAATCGAATTATTAGTTTTATGACAGAAACGGGACAGTGGAATTGTATACAACATGGATACTTAAAAGAAAGGTCAACATTAACAGCTCTGTTCCGATTCGTTAATGAAATTTTATTGGAAATAGAACGAGGACACTTTTCACTGGGATTGTTCCTAGACCTGTCCAAAGCCTATGATACCCTTAACTATGACATTTTGTTATATAAATTAGATATGTATGGAATACGTGGCACATGCCTAAAATGGATTAAGTCGTATCTTTCACAAAGGAAACAGAAGGTTATAGTAAAAAAGGATGGAGAACAAGCGGAGTCTGATAATTTTGAGGTGAAGCAGGGAATACCTCAGGGAAGTGTCCTCGGATCTATTTTATTTATTATATATACGAATAATATTATAGAGATTACTGAGAATAATAAGCACTGTCAACTTACGATCTATGCGGATGATACGAATATATTGGTTAGGGGAATTAATTTGACTCAATTAGAACAACGATCAACTGAAATTCTTAACATAGCCAATGAATGGTTCACAAAAATAAATTAGTAATAAATAAAAATAAGACAAACATAGTGTTTTTTAGAACCAATCGTAGTGGACTGGATCAGCCAGATTCATTCAGAGTAAACGATGTATCATTGGTTCCGCGGATAGATGTGAAATTTTTGGGAATAGTGTTAGATAATATTTTGTCTTGGTCTCAACATATAGAGTACGTAAGGCAAAAACTTTCAAAATCCACTTACACTTTGCAGGTTCTGAAAAAATATATAGATATCCCGACACTTAAAATGATTTATCACGCTACTTTTGAAAGTAATATTAGATATGGTATCATAATTTATGGAAATTGTAGTGATATTATAAAACTATTTGTATGCCAGAAACAAGCTATAAGGATAATGTTTGGTATGAAAGTAAGAGAGTCTTGTCGCGGTGTTTTCAAAACAAATAAACTACTTACTGTAACAGCAATTTATATACAAGAAAGTGTACTGTTTTTCTTTAAAAATAAAGATTTGTTTGCAACTCATAAACCACAATCTAATTATAAAACTCGAAATTTAAACTATAATTATCCAAAGCACAAGCTAACTATGACAGAACATGGAGCATATTATAATTGTATTAAACTTTTAATAAATTACCCAAGTATATTCAAGAAATTAGCGAGATAAATATGTTAAAAAAATGTTTATATAAATTTCTTATAAATTTAGAACCATATAGTTTGTATGACTTTTTAAGTTAATATGTGAGTATGCATAGGTGTGTTTTGTGTGTATGTGATATGATGGGCGTGTGTGTGTGTATATGTATAAAATTGTCTGTTTGTGACACTATTTCGTTTTGTGTTATATTGTGTAGCATACTTCTGAAATAAAGATGTATTATTATTATTATTATTATTATTAATATTGTCACGGAATTTGCCCCACTCACTCCCAAACCGACGACTGTGGCACCGCGAATTGCCTAAGATTGCCCCGATCGCCCCTACATGATTCTGTTAAACAAACAGAATGCCGCTGATCGAGATGGGCCTGGAAAAATCGGGAATCGTCGAGAAGCATTCCAGTCGTACTAGAAAATGGATCTAGAGATACTGGAATATACCTGGAATATTCGTTGGGTCTATAAAAGAAGAATAAACGGCCGAGTTAGTTAGTCTTGTATAAGTCTTGTATTCTTGTATAAGTCTTGTGTTACAGTCTGAATTAAAGTGTTTAGTTGGAGATATCAAAGTGATTTAGATAGCGATTAATTAAATAAGTGTTTAGTTGAGTTATAATTAGTGTTTAGTAGTGTTCAGTAGTTAATAAAGAAGTAATTAATTAACGGATTGTTTTTCTGGAAGTGAAAGAAAAAGACGGATTGGGAAATCCGTGACAATTTGGTGTCGGAAGTGGATTTAACTGGAAGTTTTAAAGAGCTTTCTGGAACCCTGTCCACAAACCAGGGTTTAAGTGGAAGTTGGAAGAACTTTCTGGAACCTGTGCGCGGGTGGAATAAAGACCCAAGTGTGGCATATCACCGCACTCGTCGTGACTCAAGGAAGTGAACGGTGGTATTAGCGAAGGACAATCTCGAACATTCTAGAACTTTGTACGGGAGTGAGACAAATACCCAAGTGTGATATATCACCGCACTCGTCGTGACTCAAGGAAGTGAACGGTGGTATTCGCGAAGGACAATCTCGAACATTCTAGAACTTTGTACAGGAGTGAGACAAATACCCAAGTGTGATATATCACCGCACTCGTCGTGACTCAAGGAAGTGAACGGTGGTATTCGCGAAGGACAATCTCGAACATTCTAGAACTTTGTACGGGAGTGAGACAAATACCCAAGTGTGATATATCACCGCACTCGTCTTGACTTAAGGAAGTGAACGGTGTTATTCGCGAAGGACATTCTCGAACATTCTAGAACTTTGTACGGGAGTGCGACAAAGACCCAAGTGTGACATATCACTGCACTCGTCGTGACTCAAGGAAGTGAACGGTGGTATTTGCGAAAGACATTCTCGAACATTCTAGAACTTTGTACGGGAGTAAGACAAAGACCCAAGTGTGACATATCGCCGCACTCGTCGTGACTTAAGGAAGTGAACGGTGCTATTTGCGAAGGACATTCTCGAACATTCTAGAACTTTATACCGAAGTGAGACAAAGACCCAAGTGCGACATATCACTGCACTCGTCGTGACTTAAGGAAGTGAACGGTGTTATTCGCGAAGGACAATCTCGAAAATTCTAGAACTTTATACCAAAGTGAGACAAAGACCCAAGTGTGGCATATCACTGCACTCGTTTCATTGTAAGGAAGGCAACGGTGATATCTAGAAATACATTCGTGGACATTCTAGAACTTTCCAAATAGAGTGCATGCCTGTAACTAGAAGCCAAGTCAATATGGATGCACAACTGGCAAAACTATTAGAAATGATGCAGACAATGCAAAAGAAATTAGAAGAGCAGGGACATAAAATGGAAGACCAGGCGAAGACGATGCAAGAGAAATTAGAAGAGCAGGGACATAAAATGGAAGACCAGGCGAAGACGATGCAAGAGAAATTAGAAGAGCAGGGACATAAAATGGAAGACCAGGCGAAGACGATGCAAGAGAAATTAGAAGAACAGGGACAAACAATGCAAGAGAAATTTGAAGAACAAGGGCATAAAATCGAAGATCAGTCCCAAACGATGCAGGAAAGATTAGAAAAGAAATTAGAAGAACAGGGACAAGCGATGCAGGAGAAATTAGAAAATAAATTAGAAGAACAAGGGTATAAAATGAAAGAACAGATGCAGATAATACAACAGGAAATGAGAACTCAGACAAACGAAATGCAGGTGAAGTTAGAAATAGAAAATACAGTAGAGGAGAAACTGTTAGAACAAAGAAAAGAAATCGACGAAGAAATAAACATGGTTAGAGGAACCTGTGAAGAGCTTCGACATAAGCTAGACAAAATAAGAAAGGAGGGCGTAATCAAATCAGAAGGATCTGTTATCCGAACTCAGAAAACGAAGCCTCCTGAATTCGACGGCAAGGTCTCCTGGAATGTCTATCTGCGTCAGTTTGAAGCAGCAGCTGCCGCAAACGAATGGTCTGACTGTGAGAAAGCTACTGCTCTGATAGTTGCTCTACGGGGGGAAGCTCTTGACGTCTTACAAGGAGTTCCTGCTGGGCAGCAGAGTAACTATGACCTTCTGAAACAGCATATGGAAATGAGATATGGGGATAAGCACCTGCAGCAAGTGTACCAGGCACAATTGAAAAATCGTCACCAGCAGAGTGGAGAGAATTTACAACATTTTGAGACGGACGTTGCTCGACTGGTTCGATTGGCATATCCAACAGCCCCGTCCGAATTTGTAGACCAGCTCTCCATCCAAGTGTTTATCGACGGCCTAAGAGATTGCGAAACACAGCAGGCACTACGGCTCGCTAGACCTAAAACGTTGAATGACGCTCTTTCGCATGCACTGGAATTTGAGGCAGCAAAGATGGCATCCGGTAGACATGTTAAAGTACGGACTATCAGTGATAACAGCAATAGTATGGGAAATGGAGAGCTAATCAAAACATTGAAGGAGGTCATTGAGAAACTCAGCCCAACTACCAATCCGAAGAGAGAACAACCTGGCAGCCGAAGAGATCGCCCTCTCCAATGTTGGAACTGTGGGCAGACGGGGCATCTGAAGAGACAGTGTAGGGCCCCGGTCGCGGATCAGCAAAAGCGCGACTCCCAGGCGGCAGCTGCACAGGAAAACTAGGCTCAGCCGGCTTAACGGGGCAAAAGCCGGCTGCGTCCTCCTACCATGCCCCACGAGAAGAAATTACGTTGTCACGTCTCCAGGACTCTGACTCCTTGCTAGTAGAAGGCATTATTTTTGGTCGTATGTTCACTATGGTAATCGACACTGGAGCGGCAAGAACTATTGTACGACCGGATATTATTGGTGATTGGCGTATTAAGAGCCCTGCCAAGCGTTATGTCCTTACAACAGCCAATGGACAACAACTGCCAGTCAAGGGGGAATGCGAGCTTGACATAGAATTAGGAGACGTCAAATTCAAACACAGAGCCCTGGTAGCAGATATATCGGACAATGTCATACTCGGACTAGACTTACTACGAGCAAAGGGGTGAACTTAGATTTGAATGCTGGTACGCTACGGATAATGGGTGAGGAAGTAGTGCTAACGACCACCACTGAGAATAACGCTGTACGGAGACTCGTTGTTAAAGAAGATGTGGTACTACCTGGTCAGACCGAAACATTGGTTGCCACTGTAATGGATGGGGAAATGTCTTGCAGTGTTGGAGTGGTGGAACCCAGTAATCCGGATCTGTTCAATAAATCTATAGTCACCGGCCGCACCCTGATTAAACCAGAGAAAACGACAATAGTACGGGTAGTTAACCTGAAAACCTTTCCACAGAAAATTACAAAGGGAACTGAAGTAGGACTCTGTGAACCTGTTACCATGGTCAGAACACTCAAAGAGAACAACGAAATGAAGAAGAAACCAAACAAGACCAGTCTACCGGAATGTCTAAGGGACATCGTGGATAGGGCCAAGGAAAGATTAACAGAGATGGAGGTGGAACAACTGGAAGAGCTGCTAAGTAAAAATGAAGATGTGTTTGCACTTAAACCAGGCGACTTTGGGAGAACAAATGTAGTGAAGCATCGAATCGATACTGGTTCATCATCTCCTATAAAGCAGCCACCACGAGGACTTCCACTAGCCAAGCGAGAAGAAGTTAACAAGATGTTAATCGAGATGCAAAATCAAGGCACCATAGAGCCATCTCAGAGTCCTTGGGCTTCTCCTGTAGTCCTGGTCAAGAAGAAAGACGGCTCCACCTGATTTTGTGTGGACTACAGAAAATTAAATGACGTCACCAAGAAAGACAGTTACCCACTACCAAGAATTGACGATACTCTGGACACCTTGGCTGGTGCGCAATGGTTTTCCACTTTGGATTTAAAGAGTGGATATTGGCAAGTCGAGGTCAGCCCAGAAGACAAGGAAAAGACAGCATTCACTACCGGAAATGGATTGTGGCAGTTCAATGTAATGCCATTTGGTCTATGTAATGCCCCTGCCACTTTTGAACGACTGATGGAAACTGTACTTCATGGCCTGCATTGGGAGACCTGCTTGATTTACTTGGACGACGTGGTGGTGCTGGGACGCTCTTTCCAGGAGCACCTGAAGAACGTGTCCGAAGTGTTCAAGAAGTTGAAAGCAGCGAACCTGAAGTTGAACCCGAAGAAGTGCAGTCTGTTTCAAAAGGAGGTCAGATACTTAGGCCACATTATTACTCCAAACGGTGTGAAAACAGACCCGGAGAAGACAGAGTGCATAAAGAACTGGCCGGTTCCTAAAGACAAACATCAAGTTCGAAGTTTTCTTGGCCTATGCACATACTATCGACGATTCGTCCAAGGATTCTCGGACATTGCCAAGCCTCTTCATAAACTCACAGAAGACAACATCCCGTTCGAATGGACGACGAAATGCCAGCAAGCCTTTGAGACGCTGAAAGAGGCCCTCTGCACTACCCCGATTTTGACATACCCAATACCTGGACAACCATTTATAGTGGACACGGACGCAAGCAACATTGGAATTGGCGGAGTTCTTTCCCAAATACAAGATGGCCAAGAGCGAGTAGTGGGCTACTTCAGCAAAGTCCTGTCAAAAGCCGAAAAGAACTATTGTGTGACTCGGAAAGAATTACTTGCCATCGTCAAGAGCCTAGAACACTTTCATAAATACCTGTATGGCCAAGAATTCCTTCTAAGAACGGATCACGCTTCCCTTAAATGGCTGTTGCAGTTTAAGAACACGGAAGGACAGATGGCCAGGTGGCTGGAACGGCTGCAAGAATATCACTTTGTTGTTGAACATCGAGCCGGCAGGAAACATGGAAATGCAGATGCCCTTTCTAGGAGACCCTGTCCTGTCAACTGCAAACACTGTAGTAGTCTTGAAAAGAAAGAGGACATCTCATCAGTTCCTTGTAAGGTGGTAGCAGCCCAACCTGAAGACAGATGGAGTTCAGCGGCGATTCGGGAAGACCAGCAAGCTGATTGTGACATCAAGCCCTTACTAGACTGGAAAGAAGCCAACAACCGACCCTCATGGGCTGAAGTCAGCAGTAAAAGCCCAACATTAAAGAGCTATTGGGCTCAATGTAATTCCTTGGTGTTGTAAGACGGTGTTCTAAAAAGAGCATGTAAGAACAATGACTGAAGGTAGTAGAAGAATCAAGTACTACTCCCGATGTCCAGGGTCAAGGAAGTGCTGCAGGAAGTACATGGAGGTACTGGAGGTGGACATTTCGGTATCAATAGGACTCTACAGAAGATTAGGGAGCGTTTCT
Source organism: Monochamus saltuarius (assembly GCA_025584915.1). Taxonomy (NCBI): domain Eukaryota; kingdom Metazoa; phylum Arthropoda; class Insecta; order Coleoptera; family Cerambycidae; genus Monochamus; species Monochamus saltuarius. The sequence goes on from CM046724.1 coordinate 34,195,690, forward strand.
ACTGGTTGAGCTGTAGGACGGATGTAGAAGATTGGTGCCGAAAATGTGACGTATGTGCAGCCAGCAAGGGACCGAAGACCCGTTCCAGAGGCAAAATGCGCCAGTACATCGTAGGAGCACCGTTTGAGAGGATTGCGATTGATATCGCTGGCCCCTTTCCGAAAACCCAAAGTGGGAACTGATATCTACTAGTGGCCATGGACTACTTCAGCAAATGGCCGGAAGTATACCCCTTCCCAATCAAGAGACCACAACCGTAGCAGAAGCGCTAGTCAACAACCTGTTCTGCAGTTTTGTGCCCATGGAACTACATTCAGATCAGGGCAGAAATTTCGAATCAGGTGTGTTCCGAACGGTGTGCGAGCTTATGGGAATCCGACAAAAGAGGACCACCCCACTGCATCCCCAGTCAGATGGTATGGTGGAACGCTTCAACGCCACACTAGAAACCAATCTGAGGATGTTTGTGAACGAGAACCAGACAGACTGGGACAAGCTCATTCCACTCTTCCTGTTAGCTTACCGCTCAGCTGTCCATGAAACGACTGGGAAGACTCCCGCAAGGATCATCTTTGGAAGAGAGCTTCGCCTTCCAGCAGATTTGGTATTTGGTCGTCCTGCGGAACAGCCCACAGAGCCAGACACTTATACCCATGACCTAGAACGAAGACTAGCAGCCGTACACGATCAAGTCAGATCTCGAATGCGATTAGAGAGCGATCGCATGAAGACTCGATACGACGTCCGGGCCAATACAGTCGGATTCCAACAAGGCGACCTGGTGTGGCTGTACAACCCCACGCGGAAGAAAGGAAAATCGCCTAAACTACAGAACCGTTGGGAGGGCCCCTATACCGTCATTAAAAGAATCAATGACGTCGTCTACCGGATACAAAGGACTCCCAGGAGTAAAATGAAGGTCGTCCATCTGGAGCGTCTGTCCCCGTATAGAGGTGTATCCGATCGGGACGATCGGTCCTAAGGAGGGGGCAGTGTCACGGAATTTGCCCCACTCACTCCCAAACCGACGACTGTGGCACCGCGAATTGCCTAAGATTGCCCCGATCCCCCTACACGATTCTGTTAAACAAACAGAATGCTGATCGAGATGGGCCTGGAAAAATCGGGAATCGTCGAGAAGCATTCCAGTCGTACTAGAAAATGGATCTAGAGATACTGGAATATACCTGGAATATTCGTTGGGTCTATAAAAGAAGAATAAACGGCCGAGTTAGTTAGTCTTGTATAAGTCTTGTACTAGAGTCTTGTATAAGTCTTGTGTTACAGTCTGAATTAAAGTGTTTAGTTGGAGATATCAAAGTGATTTAGATAGCGATTAATTAAATAAGTGTTTAGTTGAGTTATAATTAGTGTTTAGTAGTGTTCAGTAGTTAATAAAGAAGTAATTAATTAACGGATTGTTTTTCTGGAAGGAAGAAAGACGGATTGGGAAATCCGTGACAATATTAAGTCAGATGATGTGCGACGTGTCTTCAAACAGCAATTACTGTAACCATATTATGTACAAAAAGTGCAGGCACTTCTACCTTTAGATTCAGAAGCATGAGTCACTTTCTGTAATTGGATATGCCAAGAAAATAATGATATTAATTTTAGTAAATTTATTTTATTTTCCGATGAGGCCTCGTTTACTCGTAACGGAGTAACGAATATTCATAATACTCATACATGGGCTGCTGAAAATCCGAAATTCATTGTAGAGGCACATCATCAAGTAAGTTTTAAAGTAAACGTATGGGCAGGAATAATTGATAACTTTCTTTTAGGACCGTTTTTTTTACCCTCCCGTTTAAATGCCGTCGAATTTTTGCATTTTCTGCAAACCTTTTGCAGACTTACTTGATGATTTGCCTTTAGCGGTTCGGCAAAATATATGGTTTCAACTAGATGGGGTTCCGCCACATTATGGCCGAATTGTTCAGAACTATTTAAACCAAACCTTTCCTAACCGCCGGATCGGCCGGGGACATCTTGCGCCAGTCAAATGGCCACCTCGATCCCCAGACCTTAATCCCTTAGACTTCTGTTTCTGGGGGTTTATGAAAGATTTTGTTTACTTGGTTCCAATTGTGGATGAACAACATTTAAGATTAAGAATTTTAGAAGGAGCCGAGCAATTTAGGGTGAAACCACATATTTTTCAAAATATTCGTTTCTCGTTTATAAAGAGATGCAGGATGTGCGTCCGCGAAGGTGGTTCTCATGTTGAACATTTAATATAATTTTTCGAATTTAATTTCTGTTTGTAATATAAAATATACGCAGTTTGTTTCATGTTGTTAAATGTTAAATAAAATTTATAGTACAAAACGGATTTTAAACTTTATTAAAATAAGTTAAGGCTCCAAATCAAAATCTTGCAAGAATAAGAAAAGTTAGAATAAAAGCCGCTTTATCTAAGAAAATATATTTTTACCATACGCGTGAGTATGAAAAAGTTGAGGGGTCATAATGCACTTTAACCCCTCACCTCCGCTCGTGCTTTGATTTTTTTACCAAAAGTATACTGAAAGTGTGTCTCTACAAGAAAAAAATGTTAGCGAAATTTCAAACAAATATCTCTAATTCTACCGGAGTTATCGACAAATTTCCTTTTAACACCCTGTATTTCAAAAATGGGGCTCCTAAATGAAAAGTGGCATAATGAAAGTCCCATTATTCTCATATCAGCTATCTATGGTTAACGGATTGACCTACTAATTTTCGGCACCCTGTATATTATTTGTACTTATATTTAAAAACGGGGTACTCTAAACTCAATGGCAATCATTTGTGTAAATGGTATAGATAGGTATAATACTTAATATTATCATTTCAACAGTCATGTGTTTCAACAACGAAAATTTGATTACGTCGCAAATTTTATATATAAACTATATATATATTGCAACCTCTAAATTAGGTTATTGTTGAAACACGTCACGTAGACAAACAAACTTTATTGTCACTCTTGATAATACAAGAAATATCCTTCAAACCAATTTCACAACTGTCAACGCTTTACTTTGACGTTTGTCACTTGCGTTTGGCTGCTCAATATAAACTGACTGTGACGGCGGAATTGATCTGCTTATATAGATTTTTAGAGTTCTCAAAGTTTCTGCGATCTCGAGAACGTGTCGAGAAACAAATAGAATATAGCCTGGAATATTCCGGAAAACGTCAAAATAAAGGTATTACAAAAATTATAAATTCTAACGCAAACAGGAACATAATTAACAAACTAAAAGGTAGGTGAGCTTCCGTAACATTGCCCCCCTCTTAGAACCTGATCCTCCCGATCCACTATAGAACCTTCTCTCAACGTGCAAGTACTACAATGTCGACACCATTCTTCTACATCGGTACGACTTCCAAGCCAATAAAATCGTTCTCTGACTTTATTCAAAGTTTTATTTCTTCCTAAATGCACCACCTATACCACTATGAAGAGCTTCGAGAACTTCTGGCACTCTTTTTCGGGGTAATACAGTTTGGTAAATCCTCTCTTTACCATTAGGACTTTCCAGTACTCTTTTCAATACGCCATTCTGTATTACTAAAGAATCCCATAGAGTTCAGTAATTTTTCAAAGATGAAGATCTGTTTGAAATGTCATTCCAGTTAGGTCTATCCAGGTTTTTAATCTCCCACTGGTATATATCTCCGAAGCCTGAATCTTTGCTCTGTTCTTTAGCAAGGGTTTTATGATCCCATTCATTCGGGCTCTGCAACTTAGTTCTTTGGCACGAAAATTTGTCCTTTTCTTTCGCTTCATTCAGTTCAGTAGTTAATGTTACTACGCTACTTTGTACTTCTTCTTCCGCTGATGGTTTTGCCCTTTCTATTTCTTTAAACTGAGTTTCTAACTTGCTTTTATTGGCATTTAACTTTCGCAACAACTGATCTTTATGTTTTAATTTTTTCAACAGTTCCTCTTTTTCTTTAACCCACTGGGTTTCTTTTTGTTTCATTTGATCCTGACTTAATTTTATTTGCTTGAAGAATTCAGCACTCGTAGCTTCCAAAGTTTTATTCTGGTTGTTCAGATCAGTTACGGTTTTCTTCTTCTTCTTCAAGTCTTGTCTCAATTTAAATAATTGATTCTTCTGTGTCTCAACATTAGAACTCAGTTTTGGCTAGACTGTTTTGTTGCTTATTCTCCAGTTGTCAGACTCTTCTCGATTTCGACTGGAAATATTCCTAGAGCACTGATTCCTGAGATGTCCCTTTGCTCTACAGTTCCAACACAGAATGGATATTCGTCTACTGTATATCGTAGAATCGGTCCGAACTTGTTCTTTTTGGTAGTTGTCCAATCAATTTCTCAAATTATTTATCAATCCTTCGTTGTCCTTCTCGGCTCCACGTCGTCCTTGTCGTCTTTCCGTCCTGAATCTTAGTTGTCTTGTTCTGCCTTGACTGCTTCTAGAAGCTTGCCGTGCAGCTTCAATTTCCAAGGCAAGGGCTAGAGCTTCGGATATATTCTTGTGTCTGGCTAATCTTAATGCTTGACTAATTTCGGAATCTCGCAGGCCATCAATGAAGCTACTTATTGCTAACTGTTCTTGGAATTCTGTCGGTGCGGTGGGATAGGCTAGCTTCACCATACGTGCTATATCTGCCTCAAATTGCTGTAGATTTTCTTAGAAGCGTTGTCTTCGGCCTTTTAATTGTGCTTGATAAACGTGTTATAGATAAGCATCGCCATACCTCATTTCTAAAGCACTTTTCAGCGTTTGATAGTCTTTTTGTTTATCCTCGACTAAATGTTCGTAATATCTCCATGGCTTCACCTCGTAGAGCAACTATTAGTGATGTAACCTTTTCTTCTTCTGACCAGTTATTTGCCAAGGTAACTGCTTCAAATTGTTTAAGGTAAGTGCTCCATGACACCTTTCCATCAAATGTGGGTGGTTTAATCCTTGCAGATGAAATGCAACTGTTGTCAGCCTTAACAATCTCCTTCATGGACCATTGTGACTGTAAATTGTTACTTTATGCTCTAACTTAATTAGGCTTTCTTCTATGACTTGGACTTTGACGACTTCACTCTGTCATTTACTAACACTTTCTTCTATGACCTGAACTTTATCTTGCACTTCATTCCTCAATAGATTAATTTCTTCTTCAACGGTTTCCTCAAACTCTTTGAGATTGATCTTAATTACTTCTTCTAACTTTTTATTATTTACTTACTGACTATTTTTCATTTCTCTTTTCAAGTCTTCCTTCATTTCGTCCTGGCTGTTCTTCATTTCATCCTGGTTGTTTTTCATTTCTTTCTTTAAGTCTTCCTTCCTTCCTTCTTTGTGGAACATCACACTTCTGACACCAATGTAACCTCTAAATTAGGTTATCGTTGAAACACGTCACATAGACAAACAATCTTTATTGTCACTCTTGATAATACAAGAAATGTCCTTCAAACCAATTTCACAACTGTCAACGATTTACTTTGACGTTTGTCACTCGCACTTGGCTGTTCAATATAAACTGACTGTGACGGCGGAATTGACCTGCTTATATAGATTTTTAGAGTTCTCAAAGTTTCTGCGACCTCGAGAACGTGTCGAGAAACAAATAGAATATAGCCTGGAAGTCCGGAAAACGTCAAAATAAAGGTATTACAAAAATTATAAATTCTAACGCAAACAGGAACATAATTAACAAACAAAAGGTAGGTGAGCTTCCGTAACAATATATATAGACATATTACGCATCATTACGAAGCCGAAAAAGATAGATTCAAGCGATATTATGAAGCCCACTAGGTCAATACGAAGCCCCCCTTCGGGCTTCGTAAAGATAACCGTGTATAAAGTCAGAAATAGCTATTATATGATTATAGAGACCTATAACAAATTTTTGGTTAAGGCTTCGAATTGGCGAATTTTATGGCAAAATACACGCGCCGTAGTTCGCCATACTGATCTGCAGATGGCGCGTCAGTCAATCTGTATATATTACATACATATATAAATAAATCCAGCGCATTTTACGAGCCAAATCGGAATACGAGTGATTATACGAATCCCTCTTCAGCTGGCAACAGTGTACAAGATTTAAATCATTTTCCGTTGATTTTATTCATTATTTTCTGTGGTCTACGAGAGGCCTGTTTCCCGTTATTAGGTAGTAAGAAAATTAATAGATCTGAGAAGATTTATAGTTTTAAAATTTAGTTGTGTGTTGCTTTAAAAAATGTTTTAAAGTTAATACAACTTTCTTACGCCTTTTTTGTACCTCGAATTAGAACGGACAAAAAAGGTGGGACAATTTTTGCGTAGTACAGGGTGATTGTTTTATCATGGGAAATGCGTTATTCTCGTAAACGGCTGACTAAGACTTGAAATTAAGGTAGATAACGAAACCATAACCAAACGACGCTGAGCGACGCGGCGTTCCAAATTTATTTCTCAGAAGCCTACCTTATTTACAATTATTGAAACGACTTTTCATTTTAAGCATTTTTCTCAAATAACTTTTTCTGACAATAACAGGTTTACAAAAAAAAAGTCCGAACTATTTGACCGGACCATGGTTTTCCTAGGTATTTTGGCGTCCTGAATCCGATTCCAGGATCAGTTTTACTCCATCACGTCAGGAAAACAAGATTTCAAGGTCATTTAGATGTCAAAATAGTGATTTTTTTAACCGGACACTGGACAATTTCTCAAGCGATCTGTTAACTTGAGGGGTAACTGTGTAGGTCTTGAATACCTTCCAAACATTGGGATGGGGCCCTAAATCTCGACCAGGGTCAGCGCAGGGCCAGCCCAGTGGATACAATGTTGCCATGATCGTTGTAACTCGCGAATTTCGATCTCCCTGCCAAGGCGTTCAATTTCGGCGATCCATTTGTTGTGAGTTAATGACGGTGGACCCAGCACTGACCCAAATGGCCCTAGAACCTTGCCAGAACATTGGAGTTATGCTGCGTGTGCCAGCCCAGAGGGAAGAAAGTGGCCCGAGGTATTCGAGCTCGCAAATTTCACTTTGCTTGCCAAAACGTTGAATTTGGTGATGGAGTTATCGTCAGTTAATGCCGGTCGAGCCAGCACTGATCCAAGTGCTTCTAGAACCTCGTCCAAAAATTGGGGTGACGCTGAGTATACTGCCCGGGGAAAACTAAGGGTCAAATTCCCAGAAGTAATTAGTCTGTTATTAAACTCAGTTCTGCTATTAGCTGAAAACCCTTACAACAAAGAATTTTCCTTGATACAGTCTGGAGTGGAAGTGGGAGCCTTGCCCCCAACCTCGGCCTTTCCTTACCTAACCTGATCCAACCTAACCTACCCGTAACGGAAGCTAACCTAACCTAACCAGACCCAACCTAACGTGAGCCAAATCTACTCATTCAACCTAACCTGGCCCAACCCTAATCTCATTCAACCTAACGGTAATCTTAACCCAACTTCACCCAACCTGACCTCACCTAACCCGACCCCAACCTAACCTGATCCAGACCTCACCAAACCTCATGGAAACCTAATTCAACCTCACTCAACCTGTGACGGAAGTTAACCTCACCCACCCTAACCTCACCTGACCGCATCAAATCTAACATATACCTTACCCAACCTTAGCTAACCCCAACCGTAACCTGACCTCACCAACCCTAACCTCAACCGAGTCTCACCTGACTGAACCTAACCAAACCTAATCTCACCATCATCGCGGAGTCTTGTCGACGGGAATTTTGGGTGCGGGAATCCTGACGGTGACCGATTGGAATGTCCCATTTGAATTTATCCACAAGCATGAACGCATATCCGTTGTCGAGAATTCTACACATTGAGTCAGCTCTGGCGGGACAAGCGACTGATCGATTCGATGTTCTGTCAAGGTTCTAGAGTTACTCACATCAGTGCCGAGTGGACCGCCATTTGGTCACAGCAAATTTATCGTCAAATTTTCGGGTCTTGGCAGGGAAAATGAAACTCGCAAGTTAGCAATTACGGGACCACTTTCTTCCCGCTGGGCCGGCCCTGGGCAGCAGACGGAGCATGAATCAAACATTTTGGCAAGATTCTGGGTCATTAAAGTTAATGCTGGGTCGACCGTCATTAACTCACAGCAACTGCATCGTCGCAATCGACGCTTGGCAGGAGAATAGAAATTCACCACTTAGTGACCCTCTGGGTCAGTTCTCCACACGGCCTGAGCAGCACACGGAGCATAACTCCAATGTTCTGGCAAGGTTCTAGGGCCATTTGGGTCAGCGCTGGGTCCACTGTCATTAACTCACAGCAAATGGATAGCCGAAATTGAACTCCTTGGCAAGGAGATCGAAATTCGCGAGTTGCAACGATCATGGCAACATTTTACACACTGGGCTGGCCCTGCGCTGGTCCTGGTCGAGATTTAGGGCCTCTTTCCAATGTTTGGAAGGTATTCAAGACCTACACAGTTACCCCCCAAGTTAACAGATCGCTTGAGAAATTGTCCCGGATCCGGTTCCAAAAAATCACCATTTTGACCTCTAAATGACCTTGAAATCTCGTTTTCCTAACGTGATGGGGCAAAAAAGATGCCGAAATCGGATTCAGGACGCCAAAATACCTAGGAATACCATGCTCCGGACTTTTTTTTCTTTTGTAAACCTGTGTAATTGTTCAGACCACTTTTTATGTAACTAGAATTTTTTGTTTACCACATTAATATTTAATTTACATCAGATGTGCCCTGCAAAACAGTAATGTTTTAACTTTGTTTTTATTTTAATACTGTCACGGAATTTGCCCCACTCACTCCCAAACCGACGACTGTGGCACCGCGAATTGCCTAAGATTGCCCTGATCGCCCCTACGCGATTCTGGTAAACAAACAACATGCCGCTGATCGAGATCGGCCTGGAAAAATCGGGAATCGACGAGAAGCGTTCCAGTCGTACGAGAAAAGGGATCTAGAGATACTGGAATATACCTGGAACATTCGTTGGGTCTATAAAAGAAGAATAAACGGCCGAGGTAGTTAGTCTTGTATAAGTCTTGTGTTACAGTCTGAATTAAAGTGTTTAGTTGGAGATATCAAAGTGATTTAGATAGCGATTAATTAAATAAGTGTTTAGTTGACCTGTAATTAGTAGTGTTCAGTAGTTAATAAAGAAGTGATTAATTAACGGATTCTTTTTCTGGAAGTAAGAGAAAAGACGGATTGGGAAATCCGTGACAATTTGGTGTCCACAAAGTGGGATTTAAGTGGAAGTTTGAAGAATTTTCTGGAACCCTGTCCACAAAGTGGGATTTAACTGGAAGTGTGAGGAGCTTTCTGGAACCCTGGGCGTAAGTGGGTTTAATTGGAAGTTTGAAGAACTTTCTAGAACTTTGTACGGGAGTGAGACAAAGACCCAAGTGTGGCATATCACCGCACTCGTCGTGACTCAAGGAAGTGAACGGTGGTATTCGCGAAGGACAATCTCGAACATTCTAGAACTTTGTACAGGAGTGAGACAAATACCCAAGTGTGACATATCACTGCACTCGTCGTGACTCAAGGAAGTGAACGGTGGTATTTGCGAAAGACATTCTCGAACATTCTAGAACTTTGTACGGGAGTGAGACAAAGACCCAAGTGTGGCATATCACCGCACTCGTCGTGACTCAAGGAAGTGAACGGTGGTATTTGCGAAGGACATTCTCGAACATTCTAGAACTGTGTACGGGAGTGAGACAAAGACCCAAGTGTGGCATATCACCGCACTCGTCGTGACTCAAGGAAGTGAACGGTGGTATTTGCGAAGGACATTCTCGAACATTCTAGAACTTTATACCAAAGTGAGACAAAGACCCAAGTGTGGCATATCACTGCACTCGTTTCATTGTAAGGAAGGCAACGGTGATATCTAGAAATACATTCGTGGACATTCTAGAACATTCTAAAGAAAATAAAGTGAATGCCTGTAACTAGAAGCCAAGTCAATATGGATGCACAACTGGCGAAACTGTTAGAAATGATGCAAACGATGCAAGAACAGGGACGTATGATGCAAGAAAAGCTGGAAGAACAATGGCATAAAATGAGAGACCTGACGAAAACGATGCAAGTTGGAAAAATTGGAGAATACACTAGAATAAAAACTAGAGGAGCAGTTACATATAGTGACACAAGTAGAAGAGTAACTGAAAAAATGGAAATTGATAAAGAAATAAACCAGGTTAGAGAAGAGCTTCGACATAAATTAGACAAGATAGCAAAGGAGGGCGTAATCAAATCAGAAGGACCGGTTATCCGAACTCAAAAGACGAGACCCCCTGAATTCGACGGCAAGGTTTCCTGGAATGTATATCTGCGTCAGTTTGAAGCTGCAGCATCAGCAAACGAATGGTCGGATTATGAGAAAGCTACTGCTCTGATAGTTGCTTTACGAGGGGAAGCTCTTGACGTCTTACAAGGAGTTCCTGCTGGACAGCAGAATAACTACGACATTCTAAAACAGCATATGGAAATGAGATATGGGGATAAGCATCTGCAGCAAGTGTACCAGGCACAATTGAAAAATCGTCACCAGCAGAGTGGAGAGAATTTACAACATTTTGAGACAGACGTTGCTCGACTGGTTCGATTGGCTTATCCAACAGCCCCGTCCGAATTCTTAGACCATCTCTCCATCCAGGTTTTTACCGACGGCCTAAGAGATTGTGAAACCCAGCAGGCACTACGACTCGCCAGACCTAAAACACTGAACGACGCTCTTTCTCATGCACTGGAATTCGAGGCAGCCAAGATGGCATCCGGTAGACATGTTAAACTTCGTGCCATCAGTGATAACAGCGATATGGGAAATGGAGACATAATCAAAACATTGAAGGAAGTCATTGATAAACTCAGCCCAACTACCGGATCAAAGAAAGAACAATCTGATAGTCGAAGGGATCGCCTTGTTCAATGCTGGAACTGTGGGCAGATGGGACATCTGAAGAGACAGTGTAGGGCCCCAGTCGCAGATCAGCAAAGGCGCGACTCCCAAGCGGCAGCCTCCAAGGAATATGTTAAAGTGCGGACCATCCGTGATAATAGCAATAGGATGGCAAATAGAGAGATAATCAAAACACTGAAGAAAGGAAAATCGCCTAAACTACAGAACCGTTGGGAGGGCCCCTACACCGTCATTAAAAGAATCAATGATGTCGTATACCGGATACAGAGGACTCCCAGGAGTAAGATGAAGGTCGTCCATCTGGAGCGTCTGTCCCCGTATAGAGGTGTATCCGATCGGGACGATCGGTCCTAAGGAGGGGGCAGTGTCACGGAATTTGCCCAACTCACTCCCAAACCGACGACTGTGGCACCGCGAATTGCCTAAGATTGCCCCGATCGCCCCTACGCCATTCTGGTAAACAAACAACATGCCGCTGATCGAGATCGGCCTGGAAAAATCGGGAATCGACGAGAAGCGTTCCAGTCGTACGAGAAAAGGGATCTAGAGATACTGTAATATACCTGGAACATTCGTTGGGTCTATAAAAGAAGAATAAACGGCCGAGGTAGTTAGTCTTGTATAAGTCTTGTGTTACAGTCTGAATTAAAGTGTTTAGTTGGAGATATCAAAGTGATTTAGATAGCGATTAATTAAATAAGTGTTTAGTTGACCTGTAATTAGTAGTGTTCAGTAGTTAATAAAGAAGTGATTAATTAACGGATTCTTTTTCTGGAAGTAAGAGAAAAGACGGATTGGGAAATCCGTGACAATACCAATAAAAATGTAGCCTTTGAAGAAAACAAATTGCTGTAACTGGTATCAGAATACATTTAATAATTTTTTGACATAATAACAAAAATCCCATAAACGAGGAATAATAAACATTATAATATAAAATAATAATTACAATCAATTAACAAAACTTAAAATTGAAAAAAATTAATGTGTGTAAACAAAAAATTCCAGTTACATAAAATGTGGTCTGAACAATTATTGTCAGAAAAAGTTATTTGAGAAAAATGCTTAAAATGAAAAGTTGTTTCAATAATTGTAAAAAAGGTAGGCTTCTGAGAAATAAATTTGGAATGCTGCATCGCTCAGCGTCGTTTGGTTATGGTTTCGTTATCTACCTTAATTTCAAGTCTTAGTCAGCTCAAACAAAGTATTTTTGTCAATGCTTTTGCTTCAGCCGTTTATGAGAATAACGCATTTCCCATGATAAAGCCATCACCCTGTACTACGCGAAAATTGTCCCACCTTTTTTCTCCGTTCTAATTCGAGGTACAAAAAAGGCGTAGGAAAGTTGTATTAACTTTAAAACATTTTTTAAAGCAACACACAACTAAATTTTAAAACTATAAATCTTCTCAGATCTATTAATTTTCTTACTACCTAATAACGGGAAACGGGCCTCTCATAGACCACAGAAAATAATGAATAAAATCAACGGAAAATGATTTAAATCTTGTACACTGTTGCCAGCTGAAGAGGGACTCGTATAATCACTCGTATTCCGATTTGGCTTGTAAAATGCGCTGGATTTATTTTATATGTCAATCTGTATATATGTAATATATACAGATTGACTGACACGTCATCTGCAGATCAGTATGGCGAACTATGGCGCGTGTATTTTGCCATAAAATGCGCCAATTCGAAGCCTTACCTAAAAATTTGGTACAGGTCCCTGTAATCATATAATAGCTATTTCTGACTTTATACACGGTTATCTTTACAAAGCCCGAAGGAGGGCTTTGTATTGACCTAGTGGGCTTCATAATATCGCATGAATCTGTTTTTTTCGGCTCCGTAATGATGCGTAATATGTCTATATATATATATATGTTTGTGACAAAAAAATTCTGCGGTTTGGTTTGCTTTAAAATTATAAATAATAAATTTAAAAATATTAAAATTATGTTTTAGATATAATTTTAATAAGGTTTTCCGTAATGGCGGCAGTCGCTGATCCAACAAATCTTCATTTAAAAATGGTGACTTATAATACAATGATTTTATTCCACATAAAGGCATAACAAAATATTTTAGTGTAAATTAGAATTTTATACGATAAAATGTTTTTATAGTCTTAAATATATTTAAAAATTTGTTTGCGCAAGTGGATAAGGTTTGCATCGAAAGAAGTGGTCAAGTTTTATAAAAAATTTAGAAATATAAAATATTAGGTAGGTACTATCATTGTCTAAGTATATTAATATTGTTAGGTATTAACTAAGTATTATTAATTAATTATAATAATAGGTATTTAATTTAAAACACCTAATTATTGCATTACCAAAAACTTAAGTCAAAGTTACTTTCTCGTACCGGTTTTTTGTATTTTTTCGCAGCCATGAAGCGTTTTTAAGCGAATTATTATTATTTGGTAATAAATTAAGAGTTCTCGAACATGGACACCATCATTATTTATCCATTTTATATATATTTTATTTTTTAAAGGACACTTCTTTAGAGCCGGTGGAAAAAATAAAACCTATAAGTAAAATTAAACGTCGGCACATTTGACTGGAAACGTTGCTTTCAAGAAATTGTTTGTATTCTTTCTTGATTAGTGCTTTGTAATACACTATACCTTAGGGGTTGAACAATTAAGGTTAGGTTTGGAATTTTTTACGCGGAATATACAATAGTTTTTTTTTTGTCAAACCACAATTTTGTTCTATAACATATTTATAAAACAGGGACATTTCTTATAGATTAAACACAAGTATAAAACTATTTTATAAATCAGCGCATTTTGACGCTAAACAATTTTATTAATTTCCTTATATATCCCTAATAAAACACGTTTATACAACTATTTTATAAGATTATAATTAAAAGTCATTTGTCTAAGTATACAACTCTCACAATATGTTTACAATCCTTATATATAATTTTTTTAAATGTTGTATAACGTATTATAATGCTTTTATAAAAATTTTAAAGAACTGAAAATTATTTGTTCTATAAAACAAAAAAAATTATTATAAGACAGTTTTACACAATTACTTTCTTCAGGAACAAAATTATGACAATTATTTGCTCTATAAAATCAAACTGTTCGTTAAACAACGCAATTCGATAGTTATAAAATAATTCGCTTCTTTTAAAGTTCCATTTTGCTAGTTGGGAGGGCAGCCAAAGTAATATTGATTTCCAAAGCTGGGAAAGAAGACTAGGCAAAGACGTATAGAGCAATCAGTCTAACATCCTATTTAAAACGATAAAAAGGATCATGAACAGGTATCGAGTGGAGGGGGTGTTAATTAGACACCTAATTCATGAGAACCATCACATAGATACATGTGAAGCAGGTTCCACAGAGATTGCACTACATAGTATCGTACATAAGGTAGAGAATACAGGAAGTTTATAGGATTATAGAGAGATTGCGTGAGGAGACAGATCTCTCAGTCACTGCAAAAAAGACAGATGATTCTCTTCAAAATGAGAAAAAAATATATGTTTTCAGGGTTCCAACTGTGTATGGGAAGACCCTGACTCTAGTTAGGGAGGTAACGTACTTGGGTGTAACTTTGGATAGTAAATTGTCTTGGGCGCCGCGGCAATTAAGGAATGTACTAGGTAAAAACTGGTGACTCAATCCGAAGGTACTTCACTGAGTGTACACGCTGATGGTCAGGCTGAGTCTACAAAATTGGGCCTTCCCATAGTGACCGAGTGTGGACCAGGTGATAGTAGCCAAGAGGTTATTGAGGATCCAAAGATTGGTCCCCTTAGATATTAGGCAAAGGCAACCTACCTAAGAATAAGAGACACAGGTAGTTGAAGGGCAGAAGGCCGAGCAGAAGGACATATTTGCCTCCTGGTATGCTACACAAATAGGTCCTGGGTAGGAGACGAGTATTTGGGACATATATTTTTAGGTATTAATAATATTGTCACGGAATTTGCCCCACTCACACCAAAAATCGACGACTGTGGTATCGCGAAACACGAAATTGCCCCAATCGCCCCTACGCGATTCTGGTAAACAAACAAATAATGCCGAGGTATCGAGACGCAACTGGAGAACTGGAGAATAGACGAGAATCGTTCGAGCCGTTCGGGAAATGGATCTAGAGATGCTAGAATATACCTGGAATATTCGTTGGGTCTATAAAAGAAGAATAAATGGCCGAGTTAGTTAGCCTTGTATTACAGTCTTGAATTGGAGTGTTTAGAGCGATTTAGATAGCGATTAAAAGTGAAATAGTGTTTAGTTGAGTTGTAATTAGATCTCTGTAGTGTACAAAGTAGTTAATAAAGATAAGTGATTAATTAACGAATTGTTTTTCTGGCAATAGAAAAAGTCAGATTGGGAAACCCGTGACAATATTGTGTGAAACTAACTACTCTGTGGACAAAAGCACCAACCAGCGTTGAATTACACCCACAATATCTACCCATATATTCCTTATTATTAGCATTTGTAACATTTTTTACTATATTAGAAAGGTATTTTAAGCTAATATAAATCAAATCTCCTACAATTCCTATCAATGAAGTCATATGTATGTTCTCTGATATCAAACATCTAGATATGCTAATGAACAATTCCACAGACAAAGCTCTATTCAATAATTATCTAAAGAAATTAATCTATCTAAATTTACTAACCTGCTTTAATGAAAACACTATAAATATCTAACTTCACTTTTGGCAGTGGGAACTCGAAAATTCAACCACAATAGATGAGATCTGACTTATTTCTGCATTTTTAGGATTGCTTGAAGTCATATTCATTGATAGGAATTGTAGGAGATTTGATTTATATTAGCTTAAAATACCTTTCTAATACAGTACAAAATGTTACAAAAGCTAATAATAAGGAATATATGGGTAGATATTGTGGGTGTAATTCAACGCTGGTTGGGGCTTTAGTCCACAGAGTAGTTAGTTTCACACAATATTATTAATATACTCGAGTCAAGAATTCAGATGTCTTACGTCACGGCTGACGTTACACATTTATTTTTATTGTCAACGTAATTTTCGATATTTCGTCGCGTTAAACACAATAATTTTTTGCAATTTAATGCAATATATAATGCAAACTTTTAGTGTAGTATATAGTTTTATTAGTATCAGTCGCAGTTTCTTAAATATTTTGATGAAAATATAATGAATTATTCATTTGTTCGTATGACGTAAGTCGTCTGAATTCTTGTCGCGAGTATACCTAAAAATATATAAAAACTTTTACATAAAGGGTAAACATTATTCAAGTAGGTATGTCATATTTAATTCATTGACAGGCTAATGTCACTTTTGTCATTGTCGATATTTAATTTCAAATAATTTTAATTTATATAATAATTTTTATAGTTAGATATTTGACTCAACTTAAAGGAGGCCACCTGAAGAAGCAATCCTAAAATTGCAGAAATAAGTCAGATCTCATCTATTGTGGTGGAATTTTCGAGTTCCCACTGCCAAAAGTGAAGTTAGATATTTATAGTGTTTTCATTAAAGCAGATTAGTAAATTTAGATAGATTAATTTCTTTAGATAATTATTGAATAGAGCTTTGTCTGTGGAATTGTTCATTAGCATACCTAGATGTTTGGTATCAGAGAACATACATATTCATTCATATTTATTGATAGGAATTGTAGATTTGATTTATATTAGCTTAAAATACCTTTCTAATACAGTAAAAAATAATTGGGATATCCAGCAGTTTTTTTTGCTGGATACATGCCCATGGTCTTCCAGACAAAGGTCTTAGCTATTTTGATGGTTACAATTAAGGAAAAAGTAATTGTGCGGGGTTTGACCGTCAGTCTACACTCTAGGCTGTTTGCTCTTCAAAGACAAGATCCACCCTTGTTCAGAAATGCGGAAATGCTCTGGAGTCTCTGGCCAGACAGAGGAGTTGGTCTGGATTCCAGGCCATAAAGAAATCCCCGGTAACAAGAAAGCTGACCAGCTACCACGACTCCGATCTAAGGCACTTGACCAGGGATAAATGAGCTTACCAAATATTAGAATGAAATTGGAGAAGGGGCAACGGATGTAGAAAGATCCATGACTCTTTGGATGTACCCAATAAATCTAGAACGGTGTGGCTACTAAACCTAAAGTCAAAGGTCCCTAGACCAAATGTTGGGAGACCTAACAGAACCGATTTGTGACCTAATAGCCAAGTTGTTATGTTTCTCCCTATTACCATTACTACTGCTGTATGACAATTTGCATAGTGTGTGGGCTGTTTTACTAAACCCAAGATTGGTGGATCAATTCCCAGATATTTTTTTTATGAGAAATTTTATATTTATCTAATAAATGCCTTTATGAGACATTATACACAGCATTTTGCAAAACTAAACCAAGTTCAAATTACAAATTTACTTTTTCTTATTTAGTTATTGAAATCTTTTGGTAACAAAAATATATTTACTTATTTAACAGATGCCTTTTTGCGACTGCATATACAGTATTTAACAAAATTGGACTTCACTTTTTTCTTGATCAAAAATTTTATATGTACTAGTCAAAATGGAGTGGTGGTGCTCACATCATAAGCAGTGCAGTCTGAGTGTTTAAGGTAAGTCGACAGTTTACATCAATTTCATGTAGGGTTTTACTGACGTCGACAATGTCAATAAGAGTTTTAAATTGTTATTCGATTTTTGACTGCTCAGACAACAGACCATTGTACTGAACACAAACATTACACAACTAATGTAAACGATAAAAAGCTATTAGAATTATGAAAAAGTCATGATGCTACACTCATAAATCGTAAATATAAAATACAATGTTGCCCATCCCTGCTTTCTAGTTTGTTATTAAATGTTGCATATTTGATCAAAATCGTCATGGTGGATACACGATAAACAGGATTATACACTAGATACGTACCTTTACCTTGACCTTGAGCTTGAGCAATGGGTATGACCTTAACGCCTTGCAAGGCTTTAATATTAATAGCAGTGCCTTGAAATCCAGCTGGCAATAAAATTTGTTGAGCTACAATCTGTCCACCTTGCCCTTGACTGGCTAAAACTACTCGCTGTGTACTCGTAGCATTACTTGTTTGTAATCGAACCGAATGGCCTCCTAACATTATATGACCCTGTGATATCGCCTGTGCCGTGCCAACTTGGCTTGTCTTAGCACCTGTACTTAAAACTACTTGCTGGGGTTGTTGGACTTTCACTTGTGGGCTAAAAACAATGTTTGACTGATTTAAAATATTTATATTATTCAAATTCGTCTGCTGTTGAAGGTTACTCGTAGGGGTTTTCCCAGTATTTTGTAATACTAACGATGTTCCACTTGCATTTGATTGGGTTTGTAGAATAACATTTTGGCCTTGTAGATTTTGAATTGCACTTCCTTTACTTGCCAGTAGTACTGGTTTTCCTGCTATATGCGTCAAGTTAAGATTTGTAGCATTAACCATTCTAATCGTATTGGCATTACCAGCAACGCTAAGGGTTACCGGCTTCGTGAGAGGTACGTTTTTCCCACTGGATAACTTAAGCTGATTTTGCTGTCCAACAACAAGTTTGGGTTGAACAATCTTTTGCCCATCTAGACCTTGGGTTACGATTTTAGCGTTTATTAGCTGCTGAGTACCTTTTGAGCTGAATTTAGTCAATGTCTGAGTTTTACCCACTGACCTTGATGTACTTTTTGTATTTGATATAGAAGAAGTTACCATAGTGGCTTGGGAGGCTACTACAAGTTTTGGTTGGGACGTAATTGTTAGAATGTTGTTTTGTGAGCCAACAGCAAACTGTGTAATAGCACTTTGCTTAGTGGTTCCAGTTCCAGTAAGATGTATTATATTTTGTTGGCTGCCCTTTGTACCAGACACTCGTAATGTTGTACCTGTAATTGAATACTGTTAATAAGTTGAATCAGTAAAGAATATAATTTTTTTATAATATCAACAAAAATTTACAGATAAAATGATATGAATAATTAAAAATAATAGAATAATTTTTAAATAAAATTTATAAATTTAATCCATATAGTATACGATGACTAAGTAAATATTTTAAGAGCGGATAAAGAAAAATAAGAACAAAATTGTCCCTACATTTACAGAAGTATTTATAAAGCAGAAGCACTTTTTTGTTTTGTAACTATATTAAACCTCTATTTATCGACGCCCATGGCCACTCGAATTTAAGTTTTGCATACGCCAAAGGTAGTGGTGCAGCACTGTATTGGCACGTATACCAATTTATGCGCATTTAAAAAAAAACTTTTATTTATAAAATGTAGACGATTATTTATTATTTGATGAGAAACATGCAGGGCATGGTTTATAAGACATATGCAAAAACATCCCATATCTCATTTGGTACAAGTACCAAACCATTTTTTTTTTGCTAATAAATTGTGGTAATCAGCGTTTGTACTGTTCACATTGACCTAATATTTTTGATTTATTTGTTCTATAATAAATTCACTTCAACAACACTCAATTCTGATATTATGACAATCAAAATGTCAGACATTATCCCGTACCTTAGCTATCAACTCAACTATTTTTGTGTTTTCCATGCTGTTAAAATTGTCAATCCATTAGCAGAAATATATTTATTATATTTCGTAACAAACATATTTTACATTATTTTTAGATATTATTTTCCTTTGGCTATGTTAGTATTTGTTTCAAATAGATATTTTCTCTGGTATGTACCATTTATTTTTAATAGTTTTACTACAATAATTTTATTATTGTAGCACCAAAATTTTGAAATTTGTAAAAATGTTTTGGCAATTTGTAATGACAGAATGAAGAACAATATAAAATTCTGCAACAATCCGGGTTATCTGATATCTATCCAGTATTGAACGTCGGTTATCATAAGCGCTGGTTTTTCACGAGAAAAGGGATTGTCTTATTTTTTAAACATAAAGCTAAAATTGTAAAAAAAAAATTTTTGTCTTAGGCCACCCTGTATGTAGTTAAAATTTTTGTACTTAGTGATAATCAACCCTGTATGCAAGATGTCTTAAAATTAGCCTGTAATATTTAATATGAGCATTCTATAATAAAAAAATATGTTTACCTTGTGGTAAGGAGCCATGTTGCTTTTGATGAGCCAGTAAACTTTCCACAGATATAACTTGACCAGCAGCATTTGTTAAAACTTTTGCCACTACTGGCCCTTGAGGTGTAGCTACTGGTTTTGGAGCTGCATCTTAAACAGATTAAATTTATAAAAAAAAATTATATAGGGTGTGCTTCCAATAATTGAAGCTTACATAATATATATTTCAGAAAGAACCAAAGCAATTGTTATGAAACTGATATAACTTTTTATATTTATTTTGCTTTTTATAAAAAAAAATCTTGTTAAAGAATTCGGCATGCGTTCATGTACAAAATTTTCTCACAGCTGATTTTATTCCTTAAACCTTAAAAATATCTACTCTTCAGTGGCAGCTCGTAACTTTAGAATTGTACAGCAAGCAGGCTGGAAAGAATTAATATTTTCATAATCATTATTTACTGAGGCATTGCGTCACCTGCCTCATTGTATTGGCCGCCACTGCTACTCCTATATATATATATACAGGGTGAGTCAGTCATAATGTCATTAATTTTAAGAGGAGATAGGGAATAATGAGTATAATACAAATACGCGATTAAAAAAAATCTAAATGCATATTTACGGCGAAAAAACATATTTTCAAATCATTATTTGAGGCAATGTATTCGATCTTTGATTTGCATGTTCCCTTATTTAGTAATAATAAAAGAAAATTTCCAGTATGGTATTCAACGGAAATAATAGGTAATATTAAATTAAGGGATAAGTATCGTAAACAGTTTAAAAAATATAATAATATTAATGCTCTAGAAAACTATAAACGTATTAGATTATAAAAAGTCAAATATCACATGCTTATAAAGAATATATACAGGCCGTTGAACATGATTTATCAAATAATCCTAATCGCTTCTGGTCATTTATAAATAAGAAAAAATGTAGCTCTAGAATTCCCGGTAAAATGGTTTACAATGATAAAGTTCTGGATAATCCAGACAGGATATTGTCAACGGTTTTAGTGCTTTTTTTAGCAGTGTTTATTCACCAAAGTCGTCAGGTATACCTCAAAACAGTGGCGTAGTGAGTAACTTGCCACTTATTGGCATTGAACAATTAACCGAGCTAGATGTAACAAAGTCTCTAAAGAAATTAAAAAACAAAATGACGTTTGGACATGATCAAATTCCCAGTTTTATTTTAAAAGATTGTTCAAGTGCTTTTTCTATCCCCCTGTTGATTTTGTTTAATTTATCGTTACGCACTTCAACGTTATAGGCCTATTGCTATCTTATCCACTTTTGCCAAAGTCTTTGAAATGTCTATGTATACTATTATATATTCTGCCATAAAGAACACGGTTTCCACTTGCCAGCATGGTTTTATGGAGAGACGTTCAACAATTTCTAATTTAGCTTGTTTTACACAATTTGTTTCAAAATCGATGGATAGAGGTGGTCAGGTTGATGCTATTTATACTGACTTCTCAAAAGCCTTCGATCGCGTAGCCTATAACATATTATTAGAGAAGTTAAATTATATTGGTCTAAAAACTCCTCTAATTAATTTATTTACATCATATTTTCATAATAGACCTCAGTATGTCCAATATAATGGTTACAAATCAGATAATTATTTAGCATCATCTGGTCTACCTCAAGGATCCAACTTGGGCCCATTACTTTTTTTATTTTCGTAAATGATTTAAGTGATGGTTTAAAGTGTGGTAGGCTATTATTTGCTGATGATCTTAAGTTATTTTGTGAGGTTAACGATTTGAGCGATTGTGTTGCAATGCAAGAGCAAATATCTTTTATTGAAAATTGGTGTGAAGTTAACAAACTTGAAATGAACATTGCCAAGTGTAAAGTAATTACTTTTTCCCGTAAACTTTCACCAATTGAATATATTTATACTTTCAATGACAATGAACTTTTAAGAGCGAAAGAAGTTAAAGATTTGGGAATAATTTTTGACAGCAAACTTAATTTTTCGGAACATATTAACGTTCAAGCCAATGCAGCTTTGAAACTACTTGGTTTCATTGTAATAAATTGCAAACATTTTAGAAATATTCAAACTCTGAAAATGTTGTACTTCTCTCTGGTACAAGCAAAGCTTGAATACGGGGCTATTATTTGGAATCCCATTTATGATATACACTCACAAGCACTTGAAAAAGTTCAACGTAGATTTATGAAATATGTTATACCAAAAATTGACAATCATTACCCTGAGCGAGGTTATTCAAATAATTTATTATTGTTAAGGTTAAACATGGTGTCTTTAGAAAAGCGTAGAGCAATTATAACATTATGTTTCCAATATAAACTGTTAAATTATATGATTGATTGCCCTACGTTGTTGTCTAAAATTGATTTCAAAATTCCTAGATTAGAATCACGTCAAAATGAACTATTTTATTGTCCTACAAGTCGTACTAATGTTCTTAGAAAGTCCCCTGTTTACTCTATGATGCAAGCTTATAATTCAAGTAGTCTCAACTGTGATTTATTTTTTTTATCTTACATTATAGTTTCTCATATATAATAAGAAATTTGATTGTTTAATATTAACGTTTGCAATTATTCACTTATTTATATAGATATTTAAGTTTTTCATTTTATTTTTATATGATAGATATTAAGCGTTAATTTTCATTATTTTCTAGCGACCTCAAGTAAATTAGTTAGCTATGTGTATTTATATTCTTTTGTTATAATTAATTACATTGTCCTATAATTGGATTACTCTGTTGGGCAATAAACTTCTATTATTATTATTTAAACCCCCTTTTCAGACTGTCACTGACCGCTCACAGCCTTGGTCGTTTACAGCTCACAGTTCAACTCGATGTCGACCTGATGCAATGTTGCCAAGTTGAAATATTTTTCTAGTACCTACCTACCTGGGTATTAGACATCACAAATAAACAGTTGTACTGACTATTTTAGAATATCAATTTTTCTTGCTCAGTTCAACTTCAGCCAATAATAATTTAAAATGTTAATATCCAATGAAATCAAATAATAATAATCAAATAATTTTATTAAAAATTGCAAGTAACGCGGTCCACTCAGGTTTTCCGGTAGAAAATACGGTCCAATCAAACGATATCCGTACACTCCTGCCCATATGTTGACAACAAATCCCCTCTGAAAGCTAAACCGACAAGTAGCGTGTGGATTTTCCTCTGAGCAAATGTAGCTGTTATGACTGCAAAATTAGCTTAGTTACATTGAAATCACAAAACTCCAACGTATCTAATAATAAACCGAGTAATAAACCATTTACGTACATTAAAAAACCTATACCCAATCGGTAAATTATTAAGAGAAGCTGAAAAGTGTTTTGTGTTTAAATACTAAGTAATAAAAAACCATCGTGTTGTCGACAGAAAACTGTCCAAAACCAAAATGGCACGCATCTAATCTGATGCTCATAAGTTATCGAGTGAATCTTGACCTACCATATTATTAGGTCAAGTTACTTAGTTTTTGTACTGTTATTTAGCGACAAGGAGTAAAACTATTTTTTTAATCTAGATACATGAATAAATTTTCCTTAAATATTGATTTATTTGTTAATAAAAACAAATGTAGATAATAAATAAATATTTTTGAATGTTATTTTATTACAGTTTAATAATTTTGATATTACGTTTTCACTACGTTTTACAAATAAATATGAATTCTTAGTATTACTCGTAAGTACAATTAATTATTCGTTTGTAGTTACATACATCTAGCCTAGAAATTTATTGTTTTTTAAGTAATATGGTACTAACCTGCCAGTTCGAGTAAAACTGCACTCATCCGTCCATAACACTTTATTAATAAATCGTAACAGCGCCATCCGCATTTCGTAAACATTCTCCGTATAACACTACCATTTCCGCATATTCGGGATTTGTAAAATTATGCATTGTGAATTTACGACGAATACGCGAGAAAATAAACAAACTACTGGTTACTGCTTGTATTCTCTCCATCCCCCCTCCAAATGTGTGGCGTGATCTACAAATTTGGGGGGAAAGAAATGCGGGAAATGCAGAAAGTGCTAAATGGGGGTAAATTTGAATAACAGGCTGAAGTGGTTCCAAGCAAAATTGATATAATTGTCAGTTGGGATATTATAAGTCGACCCTATTTACGTATTGGGAAAAGTGCTGACGGTATCAAACTGTATCTTGACCAGGACAATATTACGCGAGTGTTTACTATAAAATGTAACGAGGACATAAAAATAAATCAGAGCGGATTAGATGATAAGTTAAAGATGCAATTAGAACTTTTACTGAATTCAGTGCGTGCAACTGCTTTAAAGAAAAACTTACACCCCTGTCTAGCACGATGGTGGGTTAAACTACAAGACTGATTTCTCTATTGAGCTGAACAGTTTCTAGGAGACGCACCAATATCTGATAACTTCATGGATGCAGATAAAGCTATTGTTGAAGCCTGTATTCAACTAAAGGAACGTGCCAATAAGCAAGCTAAGCAATTTGATGCATCACGCTATTGTACTACTTTGTTCGCTCTAGGTGAAAAAGTAGCTGTTGAAGATTCACAATTAGCCGGTGGAGGAAAACTTAAGGCCAAGTTTAAAGGACCTTACATTGTTCAGAAAGTTCTCCCAAACGAGAGGTACGTGTTGCGTAAAACAGAACAACAAACTACTGTGGCTGCTCACGAGCAACTGAGATCTTGGTCCTCTGGTAACTAAACAAAAAGTAAGTAACGCCTCTAAAAAGCAAAAAAAATGTATAAAATTGTGTAGCAATATTGTCGAGTAGAGTAAAAGTAAAAGCAGTAAATTAGAATCACTTCAAACCAACGAAAGTAACAAATCAACGAAAGTAGTAAATCAGCTAAAGTATAGATCAACGAAAATAATAAATCAGCAAAGGTATAGATCAACGAAAGTAATAAATCAGCGAAAGTATACTCGTAGATCAACGAAAGTAATAAATCAGCGAAAGTAATAGACCACCGATAGTATAAACCAACAAAAGTATAACGTAACAAAAGAAATAAGAATAATTATAGAGTATATAATGTAAACTCGTGGATATTGCTGTTACATCACGTTCTAAGACCGACTGATGTTGGGGGTAGTCCCATGTAACATAAATTATCTCAAAAAAAAAAACATAACAAAGTTGGTTCGATATAATATACTCTTGTTTAACTTCTGTTAAGTCATGTTTATGTTGACAACAGTAAGTCTGTGTGCTCACATGGTTTCAGGTCCTCATCGAAGTTCTGATACGAGGCGAGGGCGCTTGGATTCCAGGATGGCCGTGTTAACATATTCCACTGTCCAGATCTCTCCCTGGTTACAGGTCAGAGCAACGCATGCGTTGTCTGTTAAGAAAAGTCAGCAGAAAGCTGAGTAGCGTGAACCGAGTTATGTCGGGTAGATTCATGTAATGTTATTAATTTAATAAAAGTTAAAAAAGAGGTTCTTCCGCATATTATTACACCAAATCATCCCTTAACGTTTACATATATGCTACATAAAAACCTTTATTATTATTATGTAATGTTGGATGCATTAACACTACCTATTACCATTGTTCATAGAGCACTACACAACCGTTAGAAATTGGACAACGCAAACTTAGATCCATTTTAGCATTCCTAGTTCAGTAATTTGTAATTCAGAACTGACAGTCTGTCATTCATGAAGATATAATTTATAGTTGTGAATTGATTTCAAACCATTATTAAAATTCCTGACCAGGAAATTTTTAGTTCCACACATGTGCACTGAAACTTATAAGAACTTTAACTTAACCATATCACAACAGATTAAATAAAAAAACTTTTTTTAGCCTAGTTGTATTTGACCTTTTTTAAATAAATTTTGTCAATATGTCTAAGTTAGATGAGCATACTCTTTTTCGATATTTTATCTATGTTTTGAACCTTGAAAGAATTAAAAATGTGCAGATTGACATTTACTTCCAACATAATTGAAAATCGTAAAACTGTTATTTCAAAACTTGTGAGGTTGATTAATTAGCCACATTGAATTGAATTTAAAGGAAACTTTATATTTTATATACTTTACAAATCATGGAAAAAAAAAAGATATATTTTTTTAATGGCAATCAGTTGACTATGGGTTCATAGAAAAGTTTATTTTCACTCCAAAAATGTATGATATGTCATGACTATTTTTGTTATAGATTGTTGATATCATGTCGTATATATAAAGTTTCACAATCATTGCTTTAATACTTTCTGAAATTGAACTAAAACTTAATAAATATGTACCTTTTAATGAAATTTGGAACAAGATTATAAGAGAGGGGTTTGATTGACATGCTAGTGTCAAAATTTCATTTTAAAAAGTGCTAGCTAATACGATCTCTTCAACAATTTTGCCTTGTGTCCCCTTTAACACACATATACTGCACGCTTGTTTTAAGAACCTACCTGTTGCTATTTTCTGCTGTCCTACAATCTGTGTTCCACTAACCCCAGCACTCTGCTTTTGAACTTGCATAACTCCACTTTTCTGTTTAAGTATAATCTGTTGTTGTTGATTTGTTAACACACTAGTACTAGGCAAGATCTTCTGCTTAATTGTCTGCAAAATTTGTTGTTGCTGTGCAGGAGTTAAATTTCCATGAGTTTTAATTTGGACCCCCTGTTGCCCTATAATCTGGTCTTGCTTGGATACAGTGATGGTTGTGTTCTCTTGTTCAGTTGATTGTGAAGAAGTAGGAATAACAGATGTTAAGTTAATATTCTGACTGGATGATGTACGAAGTAATGTAACATTTTTAATGTTTTGTAGCTGTTGTGGAGTTATGTTTTGGATAACTTGCTGTTGGACACTGGTCGAGACTTTAATTTTGTCAGGACGAGGTTCTGTAGTTTCTGTATTTTGTTTTTGCACTAACATTTGTTTCTGTTGAGCAGCTAATGTTTGTAATAGTTGCTGAGTTACCACCTGATTTATTTGTTTTGTAGGAGTGCTGCGTTGCTCTTGGATTTGTTTTATTAATTGAGGATTTGTTGTGGGTATGATTAAAGATTTGCCTGGTGTAGGAGACAAGATCTTCACAAGGCTTTTTCCTAAAAATTATTACAGGTATAAATTACACAACATAAAAATAAATCGGACAATCAAATTTAATGTTTGACAAGGATAATTTTTGAAAATAAATATTCAAAATTTAACTAGTAAAAAATGTTCATAACTGAATATAGTATTTGAAGCAATTTTTCCAGAAAAAAAAATTAAAGAATATGAAATTTAAGTAATTTAAATTTTTCAATTACTGTTTCAAAAAGTTTGTTTTAAATAAATGTAAAAGCATTAAATGTATCCGTAAATAGCTGTTTTTATAGAATTATTTTTACCATCCACAATCTCAAAATAGTAGATAAAAAAAACATGTGGTGTCTAGGAAAAACTAGGAATATGTGACACTGAACTAGTTTACAAGAACTATAGTTGCAGCAAGAATTCAGACGACTTACGTCACAGCTGATGTTATGCTACTGTTTTTATTGTCTACATAATTTACGATATTTGGTCGTGTTAAAAACAAACATTTTTTGCAATTTAATGCAAACATTTAGTGTAGTATATAGTTTGATTATTCTCGTTTCCAGTTTCTTAAATATTTTGATGAAAATATAATGAATTATTAATTTGTTTGTATGACGTAAGTCGTCTGAATTCTAGAAGCGGTCACGCAAGTGAAAGGAAACAAGAGCATAAGTCTTGTGAGAATGTACACGGTACTCTTGGAAAGTCTGGGCATTCCCAGTACATGCCTGAACACATGAGAATAGATTCGAGGTCTATTTTCGAGTCTTGTTTTTCCGGTTTTACAGGTGGTGTGGAAATTTGCTAATACAGTAAACAGTTGATTATCTGTGTGCGCATTATCGGTTCTGCAGGTTATCTGTGCTACACAACCAGTAGTAAAAAAAATTTGAATGCATTGTTGCAGCTACACTGTTGTTGCCTCAAAATTTGTCGTCTAGTCACTTAATTATAAACTCCATGTCAAAATTAATCATATATCTACTACAAAAATTGTTATCCAATTGGAAAATTAATTATGTAATCATGTTCTGCAATCAAAATGTGACTTTACTCATTCACTTTTTTTTAAAAATCGGGCATGTGACATCTCAACATCTAACATACAATACTCAAACTTTTACTTACAATCGAAAAAATCTCAGCTGTTGGGATAACAATACATAATAAAATAAATACCTAATAAGTCAAGATATTTTTACCACACATTTCAAATTGTATAATATTTTACCTGTTTTTATTGTAGGGCTAGAAACCCTATGTTGTACAATAGCTTGTAAAGCTTCATTGATTTCTTTATCTTCTTTAGATTGTGCTGTATTGTCATCAGATGTAACTACAACTTCCTCAACATTCTGCTGTTGTACTTGTGTTTGAGTCTGTGAAACATTAGATTCTGGCAACTTCTTAGGCAAATTATTGCTCAATAACAGACTTGTAGTCTTTTGTGGATTTGCCACAGTTATTAAATTAGACGGTGAAATCTTCTGTGATGTGTCATTTTGACCTGTTTTAGAAGATTGTTGCTGTAAATTGGATCGACGTACTACCTTTGTCATTTGCTCTGGTTGACTTGTCACTTGTACATGTTTTATATCAGCTTTTGTGTTTGTTTTATTTATTTTTTCTGTCCCTTGTTTCTGTTTTGGTTTAGGAGATTTTTTGCTAGATGTTTTCTTTGATTTGTTCATACCTAAAATTTTATACAATTTAATAAAAATTAAATCACTTAACTTTTAGACATGTCTTTAAACTTAAATATGATTATACAAAAAACATACTTATTTAATTAACTGAAAATATTCAGTAATAGGAAATAAATATTATTTATGTAATAAGAAAATAACATATTTATGCATGAGACCAAATAGTATGGTAAATTTATTAAACAAACATCATCACTTCATCAAAAAGTTATAACATCTTATAAAATTTACAAGACCACACAAACCCAGAGGGGCCAACAGAATACTTGTCTAGCTTATAATAATAAAACCGTAACAAGAGAAACATTAACAACGGAATTCATAGATCACACTTAAGATTAAGTGTGCACTTATTTCATATTAGCTTTGCAATTTACAAGATAAAAATGCAGGGTGACAACTTACTAATAATAGTTTTGTACCACACTTTAACAATAAGTTTAGATAATGAATCAAAATATTGAAAGGCATCTTATTTAAGTATATCTTAAGTGAAGTGCTGATTATGAATTCCGCCCTAAAGATAAATTTTGAGACCAAAAAAATATTCTTTAATCACTCAAAGGACAATGTTAAAAATAGCCGATTTTTGGCTTATCCGGGGGAACGCATAAATCATAAAAAAATCAATTGATTATTGTTAATTAACATTAGAAATGGCCCAGAAATACGTCAGATAGCTGGGGAAATGTCGCTACTACCCCTAAACCTATATAAACTACCCTTAAATAGATAATCATTAATTATTGTTATAAAATTCGTGTAAAATGAAAAAAATGCTTGAAAATGATTTGAACAGACAGTATGTCAATATAAAAAGTGATAAATAACTGTAAAAATGTCCATTCCACCCCTAAAAATTAATAAAACTACTTTAAAAAGCTAATGGTGAGCTTACTTCGACATCAAAAATAGATAATGATTAAATGTTCAAGGGAACGCTTATTGCTAGAAAAAAATTATAGATTACTGTCAAAAAATGCAAAAACTGATACTAGAGTACTTAAATAAGTGGGGAAATATTAATTGCACCCCTAAATCTATATAAACTGCCTTTAAATAGCTTACAATAGATAATCATTATTTATTGTTGTAAAATTCGTTTAGAATGAAAAAAATGCTTAAAAATGATTTGAACAGACAGTATGTCAACATAAAAAGTGATAAATGAATGTAAGTGTCCATTCAATGGCCAAATAGGGCCAATGGTTCTCACTTTGCAAGCGCGTACTGAAAAAATGGAAATTTATCCAGTTATTCTGTTCAAATCATTTTCAAGCATTTTTTTCATTTTACACGAATTTTATAACAATAATTAATGATTATCCATTTAAAGCTATTTAAGGGTAGTTTGTATAGGTTTAGGGGTAGTAGCGATATTTCTCCAGCTATCTGACGTATTTCTGGGCCATTTCTGATGTTAATTAATAATAATCAATTGTTTTTTTTATGATTTATGCGTTCCCCCGGATAAGCCAAAAATCGGCTATTGTTAACATTGTCCTTTTAGTGTTTGGATATGTGACAAAGTTTAAAAAAAAACACACTAAATATCTTCTGAAAACATTAATATAATCCAACAAAATTTTATGTGCACAATACACGAATAAACTCAAAAGGCATCTACGTTCGATAGGGATAGAGGAGGACACTATAAGCCTTAGATGTAGAGAAGGGGAAAACAGTACCACCCACTTTCTGCGGTACTGCACGGCTTTAAAGGCTGTAGGACACGGTGTAA
The DNA here is from genome assembly GCA_025584915.1 of Monochamus saltuarius. Taxonomy (NCBI): domain Eukaryota; kingdom Metazoa; phylum Arthropoda; class Insecta; order Coleoptera; family Cerambycidae; genus Monochamus; species Monochamus saltuarius. Next base: position 34,226,148 of record CM046724.1, read on the forward strand.
CATTTAAAATAGCTTTTTATTTGATATTATAATTAAAGTGGTCATACAAGCAAAATGCACAGTTTTCTACATATAAAACTGAAAATTAAAACTTGTTCTATTTTTATAAAATTCCAAATACATTTTTATGTATACAATAATATAATCTCCAGTGCATCTTTCCTATGTTTGCTTAATTTATAGGTTATTGGTTATAATAACAATAATTATTACAAAAACTAAATATATAAAAAATGCTTACATGGGATGTCTGTGAAAGGTTGGGAAATCTCGGAGCTGGAAATACTGGTGACCAAAAAAAATCGAGTTGAGCCAAATATGCCTTATCCGAATGTTGCTGGTTTCAAAAATACAGGGCGTTCAATGCTAGAATTTTATTTTGAAATATCTCAATAATTTTGAAACCTGTAGAAGTATTAAAAAAAAAATTGACACAATTATGTTTTTTGGCACGACAAATAAGAATTTTTAACTAATTTTGACGTCACTAGTAGAGGGCCACTTATGGCGCATCACATTTCTTTTAAATGGCAGAACTTTTTTGCAGCTTAGTGTATCCATCTGACTATAGAAACAATCGATGCTCCTACCTGTTGTATTTGAAAAAGGTATACCCTGTTGAAGTCGTTCGGAGTAACAGTTTTCGAAATAATCCTATTTGAAATATTCAGTGCACTGATTGAAAACTGTTATCGTTTCAGGTAAAATGCCTTTTCTACTGAAAATACAGCAAAATGTTACTTGAAATAGTTGTGCAGAACGGTAAATTATGGGGACGTGCAAATTTTCAAGGAGATCGGCGAGGTTTGATTTTGAAACCATTTTTCCACAAAGCACAAAGATTTTATCAAAGCAGGCTGATTTTTTTTGAAATTTTGCACGTCTCCATAATTTACTGTTCTGAACAACTTTTTCAAGTAACATTTTGCTGTATTTTCAGTAGAAAAGGCACTTTACCTGAAACAATAACAGTTTTAAATCGCTGCACTGAATATTTCAAATACAATTATTTCAAAAATGGTTACTTCTAACGACTTCAATAAGGTATACCTTTGTCATATATAACAGGTAGGAGAATCGATTGTTTCGATAGACAGATGGACACACTAAACAGCAACAAAGTTCTGCCATTTAGAAGAAACATGCTGTGCCATAAGTGACGCCCTCTACTAGTGACGTCAAAATTAGTTAAAAATTCTTATTTGCCGTGCCAAAAAAACATAATTGTGCCAATTTTTTTTTTAATACTCCGACAGGTTTCAAAGTTATTGAGATATTTCAAAATTTAATTCTAGCATTTGAAACCAACAACATTCGGATAAGGCATATTTGGCTCAATCGACTTTGTTTGGTCACCAGTATCTCCAGCTCCAAGATTTCCCAACTTTGTGTGCAATGCATGAGCAACGAATTATAATTCGTTTTTGGTCCCTTTTGTTTTTTTTTTTTAAAAAAGAAATTTTTTTCGCCAGTATGTCATAAACAGTCGATGAGTGAATTAATATGTAAAAAGGCTCAAGGGTAGTAGTCTGGCAGTACAAGGCATTTATGCTACCCTATTATTTTATCATAGGGACTGTGGAGGAAATAGGACTGTGGAGTGAATTATAGGGGGGAAGGGTATTTGAGGTTCCGTTTAGGATCAAATCGACTGTTTATGACTTATACTTACTGGCAAAAAAAAAATTTTTTTTTAAAAAGAGCCGAAAACCGGCCTTAGAGGCCTCCTCCTATTGTGTTTACATTTTGATTTTGAGTTTTCTTCAGTGTTTAGTGACTTTATTTTCACATTCACTTTTAACATTCTATAGTATTAACAAAGTTATAAATGAATTTTACAATTAAAATTTTGGTAAACCTCAATAAAACAGGAAAAAATGTTCTATAATCCTATTCGTCAGGTGATTTCCGGGCTGGTTGCCACGTCGTCGGTTTAGAACACTTCTAAATTAACGACAGCCACGGAAGCCTACAAATATAATCCTATTCTGTTGTATTCGCTTGTGTTAATTGCAATACCTGGGCAGATTTGTGCTGCTACTTCGTGCAAAGGCAGTAGGTAACCCCCAAGAACGAATGTGCGTAAACTTGATATTTCATTCCTTTCCAAAAGCACGATTTAATATAAAAATTTGTAAAACTGTATTTACTCTTTATGCTAATAAAATATTTTTTTAGTATAGTAATAGATTTTGCCACTTATAAAAAAACTAATTTTAATTCTTAAGTAGGTACTAATAGGCCGTCTCACAGATTAATCAAAACATTGTGCTAAGTGAACCGGTTCTTTAAATTGTTCCTCACTCCACGTAATTTATCCATGAATTGAAAGATGTCGCTAGACAATACGATACCACTTAGTTTTAAGCTGATTCACAGTTAGAGTGTTAAAGTCGCGTTGCCGTCTCTAAGACATATAGTTAAGTGTGAGCGCCTCAATAACAAGTAATAGCCCAGCAAGGACTCCAGAATAACCTTATCAAAACCATATTGAAAAAGTTTTTAGAAAAATCAGTTTTCCAACTGGTTACATCAAACTTGAACGTCATTTAAAATATCCAAAATTACTCAAAAAAACAAAAACTATGTATTGGAAAAATATTCTCGGAAAATCAATATCTGCAAATAAAATCGATAAATTAAAAAAAAGAGCAAACACTGTTTTTGTGTAAAACTCATTAAACACACATATACAGGGTGGCCCACTTTTTTGTAGTAGGACTTTAACAGGCGATAGAGAATCGTATTTTAAGAAGGAAAGTTTATATTGATATAAGTCCGCAAAAGCTTTGATACGGACCTACAGGGTGTTCAAAAGTGAAGAATTTTTTCTTTCTAGCGCCTACAGTTTTTGAGATATTTTGTTCAAATTTTGAGGTTTAGTTATTTTTTGAGGTTTACTTGGATAGGTATAAATCATTGTGAGTCTACCGCGTGATAATTTTTTCAAGGTCGCGGCCTCTTTTCCACCTCCAATTTTATTTGTGGTGCGCCACTGACCGTGTCCGTTAAAGGAAATCGTTTCCCAGTTCTGTTTAGAAACTTTTTTATCCCTTGTATTTTTTTCGTATCTGCACCCATTGTTAAAGAAAAAATTGAAAAACTTATATCTGTAATAGGTCAATTTAATGAGACTATTCTAAAATGCTACAGGCTAAAAGCGTTAAATACATCAACAGGTAATTTTAGCTAATAAACTAACTACGAGTATGACTAATGCTGAGTTCATTCATAAAGAGAGGTAATAACTTAAAACGAATAATTTAAGAATTCTAAAAAAGAAGAGAAATTGAAATTTAGCAAATTATGCAAATGATGCTCTTTGAGTTTAATGGACAGATTTTCTAAATCTAATTTTTAGTATTTTTTTATCAACTCAGCGTAATAATTTAAAGCAACTGTTAGAAATGTGAACCATTTTGTTCGACGCACAATTCGCACCTTCGCCTGATAGATTGGTGTGCTGGGGCAATAAAATTACCGTTTCTCATTTCATCGCAGGTATCTTCTCTTGTATGCATAGGAACCGTATAAACCTTATCTTTTACATAACCCCAGACGAAAAAATCCAATGGGGTTAGATCGGGGGAACGTGGAGTCCAAGAAATCGGCCCTCCACGTCCTATCCACCTTTGTGGGAAATTATAATCCAACCACCCCCTTACATTTGGATGAAAGTGGGTGGAACAACCATCAAGTTGAAACCAAGCATTTAATATCAAATTCAATGGAACTTCTTCCCACATATTTCCATGTTCAGTTATTAAAAACTCCAAAAAATTATCACCATTTACGCATTGTGGCAAGAAATAAGGCCCAAACAGATAATTACTAAAGACTCCTATCCAAACATTAACACTGAATTCTACTTGAAAGTTTCTTGAACGAATTGTGTGCAGATTTTCGTGTGCCCACACATGCTGGTTGTGGAAATTGACGACACCCTGACGAGTAAAACATGACTCGTCGGTCCACAATATGTGACTTAAAAAATGTTCATTCTGTTCGATGGAATTCAAAACCCACCTGCAAAACACCAATCTTTTTTCTACGTCGCCTTCATGCAAACCTTGCACACGTTGCAAATGGTAAGGACGTCTGTGATCCTTTTTTAGAACTCAAAGAACTTTGTTCTTTGATTTGCGAAGGACGCGAGAAACTCTTCAACTACTTGTGGTTGGATCCCTATTGAACTCACGAAGAATTAGGTTATTGATTCTTTCTTGCCGGATATTAATTCTGTTTTGCCTTTCGTTGGGTCTTGTAATTCTAAGACCGTGAGTGCTAAATTGTCAATGAATGTTAATAAAAACTGAATGCAGTTGACATCTATGCGGAAATCTTCTCCTGTACTCTCTAACTGCTTCTGCCGAGTTCCCGTCTGCAAATCCGTAACAGAAATGGATGTCTGCTTGTTCTTGATTGGTGCCCACCTAATTTTATTTCTTACAACAATTGCAATTTGAAGGATGATCTGTCAAAATGAAATGTAAACAAAGTGAGTTTCTAAGTTACACAGAGCCTAATATGTAGGATTTTAGAATAGTCTCATTAAATTGACCTATTACAGATATTAGTTTTTCAATTTTTTCTTTAAAAATGGGTGCAGATACGAAAAAAATACAAGGGATAAAAAAGTTTCTAAACAGAACTGTAAAACGATTTTCTTTAACGGACACGGTCAGTGGCGCACCACAAATAAAATTGGGCCGCAATCTTGAAAAAATTATCACGCGGTAGAATTTCACAATGATTCAGCATACCTAGCCAAGTAAACCCCAATAAATAACTAAACCCCAAAATTTGAACAAAATATCTCAAAAACTATAGGCGCTGGAAAGAAAAATTTCTTCACTTTTGAACACCTTGGAGGTCTGTATCAAAGCTTTTGAGGACTTATATTGATATAAACTGTTCTTCTTAAAATACGATTCTCTATCGCCTGTTAAAGTCCTACTACAAAAAAGTGGGCCACCCTGTATACATTGAAAAGGTGCACAGCTAATGTCTGTTTTAATTACCAACAGCCTCTTTGTTTCGAATGTGCAAAAAACGTGTCCAGATTGTACGGAGGACAGCTATTTTCTATGATTCAAGTTTAATCGTTTTTAGATTCTAATACATATGTTTAAAGTTAAAATTAGTAACAAATATGATCATAAAACATATTTCGTTTTTTTTTTAAAATAATTTCTAAAGGATGTCTGAAAATTTAAAATGTAACATTTTTAAATAAAATATGATACAACATCATTATTCAACATTTTTTAAAATTTAATGGTGTTACAAGAACCTATCTATGAGACAGATCTTTAGTATTAGTGTCACAAAACTAGAATGTTAAAGTAGTAAGTAATTAAAGGTTAAAGAACTATAATTTTTAAATGCTTGTTAAAAATACGTTTATGCTTTAATGAGTTTTAGAAATTTTTTTCAGGAATACAGTTTTCTATTGTATGTATCATAGGTGTCGACTTCTCGGCTTCGGTGTTCAAGCACCAGACAAAAGTATTTATCGGGTATTTTTGTATCACTGCACGTGCATGTTACCCTACACTCACTACAGGCTTACATCCCTATAGACCTATATCGGTAACGTAGTATCACGATATTGCGCGAGCCCAGGAGGGTGAGCAGACATGTCAGCCACTTTCTCAGTTTTTCATAAAATCTAATTCGGAGAAATACGTAGTTTATATCTTTTATCTCATGCTATTTCAAATGATGACTAATTTCTCTTACTCTTTAATGTTGTCTGGAAAAAAAATGCTTATAAGGCAACCGAGCACCCGACAAAATACCTATGGTATGTGTAATTTTCTGTTAACTGTCTGTTCTGTAACTAAATAAACCTCTTGTGTACGATCCTTGATTATTTAAGTGTTGGGTATTCAGTTCTTCGCACATTATGAATATTCGAAGATGAGTTTGCATAACACCAAGAATTACTATCACAAATAATAATACAAATTCTTATTGCCTGATGATGTAAAGTTACACCAAATCACTGGCACAATTGAAAAAAAAAATAAGAGAAGTATTTTATTCCATCAGTTAATGGCACTTCACTAGGTATGTAAATGAATCCTTAAATCTCAACAGTTTAATTTCGTCTGTAAAACGTAAATTTTCTATAGTCCTAGTCAAGGTCTTATTTTTTCCACGGGTTTATTTGTTGTAATATGAATATTGCGTTCACTATTTGAAATGAAATAATCATAAGAATAGAGAAAATACTACAAGATATATTTGTTACCTAACTTTATTTTTTTATGTATTTTAAAAGCATAACTAAGTAGTGATATTTTTTACTGGTGGTATTAGGAATTAGAGTGCATTAGTAGGGAATTTTAGGGGATTTGTAGGTAGTTAACAAGCATTACTCCGAAATTTAAGGGCATTACAGGCAAAAATGGGCAATAATGTACAAAATTTGGCCAGTGTTTTACCCCTTGCTTTTTTTAATATGAAATAATAAAATTTACCGCCAAGCATTATTTATCCTTCTGCTTCATCTATTATTAAGTCTACGCCGGTTACTGTTATGTATAGATGTTATACTTATACATATAGTAATTGTATTTACAGAAATACGTATAATACCCAGGATTGTGGCTATTATGTTTGTACTAGATCTATTACTATTTAAGGTTTCCTATTAGGCTTGTGTATTTACCTAAACAGAATTCCGAGTAGCTGAGATTAACTAAGATTTTAGGTAAATAAAATAGGTATTCTATATTGATAATTTACTATTTACTAAATAGTTAAATAACGGTTGGTTAGTGACATCAAAATATGTTAGCAATTAAATTTCATGGGTTAACCTTGAATACTGCCAACTTAACAGCAACATTTTCGTCCCAAGAAAATTTTTAATAATTTGCGCTTTTAGATTAGGCTTTGTTGTTGAAGTTTAATTATGTCATATTGTCGGATTAAGTAGTTTAATAGTCTCATAGGTTACAAAATTTAAAATTATTCATGGTTTTATGAACTGCTCTGAATTATTATCATTAATAGGTTTACATGTTCCTTTAAGAACCACTAGACTGTAAAAATTATTTTTTGTACCGTACCATTCCACTATATTTATGTTGGAAAATTGTTTTGTCACTTTAGTATTGTAAATTACCATTATTTGTTATATTTAAGTAATATTGTTCAGAAAGGAAATTATTTCACGGCAATGAACCGTTAGAAGTTTTTATTTGTTCTGATTATTTTTTCCTGAAAATTTTTCTTCTTATATACCTAATCGAATATGACCTTTTCACTAACCCTCCTTTTCTGGTAATTGTTAAAAATACTGAACTTTGTAAAGCAGTGCACAATACATTGAGAAACTGATCAATTTCTTTTCAAATAAATTCTCAGTTTATTGTTCAATAAATTGTTGTGTGTAAAACAGCTATTATAAAGTCTTAGAAGTGCTTTAATTTCATACAATGTGTTGAAAAATCAGATGCCAAATTTTCTTAACTTCAAACCGTCAACTACTTTTTTAAATGAAGTAATCTTATTACACATCCCTATACCTATCTATCTTACTTTGAGGAAATGAGGATTTTTGCTAAAATTAAGTGAATGCTGAGATAGCTATAAAAGTGACACTATTTTCTGTTTGTGTGTTTTTAAATGCTCAAGTCATACCTTAACAATTATAATAGCAAGCAACAAAAATGATTCTTCAAACGATGATGTTCACAATTATCACCAGTAACCAAAAAAGTATGCAAACGATTATCAAATTTTTCGAAATTTGGAAAACTAAATGCAAATTTGAAGTTCTAAAACCAGTTGTAGAGGATAATCAGATTAATGTATTTGGCTATTTTAATGCATATGCACAAAGTTCTATAAGACATAAAACGGAGGCAAATTAGCGAGCCCTTCACCCTACAGACAAAATTTTAATAAATTATTGTGAAAACATGTCAACCTATGTCTGCTTTTATTTTCCTAAATTTATAAAAATTAGATAATAATCATCTGCATAATCTTTCGGATGCAGATGGTAATTGTGAATATCATCGTTTGAATAATCATTTTCATTACTTGCCATTATAATTGTGCAGGTATGATTTGATGTTTCGAAAACATACAGACAATTAATAGTTCTAATTACTGACAAAAAGATAGGTAGGAATAGGGAAGTGTAATAAGAATCAGCAGAGAATAAAATTCATTTAAGAAAAAAAGTAGTTGTAACGGTTTGAAGTTAAAAAATTTCAGCATTTGATTGAATTGAAAAAAACCATATCATTCCATTTAATATAACAAAGTTGGTAACAAGTATAAAAGGAAGTGACAGCTTCTTGAAAACATTTTCATTGAAAAGCTCATATTCGATTATACTTATAGGAGTGAAATTTAAAAAAATATATATTCCTATTACCTACTACTTTTTTATTTCTTTAAATATGTGACTTTTAAAACTTATAATCAGGACAGTGCGGTAAGTTTTCTCAATATGATGTAAATTTTCGAATTGCCAGCGTCCCTTAAATAATTTTTCTTTAAAATAACCTATGACTGTGATTAAAAAAAAATGTACAATATGTATGAATACTATTTTTATTTTGAAAACTGCAGCAACCTTCTACAGTTTTACTCGTCTACTTTAACAAATTTATTAATTAGGAACGCATAGTCTAGAGCAGCAGCCAATGTAGATTCAATAGAAATTAATGACATATTTCCAAGTTTTATTTGGCTTATTGAACTTCATAAGTAGTGTTTTATTAATTTTATTATGAAAAAAACTTTTTCAAGTATATACAGGGTGATTTTAAATGAAGTAGCAAAAATGAGATCACAGATTTCTTATGTGAAAATAAATCAATTTAACCTAAGATATCTACAGGGTGTTCCAGAATGATGGTCAAATATTTTTCCAGTGTGTTACACAAGCCATTTCAGGAGGGGATCTTTATATAAATTTTTTCAATTTGCGTCCTCCCTGTTGAAATATTCGAGTCTCAAAATGGCGGGAAAAAATAGTTTTTTTATTTTTCCTCAAAAACGGTTGCACTTAGAAATTTCAATTTTGGTACACATTATCAGCTAGTCAAAGGCTATTTTGTGGTGGTGTCTATTCCTTAGCTTATGTTTGTGGAGGGCGGGAATAAGCAACCCCTAGATTTATTTCTTTCAGAAATTTTTCCTGCAATGGCCGATTTCAATAAAAGTTTTTTTTTAAATACTGTACCTAATTTGACTACTTTTTTCCTTCTTGTAAATTTTTCATACAACCAACAGTTTCCGCGTAAAAAAATAAAAATACTTTCCTGACTCTAAACATCTTTTCGTCACCGGTTACTGATAACCGCAGTAGGCGGTTGCTATGTTAATGTTTCTCTGTTGTCTTGTCAAACAAATGGCTATTAGGTCTATAATTGACAGTTTTTGCAAATATTTCTAAATAAAGGTATTCCTATAACTGTTGCCAATCCTGCCGTATGCATATTCCATCAATTTCTTCGCTAATATTTGTACGGAAGAGTCAGTTGTTTACAAATATTTGCAAAAACTATCAAGACTGATTTGTTTCATAAGACAATAGAGAAACATCATCATAGCAACCGCCTACTGCCGTTATCAGTAACCGTATAAACGATGTTTAGAGTAAGGAAAATTATTTTTATTTTTTTCCGCGCAAACTGTTGGTTGTATGAAAAAATTATAAGAGGGAAAAAAGTAGTAAAATTAGGTGAAGCATTTAAAAAAAACTTTTGTTGAAATCGGCCATTGTAGGAAAAAGTTCTGAAAGAAATAAATCTAGGGGTTGCTTATTCCGCCCTGCAGAAACATAAGCTAAGAAATAGACACCACCACAAAATAGCCTTTGACTAGCTGATAATGTGTACCAAAATTGAAATTTCTAAGTGCAACTGTTTTTAAGGAAAAATAAAAAAACTATTTTTTTCAGCCATTTTGAGACTCGAATATCTCAACAGGGAGGACCCAAATTGAAAAATTTTATATGAAGATCCCCCCCTGAAATGGCTTGTAGAACACACTGGTAAAATATTTGACCAGCATTCTGGAACACCCTGTAGATATCTTAGGTTAAATTGATTTATTTTCACATAAGAAATCTGTGATCTCATTTTTGCTACTTCATTTAAAATCACCCTGTATATACTTGAAAAAGTTTTTTTCATAATAAAATTAATAAAACACTACTTATGAAGTTCAATAAGCCAAATAAAACTTGGAAATATGTCATTAATTTCTATTGAATCTACATTGGCTGCTGCTCTAGACTATGCGTTCCTAATTAATAAATTTGTTAAAGTAGACGAGTAAAACTGTAGAAGGTTGCTGCAGTTTTCAAAATAAAAATAGTATTCATACATATTGTACATTTTTTTTTAATCACAGTCATAGGTTATTTTAAAGAAAAATTATTTAAGGGACGCTGGCAATTCGAAAATTTACATCATATTGAGAAAACTTACCGCATTGTCCTGATTATAAGTTTTAAAAGTCACATATTTAAAGAAATAAAAAAGTAGTAGGTAATACTTTATCTTTTTTATTATGCAACTTGGGATATAGGTATGTTAGGTTAAATCGATTTATTTTCAACTAAGGAATCTGTGGTTTTATTTTTGTAACTTCATTTAAAAACACCCTGTATGTGAGCTACCTCTTTTAAAATCAAACTTTTCGTAATTTTGATGTTTTGCCGGGCCTACAATTTTTAAAAAATTGAGGTGGCTTGCTAACTTTACATAAAATTATTGAGCTACCCCTCTTAAAAACAAACTTTTTTACTTCTGACTATGCTAGAATTTGCCGTAATTGATTGACAAAAACCATTTTTTTGTCACGTCTTTACAATTTTTTTTAAACTGGGGCGGCTAGTTTTATATGAAGTAGCACCCTTCTTGAAAACAAACTTTACTTTTTGTAACTTTCTTTGTGTCAGATTCTGCCATAATTTGGTCACAAACTAATGATGAAAATCATTTTTTTGTTGTGTCTATATTTTAAAAAAAGGTGGCGAGGCAAAAAAATGGTTTTCACCATTCGATTATGGCAAATTCTAGCACAGTCAGAATTGCAAAGTTTGTTTTTAATACTATTACTACTTTTTTCTTTAATACTTTATATAAAGTTAGCAAGTTAAGTACTTCAATTTTTTTTTAAATATAAACGCAGCAAACAAATTATTTTCACAGCAAATTTCCGGCACAATTTGTCATAATCAAATTTATGACACTTTAAAGTTGGCCTACTAACTTCATCTAACTTTTTTGCCACTAGCTATAAAGACAGGGTTTGTTAATAAAATTCTCAGAGCTACAACAGTATTCAGATTCAAAGTACATTACAATATGTCAGAATCACATAGTTCTATATAGAACAGTGTCGCGTAAAGAATTTTAATTATCCGCCCCTCTCTGTATCATAGTACAGCTTGGCCCTGCTTATAATAAATGTCTCTTTTATGTAATATTGGATTATGCTATCTTACACAGCAATAGCAAATCAAGGGTAGTTTTATTTTAAAATAGTCAAAATAGGTTTCAAATCCTCAAATTAAAATTGGGACAACTTAAATCCAAACAAAATTTCCTGAACATCCTACAAATTAAACAATATTTTTTATCCAAAACGGCTTTTTCTTCTAAAATCTGAAATAAAAATATTTTCCTCTCGGTTCTCTTCCTAGTTCAGTAACTTTAATACGACAACCAAAATATTTTTAAAAAATTATGACTAGGTAGATATATTATTACAATTAACTCAATTTTGAATGTTAATATGTTATAGTAGACGGCTAAAAATCTAGAGAGTGACGCAAAGAAACATACATGCAGCCTGTATATTTTTCCTACAAAATTGTGTGCCGCATATCTCTGAGAGCATACCCAATTACACAGCTTCTGCTGCTGTAAGTACGCATGCGCTGCACCTTTTGATTGGCTGCGATGAATTGTCGGATCCACCTGTTCCATTTCCAGTGCTATCATGGGCGGGTATATCGTTTGGGTGGGCAAAATTTCAGGTATATCTTTTCGCTAATTTAATTATAAATGTAATTAATTTTATTAGTGATTTTGGGTTCCCAAGAATGGAGCTCTACAGGGTATTCTCAAAATTGTCCTAAATTAACAAGTGAGAATGATGACATGTATGAAGAGTTTAGAGCACGAAGTCAAAATATGAGTGTAAGAGATGTTGAAATATGTATTTCATTAACAAAATTGTACATGAATGGCATATATGGGCAAATAAAAAAGTGGTAAGAAGTACAACTGTGAAACGGAAAGTGATTAAAACTCGCGAAAGGAAGATGGTATTTTTAAAATGGGTTTTTGACAAAAAAAAATTTGATTGCTCTTACAAGATAAAACTTAGGAAATTGGCAAAAACTGTTATATCACTGTTTCTACTAAAAATCCTAATGGAAGTTATGTAATGCAATTATTTTTGTCATTTTTGTATATTTTTTTATATCTGATCGCATGCAAATTTAGTACGCCTATGAAATGTTTCTCCTCGCACGCTTCGCCCATCGCACTTGTCAACAAGCTAGTGATTAGTCACTCTCTAGATTTTTGACCGTCAACTAAAACTGAAATAACTTAGAGCACGGAGTGCCCCAGAAATGGAAAATTAATAATGTTTTTAGTGAATTAAAGTATGTAATAAGAGTATATACGAGGTGCTAATTATTTTTTATGCATGACTCCTATCGCAATCACGTGCACCTGGCTAAAAGCTTTTGCATTACTGACTGGCTACGATCAAATATTTTTTTATTTTTGTATCCGATTGCTGTTAGTTCTGTTTACCTAACTCTAATCTTACTTACCTTGATAGTGCTGATGGATCCTCTCAAAGTCCTCCTCAGTTCTATTTCTATGTAAATATATCCAAATTTTCTTTTTTGGATCGTACTTAACACAAGGATCCCATTGCGTGTGCATCCTATCTAGTGCACCAGATACAACAGATTGTAAAATATTATCAGGCGCAGTAGGAGATATATATTGAGATGACTTCAAAAGTTCACAAATTTCAGCTCTAGTTCCCTCTCCATTTGGCAGTCGTGCTGCAGCATCTCTCACTAGTGAAAGTATTGTTACAAAGTTAGGTCTATCCGCTGATAACATTGTGTGCCCTCTAGCTTTCGTATTTCCGACAGCAGGGTTATATATACCTTTAAGAGGTCCTACAACAGATTCATAATTATTGCAACGATACGTGAATGCTTTGTGGGGATTATCATATCGTCTTCTTTCTTGTTCTCTAAAGTCCTTGATTTCATCTTGTGTGGCCTTCCTCACTGTCCAAGAAGTTGGGAAACGAGGTGGAGGAGGGGTACTAGAGCTATCTATTATATCTAATTCTAATTCACCATCTTTAGATGAAAGCTGTTTACTTTCTGTCCTATGTTCAAGCCAGAAACTACACAATACACTGAGCAAATTGTCCGTGTCCCTTCCAGCACCAATCCACTGATAAACATCCAAGGCTACTTTATATTCCATGTATGGAACAAAGTCATCAGGTTGTTCTGAAGCATTGCCACAAAGAAATGTGATTGCAGATGGCAATATACCTATCCAGTTGTCTGTGTAACTATACCAGTCATTGAGTGGGCTAATAGGGTTTTCCTGCCATGATTTCAAACGTTCCTGTAAAGTATACATGTTCATGCGATGTTCATTTGTTGAACAAATTACGTCTCTTATTAGTGAAAAGAAATTTGCATGTGTATCTTGCATTAATTCTGGTTTGTTACTTAGTTCCAAAATATCTATATCAGAATTCTCTAAATCTATTGGAATATTCATAACATCTATTCCATCTAGATCTTCTACACGAACCGGTGTTATCTTACCATATTGGGTAATACTATTTGCAGGTTTTATTAAATTAGATTTTGTGATACTGGTAGTACTTAAAGTATTTGAAGATTTGTATTCTGAAGCAATTTCTCTTTTAGTTTCACTTTTGGTTTTTGGAATTGACATTCTCTGCTGTCTTGACTTATTTAATCTATGTTTGGGTTTAGAATTACTTACTGAGACTGCATCTATTACAGAGTCCGAGTCAGAGTCAGAATTAGAGCTAGGTTCATATGTATGTTTATGATTATACAGGACTTCAGGTGACCTCCTATAACTTCCATGTTCCTTTTTAAGTTTCTTCTTATTTATAACTTTACAGTCAACCTGATGTTTAGCAATTATTGGCATGTTTTTGTTATAAGGCAACTGGGTTCTATTTACAATGTCACTAATTGTTATACCTCTTGTGTTAAGTTCGGAATCGTCTGGGCTTTCTAATTTCCTCTTTTTATGTTGAAAAATTAAGGTTTTATAAGATTCATCATTAATATAAAAAGGATTATGATTAGGTGTGATGTATTTTTCTAAATCTATTGAGAATCCATTTAATTTTGCAGTCATAGTTGAACTGAAAAATTTGTCCTTAGTATTATTTAAATTATTTCTTATACTGTTGAGATGCCTTTTTTGTTTTCTTGATAATGATACAGGAGGACCTTCAGGATAATTCTCATCGGAAGAACAACCATGATCTTCAGTTTTAAGCCTAATCGAAGAAAGAATTTGAAAATATCTTCTTTTCGTTCTGTGCGATACATAATCTACATTAACTTTTCTCTTTTCCTGCTTTGGCTCAACACCAGGAGGTAAATTTCTGATTTGATTTAATAACTTACTTTGAGATTCTACTACTTCATGCTTTAATTGTTCTCTAAATGTCTTGTATCTATATTTTGCCTCTTTTCGTTCAGCCTTCCTAATAATTTTACGCATGCGGGCTATATCTGGTCTAAAAAAGCCTGCCTTCAAATCATTGTGAAACTTAACCAAAGGACTGTTGAATTGAAAAGTTTCAAAATCAAATAACCTTTGTAACGTTTTAGTTTTTTCAAGTTCATCGTTTTCTGGGAAATTCGGCAAAAAAGTCTGTAAATGTTGTTTGTGTACGTCAGAGAAAGAATTCCAAACTTCAGTGGAGAATATTTCTCTAAATATATCCTGTCTTTCACATAAACCTTGAGGTAACTGTATTTTAATACCATTAATTTGAGCAGTTTCCATGCCATCATCCTCAGAGCTCTCTGTAGTGTAATCAGATGAGCTATCTTCTGAACTACTGTTTTCATCCATGATTGTGTAGTGAATTTATATCCTAAAAATCATATTTTTACTATAAAATCACGTAAGAGTCGGGCTTTAAACAGTCCCTCGAGTTCATGACCTCTTTAGTCAAATAATATTTATTTCCATTGAGCTGTTATTTTAAAAACATTCATGTTTGTGGAAATATCATATTTACTCAAGGTCACCTTTACAGTAGTACTAGAATACGGTTAAATTTTGCGTGGAATGTTTATTCTGACATATTAATTACTCTGTTTTACACGATAGAAGTACCATCAATAAACAATCAAGTTTGGTTTCAAAAAGGCGGGGAGGGGACGTGTGGACATTTTTTAAAATTTAACGTAACACACCTTTTCTAATGAGCTATGTTTTATCCATAAATATCTCAGCCGCACACACTTTTAACTGGTAATACACAGGCACGCCTGCATTGCGGATATAGATACACCAAAACAACGCATATTCACGTCTAGCGACTGGCCGCGAAACCATTTTGGTAGCAGCCATCAATACTGAAATGGGAATATATATATTACAAATTGGCTCATTTAAAATCCACAAATTGAGTAAAACGTAACTTGATTATAAACTTATTTCCTACATAGTTCAAAATAAATAAATATATGTTGTTGATATCGTTTCAGTAAATTATAGTGGATTAACTAAAACCGGCTATTTTATCGTTTTAAATGATATGTAGTAACATTTATTTCTGTAACATTGGCTATTTTGAAATTTGACATTTGTGCGCATGCATGCTTATTCGTCATCAAAATGGCGTTGAATCTGCAAGTGAAGATTCATCCGGTAGTTTTATTTCAAATTGTTGATGCATACGAAAGAAGAAATGCCGACTCTCATCGTGTTATAGGTACCTTACTTGGTAAGTTTATCAATATGTCGAACAAAGTTTATGTTTGATAGTAGATTGTCATGTGATCATAACCTATTTTATAATCTCTAAGCAAGGCGTTAATTTATATCATTGTGTTTGTAGGTAGTGTTGATAAGGGCATAGTAGAAGTTACGAATTGTTTTTGTGTGCCTCATAAGGAATATGATGATCAGGTTGAAGCAGAATTATCCTATGCCATGGATGTATATGACTTAAACCGAAGGGTAAATTCTAACGAAGCTATTGTTGGATGGTGGGCAACTGGTCATGAAGTAACTAATCATAGTTCTGTGATTCATGAATATTATTCACGGGAATGCAATAACCCAGTGCATATAACTGTAGATACCAGTTTACAAGGTGGTAGAATGGGCCTGAAAGCATATGTTTGTGTTCCACTGGGTGTGCCAAATGGAAAACAAGGATGTATGTTTACGTCAATTCCAGTAGATGTTACATGTTATGATCCTGAAGTATTTGGCCTTCAATTATGTCAGAAAACGATGAGTGCTGGATCTGGAAGACCCAGGAATGTGAATCCTATGTTGGATTTAACTCAAGTAGCAGAAGCCGGTGGAAAAATGAGTTCTCTGCTGGATGAAGTTTTAAGATATGTAGAAGATGTTTTAGCTAATAGAGTACCCCCTAATAATGCAGTTGGAAGGGCACTTTTAGATTTGGTTAATTCCGTTCCACATATGAGTAATGAACAATTTTCTGAAATGTTCAATAGTAATGTTAAGGATTTACTGATGGTGATTACTCTGTCACAACTTATTAAGACCCAACTTCAGTTAAATGAAAAACTGACCTTGTTGACATCAATTTAAATTTTTCAACCAATCACTGATTTTTTGTATGAACTTTCATTAAAAAATGTCATTAAGAATATTAAATAAATAATGAAATTGTTTTATTTTGTTAACAATTTTTATTTTAGTAACATTGAGTTTTTAATTCATATACTACTTATTCATCTTTACTTCAAAATAATTATTTTTTAAAAGGAAATGTATCCTCTTTTTATTGTACAACATTTAAGTGCTCTTCTTAAATAGTTATTTAAATCTATTTTAAAATTAAATTGTATTATTAAACTTAGAAAGCACAATAATAAAAATTTGAACTTTGATAACACTGTATTTTTTAATTAATTATGATATGAATACAAAGATATATAAATAAATGCATTAAAATAAATTATACAGGGTGTCTGAAAGGTTTATACAAAATACTAGCACAAATTCCTGAGACTAAAATATGAGGATCTGACCTAATTTACCTTAGTCCAAAAGTTGAATTTTTAAACTTTTCAATGATTTGCACAAAATTTGGTACTTGGAGAGGATGATAAATCGAGATCTAATCAATTTTGGTGTACATTGCGACATCTTCACTTATATCTAAAGCTTTGTAACTTTTTTTATGCCACGATGTATTAAATATCTAGTTAAAAATTCTTATTCCTCAAAGTTATTTGTCCTGAAAAGATGTACCTAGTCAGTGTTGCTTCGAGCAGCCGTTTCTGAGATAATCGAATTAAATGTTTTATTGCATACTGAAACTTCTTGTGGCAACGAGTTAACAATGATAAGTACCGTCATTAGTTACAAAAGCGTATCCTCAAACGATTCAATCTGACAAACATTTATCATTTAATTCTTAAACTTTTCGCTATGGCTGTACCTTACACTATCCTATCCCTATATTTCTCCTTTCTATATACTATAATTTTTGTCCTGTAAATGGAATTTTCTGTTGGGCAATAAAGTTTGAATTTAAATTAGCACAGAAATTACCGATATGATAGTTTACAGTTATTGCCAAAGAAAGAGTTGATAGTCTATGAGTGTATAGAAAAATATTTCCAAAAAGCATATGCATACCAAACCATCAATCATTTACTGCCGTTGAAAGGCCTTTTTGAGCAAACGGTAATTTTGTTTCTGTAACGGTTGATTACAAATGGAATCATACGACTAGAACCCCAGATGTTGAGGAAAAAGCTTTGGAACAAGTTTGAGAATATTTAACTCGCTATGATGAGTCAGTATGCAATAAAACATTTAAACTCGATTATTTCAGAAACGGTTAGTCAAAGCGACACCTACTAGGAATATTCTTTTAGACAAACAATGCCAAGGAACAAGATTTTAAACTATATATTTTAATATACTAAAGCACACAAAAGTTATGAAGCTTTAGATGTAGATAAAGTGCTGCTGCTGATGACGCCCTGTGATCAGATCTTGATTTGTCATCCTAAAAAACCCTAAAGTACCAAATTTCGTGTGAATCATCCTATTGTTAAGATAAATATATTCACAAAAAAATTTAAAAAAATAATAACTAAAACCCTGTATTTCGGAAACCTTTAGAGTAAAATAAATTGAGCTAGATCCTCATATTTCAACCTCAGGAATTTGTACTGTACTAGTGTTTTTTCCAAATTTTTTAAGGACACCCTGTATAGCAAAAAAACAACCGATTCCTTTCAAGATATGAAAATATAACTACTAGGAGTCACGTTATGTAATGTATATCTTAAATAATTTGATTGATACTGTCAATTTATAATATTTTTGGAATTGATGCCAATTTTTGTTTTTTCAAATTGGACAAAATGTAACATAGTTACAACTTGCAGCGTTTTTTTTACAAAACAGCCGATAGAACAATGGTTTATCAGTATTTAGATCTTGCTTATAACCGTATTCAAGACTTCGAAAAGGGGGAACCAGTATGACTTTAAAAATAGAATTTCATATTATAATCACATACCAGTAATGGATATAATACTTATTGCATTTATAATGTTCACACAAAATTCTAAAATTCATTGCCACAAACGTACTGCACTTTTGTTTTTATTAGTTTTAACTAATAAAAAGTTATTTAAAAAGAGGGAACCTTATTTAGATAATATAAGTTAATCTACAACCGTATCAGATTTTTTTTATTCGTTTCCTTATTTTTTTTACTATAAAATGTACCCTTAAAACTATTTGTTTTTATATGCCTATAAATAAAAACATTTTTTTTGCATTTAGTTAAATAAAATGTACAAGCTTAATTCCTATTAAAAAAAAACTATCGGAAATAGACTATTAAGTAAATATTTTATTCATTAATATAAAATGATCAAAATAAAACCATGTAAATAAATGACAATATGTCTTACGGATATCAGCATATCAGTAAAGTGGCCTATAAATTCCATGGTCAGATTTCATTTTTGGGAAAAAAAACTTGGTCAACCATTTGCAATTGGAGTATTTCAATATTCCACTGAAAAAATTGTGCAAAAAAAAATGAGATAAAGTTCATAGAAATAGGTGTACAAATATTTCCTTTTTGAAGATACAGTGATAAATATTTTTTTAATTAGAAGTTATGGAATATGAGAGTTCTGAAGAGTTAGTGTCGTTACAAAATATTAACAGTGACAATATAAGTATTTTATTAATTTTTCCCGATGTGTACACATCCAGTCTGCAAATAACAATTTTCAATAAGAGTCCTAGGCAACTCATAACTCCTTGATGTAGTTGGTAGAATATCCGTAGTGGCAATAGCATTATTTGAGTGATCCAGTGATGACACTTGAATAATACTAGCCATGTCACATTTACAAAAATTAATATAATTCTACAAATATTCCAGAAAAATTGACCTCAGTAAAAAAAAGTCTATTGCACGGTTCATGCAATAAAAAAACAACTTTAAATGTACCAAATTTTAATGTCTTACAGAGAAGATTTTTATTATTCGTTTTAAATCTTTCATTTTCTTTGTGCGACATGTTTTTTTTAAATTTCATAATAGTAATTAGTATATGACTGTTGGATGATATGACATTTATTTATTGATAATACCTAAACAAAATTATAAAACTTTATCACCACGTATTTCAGAAACTATAGAATTTTATGGAAATATTGCAACATCCTGTATATTAAGTAACCCATGTAGAAACTATTACAAGAGCATGTATTGAAAAGTGGTTGTTTTTATATAATTTTCAAAAAGTTATTTTGAACAGTTTTTTTTTAATAAACATACAACCTATCTCTTCTTGAATTTTTTTGTAACAATCTTTTAAGAATACACTTGTCTCTAATTTTTAAATATAAATAATAAATCCCATGAAGAAAAGGCTATACAGAAAACGATTTTAGAGCAATTTTTCAAATTATAAACATTACTACAGTCGCGGTAAGAATTCAGACGACTTACGTCATACGAATAAATGAATAATTCATTATATTTTCATCAGAATATTTAAGAAACTGCAACTGAGAATAATAAAACTATATACTACACTAAATGTTTGCACTAAATTGCAAAAAAAATTTGTTTTTAACATGACCAAATATCGAAAATTATGTTGACAATAAAAACAATTGCATAACGTCAGCTGTGACGTAAGTCGTCTAAATTCTTGCCGTGACTTAAGTAATCTTATATATCTTAAGTACTTTTCATCTAAATTTTAGATTACACCACAGCCTATACATGGGTCACCGTTAAAGTATATGTATTATAAAAAATATGCAATTAAAAATTAAACATCTATGCATTTTCTCAACAAAAAACATACATGACTCTTACAGTTGTGTTACTTCACACATGCCATATATATACAGGGTGTTCTCGGATAGATGAAACAACTCTTGTAAGAGACAAATCAAAGTTAGGGTTAAAAAATGGCCTTCTGGAATGCAGCTTTGATTGTTTGTGGAACAAATGTGTTAACAATTTCAAATCCATAAAATGAGTACGCCTTGGAAATTAAAAAAATATTTGTTCACTAGTAAAGGAAATTTTCTCTGAGATATCAAGAAGAGTTTCTCATAATAAAGAAATTGTGTAGTATGGAACATTTCAATGTCCTAGGTCTACTTTGATTGATTTCACATTTTATATACTCAATTTTTTATTACCTATTCTTAAAAACTGTTGTAAATAACATTTTGCTTTTTAGAGAAAAGGCATTTACTAGTAAAAAAATATAATTTTTCTGAATTTCCAAAGCTTACTTGATTTTACAGATTCGAATTCATGACGTATCTTTTCCACAAACATGTAAAGCTGAATGCACAAACCTAGAAAAAATATAGACGACGTTGTTTCATGATCTAGGCACGTGACAGGTGCCGCGTTGCCTAGGGACTTAAGGTCCAGAAAATGGATACTTTACTTGCTTTATATTGGTGCTACTGCAAATATAATGGCTATATTGCACAATAAAATTAGTAAATTTTTTACAGAGATGCTAAATGTAAAACAGTAATTCACTATATAAGCACGAATTTCGATGCCAATACAATGGGAGATTGTTGTTTGTAAACAATTATAATAACCCACAAAAACGTAATCAGCTTCAGGTTACATTGTCACCAACGATATTTTTTCTTTTGTGGCTGAATCCCAAAAGATCATATTTCAACACTAACTTTTTTGTATTTCAAGAATAATTTCACGTAAATAGGGACATTCACACTTTTAATATAAAATAGAAATTTTTGTTAAAATATGTTGAATGATTTTGTAAATAGTTTTCAGTATTTCTATACATTTTCTGGTTTTATATCGATAGTTTCAGATTTTATATTTCGTTCCGCAACTTCATCTTTATTTCCCTGTTTTTCTATTTCGTTATTGTCATCAACCATATTATGGGCATCTTTCAAATGGTTTCTTAAATATTCTTTTTCTGCAAAAGTTTCTGAACAAACTTCACATTTTTGTGTCATATGAAGTCTTGCATGTATACTTAGGGCATAACTTGTAGCAAAACCTTTATCACAGCGGTCACAAAAGTGTTCCTTCAATTCTTCTACATTATGTTTAGATTTTAAATGTGAGCGTAATGATACTTTTTGTCGGAAACTTTCAGTACAAAATTCACATTTGAAAGGTTTTTCATTTGTATGTTGCCTCTTGTGCGTTTTTAAAGCATAGGATGATGAAAAACCAGTCCCACAAAATTCACATATGTGAGGTCTAAGCTTCTTATGGGTCATGTTTACATGAGTCATTAAATTGCCATTGGTGAAGAAAGCCTTCCCACAAGTCTGGCATTTAAAGTTTCTTATCCCAGTGTGTTCTTTTTTTTTGTGAAGCTCAAATTTGTATTTTATTCGAAAATGTTTACCACATTCTTCACAAACATATTCATTCGCAGAACTTTTATGCTGATAGAATATATGACCCCGTAAACTTTCAATATTTTTACAAGTAGCACCACATATATCGCAACTAGTTGGCCCTGATGTATGAAGCAGTAGGTGTTTTTTAAAATTATCAGATCTTATAGATATACTACAAATTTCACATTTAGTTTTTTTATGTTTTCCACAGTGTGTCGTATAACTAGCTTTATCTTTAAATACAATATTACACGTTTCACATTTTAAGTTTTTATTTATATTAACTACGACTTTATCAACTACATTCTGCAATGGAGTTTCT
Organism: Monochamus saltuarius; assembly: GCA_025584915.1. Lineage (NCBI taxonomy): Eukaryota > Metazoa > Arthropoda > Insecta > Coleoptera > Cerambycidae > Monochamus > Monochamus saltuarius. The sequence continues at coordinate 34,248,675 of CM046724.1, forward strand.
TCATTAGATACTTCTTGTTTAACTTTTGTTAATGTTACTCCTTCACAATTTGATTTTACTTTCTCGATAACTTCAAGCAACTCATTATCTGTATCATCTACATTTACAAATTCTATAGGTTTCTGTGCATTATTTGGCTTTCTTGAATTTGAAAATACCAAACTACTTGTATTTGGACCTAATAAAGTTTGCTTATTTAAAATTGCTGTACTATCCAATTTCTTAGTAATGATTTGATGATCTCCAATTACTTCTTTAATTTTAAAATCTACTAATTCAGTTTTCTTCTTTCTTAAATTGTCTGTTAAAAGTTTATGCGCTTTGATAATACGTCTTTTAGTTATTAAAGCTGACTTAACATCTTGAGCACATTTAGAACAAGAGTATTTCGGTAACCCATCACTCTCCTTTACCTGCAAATTTTTAAGAATTACATAAATTACAAGTTATAATTCATTACACTCGCCTTTATGGAAGTCAATATTTCCAGCATTTTTGGAAAATCTCCAGCTAATACGCTAACTTTGGTGGAAGTACGCTTTAAACATAAACGACACTGATATAAACCCTGGGTGGAATTCATATTGTTATATTTTCAAAATAAAATGTGGTGATTTCTACATCTACATAACCGCGTATATGGTATTATTCCCAGGAATTAAAAACAAAAATGTCCAATCATTTTCAATAGAGATATCAAGGAGCAATAATAATAATTATTACTCTACTTACACCTCTTTAATCTTTACTACAAGTACTCTATAAAATTATAAATTAATTAGATATTCATAATCATAATATATATCTCATTTCTTTAGATGGATTCGATTATTCGATTCACATTCACAATATTCACATTTCACATTCGATTAGAAAAAATATAGACTAGTCGTTTCATGATATAGGTCACGTGACAGGTGCCGCGTTTTCTAGGGACCTACGGTCCAGAAAATGGATATTTTATTTGCTTTATATTGGCGGTTGTGCAAATATTATGGCTGCATTGCAATCTGAAATTAACTAACTTGCTGTCATTTTAAATGTCATTAAAGAATGTAACATGAATGTAACCAATCACAGTAAACAAATGAGCTTCACGCTACAATACAACCAACGTAAATTGGCATAAAAACCAAGTATCTTTTTCTATGAGTTTGTTCAGAGAAATGGAGTAGGGAGAATGATCGTCTACATGCGCAAACTTCCTAATGTAGCGCGCGGACATCTTCTAACCCAAATGTCAAATTTTATACAGGGAGTAATCAATATTTTCTACTTACCAGGGCTGTTTAAAATTACATCGACATTCTTTAACGCAGCAAATCGAATGAAAAATTGTTAAAAAATAAAATTATTTTTGTAACTATTCTGCAATTGATGTTGAATTAAAAAAAACTTATATTTTAAAAATCTCCTTTAGCTTGAAAGTTAATAGTGTTAATTTCACGTCGCGTGCAATAAACACTTACTTTTTGCACTTGTTGCATACAATATTTTTTCTACGTTCATGCAAAAACCAAAAAATGTTATTTAGATGAAGTCTAGAAAAATGTGACGTCGATTTGAAGGTTTATGTTTGTCATGATGACAAAACGCTGCAGTAGAATGACAGATGAGTGCAATAAAGAACCACTTTTTCCACTAAATATAGTTCAATAAAGTATTGTTTTTTGCATGAACGTAGAAAAAACTAATTTTTTAACAATTTATGTGCAATTTGTATAAAAAAAATCTATCGCTCTGTGTTACTTTTGATAGTGTAAAAATTTAGTAGATACCACTTTTCAATTACGCCTGAAAGCGGTATGTTAATAAAAAAAAAATTAAACAAATTAGCTCATGACTATTTTTAAGTTATGAAAAAATTACGTACATCTCTGTCTTGTCAATCAGTTCTTATAACTCAATTTTGACAAACGGTGGACATCATCTCAAAGCAAAGCGCAGCAGGTAGGAAGGGTGGTTAGGCTCACTTCATTCTATGCACAAAGTATAAACTATATAGGGCGGAATCTTGATTACTGTAGCACATGAAAATTGTTTAGGGACAAGTCCATCCACTGCAAGCGCTGCTGTAGTACTTTAAGTAAATGTAGTGTATATTTATGGGTTACTTACTGAGGTTCAACTTACTTGTAACTTAGCAACGTTTTAATTATGAATTTGCTGTCTGTTTTTGGTTTTGACAAGTCTATTTAATATATAATATTAACTTATTACATATCGTTCTGGGAGCTTTATTACTGAAGAAACGAATTATGAAAAGTATTGGAGGAACCAGGAACATGAAGAATAATGTAATATTTGTATTAGAAATTATTATTATTAGAAATAAGGTGGTACTATACTATCTACTATAAGTACCATCTAGTATAAGTACCAATATTTTATTCATGTTGTGTACCATATTATGTAAGTTCTTGTTTAAAAATAAATAATAATTTATTAAACATTTTATAATTATTATTAGGTAGGTACCTACGTATAGTATGTACAAAACATTATATATTACTGATAATGTATATTATTTTATTTAATGAAATATTCCCAAAAGAAGAGTTAAATATAAAAAAAATAGTTCACAGTCCATCCACCAGGAGCGCTGAAACTTTTATACAAACTCGATCCTAGAGATTCAACTCTAATCTAGTTTATACTTTGTGATTCTGTGACAATAAAACTCAAATTAATGAAAATGTGATTGTTCTATTTTGCAAAGCAAAATAATACAGATTACTAGAGCTACAATTAAAATTTACGTACGTCTTGTGTTTATTTTTTTATTTCTTTTATTTATTAACTTATCTTGGATAGGCTAGCTATGTACAAAATTAGGGAAAAGGGGAAGATTATAAAAAGAATAAATACACCTACTTTATTTTCTGTCGACAATGAAGATTATATTATATATATTAACAAAAACCTGACTTAACTATGAATGACTGAGTGGAATATAAATAAGAATTAGTGTGCCATACTCAGCGTTGAATTCGCAGGGGAAAAGAGTACGGCAGAGAAAACCCCGATTCAAACAAATATCTATAATTCTGTTGTAATGATAAATTAAACTAAATATTAGGTACTTAAATCAACAGTAACACACAAAAGATATTACAATACCACAGCCCTGGAAAAACAAAAATATAACAAAAATCACTTAAAACTATTTAAAATTACTGAAGACATGATTATGGTCAAGAGGATACCATTTATTTGAGAATTAACTAGTGGTAAACTGATATTGAGATATTTTGGATCTGTCCAAATTGTAGAAGTAGATACCGCCCATTGCCCAGGTTGGAGAATGTTTAAAGGTTTTATAGCCAGCAACTTTAAGGAAAAAATCTAACTGGTGAGTTGTAATTAATGTCAAAGTTTTTATTTATATTACAATCTTTATTGACATGGGCTAGCTAGGGCCTCTTTTCTATTCGGAACCAGCAGATTAACTATCGTTAAAAAGCTAACAATTACCAGTTATGGCCACACTGCTGTTGTTGTTTTTCTTTTTGTTTAGGTGCTGACGGATATAGGCCTGGCACCTACCATTATCATGATAGCTGAATGCTATAGCTGGACAGTTTTGCCGGGTCCAGACTAAGTAGACAAAAAGTGAACACGATTTTGAGACAAAAACACGACAAAATTGCGATAAAATTTTAAGTATTCAGACAAGACAAAATTGAGACAAACTGTCCACACAACAAGGACAAATGTGCAACAAAATTCAGTTGGTGCGAATCAGTGGTTTAACCATGTGGCGTTTCCACCAGGAAGAAAATTTAAAAAATGAAGATTTATTGCTAGCCGCCAGTTGTTATATCTTTCTCTCTCCTTCATCCAATGTTGGAAAAATGAAACGCAAACGTTTTTGGATGAGACCAAGCTTAAAAAAGCGAGAAAGTTATTCCATAAATAAATTGTTAGTTCAGTTACGTGAGGATGATATTGGACAGTGGTGAAATTCCTTCAAGCTTTAAGATTTTTTTAAGAATGCCCACCAAAGATTTCGAGAATCTGATATGCCTTGTTGATCATGCAGTTGCCAACAGACTTACTAAGTACTCCACTACAATAACATATAAGACCTAAATATGTGTGATTTTCAGCGGATATATTGGCCTTCTACATTTTTAGCGCACACCGTCCACACTGCGCCGACAACTTGTAAAATATTCAGACAAACCAGAGACCCTTTGATCTTTACCGACTCGAGACGGGACTTGCAACTGTCTCAGAATTTGGAAACAAAACAAAAATAAGACAAATATGTTGCTGAAATGTATCGGATTTATCGCCACTTTTTTTTATATATATATTTTCAGGTATTAACAATATTGTATGAAACTAACTACTCAGTGGACAAAAGCCCCAACTTGCGTTGAATTACACCCACAATATCTACCCATATATTCCTTATTATTAGCTTTTGTAACATTTTTTTACTGTTTAAGAAAGGTATTTTAAGCTAATATGTATCAAATCTCCTACAATTCCTTCCAATGAAGTCATATGCATGCTCTCTGATACCAAACATCTAGGTATGCCAATGAACACCCACAGACAAAACTCTATTCAATAATTATCTAAAAAATGTATTCTATTTACTAACCTGATATACTCTATAATTATATGGAGTGGGAACTCGAAATTCAACCAAAAAATGTTACAAAAGCTAATAATAAGGAATATATGGGTAGATATTGTGGGTGTAATTCAACGCAGGTTGGGGCTTTTGTCCACTGAGTAGTTAGTTTCACACAATATTGTTAATACCTGAAAATATATGAAAAACTATACATAAAAGGTACATTTTTATTTATTTTAGTAGGTCGTTATGATACTTGACAGTTAATCAGTTGACGCTGTCGACATTATTTAATTTCATTTTGACATTTAATTTCAAATAATTTTAATTTATTGGTATAATAATTTTTATAGTTAGATATTTGACTCAAGTTAAAGGAGGCCACCTGATGAAGCAATCCAAAAAATGCAGAAATAGATCAGATCTCATCTATAGTGGTTGAATTTCGAGTTCCCACTCCATATAATTATAGAGTATATCAGGTTAGTAAATAGAATACATTTTTTAGATAATTATTGAATAGAGTTTTGTCTGTGGGTGTTCATTGGCATACCTAGATGTTTGGTATCAGAGAGCATGCATATGACTTCATTGGTAGGAGTTGTAGGAGATTTGATACATATTAGCTTAAAATACCTTTCTTAAACAGTAAAAAAATTATCGCCACTTTGTCGCTAAACATAAATGTCTTTGTATTGCCGCTGTTTGGTCTGGGCCCGGCATTTGGTCTCAATTTTGTCTTGCCTGAATACCTAAAATTTTGTCGTGTTTTTGTCTCAAAATCGTGTTCACTTTTTGTCTGCTTGGTCTGGACCCGGCATAACAGATCTTATTTTTAAGTATTTTGAACCCGCGCAAACGCGCACATAGCCAGGACTCGTCAGGCGGTGGGACTCGGGAGGATGGTTAAGAATAAAATATCTGCCCACTGTCAAATGTCAATGTTTTTCTTATTCAGTAAGGCAAAGGCTTGCCATTTCATCAGGGAAAGACCACAGTATACTAATCAAGTCAGAACCGTTTTACACACAAGATATTTCTTCCGAAAATTATAATAGTACGGGATCCGGCTGCAAAATTAGTACATTCATAATGTAGTTAACCGAGATTTAATTTTTATGTAATTTTATAAATGGAGGAACCCATTTCTCATGAGGTGCCAATTAAAAAGTGCCCGCGATTATTATTAATTAAAATATTATTAATTGGCTTTTCGTGAAACATTTCGTTCACGTCCTATGGAAATAAAGCATATTCTACTTCACAACAATGTATTTAAGGACTTTGAAAAGGCACAGTTGCTATTGATCACTTAGCCGTAATCTCTCCGCAGCCAGGTGTAAACAGGTATAATTTTGTTAAATTTTTACGTTCATGGCGTATATTCATTTCAATTGTGCCACATTAAAGCTAATTTTTTTCTGTACGTGATGTAACATGTCTGCCTATAAAAAACAAGCGTGCAACGTTACTTGTTAGACGAGGATGCTAAAGGCCAACTGTATGGGTTTTTTAAACTACTGCGCATGCCTCAATAGATAGGGTTCTCAACCAACGATCTAAGTAGTATTAAGAACTACTCAATTTAAATACTCCAAAAAATATTAAATAGATAAAATAATAATATCAAAAATTATTATGAAAAATATTATTTTGGTTACTTACGTCAAAGAAAATTTATTATGTAGGCCGTATTTAAGCAAATGTTTGATTTTATTGATGTTTTCAGTGTATACTCGAGTCAAGAATTCAGACCTCTTACGTCACGGCTGACGTTACACATTTGTTTTTATTGTCAACGTAATTTTCGATATTTGGTCGCATTAAAAACAATCATTTTTTGCAATTTAGTGCAATATATAATGCAAACTTTTAGTGTAGTATGTATAGTTTTATTACTATCAGTTGCAGTTTCTTAAATATTTTGATGAAAATATAATGAATTATTCATTTATTCGTATGGCGTAAGTCGTCTGAATTCTTGTCGCGAGTATAGTCACACAAAGGAACTACTAGAAGCGAAGGAGAGAGCTGCCGCCAAAACACAATTTTAGTGCGCATGTGCGGCGCCGCCATTTTACAAGTGGTTTATTAATCAACCTCGCTTTGCTTTCTTGTTTATGTGTGTCGCTGTGTCGGTTTGGTGTGTTTTGGAAAGTGATAGATTCTTTTAATTTATAGTTATGTAAAATAGGTATTGTATAAATATATATTTCATGAACCATATTTGTATTTTCTTTTTCTGTAAACATTGAAAAATAAATTACTTTTATTCAAAATTAAAACTTTAGGTGTCTTGAAACTAGTTTCAAAATAACTCCCATAATATTGATCTCATTTGAGTCTTACACCAGTGCTCTTAGAATCTATAGTGTCCAGGGTGCCCTAAATCATATTTTTTGACACAAGTAAACTAAGGTTTAAAACGTAAAGTGAACAAAATAAATGGAGGGGAAAATTATTTTTTTAAATTTATGTACACTTTGTTTCTGAAAATAATTAATAACTTCGTAAATTTGGAACTAGGAAAGAGCAAATGATGTTAGAGAAGTCGGATGGTTGCTGTGTGCTTTGCGGAATGATTGAGTTGACCTGCATCTAGCGTGGCCCACCAAGTACTCATACCTGAAATATATTAATTACTTGAAATGAAAATAGCTTCCATAACTGAAACAAAGGAAATATTAGTGACTATACTATTTAAAACATCTATTGCAGTATCAAATCTTCTGTATGGCAAATGTATCTGAAAAGCGCTCCCACGTTAAATAAAATATATAATTTTCACAACAATAAAAAAATAAACAGGAATAAATGCAATTTATACATGTATTTTATATTTTTTAATAATTTTATACATAGTAGGTATTTTATACTGCTTAAAGCTTCAATATGACTAAATAAATATAGTGTCAACTTGTTTCTTAGTGTAGACTGTAGATATTATATTCAACTTTCTCTCAGTGTAGTAAATATTAGATACGTCAAATTTCAAATTCAAGGTTAAATTTTTGTGACCATCCAAGATCAAAGGCGCCGCCTTAGCTTTCGCTTCTGGTAGTTCCTTTATTCTGTGGTATAGTCATGAGTTACAAATTAATTACAGTAAATTGATAATAGTAAATATGAATAGAATAATCAATTATTCATACAAAAACATTAGTGTTAGACAAAAAAATTAATTAAAAAATTTTAAAAGCTTATATTACATTTTTTCTCCCTTATTCAAAGTCAGAGTTTGCATTAACTGAAATAGTAGTATGTCAATATTAATAAAACAACAACAATAAACACTGATGCGTATAGAGCAATCCAACGTGCTGTCACTTTGCTGTCAAATCACTTTAAAAATGGCGGCTGTAGGACAAACAACTTGAAACTTGACATATGATAATAAGTAGAATGTTGTGCTTTTGTGTAGAACTGTCAATTGGTGTGTGCTTTTTGTATTTTATAGCATCTTTAACGGCAGGCAACTCCTATTTGCGGCTTGTTTTTTATAGACAGACATGTTACATCACATACAGAAAAAAAATAGCTTTAATGTGGTACAATTGAAATGAATATACGCTATGAACGTAAAAATTTAACAAAATTGTACCTGTTTACACCTTGCTGCGGTGAGATTACGGCTAAGAGGTCAATAGCAACTGTACCTTTTCAAAGTCTTTAAATACATTGCCGTGAAGTAGAATACGCTCTATTTCCATAGGACGTGAACGATATGTTTCACGAAAAGCCAATTAATAATATTTTAATTAATAATAATCGCGAGCACTTTTTAATTGGCACCTCATGAGAAATGGGTTCGTCCATTTATAAAATTACATAAAAATTAAATCTCGGTTAACTACTTTATGAATGTACTAATTTTGCAGCCGGATCTTAGACTATAACGAAAATTATGAGCAAATTTTTGCGAAGAATTTTTATTAAAGTTTGTATGTATATTTCAGCTATCTACCTTACTTTACAAATTGCCAAACTGGAGATTTACGCAAATTCTGACGCACTTTTTCAATTATAGTCATAAAAATATATAGAACATCTTCTATATTTTTACTAATAAATATTTCCATTAAATTATTGATATAATTCTCGTATGTATAAAACAGCTAAAAAGTGTCACAAAAATTTTTAGCTAAATTATGAGATAAATTTTTTCTGTAATTCTTGTGTGTGTAAAACGGTTCTTATGAATAAAATACGTCTGGCAGTTTTTAAATACCCCCACTCTAGAAAAAGTCGCCAGGAAAATGGCGGATCCCACAGAACATACGGACAAGTGAGACAGACCCATGGATTTAGGCAATTTTCAGAGAGAAAGCCGAGAAAGCTATTATCGCTTTCTATTAGCGATCTCTATTTCTACTCCAAACGGTACTCTACAGATACATCGACTGCCATTCGGGAACTGTCGGAGCTGTACTATGCAACCTAAATAAATAGAAACTTCAAGGTAGTAACTTTTGGTAACTTTGCATTTGTAACCAAACAAAATATATGCAAAATATATTTGTGACATTTGTATGTTGTGAACGGTTTGTAATTGAAAAAAAAAGTATGCAGTTTTGTATTATATTGCATATACACCTACTGTTTTCACTGCATCCTCTACTACTTGTAGTAATAATTCCAGAATTTTAATTATTTTACTGAAAAAAAAAAAACAGTTTTGATTTTTTATTGATATTGATATTTTTATTATAATATACAAATTTTGTATCACAAACTCATTTTTTCACCAAAATTTGGCAGAGTAGGTCTAAATGAGTCGGCTATTCGTACCATTTGTTTTTTTATATCTTGTAGCTCCGAAAATGTTTCTTTACTTAGTTCGACTAAGTCATAGAACATATTACAAGAACGCTTCTGTGGTGTACCTTGATAATTTTCGTTCTTTCTCTTTACCCCTTGTGATGCGTTGGGTTGCACCACGGTTGCACATATAAGTGATCGCTTTCCACAGTTGTTATCTGATCACAAAACATGCTAGTTGTAGGGTTATTTGAAAAATTTATAAGTTAATTTAAAAAATAAAATCGTTTGAATTTGTTATCCCTTACACTTTCTAAGCCTAATTCCTGTACTTCGTCTCCTTCAAGTGCCTTTTTCCCATCAGTTGAAGCAACCTTTTCCTCTTGCTCACCAAGAGTAGGGGCATCCAGTAGTCCACCACCCGTTACCTGCATTTCTGCTCTTAATTTTGCAACTTTAGCTTTTGTTTTTGACTTCCAATCAATTACAGCCTATACAAAAATTATACAAATTCAACACAACGCAGGTATAGGTATCTTTAACTTTTAATTTTTACATAAGCTAAAGAAACACATACACTTCTATGTTACCTATTACATATTTAAAAATAAATGGGGACATTTATGAATGATATTAAACTAAAAAACTAGTTTTTTTTCCATATTCAAGACTATTTAGTCTAGTTGCAACAGACTGCCAAAGAATATTTAAATTATCTCTTCCACCAAGTCCTTTGTATCTATTAGTAATTAAATGAGGATTTTCTTCAGCTATATCTAAGAAAATACTCCAGTGTTCTATTCTTACATGCATTTTGTAATTTTAATTTTATAAAATAAAGAATACAATCGGAAAACACAGTAAACTCGAAATTGCTCACAATTTGCATGTTTTCGCTCAACGCTCAAAACACAAATAAATATAGGTAATATAATTTATTTTTATGATATTTCATATTCCTATAATTGTTTCCCGCCACAGATGTTGCTGTTGGGTATTTCTCCTACCATCGGATTTTTGAGTTATAGCATCTATCTCACTTCCTTATGCGTATTTAGCAGAAGTCGATATTTTCTGTTTCAATAACTACCAATCCCGAGCCCTCGCCAGAAAGCAATCGCTACCTGCGCGCGCGCCGTTATTTTATTGGCGAACGGTGGCCTTGTATGGATTAGGATCGAGCGGTATTATCGCTCTTTATCCTTCACCATCTCTGTAGACCTGGGCGGCCTCGTAGAGGTGGGTTCCCTTCTCCGGTCAGCCTCGACCGCTGTTGCGGCCGATGCTGTCGGCTCGAGGAACCTCCTCCTGCCCTGGCTGACCCCCGCCGGCAGGGGGGCCTCTTCTGGCGCTCTTCGTGTCTTCTAGGTTCTTTCTTCGCCGGCCGTCCTAAACCCCCGGGGGTGGTCTTTGTTGGGAGTGGGTTTTTGTGAGTGGCTTGTAGCCATAGGATGCTCTTCTTCCCGAGCCTGTTACGGTTTGGGAGATGCGAGCGCTAGGTAAGGATAATTGGGTTTGGGTTGTCTATGTTCTCGTCTTCTTCTTGGTGGTCTTCTTGGTCTTGGTTTCTTCTTGTCCTGAAACAGAAAAGATTAGCGGGGAGGGGGTTGGTGTTTTGTCAGGAGGAAGGTCAAGGAATTGGTGTTTTGAACGTTTGTGTTTGTCTGTCAGGGCGGGGCGTAGTCGACGGCTTGCCTAAGCAGGGGGTTGTCGTGGTCTGTGGCTTTGTTAATGGTTTTTTGTGTGTGTGTGTGTATGGTATGTGTTAGGTCGGTGTAGTCTAGGTCTCGTTTTATGTCTGTGTTTCTGAAATACCAAGGCGCAGCGACGGCTGTGCGTAAGGCTATGTTTTCCACGGCCTGTAGTCTTTTATGTGGCTTTTGCTGCGTAGCTCCATGCCGCGGAGCCGTACGTAAGCTGCGCTTGAAGCACCACCTTGATTAGCGTGCGCTTATTCCTTAGACTAAGGGTGTTACCACCCTTGAGTAAGGGATAAAGCCTCGCCCTGGTGATTTTTCCGCGCGCTACCGTCTCCGTGATATGGGCTTTCCAAGTAAGTCGCTGGTCCATCGTCACGCCTAGGTATCTCGTTTGTCTTTGCCACGGGATGGGTTCTTGGAAGAGGGTAGGATTGTCAAGGACGTGGTTTCGGGGGAGGCGTCTTCGGGTGAAAAGGACAGCGGAGCTTTATCGGGATTAATTTTGACTTTCCACCTGTTGCACCAGGTTTCGAGTTGGTCGAGGGAGGACTGGAGTGTGTTTAGGGTGTGGTTAAGATTTGTGGCTTGTGTGGTCAGTGTAATGTCGTCGGCGTAAAGGTAAGTGTTTGTGTGGGGAGGGTGCGGTATGTCACTGTTATGTATGGTGTAAAGGTGAGGAGAGAGGACGGTGCCTTGTGGGACACCGGCCTCCATGGTGCGGATAGAAGATAGGGTGTCTTGGATGCGGATTTGGAATTTGCGGTGGTGTAGGTAGGATTTGGTCAGTTTGACGTAGGAAATAGGATAGCGGTTTGTTAGCATTTTCATCAGTAGGCCTTCATGCCAGACCGTGTCGAAGGCTTTTGCGGCATCCAAGAAAACAGCTCCAGTGAACTGTTTCCTGTTGAAGGCCGCCGTGATGTGCTCGGTAAGTCTTAGGATTTGGAGTTCGGTCGAGTGACCGGGACGGAAGGCGAACTGCTCGTCGGGGATGACTTGCAGTTCTTGGGATTTGGTTTTAAGTCGGGATAGGATAATTCTTTCTACCACTTTGCTCATGGCCGGGAGTAGGCTAATGGGCCGGTAGTTAGAAGGGAATTTGTGGTCTTTTTTAGGTTTAGGGATAAGGATGACGTGAGCGGTTTTCCAGCACTTTGGAAAATGCCTCAGTCTTAGGATGGCGTTTGTGATATTTAGGAGGGCTGTGAAGGGTTTGCGGGGTAGGTGTTTTAGTGTGTGGTTTTGAATGTGGTCTGGTCCAGGAGCCTTTCGGTTTCGGAGGTGTTTAATGATATGTCGTAGTTCGTCAGGGGTGGCGGGTGGTATTGTGTCATTGTCTAGCGCTCCGTCGATGCGTCGGGCCGCACGCTCGACCTCACGTTCGAATTCCTCGTCCTCGTCAGGCAACTGGGGTGGTCTACACTGCAGTTCCAGGCTGTCGGCAAAAGCCTCGGCCTTTCCTGGTTCGTGTATACCACCCCCCTGTTGCCGTGGATTGGAGGAATTTCCCGGCGGGGCGGTAGGCGTAGGGCCCTCTGCACTTTCCAGAGGCTATTGTCTTGCAGGGTCCAGCGACTCCAAGTGTCTAGCCCATCTGTCCTGGGCCAGCTCACTTAGAGCCGCTTTCACGCGTCTGTTCTGTATGTTGTAGTCGTGTCTGTGTTGGGGGAGGCGTGTGCGATAGGCAAGCCGTTTTAGTCTGCGTCTGTCTGTTATTAGTTGTCTTATGTCAGGGGGAAGGATGCCGGTGGGGTTTGGGTGTTTAGGGACTAGGGTTTCTGTGGTGGCCAGGGATAGGGCGTGTTTTATGTCGGTGGCAAGGGATAGGACTGCCGCCTCCAGGTCTTGGGTGGTTTCAATAACTGGTAGCGCTGTGTTCCTTTGCATTTCTGCTCGGAACCGCTCCCAGTCAGTGAACCTCCTAGTGAAGGTGCCTAGATTTCTTTGTCTCTGTCCAAAATCCAATAAAATCGGATTATGATCAGAAGACCCTTCGTCTATGGCAGAAATCTGTGCTCTTAGCGGCACGGAGTTGAGGATAGCTATGTCTAGGACATCGGGTAGGGCTATGGGTCCGTAGAAGGTAGGTTCTGTAGGGCCTAGGATTTGGATGTTGGGGTTTAGGTCAAGGAGATTCAACAGAACACGACCTCCTGCGGTCGTGGTTCTGCTGTGCCATACGGGAGACTTCGCGTTGAAGTCTCCTAAAGCAATGGTTTGTGGCCAGGATAGGATAAGGTCGAGGTCATCGTCTAGGATAGGTTGTCTAGGTTTGTTATAACAGGACACCACCGCAACATCACCATGCCGCAGCGATCTCACCATTATCGCCACGGCCTCGATGTTTTGAGTTTGGATCTGTTGCAGTGGATAGTGGTCGATGCACTTCTTGATCGCGAGTGTAACACAACCCCCGTTATTGTCTCTCTCTAGTCTGTATATGTCATAGTCAGGAATGGATATTCGGGATATCTCGTCGAGTTTGGTTTCCTGGATGGCCATCACGTCTATTTCTAGACGATTAAGGATGTCCACCAGTTCCAACTTTCTACCCCGCAACCCGTTAAGGTTCCAGGAAGAAATTCTCAGCGAGGGAGCGGGATGGGAGTTTGGGTAGGATGATGTACAGCCATTTAAGCAAACAATTTTTGCATGTTTGACATAAAGGCTGTCATCTGGTTGCAGAAGTCCTGCAGACGCGCTGCTGCGTCTAGCATGGCCGCTGCCCCCGGTTGGGTGAGATTTTGGGATGGGGGTGAGTGGGGTTTTTGGGTGTTTGTCTGGGGTTTTGTTGGTTTTGTTGGATTGTCTTTTCGTCGCGTTTGCGTACGTCAGTCCAGGAGTTCGGGGGGCGGGGGTAGGGGCTTGGGTGGGGGCGGTTTGTGTTTTTTGTGTATTTTGTGTGTTTGGTGTGTTCGTGTTTTGTGTGGTCGGTTTGCTACTTTTAGGGTACTGAGGGCACCCTTTGTAGCTTGCAGGGTGAGGCCCTGCGCAGTTGGCGCACTTGGCAGGCATATCTCGTGCTTTTTTGCACTCGAAAGTCGCGTGGTTTTCGCCGCATTTGACGCACTTTGGCGCCGCCGTGCATCTGGATTGGCCGTGGCCAAACCTTTGGCATCGGTGGCACTGAGTGGCCAAAACCGGCTTGTTTTGAGGTTCTACTCTGACAAGTACGTGGCAACAGTACTTCAAATCTAAAATTTTGTCCTGGTCCAAAGGAACCTGAACTTGGACCAGGGGCATTTCTCGCTTGTTTTGACGGCCTGTCATGCGGTGCACAACTGCGTTCGGAAAACCCTGTCTTTCGAGGTCGAGTTGAACCTCACTTGGTGGAATACCCGCGGGTATTCCACGTATCACCACCCTAAGTGTTTTGTCTTCACTTAGGGTGAAAGTGTGGTACTCCTCACCACGCTCGGCAAGTGTTTTCGTTAATTTTCTGTGATCGAAAATCGAATTTGGGAAGATGGCAACGCCATCTTTTATTAGCTTCGCTTTTACAAAATTAATTTTGTTTTCAGAAATTATTTTCTGGACTTGTAACCAGCGCTCCTGCTTGCGCAGGATTACTGGTGGGATTTTTTCTGTGTTTGTGGTGTGTGTTTGTGTGTTGGGTGTTTTTTGTGTACTGGTGGAGGGTTGGGGGGTGGTTAGGAGAGGTTTGGGGGTTGTGTCGGGTTTTTTGGGGACGGGGGTTTCGTCGTCTTCGCTGGAGTTGTCGGGTTGTGTGTGTTTTTTGCGTTTTTGTGTATGTGTGTTAGTGTCCATGGGTGTGATAGTGTGTGTGATTTGTGTTTTTTGTGTATTAGTGTCAGTGTTTTGTGTGGGTGTGTTTTGTTTTTTGTGTGTGTCGTTGGTTGTGTGTGTATTTTGTTTTTGTTTGTGTTGTTGTGTCATTGATTGTAATAAAGTTTTTAGCTCTATATTTTGTTCTGAAATTGAATTTAGGTGTAGATTGTGTTCGGTGTTTTGTTTGGAAATGGCTTTAATGGATTTGTTCAGTTCGTTGTTTTGATTTGATAATGACTGAATTTTGTCTTGGGAATTTTGCTCTCGTAGTTTTTCTACGTTTTCGTTTAGGGCCTGATTGGTACTTTTTATGGTCGAGATTTCTGCTGTAAGCATTTGTATTTCGAGGGTGGAATTTTGATTTTGAGGTCGCTACCTGCGGAGCAAGGGGAAAAAAGTAGACAACTGAACGCAGAGTACCAAACTCTCGCTTCGAGGCGATGAATAGAATTCTATCGTGGCGCAGAGTTCCACTACTGGTTAGCCATCCGGCAATATGACACTGGCACAGTCTATATTTTTTCTACGTTTGTGGGTTCGAAGCAAGTTCCAAGGTTACAATTTATACCACATTTATACTATATAGTTCACACTCTTCTTTATATTTTGTGGTTAACATATAATTTTCATTACTCTTAACTGAACGTCCTAGGACCATTCCACCAAACACAACTCATAGAGGTGGGCCCTTCGGCTCTTTTCAAGGAACCGGCTTGCCGGCTCTCGGTCAATAAAGAGATTCGGTTTACTGTACTGATGGCTCAATTGAGCCGATTGATGTGATTCGCGAACGAAGAACGAGAGACCACAGATACTAATCAAATAACGAAACAAACAAAGTAAAGAAATTTACATTCTACTAAAATGTTACAAATTGTACTAGGTCACAATTTAAATTTACTTTTGAATGTAATTATTATTTTCATCAAAAAATTTGTATTTTTGTTTAGTACCTACTTACCTTTCTCAATAACTTTTTTCTGTACATAAAAGAAAATAGTATACCTGTCGGCAACGAATGCTATAATAATATTACCAAACGATTCAACTGAATCTATTCATGAACCAAAAGTGCCCATAACTACCGTGGATCGTAAGTGAGCCGGAACTGCCGAGAGCGGGGAACCGATTAATTTGTATTCCGCGAGCCGGTTCATTCATTCGCGAGTGGGAGCCGGTTCAATCGAACGACACATCTTTTTTTTTCGGCCAATGATCTGCACATCTCTAGCTCATAATAGGTTTGTTTTAGCAGCAATAGCAGCAGTTGAAAACGGTTTGGAAACTGTCAGAAATATTCGACCAGTTAAGTTGAGAACGCGTTACCATTGGATTTGACGCAATAAATAGTTGGACGGACATTTCTACTAGTTTTCAAACAGATTTCAACTGCTGCTAAAACAAACCTATGATGAGCTAGAGATGTGCAGATCACTGGCCGAAAAAAAAGATGCAAAAACCAGCCTAATATATAAATATCTGAAATTGTTATCAGTGCGCACTACAAATTCTAGTTATATGTTTTTGTGCTGCTACAAATCATCAATAGATTTTGATTTTAGTACAATCCAAATCCATAGATGAAACAAATTACAGTTACAATCCGCACCGCAATCCGTCAACGTCAACAAAAAGCAGCCCTATTTCTCTAGATTAGGAGGCAGCAGCCCTGTTGATTTATAAGGTCTATGCCTGTTGCAGGGTGCAGACCACTGAAATGTAATTTTATATTATGATGACTGGAATGCGCTAAAAGCTGCGCAAATGGATTATTTATGATCAGCGCCATATTTTGTTTTGTGCCTCTAGCAATGGCGGAGCAGTAGGGACTTAGCTGATTGTGAATTGAAATGGAATTGAATTCTGAATATGAAGAATTATTTCGTGCTATATGCTGGTTAATTTTACAGTCCCTTATAAAACATGACATGTTCCAACAATAACACCCACAAAAATACACAAAGAATAACACTGAGATACAAGATAAAAGAAGAAGCCACACTGTACGCCAATGACGTGTTTACAAACAAAATAATGGGAAATTAAGAACACAATTCATATCGTACGTGCAGATGGTTGTCTCTCTCTCACCCACATACATAACCAATGAAGCATGTCTTTGCTGAGTTTCATGTGCCTCCTTTTGTCTGCTCCTAGGGTTGGTATCTTTATTTGGATGCGCAACGCATTCCATATCGTATATTTCAGTCACAGCATAGAAAACTTTCTATGCTGTGTTTCAGTGGTGCAGACCAGTCAGACCACAAACCTAGAAAAAATATAGACTGTGCCAGTGTCATATTGCCAGCGACCGCAAATTCATGGCTGCCCTAGAAGGTACAGAATCGCTAAAACTTGGTTTTTATGCCAATTTACGTTGGTTGTATTGTAGCATGAAGTTCATTTGTTTACTGTGATTGGTCACATTCTTTAATGACATTTAAAATGACAGCAAGTTAGTTAATTTCATATTGCAATGCAGCCATCATATTTGCACAACCGCCAACATAAAGCAAATAAAATATCCATTTTCTGGACCTTAGGTCCCTAGAAAACGCGGCACCTGTCACGTGACCTATATCATGAACCGACGCAGTCTATATTTTTTCTAGGTTTGCGAGTCAGACCGACCACAGACACGAACCCTTTTCGGCCAATGATCTGTGCACGAACCTAGGTTAGGTTGTGAGTGTTGTGACCACAGATCAGATGACATCCTTAAATTAAAGAATTGTGTTGAAAAATGCAGCTGTAAAGCTAAAGCTGCTTTAATACAAGAAAATATTTGCAAATTACCGGAAATGTTACGTGTTGTTACATTTATATGCTGTATATAAGGTGATTTGTATAGGAAATAATGATTGGTACCTATTATTTTGTTATAGTAGGTCATAATGACAGACCCCTATTTGAAATGGAATTTACAAATACCAAAGATGCAAAAGTATATAATAATGTTACATTGTTAGTATTATATATGTAAATTCTGATCGTATTTTAGAAGGAAGATCATCGTCATTTGAATCAATTCATAGCCCATTCAGCATTAGACTTGATAGATGAGCATAAATGGAAAACACATAATATGAATTTAAAATCAGTAGATAAATTTAACCAGTGGTTTGTATCAGCATTTGTCACCGCAAGTTTGATCAGATTTGTGATAGTTCATGATAATCGCAATGATGATGGAATAAAAAATTTCTTTTCTGAAATTTATGAGGCGTACATCAAACACTTAATGAATCCTTTCTATGAAGAAGATACACCTATAAAATCTCTTGCTTTTGAAAAGAAAGTTCAACTGTATGGAAAAAAGTATCTTTGTAACTAAGCAATATTTTTTGTCACAATTATTAAAATTTTTTCTTTGGAATATTTTTAGATTATTTTTCAGCTTTTGATTTAAATAAAAAAGGTTTTTAATTTATTTTTCTACGTTCATGCAAAAAACAAAACTTGTTTGAACTATATTTAGTGGAAAAAGTGGTTCTTTATTGCACTAGTGCAATAAAATGTTTATAGCATTCATCTGTCACTACAATAGCATTTTGTCATCATGACAAACGTAAACGTTCAAATCTACATTTTCCTAGACTTAGTGTCATCTAAATAACATTTTTTGGTTTTTGCATGAACGTAGAAAAAATATTGTATGCAACTCGTACAAAAAGTGCTTATTGCACTCGACGGGTTGTCCTACTTGGCCTGACGGCCTCGTTGGACAATTTCACGTCGCGTGCAATAAACACTTTTTGTACTTGTTGCATAAATAACTATTTTTCTACGTTTATGCAAAAAACAAAACATTGAACTATATGTAGTGGAAAAAGTGGCTCTTTATTGCATTAGTGCAATAAAATGTTTATGTATTCATCTGTCATTCTACTACAGCGTTTTGTCATCATGAAAAACATAAACGTTCAAATCGATGTCATATTTTCATACACAAATGTCATCTAAAATATTTTTTGGTTTTTGCATGAACGTAGAATAGTTATTTATGCAACAAGTGCAAAAAGTAAGCGTTTAGGAGTAGGACAACACGTCGAGTGCAATAAGCACTTTTTGTACGAGTTGCATACAATATTTTTTCTACGTTCATGCAAAAATCAAAAAATGTTATTTAGATGACACTAAGTCTAGAAAAATGTGACGTCGATTTGAAGGTTTATGTTTGTCATGATGACAAAACGCTGTCGTAGAATGACAGATGAGTGCAATAAAGAACCACTTTTTCCACTAAATATAGTTCAATAAAGTATTGTTTTTTGCATGAACGTAGAAAAAAAATATTGTATGCAACTCGTACAAAAAGTACTTTTTGTACTTGTTGCATAAATAACTATTTTACTCCCCAAAATTATCAAGTTACAAGGTTAGTTGATTATAATCTTTATTAATCCTTTGGACATTTTACATGTATAGGACAAGTCAATAATACAACAATTACACAAACTGAGTCCACAAAAAGAATAAATTGAAGAATAAATAATCGTACTTTATGCTAGTTGAGAAATAATCACTCACAGCATAGTAGGCTTTTTCTAAAAGAAATCTTTTTATATTAATTTTAAAAACATTGTCATTCATTGATTTATAATGCTGTGGTAAGTGATTATAAAGCTTTATTCCCATATACAATGGAGTCTTCAAATCTCTTAGTCTTATGGTTGGGAATACATAACATTCCACTTTGTCTGGTAGGGTAATCATGGTAACTGCCATTTGTAACTACATCATGTAAGTGTGTTCTTATGTACAATATAGTTTTATATATATATAGATACATGGAAAAGTGAACAACTTATAGTTAATGAAATATGGTCTACATGATTCCCTGGCCGAGATCATAAAATATTTGCGTTTTATTCGCTTTTGGGCAATAAAGATTCTTTGACTTTCATAAGCGTTACTGCAGAACACCACGTTGTAGCTTAGACGATTGTATACTAGGCTATAATATACACTAAGAATGGCAGAAAGTGGCAAAGAATCCCTAATTCGCGAAATAGCATAGTACGATTTATTAAGTTTCTTGCTTAATATGTCAATATGAGTTGACCATGCCAAATTTTGGTCGACTGTAATTCCAAGAAAATTTGTACAATCAGTCGAACTTAATATAAAATTATTTAAACATAGAGTTAGAGTTTGATGGACACCGTGATTTTGAAAGTATATACAATTAGTTTTATCTATGTTAAGTATTAAGCCATTTGACTTACACCAATCTAGGTAAAACTGCAATATACTTTCCGATGAGGAAACTAGCTGCTCATAAGTATGTCCTGAGACCAACAAAGAGGTATCATCAGCAAAAATTGTTAGCATGTCAGATTTTATGCATTGAGGTAAATCGTTAATGAACAATAAAAATATTAGTGGTCCCAGGACAGATCCCTGGGGCACACCAGAATTTAGCCCATGACAGTCGGATGTTACATTTCCAATTTTTACAGACATAGATCTGTCCCTTAGGAAGCTCATCAGCCATTTCAAAAATATGCCTCTAAAGCCCAAATGAACTAGTTTACTTTCAATGAAGTCAACATTCAAACAGTCGAAGGCGCGTGATAGGTCAAAGAAAAAACCTGCCACATATCTACCACTATCGAGGTACTTATAAACAACTTCTAGCAAGGCAGATGTCGCTGATTGAGTCGACCTGCCTCGACGAAAGCCATGTAGATAGTCCGTCAAAATATTAAACTCTGTTAGAAAATTATACATTTTATCGTAAACAACTTATTCATAAATTTTAGAAAAAATACTTAAAATTGAAATTGGGCGATAGTTAGCTATATCCTGAGGGTCATTTCTTTTATGTATAGGGATAACTGAAGCGGTTTCTAAAACACTAGGAAATTTACCTGTAGTAATAGACAAGTTAATCATATGTGCCAAGTGTTCAGAAATGTATTCTCCATTCTTTTTGACAATGGTAACCGAAATATTATCAAATCCACTGCTTTTTTTATTTTTTAATTCGTTAATTACATGTAGTACATCCTCTTTTGTTACTGGTGCAAAGAAAAAAGTGTTATTGATCAAACTGTTTACGGAACACTCACTCGATCGATTATTACCAAAATGATTGATTAATGATTTCTCAGCTATGTTTGCAAAGTAGTCACAGAATAAATTTGCTACCTCCCTAGGTTTACGATAAGTTATCCCACCACAAATTAAAGATACTTCACTAGAAGTAGATCTCCCACTGGTTTCACTATTAACTATTTTCCATACTGTTCTAGATTTATTAACAGGGTTATCAATTTGACTTCTATAAAATTCTTGTTTAGACTTGACAAGCAGGTTTACTGTAATCAAGTTTAGCTTTTTTGTAAAAATCAGTGGATTCAACCGTAGTCAGTGTACGACATAGCCAATGTAGTTTTTTTACATTTCGACTAGCTTGTTTAACCTCAGTTATCAATGTTTTAGACTGTACCTTATTATGTATTTTAACATACGGGCAAGTATTATCTATTTCATACAACAATAACTTCATAAAAGATTCGAAAGAAATATTAATATCACAAGTCTCATACAAAACATCAAATCTTGTCACACTCAAAGCAGCAGCCAATTTATATAAATTTTTCTGATGTATTTCTAAATTGATTTTGGTATGACATTTTACTGAAATTTAAGTTATTGTTATTACCAACATAACAATGAAGCGAAAACACCCTATGATCGCTCAAATTTGCTTCATACACATTAGATGTACATTGGGTAGAGTTGATGTAATCCACCTTAGTGGAAGTTGTCACACCTAGTTGATTATGGAAAACCCTTGTAGGTGCAAGAGAAGTGGTATTTAAATTAAAACTTATCAAAGCATCATTCAGTAACCGTTTTTTTAAACAGTTTTCATCTAGAAAATTGATATTTAGGTCGCTGCATACAAATAAAACAGGACTGATATTTATAGCAAAGTTTAACAATGAACAGAAGTTAGTAAAAAATATGTCAAAGTTACCATTAGGTGGTCGATATAAACTTAAAATACATATTTTAATCCCGTGATACACCAACTTAGTGCCACAGCACTCGAAATTCATTTCTGTTGAAAAACGACTCACATCTAGACTTTGCATATATCACTGAACCACCATGCTCCCGGTTTTCGTGACAATAAAAGGCTATTTTTTGATATCCAGGTATAACCATAAAAGGAATTTTATCAGGTTCACACCAATGCTCAGCTACACTAACCACGTCTGGGTTCTCCTCTTGAAATAGAACTTCCAACTTGTTTATTTGATAGATATTGAACATTTATTTGTAGTAATTTAAAATTAATATCAGGTGATTTTTTAGCTAACTCGGGGGCTGGTTTGAATAACTCCTGCGGTGTTAGATTACTACTTGCGGCTTGGCCCTTCTGTGTAAAAAATGTCTTACGCAGGCTCTGTTTGGCCAATTACTCGAAATCAAAGCCTTTTCATAGTTGGTTTTGGATATAACAACTTTAAAAGACGCATAACTTTCCGGGAATCGGGACTTCAGCGGTACACACTGAACTTCAGGAAAATTTGTTATCAAAAAACAACTCAGTTCTTACGCTGAAGTATTCGGTTGCAGATTGCTCATGTGTAATGCAATTTTTTTCTCCAACTACCAATGTGGATTGCGATTTCCTGTTGGATCTTTTGTGTTTAACAGTTTGCCAATCATAATCTTACAATCGTTATCAGTTGCTTGTATTTAACGTTGGAGCATCATCTGTCAAATGTATACACTCATTCAATTTTAACAGCTTACTTGGTAATTCAGCCTCAGAAATGGCCACTGCTACTTCGCTTGATGTTATCAGCTTTTGTTTACCTTTGACCGTACCGTCCTGTATAATGTTAGTTTTCCTCACACCTGCCAATTCATTCCTGTGAGGTTCAGTTAATTTCAGCTCCTCAGTTCGACCCACATTTGAATTGCCAGCTGCTTTTTTACGATTACTCACAGTATAGTTTTTGTTGTCTTTATTATCGTTTTCAATTCGAATTAGACGTTCTTTTAATAACTTTAGTTCAGAATTTAGTCCACTAATTAACAAGTCCTTCTGTCTAATAACATACTTAAAGATGCTAAGATGCGATGTTATCGATTGCATCGAAAAAAGCGATATCATCATCAGTTTTTAATATATCTTCTTTACAACACTTAATTAACTGTTTGTCAATAAACTGAAATTTCAGTTGTTTAGCACAACTTGCATGATATGTGCTTCCACATAATTCACATTTTACGTAAGATACAACTTTAACTTTACAACGTTGGCAAAATACTTGACCGCTGTCGGAGCTCGCACATCCGTTCAGCGCCATGGTCACTATGAGTATTTTAAAGTTTAATTTGTAGATAAAAATACATAGATTTATTTATAAACTTATTAGATATTTATACAAAATCAGAATAATATGTTAACACTTCTGCCATGTTAAAATAAAATGTAAAAATATTGACATTTACGACCACTCATTTTTGGTTCCAAACAGCAGCTACACAGCAGGGACATCATGGTAACAAAGATAAAATTCATTATCAAAATTCGGGTGATTTGAACAGACTACATAAAATATATAGGAGGACAAGAGGGTTTAAATTATATTTGTAAACTGTAAGAAATATTGTAATCCAAAGGAATTGCGATCAACACCGCCAAATATCTAATAATCTACCAGAGAGGCAATTTGGTAGCTATTATAATAGAGTAGTAAAAATAATAAATGTAATAAATGATGATGACTTTAATATTACAAAGCCAGTTTGATCAAGCTTAGATTTTGAGTGCAGCAGGTATTTTTTCAATTTTTGTTAAATTAATATATGTTGAAATTTCAAATAAAGTATGCAATTTTCATAAATATTTTTTACTTTTACATTAGTTTATAATGGTAATAAACTAATTGAGGCTAAGAAATTCAGTAGGAAAGTCAGTGAATATACATATAAAATAATTATGTTCATTCAGACACAGTTAAAATAAGTTAAGAAATTGAATTATTACATTTTGAAACACGATTGTATTATATTTTTAAAAGTATGTTTAGATAATTACTAAAATATGTATATTAAAATAATTCTTGTTTATATATTTTTGTAATATATTTCATGAACTGTTGTTACATAACAAAATTTGTAGATAACTTATTAAAGCTCTACTAATGCTAGCAGATATATCTTGCAATGCGACTCTTAATACCGCCACCTTATTGAAATATACAGGGTGATTTACAACTTATCTAACAAAAATTAGAATCCATCATGAAAAATGGAGTAAATACTGTAGAATTTTTTTTTTTTTTTTTTGTAAAATACAGTGAGTCGGATATAACGTCTGCGAAGGGACAGGTAAAATGTGTTTACCAATACATATGTATTTAAAGCAAACCAACATACATATAAAAACAAAACATAAAACATTTATTTGTAAATAAAACAAGTTAAACAATCACATATGTATTTAGAGAAAAATAAGTCACATTTACAAACACATACATTTGTACATAATATGTAGGTATATGCATAAGTATGTAATATGTCGTATGATGCTGTGGCCGACCCTAAGGCTAAAAAATGCAGTAAAATCTAACCGTTATTTGCGACTCCGATAAAGTTCAACCAATATTGAAAAATTTTGCTGTTAGAAGCAACTTTTCGTTATAAGCGATGACGTTATAAATGGCTTTTACTGTATAACGATTTTACCGAGTAAAAAATAATTGATGTTGTAGAATTTTCAACCTTTACAGTGAGGTAAAGGTTGAAAACCAGCCCAGTGATGGGCTACTGTAGTCTCTAGCCAGGCGATTTCGAATATTAAACTCCGATTACTTATAGTAGATTATTAAGGTTTTTGTGATGCGAGTATTTACATTAGATTTTCAAGTGTCAAAAATGGCTTACATGTATAGCAACTCGGAGATGATGGATATCGTTTTATGGTGATGTGAAAAATGCTTTAGTAAAATGATTTCCCGGTAAACATGAACTAAAGGCAGCTACTTTTACTGCGGTGTGCAGTGAGTGCAAGTGTATGCAACACAAGCATGACAGGAAATTTGAAACCGAATTGTGGAAGATATGGAGGTCCAGGGCGTCCACTGCGTATTGTAGCAGTGTAGCGTATCATATACAAAGCGCAATAATATCTGTACCATGTACAGTGTATCCAGGCATTAATACCAAGGGATTGGATGAGGACTGGTACCATGGCTGCCACGATCTTCTGACTTTAAATCATTTGGACTTCCTTTTGTAGGGATATTTAAAAAATGAAGTGTATCGCACCAAAGTGGACACTATTAATGATTTAGCAAATGTATCATAGCTGATGCTAATAACTTACGAGATTAAATCGGACAAAAAGCAGAAACATTTGTTGGGTCTAAATATTTGCTGTTGTAACATCAGGTATGTCAAACTATTTTATTAATTAAAACCTCAAATTAATTATATTAATAATTAATAACAATTGTGACAAAAGCAGTTGGATATCTTGTATAAAATAGGTATTATAAAATGTTATTTCATTCCTTGGGAATTTCTTTCAATTTTTTGTTTTGTCGCCGATTGCACCCTTTGCCTTGTCAGGTTTTACAGTGGATCAGTTTCCAGTGCCATGCAGAACTGTATCTTTTATTTTTTTCTTTACAAAATTGTATTTGTAAGAGTTCCCTGTACATCCTAAATTTGTCTTTTTAGATAAGTTCTGAATGACTGTATAATTGAAAATAACCAGTGTTAAATGTTTTAGTAGAAAAGAAACAGTTAATGTATATAACAATTTAATTTTTAATTAATAATACTATAAGATAATATATTTCTTTCATTACCTTGTATCGACTTTATTAACATATTCTATTCTTTTTAAAATTTTACTATTAAATGCAATGTTTTGTAAAATTTAATATCAAATTAATGTAATTAACAAATAGAAAAATATTTACAATAAAACATAAATAGATTTCATAGGCTCACATTAGTATAGTTAAAGTTCTTGACCCAAAAGTGCTAATTGTTTTAAAAACTGTTTTGCATTATTTAAAGTAGTTGCACCATATGATATCCTTTTCGTAGTTCCTGATGTAGTTTTTGCCTAAAACACAAATGAAAAATAATATTGCTTAGGAAATTCTGTTTCGACCTTTGTTACCTACCTTTGCATAATCCACCAAATTTTGGTATTCTATATAATTTCCACCGCCTACTATAAAAACAATAGCATCTTGAAATGCCTGCCTATTTCTTGGAATATCAGTTAATTTTAATTGTTTAGGATCAAGATAATGATATTCATCCATTTCTTGACTATTTTTAAGTTCAATCAGATTGTCAACAATTTTTGTTACAGGAAGATTCTTAAATAAAAAATAAACTCATAAAGAAAAGTAACAAAGAAATTCTGAAGATTTACATGTCGTTTTACCACTAAGTTTTTCACACCCTCCATAACAAAACTTGAGCCTTGGGTTACTAGTTTTGAAAACATACTAACTGTTTTGGTGCCAGCTCCCTCATACTGATTAACATTGACTCCTAAAGCCATTTTAGTGTAACTTCTAAAAGAAAAATAACAATGACTCCAAAGTCTAAAAATTCATTCCTATGTCAAATTTATTTTACTCAAGGAATGATTTTTAATCTTTTATGAAGAAAACATTTCTCACAAAACTTCTGAAATAATGAATGAAATTTTGGTAGCTTCCTCTGATATATTGATGCATGTGTACAAAATGTTTTCTTTCATGATCAGCTGATAAATACAGAGCTTTTCTTCTATTTTTCAATAAATTAGTTTTTTTCTTAGAGTTGTAATACTCTGAAGTTTAAAAAATTGGAAAATAGTGTTAAATTAAGAGTCTATAACTTTTGTGGAAACTAAATAAAAGTCTGTATCTACCAATTGATTATGGAAAAAATATTGTGAAATCTCTTTCGAGATCTTAGATGAGGCTATCCCTATTTAATTTTTTTTTATTTTGCTTTGATTTAGAATGTTTTTATAATGTGAGCTTAGTGCCAGTTCAGTATTAACAGTACCAAGACTTAAATCCAATCACTAATTTGCTGTATTAGAAATTTAAAATAGGAAGTTCAGAATATATATACAATGTGTCCCACTTTTCATGGAGCCACCCTGGTATCTCGTTCACCTGATATCCGAATACTTTGAAACTTTGCTTGGTTGTGAATAAATATCTATAAAGTGAGTCTTTTAAAGTAGCCATATTTGATTATAGTCAGAAGCGTCCGATTCTAAGTTGGAGAAAGGGGGTCAATTTTTTTTGTTCAGAATAATGTATTGTACTGGTATGAAATGATTCTACAACAAAATAATATTTTTTTAATAAGACAAAAATTCTAATTTGTACGTAGGTGCATACCTACCATTTTTTTTTCTAACAATAATAAAAACCTAAGTAAGCCATGAAAACAAAAGTTTGTATTACCATTTTGTCGTAAAATCATTTCATACCAGTAGATACCATTATTCTGAACAAAAAATAAAGAATACATTTTTTTTATTCGAGAGTCCATTTTATATATAAATTATTTTATGTTGAAAACAATTGTTTTTCAACAACCCATATCTAAAACGCCTTTGAACCCACAACGATGTAATCTTGTACGAGGGGGTTTCTAAAGGTGCTGATTAAGAATATTTTACTTTTTTCTTCTAAAAAAATCGCTAATACTTTTTCTTTTAAAATCGACCCTTTCTCCATCTTAGAATCGGACGCCTCTGACTATAATCAAATAGGCTACGTCTAAAGACTCACTTTATAGGTATATATTCACCACTAATGTTTCAAAGTAATCGGATATCAGGTAAGCGAGACACCAGGATGGCTCCATGAAAAGTGTGACACATTGTATATAATATGTACACTGTCATGAAATACATACAATTTTATGTGGGATATCGCCCTACTGAAACCCGTGACAATTAAATCACCATCAATAATAAAAGACAAGTTAGGATAATTATCAAGTATTTTGGTAATTGTTGTTTGAAAAAGTCCCAACATATTCATGTTCGTGAATGTCACACAGGGTTGTAGTACGCATTGCAAGTACCTAATAAATTTAACATTTTGTTCATAACACATAACATAATACACAAAGATGTCCGATCTAATATAGTAACTTTAACACTGCCATGACTCTTGTCTTTTATAGCACCAAAGTGATAGATATTATAGGTGCACCAAATGCAGGAAGTTTAATAAGTTAGTTGTATGCCAAGTTTTACACAAACACAGAATGTCAAACCCATATTTATTCTAAAAAAGTCATCCAGAATTTTTAAACTCTACATTCCAGAAAATAATTTCTAGTGGTTGCTATTGTGACATCTTCATCGAATTGTCCAAGTATATTGGTTTAGCCAGTTTTATTCCCTTTACTGGCCTAGAAGAATTATAATGATCTTAGGTCATAGAAATCATAAAATACAGGGTGAGTCAGTTATAATGTCATTAATTTTAACCACGTATTCGGGTAAAGGCAGAAAATCGAAAAAAAATTTTTTTTTACTCGCCCTTTAAAAAATAAACAAATCACCCTGTAAAAATCAGTAACACGACGCTTCTGGTGCGCTACAAACTTTCTGATGACGCACCTATACGAGAATCGAATACCGTATCAAACCATCGATGCCACGTTTACATACATAATATCGTCTAACACATCAGCGTGTTATTCAAATTTACCTCCATTTAGCACTCTGCATTTCCCGCATTTCTTTCCCTCCAAATTTGTAGATCATGCCACACATTTGGAGGGGGGATGGAGAGAATACAAGCAGTAAGCAGTAGTTTGTTTATTTCGGTCTCACCTCACGTATTTGGCGTAAATTCACAACGCATAATTTACGAATCCCGAGTATGTGGAAATGGTAGTGTTATACGGAGAATGTTTACGAAATGCGACTGACCCTAATTTTATTAATAAAGTGCTATGGACGGATAAATGCAGTTTTACTTGAACTGTGAGCTGTAAACAGGTTAGTGTCATACTACTTAAAAAACAATAAATTTCTAAGACTACAAACTGAATAATTAATTGTACTTACGAGTAAAACTAAAAATTCATATTTATTTGTAAAACGTAGTGAAAACGTAATATCAAAATTATTAAACTGTAATAACCTAACATTCGAAAACATTTATTTATTATTTACATTTGTTTTTATTAACAAATCAATATTTTAGGAAAATTCATTCATGTATCTAGATTAAAAAAAATTGTTTTACTCCTTCTCGTTAAATAACAGTACAAAAACTAGGTAACTAGGTTATTGACCTAATAATAGCGTAGGTCAAGATAAGCGGCGTGTCATTTCGGTCTTGGACAGTTTTCTGTCAACAACACGATAGTTTTTTATTACTTAGTATTTAAACTCGAAACACTTTTCAGCTTCTCTTAATAATTTACCCATTGGGTATAGGTTTTTTATGTAATGCGTAAATGGTTTATTACTCGGTTTATTATTAGACATGTTGGAGTGTTGTTGCAGTCATAACAGCTACATTTGCTCAGAGAAAAATCGACACGCGAGTGGAAACCTGAGTGGACCGCGTTACTTGCAATTTTTAATAGAATTATTTGATTTTATTGGATATTAACATTTTAAATTATTATTGGCTGAAGTTGAACTGAGCAAGAAAAAATGATATTCTAAAATAGTCAGTACAACCGTTTATTTGTGATGTCTAAAACCTAGGTAGGTAGGTACTCTATAGAAAAATATTACAACTTGACAACATTGCATCAGGTCGACATCGAATTGAACTGTGAGCTGTAAACGACCAAGGCTGTCAGCGGTCAGTGACAGTCTGAAAAGGGGGTTTAAATAATGATTTGAAAATATTTTTTTTCGGCGTAAATATGTATTTAGATTTTTTTTTAATCACATATGCGCATTATACTCATTATTCCCTATCTCCTCTTAAAATTAATGACATTATGACTGACTCACCCTGTATATAGAACGCCAAAAGAAGTACCGAAAATAGTCAACCTATTGAGAAAACGCGAGTGGTAATATTGCAGTAACTTAGCTTTCATGAGTTGGTTGCACTACAGTGGCGACACGGGATGTCTCAATTTTGATTTACCGAGTGACAATACTGAAATGCAGCCCAGGGCAATGAAATTTTTCGGTTTTGTGAATTTGAACATTTTGTTGTTTTTGAACGCCGCCTTTGTGTTTAAAAAGTATTTATTGCAACAAATATATCGGGTGTTTCTTCTAAGACTTTCAGTGCTTATATCTCAGAAACCATTATAGCCAGTGCGACGAAATTTGGTATACAGACACTAGATGGCGCGTAGAATCTGATGATAACATCAATTCTTATACAGGGTGTTCCATTTTTCAGGAAATCGATTTAATTTTGATTTTTTGGTAGTCAGCCCGGCTAAAACTTATGTTTAAATTGAAGTATTATGAACACATTCTGATAAATAAACATTCAAAAATTTTAAAATTTAACAGAAATAGGTCAGATCCAACGCATTTCCGACATTTATTTGTCTTCGCGTGATGACGTCATCGGATATTTTTTTAAATAGAACCCCTATATTTTTTCATCAGATTCTTGTAGAGCTTACCTTGCTGAATTCTAAAATATATAATTTTAACACTTTATTCCTTCAACTTTCCGAGAAAAAAAATAATAACCGATCCAATAAACGCTGCAGTTGACAGATGTCAATTCTGATTAGATTTTGTTTAGCTGACAGAAACAGTTTCTGAGGTGACTTGATTTAATTTATTGTTTTTGCTATCAAAAGATGTAATATTCTAACATGCAATCTAATAAAACAAAATAATAAATTAGGGGGTCAAATACGATTGAGGCAACCAGAATTTAATTATTAATTAATTAGTTACTTATTGTTAAATTGTTTTAAAAATGAAGAGCCCTTATTTTGTGATACTGCCGATGAATTCACTATCCATTTTACTCTCAACCAGCCCATCACAGACACAAATGAGAATATCCACATTTTTTTCAAGCCGATTTTATTGGATCGGTTATTTTTTTTTCTCGAAAAGTTGAAGGAATAAAGTGTTGAAATTATATATTTCTGAATTCAGCAAGTTAAGCTCTACAAGAATCTGATGAAAAAATATAGGGGTTCTATTTAAAAAAATATCCGATGACGTCATCACGCGAAAACAAATGAATGTCGGAAATGCGTTGGTATAGAAAAAAGAGTCATTTTAAAAAGCAAAATCGACGGGTCCGAGGAAATTTCATGAAACTTCGTTGTTTTAGAAATAATGAAGTTATTCCATACTTTTCTTCCACACTGTATATATATTAAAATATTTAATGCAATTTACATATGCACAATGGTGTTATTGAGACTTGTCGATAAAAATTTAGACTTGAGTTGAGGCTTTTGGAGCATTGGGGTCGCTGCGCCGGCGCAATCTTCCGTTACAGCTTCAACGTTCAACGTGAATATTGTGTAAAATATCTCTGCATATTTTTAAATTGTTCCATTATAATGTAATAAAACTTCAGTAAATTGTTTTTTTTTATGTTACTACAGTGTACAAAATAATTAGGTACCCGTATTTTTTATCACAAAATAATTTACAAAAGTGTGTAAGTACCTAAAGAATATCCCATTTTTCTAACCGCTGTAATAAGTATTGATTACTTATTTAGCAACAAATAAATTCGAACAAAACGATTCCTAAAACTTTTTATTATTATTGAAAACCATTGGGATCCAGACAGTGTATCCAGGGTATCGTCTATTCTTGGCAACGGATAACTGTCCTTCTTAGTGACATCGTTTGGTCTTCTATAATCCACACGAAATCTGGTAGAGCCGTCCTTCTTCTTTACTAAAACCACCGGCGAAGTCCATGGACTCTGGGATGATTCAATGACTCCCTATTGCTGCATGTCTCTAAGCATTGTCGATACCTCTTCTTGCTTCGCTAAAGGAATACATCGTAGAGCTTGTTTAATTGGAGTGGTGTTGCCAGTATTTATGCGGTGCTGCACAAGATTAGTCCTTCCGACGTCATCCTCTGTTAAAAAGAATACATCCTGGTAGCGCCTCAATAAATCTTCCAACTTTTTGACTTCATCGGTTTGTAATGGGAACTTGAATCGGTTAACAAGACTGACCTATAAAGACTGCTCTCTGGTTCTACAATACAGTTTCTTCAACTGCCGAAGAACTGCTACAAATAGCTTCAATAAGCACTTCTGAACCTGCTGGAAGTTCTGTGTCTGCTGACGCTTCCACAGTTCTAATAGGAAGGTTTCTGATTTCGGGAAACTGCATGATGATTTCTTCATCTTTGGTCTTCAATAGTCTTCGTCTTCTTCAAGGTCCAATACACAATTATCTTGAGTCATAACATCAAGTCCAAAAATGACATAGTCAGTTATATCTACTACTAAGATGTTGTATTGGAAAGTGGTTGCCCCCAGGGTTATTCTAGCTAGATGGATGTCTTTCACTGATATGACTTCTCCATTTGCTGTCTCCAAGATGTAGTTCCGATCTGGCTTTTGTATTCTGCAGTGAGCGACGATGTTCGGTCTTACTATTGTTATAGTATGTTGCAACGTCGAACAAATTCTCGAAAAAAGCAACAATTTCAAAGCAGAATAACGCCTAGAAAACCAAAAAATCCAACATCCATGAATAAACGGTAGCAATTTCACCCCACAGACCAGCAGCAACTCGTCCAGAAAATCTAGGACAAAAGTCAATTGGATTTCAATCACCTAACCACAACCATCCCCCGATTGGCCAGGAGTAAAAAATTCGCCACCCCATTGGCCTCAGCGCCCAGGTATAAATATATACACTACCTGAGAAGGGTTAAAACCTGGGCGCGAATCGGAATTTGAATCAGTCCTTCGACATCTCCACAGTGTGAACTTCAGTGCTTCGATATAGTGTTTTGTATACAGTGCCCGTTGGCCATACAATCTTCAGAGCTCCTTTGAGCATGCCACTCTACAGAGTGCTTCGAAAAATCCAGTCCAGGTGCAAGCCGTCGCTCTGCACCTAAATTCGCGCATCGTTAAGTGCTTCGATAATTCCAAAGACAAAAGTAGTGAATAGTATCTTCGAAAACCAGTTCATCGTCCTGCCAGTACCAGGATTAGTAAAATTCGCCGTCGCAACGAAACCAGCCACGATTTTCCTGTTTTTAGAATATTTTCTCAAAATATTCCTGGCGCCCAAACATCAACTACAAACCATTGTGCTACCTCGTGCCTGGATTTCCTGGATAGGTTCCCGAATCCATACACGCCCTGAGAACTAGCCGTAAACCCGATAAAAGAACCTTTTTCCACATTTTCACGCACAAAAAGGATGAAGAAAAAGGTCTTTTCGTTTACACTATGGTGTGACTAGAGCCTGTATCAAGGACCATTTCACAATCCTGTCCGCATATACGCCCTGGTACTACCAAACTCGTTCTATTATTTTGCAGACGGGTTACCTTGACCTTAATAGTTGGTGGGGCTTGGTAGCACCTCGCCCCTCAAAGCTGACAAGTTGGCGTTTTCCTGGTCCTAACTAGATGCATTCTTAGGGCATCGATTCCTAAGATGCCGTTCAACTCCACAATTCCAACACTGAATGGGTCTTCTCCTGCTATATACAGTGGAATTAGTACGGTCTTGTTCTTGCTGGAAGTTATTTATTAAATCTTGCAAACTCTTCATCCTTCCATGTTATTTTCAGTTGCTCGTTGTTTGCTAGTTTGAAACCTAACTTGCCTTGTTCTGCCTTGACTGTTTCTGGAAGCCTGTCGGGCGGCTTCAATTTCCAGTGCCTGGGCCAGAGCTTCAGATATGTTTTTATATCTGGCTAAACTTAACGCTTGGCTGATCTCGGAGTCTCGCAGGCCATCAATGAAGCTACTTACTGCTAACTGTTCTTGGAATTCTGTCGGTGCGGTGGGGTAGGCTAGCTTCATCATACGTGCTATATCTGTCTCAAATTGCTGTAGATTTTCTTCGAAGCGTTGTCTTCGGTCTTTCAGTTGTGCCTGGTAACCGTGTTGTAGATGAGCCTCGCCATACCTCATTTCTAAAGCACTCTTCAGCGCTTGATAGTCTTTTTGTTTATCCTCAGCTAGCGTTCTTAATATCTCCATAGCTTCACCTCGTAGAGCCACTATTAGTGAGGTAGTTTTTTCTCCTTCTGACCAGTTGTTTGCCAACAGCTGCTTCAAGCTGTTTAATGTAAGTACTCCATGACACCTTTCTATCAAATGTTGGTGGCTTCACCCTTGTTGATGGAAGCAAGCTGCTTTCGGTCTTAATGAGTTCCCTGGCGGACAACTGAGATTTTAGATTTGTACTTGTAACCTCGTGTTCTAATTTTACTATATTTTCTTCTACAACTTTTGTGACTTCATGCTGTAACTTACTAACACGACTTGGACTTTATCTTGCACCTCACTTCTCAATTGATTGATTTCGAACAGTTTCCGCAAATTCATTAAGTTTAACCTTAATTGTCTCTTCCAACTTCTTATTGTTTTCTTGTAAACTGGTTTTTATTTCGTTTTTCAATTCTTCTTGACTACTTTCCATTTTCTCTAAACTGTTCTTCACTTCCTCTTGATTGTATTTCATTTCCTTTTTCAAGGGTTCCTTCATTTCGTCCTGCCTGTTTTTCATTTCCTTTTTTAAATTATCCATCATTTCGTCTTGGCTAATCTTCATTTCATCCTGGTTGTTTCTCATTTCCTTTTTTAAATTTTCTCCCATTTCGTCTTGACTCTTCTTCCATCAAGTCTTCCTTCATATCCTTCATCATCTCCATTAACTGTCTGAATGTTTCCTTCATTTCCGTCGCTCTTGATCTCGTCACTGGCATTCACTTGTCTACTCCAAACGTCTTCTTTGTGGAACGTCACTTCTGACACCAATTTAACATCTATATTGACTTTGCGTGGAAACACGACACGTAGTCAAAAAAACTTTATTGTCACTCTTGATTACACAAGAAATATTCTTCAAACCAATTTCACAACTGTCAACGCTTTACTTTGACGTTTCTGTCACTCGCGTTTGGCTCGTATTCAGCTGCTCAATATAAACTAACTCCAGCCGCAAAAATGATTCGCCTATATAGGTTTTTAGGGTTCTAGAAGTTTTCGGCGGTCTCGAGAATCAAATAGAATGTGGTCGAGAATGTTCCAGAAAACGTCAAAATAAAGGCATCACAAAAATTATAAATTCTAACATAAACAGGAACACAAACTAAAAAGCTTCCGTAACAATACATTTTTTTCATTTGAGAGCCTGTTTTACAGATACAAATTATTTTAAGTTGAAAAAATTTGTTTTTCCACGGCCCATATCTCAAATACCTTTGAACCCACAACAATGTAATCTTGTACAAGGGGGTTTCTAAAGTTGCTAATTAAAAATATCTCACTAGTTTTCTTCTAAAAAAATCGCTAATACTTTTTTTTGAAAAATCGACCCCCATTCTTCATCTTAGAATTGGACGCTTCTGACTATAATCAAATATGGCTACGTCTAAAGACTCACTTTATAGGTATATATATATATATTCACCACCAAAGTTTCAAAGTATTCGGATATCAGGGGAGCGAAAGACTGAGCTTTAGTTTACCTTTCATAGTTTTACATTCATCATCAAACCATGGTTTATTTGGGGAAAATAAAGTGATAGTACTGTTAACAGAGTATTTTTTGATCATACCTACATTATGCGCAGTTTCAACTATAGCTTTACATAGGTTATTGTAAGAACTACTAATAGTGTCAAGAAGTTGTACCCTTTGTGAATACTGCATTGATAGTTTATAACTAACCGTAAAATTGTCATTCCATTCTAAGACAAAAGTATTATTTGGTACAGGGACGGGAGGAACATTTGCAATATTAATGCTAGGATATATTAGCTTCAATGAGACAGGAAAGTGATACGATATCGAGCAATCATTCAACACTTTTAAGTTACTAATCGTATTGAGTTGTATACTGTTGCACCAGACTAAATCAATTACACTATTACTCAGGGTACCGCAAAAAGTAAATTGCGCAGGTCTGTCTTGGGTAGTTCTACCATTGAGCAAAACAAAAGAGTTATTATGCATAAATTCCAGTAAGGAATTACCTCTAACATTTACGACCTTGTCACAACTGTACCTTTGCTCAAACAAATTTGATTCAGCAATCATTTCATAGGCAATATCACCCAGCTGAGCAACGCGACAAGTAAAATCACCACCAATGATAAAAGGCAAGTTAGGATAATTATCAAGTATTTCGGTAATTGTTGCTTGAAAAAGGTCCAACATGTGAACAATGTCACAAGGGTTGAAATATACAATACAAGTAATAAATCTAACATTATGTTCATAGCACAGTAATAAAATAGTCCACCAAAATGACTGAAATAATACAGTAACTTTCACACCTTTTGTTACAATAACTATTAGTCCGCTACTGCCTCTGCCACAACTCTTGTCTTCTATAGCGCTAGAATGATAGATATTGTAAGTGGACACCAAATGCGGGAGATTTAATAAATTGCTTGTATGCCAAGTTTCACACAAACACAGAATGTCAAAACCCCTATTTATTCTAAGAAAGTCGTCCAATTTTTTTAATCCCTCTACATTCCAAAAAACAATTTCTAGTGGTTGCTACTTCAACGACTTTGCTGAATTGTCCGAGGACATGGGCATACTCATTTTTATTTCTTCTACTGGTCTAGAGGAATTATATTCATCTCTGTATCTCTTATTATTTTCCACATTTCTAGTAACGATCATGGATACATTATTAACATATAGTTAAATTCGATTCCCCATACTTTTTGCGCGCTTCTAAGGTATCACGAAGGTTAACAAGATGATTTAGCTGAGTTGGTGTCATATCTTGCTTGAGAGTTACATTAGGGAATAATCTCTTAGAGATTTTATGCGCAGCACAGTTATTACACTATCTATTTGCTAATTTTGCTTTAAACAGTCTGGAAACATTATAATTGTTTCCAACACGGAAACCGTATATTAAAGCTATATTTTTATCACCGCAAACATGACTAAGAATATCATTTACAACTGCAATGTCCTGCTCGACATCACTGTTGATAGGAAAACCGAAAACCATAAGATACATTTGTGTCTGGTACGTTCTTGTAATTCAGCCAAATTGGATTCCAAACTTCCACATCATTTATTTTGTTTTCTAGAGTTTCAATTTTGTCACGAAGAAATGATCAAGTTTCAGATCCGCGATCTCCGAAGTATTAGAAGACAGCTGTGCATTTAATATATCAAAATTCGAATTACATTTTTCCACAGTCTTAGATAGAATATTTAGTTCATAATGGCATTGAAATGAGTAATATTAAGTAAGGAATTCAGGTACAGAAGACTTTGAAATGTTTGTATTTGATTGCTCTAATGAATTATAGCAGAGCAGACCAAATTTTCGCATTAGCCCGTGCCTGTTCCGATGAGCTTGACGGCAAAGCCACTGTACAAGCCTTGTGAACTATTTCGCTACATGTCGAGCAACGGACCTCGTCTTTCGGTTTAACAGCAAGATTACAAACTCTACACTGCGCATAAGGCGGCTTTCAGAATGTAGTTAAAATGGCGAAAAGAAGTCAAGGGACGATATATTGTCTTGTAAAAAAGGTTGTGCCAACACTGCTAGGTAAACAAAAACTCAACGCAAATACAGAGTTCAACAATTCACAAACATCACCCACCTGCGCTCAATTTCAAATAAGCAAAAACCACAAAAATAACTGCAATATCAAGGAGTCAAAATCAAACGTATGCACAGTAGAAAAGCCGACACAGAACTTGTTCATTCTGTTTGGTGTCCTATGTTACAAACCGTTTTGTTTCAACGTAATTTGTGGCACTACACACATACCTGAAAGATAAAAACAATAATTTCAAACACTTAAAATGCTGTATTGTGCTATGGTGAGATCTATTTTGGAATATGGTAGCCTTATCTGGGATCCTTACTATAATATATATATTAATCAGATCGAAAATGTTCAGAGAAAGTTTTTGCGTAATTGTGCCTTTAAACTAGGCTTTGTTGTTGGTGAGTTTAATTATGATGATTTAAGCCATATTGTTGGACTGAACAGCTTACAGTCTCGTAGGTCACAGATTTCTTTGGTATTTTTATTTAAAATCATTCATAGTTTTGTAGATTGCTCTGAATTATTGTCACTAATAGGTTTACATGTTTCGTTGAGGACCACTAGACAATCAAAATTATTTTCTGTACCATACCATTCCACCAACTATGGTTATTACTCACCAATAACTCGTATGTTAAGATTAGGTAATACATTTTGTAATGACATTGATTATTTTCATTGTACTCTGAATCAGTTTAAGCATCAGTTGGGTCTTATAATGCATGGATGATGTATTTCGGTTGTGTTTATTGTCGTTGACATGCTTTGTGCGTT
Organism: Monochamus saltuarius; assembly: GCA_025584915.1. NCBI lineage: Eukaryota > Metazoa > Arthropoda > Insecta > Coleoptera > Cerambycidae > Monochamus > Monochamus saltuarius. Next base: position 34,287,009 of record CM046724.1, read on the forward strand.
AGTTGCGGTGTATTCAATTGTAGTTTATTAAATGTATTAATTGTAGTATTAAGGATTGTACCATTGTTTTGCTGGTACAGGGTTCTCAGCAATATTTCAGAACGAAATTCCCTGACATTTCCAGGTTTTCCCATACTTTTTTAAAATTCCCTGACAAAAAGCATACAAAATATCATGTTTTTTAAAACTTAAAAAGTAAAAAGAAGTCAAATGATAAGGCATAAATGAGCCCATTTGATGACAAATAAGTGACATGGATATTTAATTTTATGAGAAATATTTATTTCAGTCATTGCAACAAATATAAATATTTAAGAAATCTAATAGAAATATGTATATAATATATTTAAGAGATTTAATAGAAATATATATAAACAAACACAACAAAACCAATAAAAATATATTTTACCACTGAGCAAACAGTTATACAAAAACAGCTTTAGCTGTTTTATGTCATTAAATGTATTCAAATCGGTTCAAAATACTATATTTTTGCATTGAAACAGTAACGACACAGGTCGCTTTTAAACCGTGTTTAAAACGCCCACTGAGCGCTGTTTGAACTATTTAGATGCTTTGCTAAGATCTATGCAGCAGTTGCTAGATAGAGATTTCAAAATCGGTTTTATTTAAATTTTCAGATGTTATGTTTAAAATGGTTGATACTTTTATATTTCTTATCTTGTTTATTTAAAAAGAAATTGGTTGTGGATTATTGTATGTATCTCTACAAATTTTAACGTATTCTTAGACATCTTAAATTACATTACAAACGCATAATCCAATTACTTTTCTCTTCAAATTTCATTAAACCTGTTACTCATAACATGTAGGTAATTATTTGTTTTTGGTTTACAGTTGCTAAAATCAATTCCAAATTTTTGTTGCAGATCTCACACATTTTCCAAATATTATAGTGTTGTTATAAATAAATTGTATAAACAATAACCAAAAAGTGAGTGTGATGTTAAAGAGAAACAAATATTTAATGACGTTACGCTTTTGAAACTATACATTTTCTTGGTGCATTACATAAGTAACCCACCATTGAATATGTCTTGAAACAGGCGATGTATATGTATAAAAAAACAGCTATACACTCCAGATATATCTGTTTCATTATATCAATCTGCGGGTACGTGTGATTAAAACAAACAGAAATAGGCAACTGGGTGCGTTCATTAAATAAAGAATTTAGACACTGCATGAGTAGCATTCAGAAATTTTCCCTGACGACAATAAAAATTCCCTGATTTTTGACAATTATTGGCACTTTCCCTGACAAAGTTCAAATTCCCTGACATTTCCAGGTTTTTCAGGTTTTCCTGACGCTGAGAACCCTGTGGTATGGTTAATTGTTCCTAAGGTAGTGTATTGCTTATAAATGTTTTCTTAATTTAAAAAGGGGTTAATCCCGTTAGTAAATAAATAAATAAATAATTACAAATTACTGTCTAGCTTTAAATGACTATGCGATAGCTACCTTCTGGATTAATTAACAATAAAATAAAATTACATTATTACATCTGGTTTTATATTAAACAGTTATTCTGTATTCTAATTTCTTTTACAGAGCAACGTTCAATCTGAGGGATGGTCATGCATGTACGATTAGAAACAAATCTTGCCATTTCATTGTTCGATACCTGCCTTATTACGTTATGTTGTGTATATTGTAACAACAGTTAGCTTTCAACATTTTTAAGATATTCTAACGAGATGTTTTTACACTGTACATAGAACAATGAAATTAGTTTATTTTTCTTAATTTTATTCGTTTAGAAATTTTAAAGCCCACGACAGACAACTGAATTTAATGTTATAGAATACTCAAAGTGAGTTAGAGACTTCTTTATAATATTATCCCTCATTCCATGTTTAGAATTAATTCTAAGAAAATGTCTTTGTGATATTTTTTGCTTATTCTTTCTGGTGTCGGATGTTATGAATCGTTTTGTTTTAATGTTATTTGTGGCACTACATACACATAACTGAAAGATAAAAACAATAATTACAAATTATTATCTAACTTTACATGACTATGTGATAGGTACCTTCTGAGTATAGTAAGTTTGCAGGTGATTCTTCCTAGCAAAAACCAGTTGCTTTATTTTAGTTCTGTATCATATGAAATACAGAAATTGTAGTTCATTGTTTACTATTTTACAGATGTAGAGTTCTTCTTAAACATATTTTATCCATCAAAAACATAAATAAAGTGCTGAAATATGTGGACACAACAATCAATCATTTCCAGGTTATGCTTTAGTAATATTTCTTTTGTGGGGCTGGGGTAGGTTCACTTCTGACTTTCAACAACAAACACGTTCACATTATAATAAAAAAGTTTTAGGAATCGTTTTGTTCGAATTTATTTGTTGCTAAATAAGTAATCAATAATTACAGCAGTTGGAAAAAACGATATTCTTTAGGTACTTACACAATTTTGTAAATTGTTTTGTGATAAAAAATACGGGTACCTAATTATTATGTACACTGTAGTAACATGTTTTATTACATTATAATGGAACAATTTAAAAATATCCAGATATTTTACACAATATTCACGCTGAACGGAGCTGTAATGGAAGACTGTGCCGGCGCACCGACCCCAATGTTCCAAAGGCCTCAACTCAAGTCTAAATTTTTATCGACAAGTTTCAATAACACCATTGTGCATACGTAAATTGCATTCAATACATTATTTAGCGTTACTTATGTCCAATAAAATACTTTATGTCATTAATATTTTACGATTCATAGTTTTGACGTTTAGCGATGTTAGTTTTGTGAATTTACACAAGTAAACATATCGTAGATGTAGATGTACGATCCTAGTGAAGTTTAGATGTAGAAAATGTTTTATGAATACTCCTACAAGTTTTAATGCTTTAATGGTATGTTTGACTAGTCCTTTAAGTTCTGTACTGTGTACAAACTTCAGTAATGAATACAATATCTATCTATCTATCTATCGTTATGTCTGAACGCTGCCTTCATTTGCTTAAACATGGCTGCTGGTGTCACCACTGTATTTATCTAGGCACTGTATGTACTAACGGATTAGCTTCACACAAATGGGCGGGAATTTCAAAATATGAACATTTTACATCCAATTCGTAAAAACATATAATTTCTATGGTCCAATTACAAAACATTCTGTTTTGGTTTCAATTCAATATGCAGGGATTAAAATGAAATATAACGAATAGCTTACATTAAGTTTTCCCTAGCTGGCTGCTTTCTAAGCTCCTCCATAATCTGACTATTTTTGAGTGCCTAATGTAAAGGCTTCTGGCGTTCTATATATTTTATGATTTGTATGTCTTAGGTACATTGAGATTTATCACCAAGTAAAGTTTGGCTTATGCAATTCGAAACCTGTATAGTTTTTTAAACAAATAGGTACTTACTAATGTTTCTAAAGTAGATATTGTATAGATACTAATACTGCATATTCAGCAGTATTCATGAAAACAGATTTTGTAGTTATTAAATTAATTAATGAATTAATTGATGAAAATATTAATAACATACCACGACCCTGATTAGTTAAATACCTTAGTGAGGCAACCTAATACTTACTTCCAGCGTTTAATGTATGTCAAAGGGGTGAGATTACAACCAGCTTCATTCAGGGTAGCTTCATATTTTTTTAGATCAGACTCTGACAGATGAGGAGTACAAATATAAAATATAATAAATAAACGCATTTTATCATCTGGTGTCCCTGCACTAGGATCAGAAAGAATATCTAACAGAGGCTTTTCTAATGCTTGAGCTTTACTCATGATCTTTTCTTCCAACTCAAAAAATGTGTCCAATTTTCTGGATTTAATGCAATTTAAAATAGCTGAAAGAAACAGAAGTAAATTATTATATTTTCTGTACAAGAATAATCAGTTACAGATGATTTACACGCATCAATTTATTGACAAATAAATAAATTGAACAAGTTGACCTTCAATTTACGTTAAGAAGTGTAAAACTAGCCTAGAATTTATTGATTTCAATAATTGATCAATAAATTTTGTATTTAGAACATGTTCTATTTATTGGTCAATTTTAGGGACATCCGGTTACATTTTGAATTTGTGTTTAACTACCAATTTAATTGTGTTGATCAATTTATAATCAAATCGAATTATGCTTTCATTATATTTAATTACTTTAAGGTGAAACTAATGAAAAATAAATAATTAGAAGTGCATTAGTTTACTCCCGGAGGTTTCGGCTATCCCACCACTGAGGGACATGGAGGAGAAACTGGTAGCAAACTTAAGGGAAGCATTTTTGTATATAGGTAAGTAAGATTAAATTGTCATATTTTGTCTTAAAAAAATATGCAGAATGTGGGTCTACCTGTTTTTTTTGTCACACCCTGTATAGTAGATTTAAGGTATTTTAATTTTCATACAAATTTGACACATAAATAACAAGTTTACCTGTAGCTACAGATGTATGCATGTCAATGAGACGTTTTTTTTCTAAAAGTTGAGGCAAGGAATTAACTGCTGAAGTAATTTTAGCAGTATTATCAGAAACAAAAGAGAGAGCTATATCATTTTCACCGTCAATACCCATTGAAGTTTTCAACTTTTTTACTTCTTCTTCTGAGGATTTGTACTGTTCTAATTCCTCTTGGATTGCTTCAGCTACAGTGGGAAATGGACTACCTTTGTATGAAGACCAAAATTTATCTTTCGAGTCCAATTCGCAAGCACGATTCTTAGCCCGTGCACCTAAAACGTAAATGAAGTTTATGTAATATATTACATGCTTATTAGTTTTGTTCAAGCAGCAGTCGGTTTCAAACTGTAACATTTGTGCAACTACTTCTTGTACTTGTTTACTGAAAAATTCATAACTTTGCCGGTTGAATATTTTTTACAATTCGAAACCAGTCTGTTTTGTCTTGATTGTCAAATCCTTACTCAATCAGACCTAATATTTATATTTTACCCTTCTGTGCTGGCCTTAACATTTTTGCCAAGCTTCAAAATAAAACTTTAATTTAATATTTAAAAAAAGACAATAATACTAATATAGATTTGGCAAATTGTTTTACACTTAAGTCATATTCAATAATATAATAATAATAATAAATTTATTTTCCAGTTAGACATGACAAATACATGTATAGGAATAGTCAAAATACTAAAAGCTAACTTAATCATTTAAAATATTCTGTTACAGAATAATAACATTTAGTTACTAAAAACGTTTTTAATTTAGTTTTAAATAAACGCTCGTTTTTAATTTTTATAATATCAGGAAAACGGTTAAACATTAAAGGACCTATATAATTAGGTGAATTAAAAGTTACTTTCAATCTAGCTGTTGGAACATGGATATCATATTTCTGTCTTGTGTTGACATTATGGTAATTTCTATTAATAATGAACTTACTAAAATTTTTAAACTCATACAAACAAACTTCAAAAATATACAGTCCTGGTAATGTAAGAATAAAATATTGCTTAAATATATGTCTACAGAATTGAGTGCCGGACAAATTAAAAATACATCTTAAAATACGCTTCTGAGACAAAAACACAGAAGTTGAAAAAGTAGAGTTCCCCCAAAAACAGACACCACATCTTAGTCGGGACTCGACTTGAGCGTAGTACAAACAGAGCAACTGGTCACCATAAAGTACCGTACGTATATTTCTAAATAAATAGTTAATGGATGATAATTTTGATGCCACCGCTTTACAATGACCCCTCCAATTAAGGTTTGCATCTACAGTTAAACCTAAAAATTTGACCATATCCGTATTCGAGCATAAAGAGACGTTATTGATATTTATATTTAATTTATTGAAATTTTTTTGAAAAGGATGAAATCTTATATTTGTTTTATCAGAATTAAAATACAGAGAATTTTCAGAAAAGCAATCACATATATCAGACATTATTTTAGTGCAGTTCTCTACCAATATGTCATCAGATTTATTAGAAATAATTAAAGATCATCAGCATACATAGCCACATGACATTCAAATGAAACCTTATTAATATTATTGACGTATAACAAAAATAATGCAGGGCTTAAAACAGAACCCTGTGGTACTCCCATTATGAGAGAAGCATAATCCGAGCTATACGTATCAATGTTATTTGTACCATGCCTTCATAAATGATTACAAGCCACGTGACCCGGACTGTGATTCTCGAAGAACAACTCGTATGCAAATAGATTTCTTGTCTCTCTCAATTGCCGTAGTGAGGAAAAGGATATTCGTATCTGGATTGCTCTGCGATCGATTTGAGAATCTCGACCCTGATTACGTGGCTTGTAATCATTTATGAAGGCACGGTATTATGTTATCAAATTGATTTCGATCTTTGAGAAATGTTTTGATCCAAGCCAATGCAGGACCTCGAATACCATAATTATATAATTTAGATATCAGTCGCTCGTGATTTACATAATCGAATGCCCTGCTGAGGTCACAGAACACGCCCACAGAACATTCATGAGCTTCTAAATACCCTAAAACTGCGGTGGTAGTACACATTCCGTTACGGAAACCATGTTAGTTAGGCATAAGAATATGATATTTGTTTAAAAATGCAAACAGTCGGTCTATAATTATTCAATAAACTCGGATCACCCCTCTTAAATACAGGAATAACCTTTCCCGTCTTTAAAAGAGATGGAAAAGTTCCCTCTTCAAAAGATAAATTTACAATATATGCAATTGGTCCCGAAATATATTTTATAATTCTACTGATAAGAAACCCCGGCACGCCACCGGGCCCAAATGACTTTTTATTTTTTTCGTAAGACATTTCCTCTTCAGAAAAAGAATTGAAAAACAAAGTATTATAAATAATTGGTTCATTAGTTAGCAATGTATTTATTTTCCTGATCTGACCAGTTAAATTTACTGAACAGTTAACAAAGAAATCATTGAATAAAGCAGCTACATCACGGGTCAGCATAGAAAGAATCATTTTTATTAATTGTAATATTACCATGTTTATTTTTATTATTCAATTCAGATATAAGACTCCATGCAGACTTTGCTTTATTGTCAGAATTATTAATTTTGTTTTGATAATAAGTTTTTTTGGTTTTGTTAATTAACTTATGATAAATCTTTTTCTCGTATCTTCAAATATCAGATAATTCGGGAACACACTTCTGCAAAATAAAAAGTTTTTTAAGCCTCATGCTAGACAATCTAACAACATCATTAACCCAACGCTTATTTGTTCCCTGCGTTTTAACAAATCTTTGTACTGGAAAATGTAGTTCAAAATGATAAAAAAATATTCTACTAAAATAATTGATGTCATCATTAGTATGTTTAAACTCATAAAGGCCATCCCATTTTTATTACTAATCGCGTTGGTAAAACTTAAATAGTTTGCTCATTAAAACGCCTGGTAAGAAAAGTTGGATTTGAATTTATATTTTGTTTTAAAATATTTATTTCTGTATAAACACTTCTATGATCAGATATTGTATTATCAAACACACAGCACAATTCAGCGTGTCCAAAACTAATGAAGATATGAGTACGCGGTGTAGAACTAACCACATCTATCGGCCGTTCGCTACTCCATGCCGGACTGAAAATGTCACAGGCACGAAGCGTTCTACATGCAGTAGACACCATTGAAAGCTGTCGACCTTTATCGCGATCGGCGAGAAACGATATTTTGCAAACACGGAATTCCAGGAAACAACTACTCTGCGGGCTAATGCCCCGACCAGCATTGAATTACACCTGGAAAACCTACAGCAACAGCTAGAGTCATTTGTCAGACGCCCACCAGACATATACCGGTTTCGAGCTTGTTAGCTCTCATCAGTATGCCATAGGTGAGGTATCTGACAAATAATCCTAGCTGCTTTCGTCTGTCTAACCCGACAGAAGGGACCATGAGTACGCGGTGTAGAACTAACTACATCTATCGGCCGTTCGCTACTTCATGCCGGACTGAAAATGTCACAGGCACGAAGCGTTCTACATGCAGTAGACACCATTGAAAGCTGTCGACCTTTATCGCGATCGGCGAGAAACGATATTTTGCAAACACGGAATTCCAGGAAACAACTACTCTGCGGGCTAATGCCCCGACCAGCATTGAATTACACCTGGAAAACCTACAGCAACAGCTAGAGTCATTTGTCAGACGCCCACCAGACATATACCGGTTTCGAGCTTGTTAGCTCTCATCAGTATGCCATAGGTGAGGTATCTGACAAATAACAAGCTCGAAACCGGTATATGTCTGGTGGGCGTCTGACAAATGACTCTAGCTGTTGCTGTAGGTTTTCCAGGTGTAATTCAATGCTGGTCGGGGCATTAGCCCGCAGAGTAGTTGTTTCCTGGAATTCCGTGTTTGCAAAATATCGTTTCTCGCCGATCGCGATAAAGGTCGACAGCTTTCAATGGTGTCTACTGCATGTAGAACGCTTCGTGCCTGTGACATTTTCAGTCCGGCATGAAGTAGCGAACGGCCGATAGATGTAGTTAGTTCTACACCGCGTACTCATGGTCCCTTCTGTCGGGTTAGACAGACGAAAGCAGCTAGGATTATTTGTCAGATACCTCACCTATGGCATACTGATGAGAGCTAACAAGCTCGAAACCGGTATATGTCTGGTGGGCGTCTGACAAATGACTCTAGCTGTTGCTGTAGGTTTTCCAGGTGTAATTCAATGCTGGTCGGGGCATTAGCCCGCAGAGTAGTTGTTTCCTGGAATTCCGTGTTTGCAAAATATCGTTTCTCGCCGATCGCGATAAAGGTCGACAGCTTTCAATGGTGTCTACTGCATGTAGAAGCCGTGCCTGTGACATTTTCAGTCCGGCATGAAGTAGCGAACGGCCGATAGATGTAGTTAGTTCTACACCGCGTACTCATGGTCCCTTCTGTCGGGTTAGACAGACGAAAGCAGTTAGGATTATTTGTCAGATACCTCACCTATGGCATACTGATGAGAGCTAACAAGCTCGAAACCGGTATATGTCTGGTGGGCGTCTGACAAATAACTCTAGCTGTTGCTGTAGGTTTTCCAGGTGTAATTCAATGCTGGTCGGGGCATTAGCCCGCAGAGTAGTTGTTTCCTGGAATTCCGTGTTTGCATAATGAAGATATGGTCTATTATGCTAAGACAGGTGTATGTTACTCTAGTAGGCCACTCTACAATATCTCTTAAGTTAAAACTAGTTAAAATATTACACAAAGCTTTGTAATTCTGTAAGTTCACATTATTGTACGAGTCAATGTTAAAATGTCCACATAAAACAATATTAATATTAGGTTTAAATATATAAGTTAAGACATCACCAATTCGATCAAAAAATACGCTCAAGTCTCCAGATGGAGATCTGTAACAATTTATTATTACAGTACTATTATGATCAACTTTCCACATCACCGCGAAAACCTCGAAATGTTTGTCAATACAAAAAGATTTTAAATCAATGGATTTAACGTTAATGTTGTCTTTCACCCAAATGGCAACCCCACCTCCAGATGTAGAGTTTCTGCAGAAGGAACTCCCAAGTGTAAAAACCACTTACATGCAAGGAACGCATTGAATCACACTTCTCAGGTTTCAGTAACACACAAAATATTTAAATTGTTATAATCACAGATGTCCAGGTGTAACTCATCCGTTTTGTTTGAATTTAAACACTGAGCGTTAACCAATAAGAGATTAGGATTAAATATCAGAGCTTTACTTCCCGCTGGTCCTTCATTATAAAAAAATGTTGGATACAAGCTCCCTTGGGCCAAAATTGAGGTTTCATAGCTGTTTCAAATTGATCCTCCATCACTGTAACTTTATACGAAGTGTATAAATCAGGATGTTTGAACTGAATTGAGTGACAGATAACTCCAGGAAAATTGTATTTTAAAAACTCAGATAAATCTTTAGCGGTGGTATGAGTATCTATGCGGTAGACGTGTAGTTCCATTGTTCTAGGGACACCCTTTACAGATATGCTGGCCGTATTATTTTCAACAACAAAGTTGCGCCTGACATTTTTGTTTCTATTTTATTTGGTCACATTTATCCACTCATCTTCCCTTTTCAAATTTGAAGTGTTAGGCAGCGGAGAGATATTACTGTCGGTATGACTATTATGACTTAAATTAATATATTCTCGCAGTTTTATTTGACTTTCAGCCTGTTCAATTTCATTTGCAACATATTCTTTTGATAACAAATTAGCTTTCTTGTTTATCACAACACCACGTTGTTTATTTACTTTTCTGTTTTTCTTATCGCTCTCGTTTTCATTAACCTTTTTACCAGACACTTTTTCTATTTCAGTAGGACCTCGTATCTGTTTATTTATACTAGGTTTTAGGTGTCCTTCATTGGAGTTCTTATAGTAATTGGTAATAATTTGTATATGTTTAATAAACCGATTTTGTCTCGCATCTCCTGTATAATGATGTCTTTTTGCTTAATAATGTAATTAAATGTTGGAAGATCTACCTTACTATCAGAAAAAATTACCTTGGCATTGAAATAATGATTCAGGGTCACCACAGATTGCATTAACACAGCATATTATCTTATTCTTTGTCACAAATTTAACACACTTGGTTAATTTTGCACAACTCAAGTGAAAGTAATTATTACAATTTTCACATTTTAGAGCAATAATTACAGTTTTATTGCACCTTTTACACACGCCGTTTGAAGAATTGCCTACAGTCGGCGCCATGTTCCAACTCACAGTCAATGGTCAACATTGCTAACCCATTAACACGATTTTGAGAAGGCATGGTTCTTAGGTTCTTAAATATTTTTTTAATTTTTAATTTTGAGAAGGTGGCTGGACAATCTTTAAATTTATGACAGCTTAGTACAGGGTAAGACTCAATGCTGCAATAGGTTGGTTTGTATTGTTCTTATGTGTACTTTGAATTCCACAATAATTTTAAGAAATCACAACTTTTAGAAATTATCAAAAGGAACAAATTTTCATAGAAATATGTTATAGACGAGTTAACTAAAAATTTTGGACACACAGACCTGTATATTTCGGTTACATTTGAATAAGCTTATGTCTATAAGCATATCTATTCCTGTTGCATTTGATTTTACTACTCATTTACTTCTCAGATTCAAGTAATAAAAATACTTTTTTGTGGGTTTATTTTATTTGCGCTGGAGTAGAGGAGGTTTTGCCGCCTTGCCTAGTGCCCAGCCCTTCTTTATACAGGGTTAACTATGACTAAGTACAAAAATTTTAACCATGTGCTCAGGAAGGCCTAAAAGAATAAAAAAATTATGCCAGAATTTTAGCTCGATATTTAAAAAATGGGGCAAAATCCTCTTTTATAGATAAGTTTACATCTGTCAAGTGTCAACAATATCTACTACCATGTGGTCGTTTTTTTGCAGCATTTCTAAATGCAAAAACGACAAAATTTAACATTCTTATTAGTAATAATACATGATAGATAGGTAGGTAAAAGTTAATCCAGTTAGCTCCACTATTTTGCATTCGTTTTTCATTATTTTGTTAAAAACTGGCAAAACTACAACATTTTCATTCATTATAACCACTCACTACCGATAAAACACACTTCCCGTAGGTACAACTAGATAAAATGCCTATTTATTTTTAAACTTTTAATGTACCCGCAGCAGTCTTGTCCCATAACCTAGAAAACCAAACCGGCGAACTATATTGTGGGAAAGTATCTGCACCCGACACAAATTTCTTTATTTAAACTAAAACTGAAGAAGAACACAAAACTACAACGTAAACACATGGTAAACACAGGAATTAAATTATAACATGACAAAATTTTACAGTTGTGTTGCTAGTTACCTACGTTACCTACTCTGATTCTGGAAAACCACAAACACAGAATATATAATACAAGAAGGCCCTTTTATTGTGCCAACATCGAAACGGCACTGACATATAAACGACGTGTCGCCCTCATTGTCCCTGGCAACCAAAATAATTGAACTAAAAATAAGATCGCCAAGTCGGTAATAATGTTTACTTCATAACTTACCGACTTAGTCGATAAAACAGATATTTAATTTAGAAGGGATTTGTCAAATTATTTTATTTAACTTCACCTTTGTTTCACAATAATATTTAAAAGAGTATATGCAACAATACCAGTTATGATGGTAATATTATACTCATTTAAATATTATTAACAACAATATAAAACACTCAAGACTGGTGAAAAATTTATTAAATCACAAAACAATAACAATAAATACATTTATAAGAAGTCAATCACAACATTCTGCATAATATTATTATGAATGATTATGTAATACCAATTAGTAATAATCTATTTTTAATATTAATCAGATTTATTCTGAATAAATACTTCTATGCAGAAACTTTAATTTTTGTTAAAATTGTTTCTTAAACGCCATATTAAACTGTTCGTCTAAGGAGAATTGATATCAATGTTTGGAATATCTCATTACATCATCATAATTATTAGCAAGGGTGCTTGAACAACATGCACTATCCTCTATCGGAAAAGAATTTGTAGTAAGTGACAGTAATTGAGTTTGTTCTGGTTGTTTAGAACCTTCAAATTGTTTATTAGATTTTGAATGTACCTATGTACGTTTAGAAACAGTATTTTATACAATACAGATTACAAATCTTACCACAAAATCAGAATCTATAAAATAACTATCACAAAGAAAAACATTCTGACAGCATTTGGTAAAACATTGTTTCTCATATTTCCAATGATTACAATCCCATGGCAGCAATTTAGAAACGAATTTTTGGCACAATATATAATTATTTGCAAGAATAACTAACTTAACTTACCGATAACAGATCATCGAGATTATATATACTAACAATTCAAATAATCAATGAACAGATGATGCTGTAATGAGATTTGACATGATTTATAACTTTCCTATTATCATATTTCATTAGAGATGACAACGATCACAGCCTGTTTGTACACCTATATCCAATATCGCAGGCCCATAGTTTATGTAATTGTTTGATTCCAGCTGACATCCAGCTCATATAATGTATTCGTTTCAATCCCATCTGGTGACAACTTTTATGTTACATGTTTCCTTACCTACAATTATTAGTGTTAAATGTGAAAAGCTTATTGTAAATTAATTTACAAATTAATTTTTATATGAGCGATCTAACAGCAAATTCAGAAGAATTAATTTTAAATTTATTAGTATCAATACCTACATTTATTTAGAAGTCTTGTACTAACTACTTACCTTTTTCTTTTTTGTCTGTATTTTTTAATATAACCAAAAAAAAAAAACAAGAAAATAGACATCGAGTCAGCTAAACGTAAACAGAGACAGTGTGGAAAAATTACTAAATTAGTGATAAATTTAAAGACACTAGATTTTGCAGTGAGGAAAAACTAGTAATAAATTGAAAGTTACTTCCTTTTCCTTGCGTCTATCCTCACCTCCCTGGCCGGCCCTCTGTTGCGCATTTCCTTAAGCTACTTGCGCAGCCATGAGCACAAACCTAGAAAAAATATAGACTGTGCCAGTGTCATATTGCCGGCGACCGCCAACTCATGGCTGCCCTAAAAGGTTCAGAATCACTAAAACTTGGTTTTTATGTCAATTTACGTTGGTTGTATTGTAGCGTGAAGCTCATTTGTTTACTGTGATTGGTCACATTCATGTCACATTATTTAATGACATTTAAAATGACAGCAAGTTAGTTAATTTCATATTGCAATGCAGCCATCATATTTGCACAACCGCCAACATAAAGCAAATAAAATATCCATTTTCTGAACCTTAGCTCCCTAGAAAACGCGGCACCTGTCATGTGACCTATATCATGAACCGACGCAGTCTATATTTTTTCTAGGTTTGTGTGTAAAAGTGTGACGGACAAGTCACATAGGGCGTTAAATAAGGATTAATATATAATTTGGAAAAAAAATTTTGTTCGCTTTATAAATAAGTGGAACTTTTTTGAAGGGTGAATCCGTTAATTCTTAATTTTCTCTATCCCCTCTTAAAATATTTGTACTTAGTCATAGTTAACCCTGTATACTTTATAGTTAGTCAACCTGATTCTGATGTAAAATAAAATATGATCAAAAACCTTTCTAGATCTTAATGCAGGAGTCGGCAACCTGCTGCCCTTTGCAACTTTTTGCGCGGCCCGCGAATACATTTTTGGGGTGACTATTGGGATTATAAGATTAATTTAAATGATATAGGCAAGGCGGTGAAGGCCGTTATATGCCACCTTTAATAAATAATTATTTCATTTGCTTCTTCTAGTGAAAAATGTATCTTATTGTATGTACTAGCATTCGAACATTTAAATTTTTAGGTTATTTTATGTGCTTTAGTTAATTGTAAGCAACTTAGCATTAATTGAGTATGATGAGTTGCTTACTAAGCATTTGCTTACATGATGCAACTAAGCAATTCGTTCTGTAATCTGTGATAGGCAAAGAAACTCAGCCGCTGTGCATGGATGAACGCGCCCATTACCTTTTGGTTATAAAAGCCAAAAACTCAAACCATTATATTTTTTACATTTATGTTCAGATGAGGAAACAATAGACTAAGTAAAGTGATTAGACAAAAGAAAGTTTGACCAAACCACAAACCTAGTCCCGTGTTGCCTAAGGTCTTACGGTCCAGAAAATGGATATTTTATTTGCTTTACGTTGGCAGTTGTGCAAATATGATGGCTGCATTGCAATATGAAAGTAACTAACTTGCTGTCATTTTAAATGTCATTAAAGAATGTAACAAATCACAATAAACAAATGAGCTTCATGCTACAATACAACCAACGTAAATTGGCATAAAAACCAAGTTTTAGCCATTCTGGACCTTTTAGGGCAGCCATGAATTAGCGGTTGCCGGCAACATGACACTGGTATAGTCTATATTTTTTTCTAGGTTTGTGGACCACGCTGTTTTACCATTAAATGCTTTATGAATGGGACTTATATTAATGGTATATGAACAAGTTAATAAATAAAAGGACTACTACAAATCAAAGTAAAAAATATTCCGTATATCTGGTATTTCTCACAAATACTGTTAATAGTATTTTCATCGATCAACCATTAAATATATTATTTTATTAAAACTTTATTTCAAAACAAAAAAACTTATGACTAAACCTACTCTATTTCAGATACATATCCTTTAAGACATAATTACATAGAGAAGAAGCAACGAGAATTGATAACTGATAAACTGTATAAGAGTTATCTGATGAGACCATAAAAATGTAATTAGAACAGAATACAGGATTTTATTAAAAAGAACATGTTAATTACTAAAGTAAATGTTTGTAGTTGCTCCGTTAATTCGGTATTAAAATGATTCCGTATAAAAATAAACGATATAGGTATTATTGAAGTTATACTTCTTTGCGCTCGTTAGACACATTGGGATGGGATGTTGGTCGAGAAACCGCGTCACGCTCAAAAGGAAGAGCAAATTTTTAAGAACTTTTTTATACAACCCACTATACAGCGTGGAGAATTACTGGTTGTGGACACCAACATAAATTTACTTCTTACGTATAAGCGTATAATATATAGTGTCATTAAGAATATGGGATAAAATTTTACAATGTACTTTTTAAATCATTTTACAAACTGAGCAGACAATTTCAAAAACAATATCCAGGGAATCTTAATATGAGCATATAAAAATAGTACTAAAACCTTACTACTGGGATTTATAGAATAACTGCTTTTTAGGTTATATCTGAAATTCAAGGATCTCCAAATATTTTCTTTAAATAAATATAATAAAAATATTTTTGACGTGACGTTATACTTCTTTGCGCCCGTTAGACACATTGGGATGGGATGCTGGTCGAGAGCGCCACGCTCAAAAGGAAGAACAAATTTTTAAGAACTTTTTTTTTTTTTTTTTAAAGTAGTATAACTTTCCACCGTCTGGTCCGACGCAGACCCAGTTTTTTTTTTAAAATCATCAGGTCAAATGTAGTCAATATTATTATATTGTCCTAATTTTTGTAAGATTAGAAGTAAAATTCATCAAATAAGTCATACTACATAATGTCAGTGGCGTAGCCAGAAATTTGAAAATATTTCAAACTAGATTTTTTAATAAAAAAATAAATATTTTTTAATACAGGGTGTTAAAAAAGCGTGTAAAATATTTCAGGAGGTAATATTATGAACCAAAATAAGCAGGAAAGTCTTAATAAACATGGGTCCACAAAGTAACTGTCGAGGAGATATGGACCACTATTCGTTTTTCAAACATTTTATTTTATTAGGAATAAACCGACAAAGGAAGCTTTTAACAAACAAAAAACAAAGTTACAGAAGATGTTCAAAGTGCTCTCCGTCCATTTCCAAGCAGGCACGACACCTTCGTCTCAACGATATTCGAATTCTTTCGAAAACACCCTCCTTGGTTTGGATTTCTTGACACTTTTTATTAATCCGTAGCTGCAGCTCTTCCAGGCTATTTACAGAAGTACCATACACTAATGTCTTCAAATATCCCCAAACAAAGAAATCTGGAGGGTTCAGATCAGGCGATTTTGGAGGCCATAAAACAGGTCTGGCCCTTCCTACCCATCTATGTGAAAAAGTTTGGTGTAAATGCTCTCTAACGGCCATGGAAAAATGAGCTGGAGCACCATCATGCTGGAACCACATTTGTTGCCTCTGATTCAAAGTAATCTCTTCCAAAAACGCATACAGTGTGGTCTGCAGAAAGTTGAGGTAAGCAGCGCCTGTTAATCGGTTCGGTAAAACAACAGGACCTAGAAACCTGTCACCTACAATGCTCATCCAAATGTTTAATGAAAAACGTGCCTGATGTACAGATTCTATTAAAGCATGAGGATTTTCGTCGGCCCAAATATGCGTATTGTGAAAATTAAACACTCCATTTCTTGTGAATCCGGCCTCATCAGTAAAAAGAATGTTTGCAAGAAAACGAGGGTCTTCAGCATCACGACGTAGAAACCAGCGGCAAAAAACCAAACGTGCTTGATGATCATTTATTGGATTTAAGGCCTGTACTCGTTGCACATGGTATGGATAAAGCAGTTGCTCGTGAAGGATTCTCCAAACAAGAACACCACTAATTCCTACCTCGGCTGATATTCTCCGCACACTCGTACCTGGATTCTGCTCTACCAGTACTAGAATTTCTTCTACTCTAGGAGTGGATACCGACCTTGGACTTCCGGATAAATGGCACTATTTGTTCAAGGAACCGGTATCACGCAATCTTTGGTGAATTCTTCCAAACATGGGTTGTGAAGGAATCTGGCGATTTGGATAAGCGTCAACATAAAGATGTCGCGCTTCGGTGGCGTTCCCATTAGCACGACCATACATGAAATGCATGTCTGTTAATTCTGCGTTAGAGTAACCAGCCATAGAGAAAGAAAACTTGTGCACTGAGAACAACTGTCAAATATGTACTGTTTATTTCACTAAACATCAACCAACTATTATAAGAAAATACACAACGTTTTTGCAATATAACAAAAGGGGCTAAAAACATAAAACATTCCATATCTCCGCAACCGTTACTTTGCGGACCCATGTTTATTGAGACTTTTCTGCTTATTTTGGTTCATACTATTACCTTAAATATTTTACTCTTTTTTTAACACCCTGTATATTGAAACAATAAAAAGTAAATAAAAAAAACAATCTCATCGTAAACATGTAAATAATAAACAGGTACAAACAATATTTGTTACAAAAACGACAAAAATAAAATTAGAACTTAGTTGCAGGTGAACCCTAATGTAAGGTTGCCGTAGAAGATCTAGTTCACTGACAGCGTTGCTAAATCTTGGCGAATAGAGTGATTGCAGGTTTGTAGTGAGACATTATCTATATGACCCAACCCATGGGGGGGTTCTGACCCCCAAAACCCCCCCGTGGCTACGCCACTGCATAATGTATAGTTAAATATTGTGAATGTAATTCAACAGTAGGGTCATAATTTTGCAGTGGTTAGTTTCACACAATATTATTAATATCTAATAAAGAATTTATAAAAAAGAAACAATCTAATTCTAAGATACGATTTAAAGATATTTGCAGTTTTTTGGTTTTCATGTAGACTGAAATGTGTTTTCATCTGACGAAATAAATTCAAATGCCATCTGCTTACTTTCTGTCAACTAAAACATATATAACCAAATCTCAAATAGGTAGTAACCTGGACTAATTATTAAATAAAACAATATATAAACAAGGCTATGTTATTACTAACCTCCTGTAGGAGTAGTTTCTTCAATGACTACCCTGTTTAATGCCAAGTCAAGTAAATCATGCGCCAAAGCTTGGTAAGTCCAAGTATGATGTAAAGGAGTAGCCATATCAACATTTCTGTCTAAAATAATTAACAAAGGCCTTTGAAAATTGAAGTTTCCTGCTTGAGCGTCCATATGGAAGAGATTATTTCTTGTATCAAATAAATTGTCCCTTAATTTTTTATCTAATTGCCTTGCTACCATTTCAGCAGCGTTTCCCTTGGGACTTCTGATGATCGGAACCGTTCCTAAAAGAGAAACTTTTATAAAACGGAATGTTTTTTAAAACTTTTTAAACTGCACAAGTATAAAATTAATGTCTTGTTTAAAAAATTATAATTGTAATTTTACCTAATGTTACGAACAATGAAAATAATCCATCAACTATTGAATTCATAATAGTACTCATTTCTGTATCTTTTATATCTCCTTTATTAATATCTATAAAAAAATATATATCAACCATTAATTAATAAATTAACTATCACAATAATTTATATTATGAAAACTTACTATAATATGATATTGCATCACTATGCTGATGTTTTAATATAAACATATCTTCTTCTAATGAAATGAAGTTAACATATTGGTCGAAAACCTAGAAATTACTGTCAAAATTACTTTAAATTTAATACAAATATAATATTTTTACATACTTTCTGAATATTCGCTACACAGTTTGCTGCTATAGCTGATGTTGCCAAATCCTCAAGTTTCTGTCGAGATATGGGTGAAATAAAATTTAAATGATATATATCATAGATACCAGTTTGAAAATCTTGATTTATCCTTCCCAAATTTTCTTCACTTGGTGCACAAAAATATACAGCTGGGACTTCTGGTATTGGATCTCGATCGGAATGTAGCTGTCTGAATATACAAGGTATAACACATTTTATTTTGGTAATTTTTGAAGCAAATATGTTACAATAAAACTTAAAAAATTCAATTATTTATTATGTTATGGTCAAATTTGATAATGGAGCATAATAAAGCAATATTGTCTGAAGCTATTTATTTGTGACGTAATTTTAGTTTTTCTTTAGTTTTATTGGGTTTTTGCCACACTTCTGAAAAAAATAAATATTAATTAAATAAGCCCAAACCAAAAAATCTCACACTGAAAAAAGCAGATAAGTAAAAAATAACAAAAATCACATTACTATCGCGCACTTCCGTATTTTTGACGTTTCGAAAATCTCTCTGTTTTTGTTCTCAAAATAGTAGTAAAAATATTAAACGTATGTCAAGTTTGACAGTTTAAAATTTGATTATCTGCTTCCATAGAGATGTTAAATGATTTTTTTCTACGTTCATGCAAAAAACAATACTTTATTGAACTATATTTAGAGGAAAAAGTGGTTCTTTATTGCACTCATCTGTCATTCTACTGCAGCGTTTTGTCATCATGACAAACATAAACCTTCAAATCGACGTCACATTTTTCTAGATTTAGTGTCATCTAAATAACATTTTTTGGTTTTTGCATGCACGTAGAAAAAATATTGTATGCAACTCGTACAAAAAGTGCTTATTGCACTCGACGTGTGACAATTTCACGTCGCGTGCAATAAACACTTACTTTTTGCACTTGTTGCATAAATAACTATTATTTTATTGTTACTTCTTGATACAACTGTAGCCAACAATGATCGATATTTACTGAACAGTTTGACACACACTTATCTCCGTTCAACAAAATAATCGTGGTCTCTTTTAATTTTCTTTTTGTTGCGTTATCTTCCTTTTCTAAAATTTTTGCCAAACTCCATTGAATCAAATGACCGTTTTCCCAAGCATGTTCGCAAATTTTGGATTTTTCAAATTCCGTCTTCCATCTTTTTATATAATTTTTATATATTACTCTAACATTCACGTTTCTCCAACATGATGTTTATTGCATTCACAAGGTATACTGTAGATACAATTTTTTGAATTTTGTATATAATTTTTTTGACGCGTTTTAGACAAAAATGATCGTAAAGTATTAGTTGTCTGAAAACTATTCGAATATTAAATTTATTACCGATTCTTCTTAACTTTACTGATAATATAGGAATGTATGGAATTTTTATTGTATGATTAGTTTCTTTTACTTGTCTTAAAGTGTTCGTTTTATCTGTAATATTTTTTAATGTTCTATCAACAAAATATGGAGGGCATTATTTATTAAAACATTTTTAATTAATTTTAGTTTGTTATTAAAAATGCATGTATGTATTGCCTTATGAAATTAATTTTGCTCTATCATATAAACATTTAACAACACCTTTCTTAATATCAATGTGATGGTTAGATCTAAAATTTAAATATCTATTGGTGTGAGTTTGTTTTCTATAAACACTTGTTCCTACAGAATTTTCGTGTTTTTTAATTAAAACATCTAAAAATGATATATTATTATGAGTATATTATTATTTTCTATTTCCAAAGTGAATTTTATTGTTGGTTCTTTATTGTTAATATCATTTAAAAATTCATTTAATTCTGTAACACTAAATGGCCAAATTGCAAGAATGTCATCTACATAATATCTCCAGCAGATAGTTGATTTTTTATTTAGATTTTGAATATAATTTTCTTAAAAAAAACCCATAAAAATATTACTTAAAATTGGTGATGATGAGCCCATTGCCATTCCGAAATTTTGTTGATAAAATTCATTGTTTAGTTGAAAATATGTTGTCTTTATACATAGACTTAGTAATTCCATTATACATCCTACGTTTAATTTTGTTCTGTTTGCCAAATTGATATTATTTTCCAGTTTATTTTTAATGATATTCAGTGTTTTGTCTACGGGTACGTTAGTGAATAAACTAACTACGTCAAAACTCACCATTAAATGATTATTATTAAAATTATTTGAGAAAGAAATCTTTTCTAAAAGATGTTTGCTATTTTTAATATAAGAATCGGATTGTCCAAATAAAGGCTTAATAATTTGTAACAAATATTTTGCTAATTTGTTGCAAGGCGAATTTATAGAACTAACTATTGGTCTTAGGTACATCACGTTTATGAATCTTTGGTAAACCATAAAAATGTGGGTTTAAAATTTTTCTTTCAATATCTGAAATTTCTTGTTTGTATTTATATAATGTTCTATAAATTTTGTTTTCAATAGATTTAGTTGGGTCTTTATTTAATTTTATATAATTTCCGTCATTAATTAAACTACTTATTTTTTCATCATAAGTTGTTGTATCTAATATAACTGGCATTACCTTTAACAGCTGGTAAAATTTTAATATTATTATCATTTTTAAGTGATGATATAGATTTCCTCTCCTCTAATGATAAATTACTTTTAATTACATACTTTTTCTCAATTTCAATTTTTGACTGGACCCTATATTCATTAGCAATATTTAATAGGGCATCTGCACGTGACGTCACGATTTTCAAGGAGGATAAACAAAAGTATAACCTTATATTTATTCCAATTTATTATTAAATATTTGAGTGTTATTTGTATTATAAAATGCCTAATTATTGTATGGTAGTAAACTGTGGCAGTAATTCTGCAAGGGACAATGTTAGTTTCTTCATTCTGAATTCGACAGACATAAACAATTTAACCAGTTAGCATCTGAGAGGCGAAAAGCTTGAATGAATAGTTTAAAAACAGCTGACCTTGCAGAGTCCAAAATTAAATTTGGAAGAAAATATTCAAAACATAAAAGAGCAAAAATTAGGTATACATTTATTATACTATAGGGAAACCTGCAAATTTGCACAAGCAAAATAATCCGGATTGGATCCCCACTGTGAATATGAGTTATACATCTGGTACTTCATCAAAAGAATCAAGAAGAGATAGATATGAGGCGAAAAATATTAAATGAAGAAAAAGAGGTTTGAAAAAATAAATTATATCAATTTTCCATGGCTGTGCAAACGCCACAGTAGCATATGTATTGATTATTA
This sequence comes from Monochamus saltuarius, assembly GCA_025584915.1. NCBI lineage: Eukaryota > Metazoa > Arthropoda > Insecta > Coleoptera > Cerambycidae > Monochamus > Monochamus saltuarius. The sequence continues at coordinate 34,309,213 of CM046724.1, forward strand.
ACTATTAACTATTCTCTTAAATTATGTAACTTAAATGTAAATAAAGGCATGTTATTATTATTATTATTGTATTTAGTGGCAACCTATATCAGGACTTTAAATTTGTATTTTTTCTTATTCTGTGGATACCTACTTTTGGAAAACTTTGTTTAAAACTGGCACATATTTCTGCTATTTACGAATTCAAATGTTTTCAGTAATATTTTTTTGTGAAAAGTTAATATTTTATATAAAATCTTGTAGAATGAATACCATATCGTAGTACCATTTTTTAGTTATAAATAAATATTTCTTTTGTAGGTAATTTAGATTATTTGAAATGAAACTGTTTTAGCATGTTGTATATGCATACCTATATACATAATATGCGTACATTTTCCGTGAGAAAAATTACTTATTTTCTAAGCCTTTAATATGCTTTAAGTCGCCATATTCTTGAAATAGTGTTTACAAATACATGTAATTTAAGAACTGAATAATATAGAATTTAGCAAATAACAAGAATGTTGTCTCATGCCACCTGCGAATATTTAAATGTACCAGTAAAATCAATACATACCGTCAGAAAACGATCTATCCAGCTAATTTTTAGGTACCTACTGAAATCTTTCAAAACACGTATTTTTAAATAAATGTAAGTAACATAAACTTACATAGTTCTGCATATAAGATTGTTCACGTTTGTTGATAAGTATCTGTAAATAATTGTTAAAATGTGGGGTTAGAATAGCGAAATAATGTGTATCATACAAATGCTTTTAAAAGTTATTATATTATTTGAGGAGAGTTTAAACAGTAAAAGTGGATTTATTTTTGATATTACTTTTGCTCTACTTGTTTTATTTTTCGAGATTTCAGTGCCTAAAAACACAAATTTGATGTATGTGTATGTATAAGCACTTTTATTATATAACAAATAATTTACAGTATTTGGATATAAAGTTTTAGGAAAATCTTCTTCATTATCAGATTGAATGTGTATGGATCTATTCCAATTTCACTTATTTTATGTCTATATCCATCAGCACTTTCAGCATCTATGACTTTCAGTGTATAATAATATTCACTATACATGATTATATAAATGAAGGAATATTGTAGCCACAAAAAAACGAAAAATAATAAGAACAATAAACTATAACCAGAACACAACCACTTAAGGTAACGTGAAAACATATAATAAATAAATAGTAATAATTAATAAATACGTTTGAGGTTATGATCGCTGTTTGTTTATCCTCCAAGCCAGTAGCCACGCCTATTTTGATCACGTGCACGCAGATGCTCTATGGCAACTTTTGAGCAATTTGATCTATTGATGTTATTATATCAAATTTAGGGATACCTTTTGATGTTACAGAATAATTTAAACCTTTACTCAGAATTAGTTTTTCAGAAGAACTAAAGCTATTTTTTTGTGACAAACCATATTCATCGACTGTTTCAAACCGTATTCAATGGTGACGTCACTAATATATTGCACCAAGAAAATGTATAGTTTCAAAACGTAACGTCATCAAATATTTGTTTCTCTTTGATATCACGCTCACACTTTTTATTATTGTTTACACTAGATTTGGATTAAAATAGAACGATTATTAGTATTAGAAATTATTAACAATACCTATTTCCGCATGTTTTTGTACATATAGTTTGAAAATGTGCGAATTTTGCAACAAAAATATAGAAATTGATTTTAGCAACTACAAACCAAAAACAAATATCTAACATGTTTATATGAGTGACAGGTTTATGAAATTTAGATACAAAAGTAATTGGATTATGCTTTTGGATTATGTAATTCAGAATGTCTAAAAATACGTTTAAATTTGCAGAGGTACATACAATAGTCCACAACCAACTCCTTTTTAAATAAACAGGAATAAGAAGTATCTAAATAACAACTATTTTAAATATTAATCTAAAAATTTAAATCACACCAATTTTCAAATCTCTACTTTTTAGGCAACTGCTGCATAGACCATAGAACATTTAAAAAATATTACAGATAAAACGAACACTTTAAGACAAATAAAAGAAACTAATCATACAATAAAAATTCCATACATTCCTATATTATCAGAAAGGTTAAGAAGAATTGGTAATAAATTTAACATTCGAACAGTTTTTCAGACAACTAATACTTTACGATCATTTTTGTCTAAAACGTGTTCAAAAAAATGATATACAAAATTCAAAAAATTGCATCTACAGTAGACCTTGTGAATGCAATAAACATTATGTTGGAGAAACGTCTCGGCCTATAAATGTTAGAGTTGAGGAACATAAAAATTATATAAAAAGATGGAAGACGGAATTTGAAAAATCCAAAATCTGCAAACATGCTTGGGAAAACGGTCATTTGATTCAATGGGGTTCAGCAAAAATTTTAGAGAAGGAAGATAATGCAACAAAAAGAAAATTAAAAGAGACCACAATTATTTTGTTGAACGGGGATACCTAAGTGTGTGTCAAACTGTTCATTCAGTAAACATCGATCATTGTTGGCTACAGTTGTATCAAGAAGTAAGTAGCAATAAAATAAAAATCATTTAACATCTCTATGGAAGCAGATAAACAAATTTTAAACTGTCAAACTTGACATACGTTTAATATTTTTACTACTATTTTGAGAACAAAAACAGAGTTTTTCGAAACGTCAAAAATACGGAAGTGAGCGATAGTGATGTGATTTTTGTTATTGTTTACTTATCTGCTTCTTTCAGTGAGATTTTTTAGTTAGGCAAACTTAGTTTCAAAAATAACCCTTGACTGATCCGTTTGGCACAAGGGCTTATTTAATTAATCTTTATTTTTTTCAGAAGTGTGGCAAAACCCAATAAAACTAAAGAAAAAATAATAAAGTAAACTGGTGCCAATAACTAATTAAAAAAATTAATTATGCCACTATCTTGCTCATCTTTTTTTGAAATGTGTAAGTTTTTACAAAATAATTAACACGTTTATTTGAATTTTTAACAATATTTTACTCTATTTATTTGTGCTTTTTCAATTAGCACTGGTACTAAATACTGACACCATATGTCGACAGGACCTTATTTTACAGCCAAGTAAATAATGCAAAGTAATGCTTTAGTATTTATAAAAAAGTTTATTAGTTTTAGTTTTATTTGAATATAAATATTTTCAGCCTGCTAGAAATCTTTGTATCTAAAAAATTCTTGAATATTTGGACTCAAGCTTATGCATTCAGTGTATTTATTTTCATTTGTAGATGGTACTTAAAAGTTTATTACAAAAATTTGTTCTTTGTACTTACACAAATAAAGTAACTCCCTGTTCTCGCAGTTCTTTAACAGACATTAATGGAGAGATAATATCTTGTCCTAAACGATCATATATTAACACTTTCCAGACTGGCTCAGAAGCACCAATTTTTGTTTGAGGTTGATTCAAATTTAACATTTGTTTAATGGCATCTAAAAACAGTTATACTTCATATTTTATAAATTTCCAATTTTGGACTTACTAATTTGTTTTTGTCGAAGGCTCGTCATTTTTGGTATTTTCAAAATATCTAACACATCTAACTAATAAAACATTGACAACTATAGTCATACGTCATACGTGTACCAAACCCAACCAAAACATGATTATGGGCACGGGCAGTGTCACTAGTGTCAGTGTTGTTCCCACAAACCTAGAAAAAATATAGACGCGTCAGTTCATGATATAGGTCACGTGACAGGTGCCGCATTTTCTAGGGACTAGGTCCTGAAAATGGATATTTTATTTGCTTTATGTTGGCAGTTGTGCAAATATGATGGCTGCATTGCAATATGAAATAACTAGCTGGATTCATAGTACACATAACATAAGCAGTATGCTATAACCATAACACGTATTAGAAATAAAGTATAGGGAAATACATATAACCATTCATAGACACCGTAACCTATTCGTATGCCGTAAAGAACACAGATCATTGGCCGAAAAAAAAAGATAGGACACTGAAAAATGTATGTAGTTCGCGACTAGCGACACCTGCGGCGCTGCAGTCTTTTGAAGCGGGACATTTAATTGAGATTCATTTCTAATGTACCTAACCAATATATTTAATCTGTGTACCTAACGGCCACTTGCACCGTCATGTTTAACTGAAGATTATGTGTAAATCTAGGTTTAGTTTACATAATTATCTTGCACCGCCATTTAACTTTAGTTTATTAGTGTTAATCTTTAGTTAAAATTAATCCCCCAAATTTCGAGGATTAAATAATAGATTAAAGTTAGTCTGAGAGTTCTAACCTAAATTTTAATTCAAAGATATAAACAAAGAATGAGAGAAATGGTACAGAACAAAACCTGCAGGTTTTTGTGAAATTTGCCATTTCTTATCTTACATATTTGTTTCTATTGATCGTGGGTATTGATCATGATTTTTGGTTAAACAATTTTGTCGTTTGAAATAATATGCTATTTTTAAAAAGTATTAAGTATTTTAATTGTGTATTTAGTAACTGTAATTTTAACAAAATATAAAAGTTTGTACTCTGTACAAAAATCCTTTTGTATTTTTCTAAATTTCACAAAATAAATTTATATAACGCATTATTTTTGAATTTCTACTGAACCTTGGCCTTTCTTCAGCGACTAGACAATTTTTATAAATTACATTAAAATTGCTTTCAAGAAATAAACTTTTATTGTAATACATTATATGTAGGAATACAAGATTAGTAATGAAAATTTAATGTTTAACCTAGTATACTTTTCTTTTAAATACAGGTCATTTGTCCTTAATTTTATTTAATTTCTCTCTATCAATTTCTATTTGTAGATCCAGTAGCGTCATTTTCCTTTCATGTTCTAATAGGCTGTGACTAAGTTCTTGCTCTAATTTTGTTTTCGTATACGTAGCTATCTCAAGACGAGCATCTAGCAGTGTTTGATATAAATAGAGGTTATAATTTTGAAAAAAAATTTTTTCGAAAACTACATGCGAGCGCCGAAATCTGACTTCAGATTCGTGATCAGCACCCTCGAAAATAGGGAGGTAGGAATTTTTTGTTAAGATTGGAGTTTTACGCTAATGTAAATAATTACCGAATTCGTTTGTTATACGATCCCAAGCTTCACTTTTCTCTGAATTTGTTATGGAATTTGTTTTTTTGTTTCTAATATGTTCTTGTACTTGGCAACTAAAGTTATTATAAGCATTTTTTCTTGCTTAGTAAAATTCGAGGAACGAACCCTTTTTTCTGTATTTTCTATATCTTCCATACTTTGGCAGAGTAAACGGAGTAACAGTCATAAGAATATTAGGTAGGTTGTAACAGTTGACACTACCATGAGTACCATGACACTTTGCGTTTTTTAGGTTGGAATAAATAACGTGAAATCAGTAACTAGTACCAACTATTTAAAAATCCCTAAACTTTCAGTTACCTTTAAACCTCTATTAAAAAGTTACGGCGCAAGATCTAGTAATTTAATCTTGGTTTAAAAATTAACAGTGGTTTACTAAACTGCAGATTAAATTATAAACGGTGCAAGCGGGCGTAACTACATTAATAACAAATATATAAAAAATGCAAGAAAACTAAGAGCAACAGTTGTCAACAACAGATTAATAAAAATACTTGACACTCTGTTTTTATATTGCATTTTCTAATATCATTGCTATAAAGTTTGTGATTGAGAAAACACAGAAATATAAAAAATCAGTAGTTTATTTGAAATTTAAAACATAGGCATAATTGACTAATTACAACAAAATATATTGAATTAGACGTAGGACAATTTGGTACACAACAACTAAATACCATATTGTTAATTAATCAGCACAAACACTTTCTCTATTTCACCACGAGAACACTTACTACACAAATAACACCAAACACCACAAACGACAAAATCACAGATTAAATATACAGGGTGTCTCGCTTAAAAGTGGAACAAGCCTGTAACATGCCTACCGTGCGACCGATTTCAATAAACTTTTTTTCGTTGGATACACCTTCAAAAAGTCTATCTTTGACATACCTTATGTTCTCTAAAATTCGAAACCGTGGCCGACTACGATACAATTTATGTGGCCTAAAATCGGAAAATCATATTAGGGATTTTTTTATTCAAAAAATTCCCACGAATTCTTGATCAGGACCCCATAAAACCCTACCAACCAAATTTTCGTAGCCACATTATACAGGATGCTCAGGATACCTTGAGTGTCTCACTTAAAAGTGGAACAAGCCTGTAACAGGTCTACCGTGCGACCGATTTCAATAAACTTTTTTTGTTGGATACGCCTTCAAAAAGTCTACCTTGGACATACCTGGTGTTCTCTAAAATTTGAAACCGTGGCCGACTACGACACAATTTATATGGCCTAAAATCGGAAAATCATATTGGGGATTATTTGATTCAAAAAATTCCCAGAAATTCTTGATCAGAACCCCATAAAACCGTACCAACCAAATTTTCGTTGCCACATTATACAGGGTGCTCAGGATAACTTGGGTGTCTCGCTTAAAAGTGGAACAAGCCTGTAACATGCCTACCGTTCGACCGATTTCAATAAACTTTTTTTTGTTGGATACACCTTCAAAAAGTCTATCTTCGACATACCTGGTGTTCTCTAAAATTCGAAACCGTGGCCGACTACGATACAATTTATGTGGCCTAAAATCGGAAAATCATATTAGGGATTATTTAATTCGAATAATTCTTGTTAAGCACCCTAGAAAACCTTACCAACCAAATATTTGTTGCCATAATATACAGGGTGTTCAGGAAACTTTTTTTTGTTGGATACACCTTCAAAAAGTCTACCTTGGACATACCTGGTGTTCTCTAAAATTCGAAACCGTGGCCGACTACGACATAATTTACATGGCCTAAAATCGGAAAATCATATTGGGGATTTTTTTTATTCGAAAAATTCCCACGAATTCTTGATCAGGACCCCATAAAACCCTACCAACCAAATTTTCGTAGCCACATTATACAGGGTGCTCAGGATAACTTGGGTGTTTCGCTTAAAAGTGGAACAAGCCTGTAACATGCCTACCGTTCGACCGATTTCAATAAACTTTTTTTTGATGGATACATCTTCAAAAAGTCTCTCTTGGACATACCTGGTGTTCTCTAAAATTCGAAACCATGGCCGACTACGATACAATTTATGTGACTTAAAATCGGAAAATCATATTAGGGATTATTTGATTCGAATAATTCTTACGAATTCTTGATCAGCACCCCAGAAAACCCTACCAACCAAATTTTCGTTGCCACATTATACAGGGTGCTCAGGATAGCTTGGGTGTTTCGCTTAAATGTGGAACAAACCTGTAACATGCCTACCGTTCGACCAATTTCAATAAACTTTTTTTTGTTGGATACACCTTCAAAAAGTCTACCTTGGACATACCTGGTGTTCTCTAAAATTCGAAACCGTGGCCGACTACTACACAATTTATGTGGCCTAAAATCGGAAAATCGTATTAGGGATTATTTGATTCGAATAATGCCCACGAATTCTTGATCAACACCCCAGAAAACCTTACCAACCAAGTATTCGTTGCCATAATATATAGGGTGCTCAGGATAGCTTGGGTGTCTCGCTTAAAAGTGAAACAAGCCTGTAACATGCCTACCGTTCGACCGATTTCAATAAACTTTTTTTTGTTGGATACACCTTCAAAAAGTCTACCTTGGACATACCAGGTGTTCTCTAAAATTCGAAACCGTGGCCGACTACGATACAATTTATGTGGTCTAAAATCGGAAAATCATATTAGGGATTATTTGATTCGAATAATTCCCACGAATTCTTGATCAGGACCCCATAAAACCCTACCAACCAAATTTTCGTAGCCACATTATACAGGGTGCTCAGGATAGCTTGGGTGTCTCGCTTAAAAGTGGAACAAGCCTGTAACATGCCTACCGTTCGACCGATTTCAATACACTCTTTTTTGTTGGATACACCTTCAAAATGTCTATCTTCGACATACCTGGTGTTCTCTAAAATTCGATTTGATTCGAATAATTCCCACGAATTCTTGATCAGGACCCCATAAAACCCTACCAACCAAATTTTCGTAGCCACATTATACAGGGTGCTCAGGATAGCTTGGGTGTCTCGCTTAAAAGTGGAACAAGCCTGTAACATGCCTACCGTTCGACCGATTTCAATAAACTTTTTTTTGTTGGATACATCTTCAAAAAGTCTACCTTGGACATACCAGGTGTTCTCTAAAATTCGAAACCGTGGCCGACTACGACACAATTTATGTGACTTAAAATCGGAAAATCATATTAGGGATTATTTGATTCGAATAATTCTTACGAATTCTTGATCAGCACCCCAGAAAACCTTACCAACCAAATTTTCGTTGCCATAGTATACAGGGTGCTCAGGATAGCTTGGGTGTCTCGCTTAAAAGTGGAACAAGCCTGTAACATGCCTACCGTTCGACAGATTTCAATAAAAAAATTTTTGTTGGATACATCTTTAAAAAGTCTACCTTGGACATACCAGGTGTTCTCTAAAATTCGAAACCGTGGCCGACTACGATACAATTTATGTGGTCTAAAATCGGAAAATCATATTAGGGATTATTTGATTCGAATAATTCCCACGAATTCTTGATCAGGACCCCATAAAACCCTACCAACCAAATTTTCGTAGCCACATTATACAGGGTGCTCAGGATAGCTTGGGTGTCTCGCTTAAAAGTGGAACAAGCCTGTAACATGCCTACCGTTCGACCGATTTCAATAAACTTTTTTTTGTTGGATACATCTTCAAAAAGTCTCTCTTGGACATACCTGGTGTTCCCTAAAATTCGAAACCATGGCCGACTACGATACAATTTATGTGGTTTAAAATCGGAAAATCATATTAGGGATTTTTTATTCAAAAAATTCCCACGAATTCTTGATCAGGACCGCAGAAAACCTTACCAACCAACTTTTCGTTGCCACAGTATACAGGATAAGTAGTTGTTCTTGGTATTGGAATAAAAACTACATTTTGAAATTAAGAAATTGTCGCTTTTTAATATAATTCGTTTATTTTTTCAAAATGATTTGGGTAATTGATCTGTTTCCTATTTATCAAAGTTTAAGTTTTTGTATGGAGCATGTGACTCAATTCCTAAGTACAATATTAATTATTATTTTCAGAAGGCGAACACTGTATAGATATGGATGTAGATGGTCAGATTTAATTTTGACTTTTCTATTTTAATTTATTAGTAAACCATTATAATAGGTTACAGTACAGTTGCATAGACCTGAAATAAAAGACAATAAATACCATTTTTAATTTTTTATAAACTCATCAATAAATTATACATAAAACTATAACAAAAGAAATGGTGGAAGCAAAATAAGGTAGATACTTAGCTTTCCACCAGTATTAATAAACTGCAGCAAGTAAAAACTAATTTATCTTATGTCTACAATATAATTCATAAATAAGACAAAAAATGAAGAGCCGATGGACTATCGAAATTTTAATAGTTTTTTCTAACTGCATTATTTTGGAAATACAAGAAATTTAAGTTGTTAAAGTTTCAGATATTACAGTATATTACAGTGCCTCTCATATTTGTAGTAATGTAAAATAATGTAATATTTTTGTTATTGAAAAAAATATATCTGTAAATTAACAACTTCCCCATTATGTATCTTAAAAACGAAGCATTTTATGAAAAATGTTGATATGGTAATTATTTTTCTATTTTAAATCAAAGACAAAATATGTATTTCAGTTAAGTAGACAACGCCCTAAGAGGTCGTGGTCTAGGCGCATCGCGGACCGTTCAGTGAATTCCGTTGATCACGGAATTTTACAAAAGCATTTCCCATATGTCGTTATCTATGCGCTCCCGAGTTATGGTACTATACTTTTTATGTCAAAATATGTTCTGTGGAAATTTGTTTTTTGTTAGCTTTTTTATTTAATGCGACTGGCCGAAATTCTCTAAAAAGTTTTCAGGAAGACCGCGACGCGAGCGAGTCCAGTCCTCCACCTATTAGTGCAACCGTGTACATTTAAAATCATTAAAAGATACTTCACTAAACGAGAACAAGACCATGGTCCCCAATGCGTACACAGCAATACAGTTGCAGTGAGAATTTGACACTCATAAGGAAAATGGATAGGAGCCTTATTCAATAGTTCTCTACATTACAATTAACTATTATCTAAAAAAATATATGAGGTCTAAAACGCGTTTGAAGTGTGATTAAACTGTCACAAGTGATATATCAGTAGACGTAAAATTAAAAATGCTAAAAGAATACATTACAAAACAATGTCCTATTTTAAAAAATTAAGAAGAAAATAATAGTCCTATCGTTCTGTGTACCCTTTAACTGCGTAACTTTTTTCCATTTAACCGAATTTGTATCTCTAACCTTTTACAATATTCCCATGTTAGATATCCTTTTCTTATTCTGGAGACAATGTATACAAAAAAATTAAATAAAGTTTTAATCCAGTTGTCGTTATTGTTAAATTTATTTAAATTGTTCCTTCGAAAACGTTTCCCTCTGAAAGAATGCACTTTTCAATTCTTTTTCTGTTATTGTTAATAACATTTCTCAATTGTTGTCTTGTAATAGTACCACAAGCGGCTCTAATCGCATTTATAAGGTCATTTAATGTATTGGGGCGATTTTTATATACCTTCTCTTTTAAAACCCCCCACAAAAAAAATCTAAGGGCGTTAGGGCGGGTGACCGAGGTGGCTATCCAATTACAGGACTATTACGGCCTATCCACTTATTTGGAAACTGTTCGTTGATCCAATTTCTCACGGCTATTGTATTGTGTATAGGGGCGCCGTCTAATTGAATATACATATTTCGTCTTCGGTGTAGAGGTAAATTATGTAATTCCTCCCATAATTTTTTATTCCTGAAAAAAATAAGGTCCTATGATGGTGTCGTCGATAATTCCACACCACACGTTGATTTTGTGGGAATACTGTCTTTTATAGTTTATAACCCAATGCGGATTTTCCTGCGCCTAAAATCTGGAGTTGTTTGCGCATACAGTGCCGTTGGTTGTAAAAGTGGCTTCATCTGTGTATAAAATCTTTCTTATAAAATTGCGATCATTTAAGATGTTACCTTGAAGCCATGAACAGTACTTCATGTGCCGTTGGGTATCTCCCTCTTCCAATGTATGCAATAACTTAGGTTTGAACGGTATTACTTTATTTTTTTTAAACATCTCCAGATTTTGCTTTTATTGATGATGTTTAAATATGCGCTAGCTCTTCTAATACTCGTCTAGGGATTTTCACGAAAGTGCCTCAAAATGTCATACCCGTTATTTCTCAATCTGTTGCCCATTTCCTTCTTCCTGGAAACCGATCCTGTTTTCTCAAATACTTTCTTAATTCGGGATACAGTCGAATGGCTTATATTACGTCCGGGGTAAACTATTAAATTCTTGTGCGACTTGTCGCATTGTACGTTCACTTTTACCCAAGATTTTAATTATAGAAACTTTTTCAACTAAGGTTAATTGTTGTTCTGCCATTTCAATTCAACGATTACAACAATGATAGTTTTTTTTAAATCACGCTACTAATTGTCAAATATTTGACATTTGTACGTAAGGTGGTACCTACTAGATTATTTCCAGTTTACTCACATTTTGAGTTATCTGTATACATCGCGTATTTACATAATATGACACCATTAAAAATTAAAGTAACCACTATTGTCCACCATTTATTTTATTTTCTAAATAATATTAAAAAAAAGGTTTCTTAAAAATAATAGAGAAGAAGAAAACAAACATTATTATTAGATTTATTGAAATAAGAGGGTCCGTCTAATTGTTCATATTGCCTACAACTTTTGACGTTTGTAAACTGTCACAAATGTCAGGCACTGCGACCGACATCACTAAATTTAAGGATCTGTACCAGAAAAATAGGTAATTTGTTACTTATGCTGTTTTAATTGGGTAATAAATGTGCTAAATGTTATAAATAATAATAACAAATACATTATTTGTTAGATCTGAATCGGCCTAAATTTTGTCGTTAAAACTGAAAGCCTACTTTAACTTATCTGTTAGCGAAGCTTATAAAATCAATGATATTATAACAGCAAGCGCCTATTTGAAATTTGGAAGATATTTTTAGATATGTAGAGAAGAAACATAAAATTACATCAAGTCAAAGCTGTTGCATATACCTGGAGAGGGGACTACCTAACTAACATTTAAGCATAATAGACTACTACACAAGAAAAATAAACCTAAATTGATCCAAATTTACTGCTTTCCGCCATAAAAATATTCTTCAACGTTACAAATTCTTATAATACCAAAATGTTAGTAAAAAAACTGTTGTCTAAGAGCAATATAATGATTTCTAATTAAAATTAAATATATGTCAATTTATATGGTTCGAAATGACAAATAAAGCGTAAGACGAAGTTATAATTTAATTAATTTCTCCTTAAAATATGGCTTCAATATCCATGGATTTTAAATTATCACAAAAGGTAAATATTTCCATATTTACTACGTAATTGTAAAACGTATTTTGCCTTCAACTTAAAAATAAGATATAAATTAGTTATTTTGCCCTATTAAATCCATAAATTTAAGTTTTACAGATTTGGAAAGTGAGGATCTTGATGGTGAATTGAATTTTGCCGCTGCTTGCATACTTCGACCACAGCGTGTTTGCATCAAGCAGTGTTGCCAGGTGGGAAAAATTCAGTGCATGAGAATAATTTCAAAGAAGCAAGTAATTTGTACTTACTTTTGTAATGCCATTTTTATTTCATTAAAAATCATTATGTTCTGCTATTTTATCATAATATTACATTGTAAGTAGGTAGTTACAGGTACTTACTTAAAAGTTATTAACCACGTAACCTTTCTAATTTATTTTATTGTTAGGCCGGGCGAACGTTGAGGCGCAGTTGACGTGACGCAGGGTGACTCACGGGTCGTAAAATCTGTTGTTTCCAGAAAATGTAGGTACCCTTACGGAATAGAGTTAAGAATCACTGCAATACAGCGAGAATATAGCACACACACCTCATATCCGTAGACTGTCATACCCGTTTATGTATTCATTGCTAATTATTAAGAGAGCAGTCTACAATAAAGGATATTTCAAGTACCCAAATATTGTAGATACCTACCTCTATCTATTCAATTTTGCCCTCGATTTTGCCTTTATTTCTCGTTAGGTTTTTGTTTTGATAGATTTCAAAGAGTAATTTTAATAATTTTATTATTTCTTTTTGTGTCTATTAAAAAGCATGAGATTTTGTAATCAAAATATGAAAGCATAAGATTTCCTCGGAATGCATGAGATCTGACAACACTGGCATCAGTTGATCTGACAGTTAGATTTTCAATGGCGATACGGAACCGATTACCGTAGTAGTGGGAATGCTAGACCAATGCACGTCGCCGTCCCTCTTAAAGTTCGTACCTTCCCTGGAATGAAGCGGCAATTTCTACTTTCTCTGTAAAGATCCGCAATTTCCGAATCTGTATTTTATTACAATATAAACCTCTTTGCAACTTTGTTAATAATTTCTAAGGAATATATGACCATTTTAATTAACCTAATAGAAATATTGTCATTTATTATGATACAAATTAATTTGTTATAAAACTTTGACGGAAATGTCTCTTAAAATGAACTTTTAGGGAGCAAGCCTCTTGTTACTTGTATTCAGACAGATGTTCATACAATATGATGATGCAGTTGATTGTGTTTTGGCGATCTGCAGTGAAAACCTACTTGTGTCGTAGGGGTAAACTAAAGGAAAAAGTATATCAAATATTACAGAGTTGTAAAAAACGAATTAACAAATAATTATTGTGTTAATATTTCGCCTATCAAAATCGGCCAACACGGCAGATTATGTAAATCAAGCTAGTGAGAAATATATCAATATATACACATCATAAGTATTCCATATGATAACACTGTTACCATTTCAGAAGTGTATGTGAATTGAAATTTGAATTGAGTTCCGTTCCGAAATATTCATTTTGTTTCTGTTTATTCTACTTTCAATTTTAATCACAAATAAATCCAAGAGTAGAATTTTGTATGTAGGTACCTAGTAATAATTTAGTTAGTAATAAATTACCATAAAATATCTTCATTTGAAGGAAATTTCAATTACAAAGTTTACATTTTGCTGCGACGTCAACAATGGCATAGACCCAACAGGTTAAAATTATTTGAGCGTCCATATTATAACAAGCACTAGATTTTTTGCTTGTTATTTTTAATTGATTACTCATTAAAATTACATTAATACAGATAAGAGTAATTAAAACATTTATGAAGAGAGATTATTAAACACATTTTATCACGAAATACATTCAGTTTTTATTTTAAGTCATTTTTCAGGACAGTATTAAGAAGCTATAATAAAAACGTATATTTAATGTCATCACATTATACGAAACAAATTTCTGGGTTGTACAATTTGTTGAATGAAAACCCAAAAATAAGGACTTTATTATATTAAAATCTAAACATCTAAAAATTCCATTTATCTACTCTTACTCTACTTGCAGCTTTGTAGCTTGACTTACAGTGTCTATATCTCTCTCTTCCTATCCCTGTTCGATATTAAAATCTATTTTATCATATAATATTGTATCCCTCGGGTACAAGTAAGTCATATAAAGGACATAATTAGAATATATTTTGGTAATAACGTCTTTCATAATTTGATATTCTAACATAAAATTGGTCTGTATTTCTTTTAGGTCCTATTATCTTATTGCAATAAAATTCTTGCCGACCAATTATTAACTTCCATATTACTTTAGTTTTTTTTACCACATAAGGAAAAAGGCCAATGCATATAGGTAAACTTTCCCTATACGGAATAGGTCATAAAAATATTTTGACCAATTCAGAGGTCAAATTAACGTAATTTTAACTTTAAATGTCTGTAGGGTATCAAATACTACTTCTAGCTTCAAGGTAATATCCTAAGCAGCGGAAATTTTATGAGGAAAATATTAACAGACAGAGCCACTTTTTCAACCAACAGAACTGTATGTGTCCATAATTTGCAATTATTTGCAGATTTTGGGCACATGTAAAAGCCAGTATTAATGCAAAATTATTGTGTAAAGAATTATCGACTAAACCCACAGTTGACCCATATTTTTAATGTAATTTATTTCTGCAGTTTCTTCAAAACGACTAGTGGCAAGAATTGCATACACATTGCCTCACATCAAAATCTAAATAAAAATATTAGGGAAATACGTATCATGTACTTCAGTTAGACGGCGCTACTTTACAGCCGCTGTGAGAAATTGAGCACCCTGTATACTATGGCAACGTAAATTTGGTTGGTAAGGTTTTCGGGGGTGCTGATCAAGAATTCGTAAGAATTATTCGAATCAAATAATCCCTAATATGATTTTCCGATTTTAGGCCACATAAATTGTATCGTTGTCGGCCACGGTTTCGAATTTTAGAGAACACCAGGTATGTCGAAGATAGACTTTTTGAAGGTGTATCCAATAAAAAAGAGTTTATTGAAATCGGTCGCACGGTAGGCATGTTACAGGCTTGTTCCACTTTTAAGCGAGACACCCAAGCTATCCTGAGCACCCTGTAGAATGTGGCTACGAAAATTTGGTTGGTAGAGTTTTATGGGCTCCTGATCAAGAATTCGTGGGAATTTTTTGAATAAAAAAATCCCTAATATGATTTTCCAATTTTAGGCCACATAAATTGTATCGTAGTCGTCCACGGTTTCGAATTTTAGAGAACACTAGGTATGTCGAAGACAGACTTTTGAAGGTGTATCCAACAAAAAGTTTATTGAAATCAGTCGAACGGTAGGCATGTTACAGGCTTGTTCCACTTTTAAGCGAGACACCCAAGCTATCCTGAGCACCCTGTATAATGTGGCTACGAAAATTTGGTTGGTAGGGTTTTATGGGGTCCTGATCAAGAATTCGTAAGAATTATTCGAATCAAATAATCCCTAATATGATTTTCCGATTTTAGGCCACATAAATTGTATCGTAGTCGGCCACGGTTTCGAATTTTAGAGAACACCAGGTATGTCGAAGATAGACTTTTTGAAGGTGTATCCAACGAAAAAAAGTATATTGAAAACGTTCGAACGGTATGCATGTTACAGGCTTGTTCCAATTTTAAGCGAGACACTCAAGCTATCCTGAGCACCCTGTATAATGTGGCTATGAAAATTTGGTTGGTAGGGTTTTATGGGGTCCTGATCAAGAATTCGTGGGAATTTTTTGAATAAAAAAATCCCTAATATGATTTTCCGATTTTAGGCCACATAAATTGTATCGTAGTCGGCCACGGTTTCGAATTTTAGAGAACACCAGGTATGTCGAAGATAGACTTTTTGAAGGTGTATCCAACAAAAAAAGTTTATTGAAATCGGTCGAACGGTAGGCATGTTACAGGCTTGTTCCACTTTTAAGCGAGAAACCCAAGCTATCCTGTAGCGGGACTCCTGAAATCTCGATGTCGTGTTATCGATATCGAGATTATTTCGATGTCGATCTCGATTCATCCGTATCGAAATATAATTTGGTACTCTTGAAACGCATCGAAATGATACTCGGGTATATTCGGCAAATCGAGTGTAATGTGAAACAAATTACCAGCGTTACCAACTGCGTTCACTCAGCGGCAATTTTTATCTCTGTCTAACATACGGGCTTGATTTATATATCTCTTTCTATGCCCCAGTCCCGCTGTTTATGTGAATTTAAAAATGAATATATATATATGAACAAATAAATAAATAAATAAACAAAAGCTGCTTTATATTTGTTATTTAATATATTAATAATAATTACCACAGTTTGTGCTATTTTGCATAATATCTGCATTGCTGGTGGACAACAATGGGATCAAAACTTGATCATTGAAGAGTCTGATAGAGAAGCTGTACAAATTATCTCAGAACCAATTGAGATATTAAATAAAGGCCGAACCATTCGGAATAGAATTATTCAACACTATTTTAGATAAATTTAACTGATAGTATACTTACCTACTTTTTTCTGATAATTTATTGGCTTAATAATGAAACAATCATTTTAAAATTTATCTTTTAAGTAATATTAATAGTGTCACTTTTACTTTTGTAAATTCATTTTAGTACATAATGTTTATATAAATATATAAAACTGCAACAATAAAAATTATCTTAATAACAATAATATTTATTATTACACTCATATACACACTATACATTACAATATAAACATATAAAGCTCATTCTTGTTTATTTAAAATAATGGCATCAGTTAATCGTTGAATATTATTTTTCTCTAGTCATATATACAAATTAAGACATCATTAATAACCTAACACATTATATATAACCTTACCACTTCAGGAAAAGATAAAATAAATAGGTATATACTTGTAAACATTTCCTAGTCTTTACTAAAAATTTACGGGACACATTTATATTCCTCTTCCAAAACCACTTAAAATTTATTTGTAGGATAAACAAATAAGTTCACACCTCATCTCACACTTATAGGTTACATTACATACGTTATTTAAGTCAAAATAATAAATAAATAATTATTTTACACGTACGCGCACGGTCACTACGGTGATGTTAGAAAAAAACAGCAAATCCAATACATGTGTTAGAAGAAGAAAACAAATCATTTCGGCTAGCCAAGCCTCGTCAAAAATCATTTCGATTCGAATGGACAGATTTTCGAGATTATTTCGATAGTAAAATTTTCAAGAGTACCAATACATCGATATCATTTCGATCTCGATCAAAAATGATCGAATCGAGATTTCGGGAGTCCCTACACTGTGCACCCTGTATAATGTGGCTACGAAAATTTGGTTGGTAGGGTTTTATGGGGTCTTGATCACGAATTCGTGGGAATTTTTTGAATAAAAAAATTCCTAATATGATTTTCCGATTTTAGGCCACATAAATTGTATCGTAGTCGGCCACGGTTTCGAATTTTAGAGAACACCAGGTATGTCGAAGATAGACTTTTTGAAGGTGTATCCAACAAAAAAAAGTTTATTGAAATCGGTCGCACGGTAGACATGTTACAGGCTTGTTCCACTTTTAAGCGAGACACCCAAGCTATCCTCAGCACCCTGTATAATGTGGCTACGAAAATTTGGTTGGTAGGGTTTTATGGGGTCCTGATTAAGAATTTGTAAGAATTATTCGAATCAAATAATCCCTAATATGATTTTCCGATTTAAGGCCACATAAATTGTATCGTAGTCGGCCACGGTTTCGAATTTTAGAGAACACCAGGTATGTCAAAGATAGACTTTTTGAAGGTGTATCCAACAAAAAAAAGTTTATTGAAATTGGTCGAACGGTAGGCATGTTACAGGCTTGTTCCACTTTTAAGCGAGACTGTATATAAACATAGCCCTACCACAGCCAACTGACTGATATTTATCTTTTTCTATGCAACTGACGCTTTATAGGTATACCAATCTAGAATTAATAAATAACTGATTTCAGTTGTACCAACTAATATTCGGAACGACAAGGCGCCGCGAGTGTTGCTAGTCGCGTACTACAGTGTCTAACCCGTGGTAAATAAAATGGGAATCTTTATAATTTAGCACTTCTATCCAAAAAGCGAACGTGTCGTCAATGCAATTCCATTCGATCAGATGGATTTTTCGCCACTGATTCTCAATTATAACTATGTCCTCATCAGTTGTTTTCAAAAACCGTAACAAATCAATAATACTGTCTCTGTTGTGCTTCAAACAGTTGTGTACAGAAAATGTGCTCATTTTCGACAATATGTTCACGTTACTAGGTATGCGATTAGTAATTTCCTGAATTAAAGTTAGGAGAAATTGAATACACCTCCTTCTCAATCCTATTTTATCTTTAAAGCCCTTATTATTCATTATTTTTATTTTATTTTCGAATAAGTATCCTAAATAGCATTCATTGTCCACGTAATCCCTAATAGTATGTGTAAATACGTCGAATCTTGCTCTCATATTGGGCGTTACAACCATATCAGTTAAGTATTTTAGCAAATTCAGCAGATCATTTAATAATTTCTTTGGATCCGCATGATTGGATTCAAATCCTTTATTTACTTTATTAACTTCATTTAATATGGACTTCAAGAAACAGACGTAAGCATAATTTAAATCGTCCGAGTACATCTGATGCAATAAATTAGCCGTGTAGCACTTTTCATTGCTTAATTTATTTATTTCGAAGTGGGTTTTCAATTCTGTCTATTGAGTGTAGATTCTGTTCACAGCTGCTTCAATAGAGAGCCATCTAGTGCCACACGCCTGTACAATTTTAAGAGTTTCGGCACCGTCGTTGATCGCTTTATATAGATCTTTATATTTCATTTGTCGTGATGAAGACTTGGAAAACCAGTCATAGGTTTCTCGAATAAGGAATTCTAAATTTCTTGGTAACTCTCTGGTGGCAGTCGATGCTGCTAACTGCAGGGAATGGCACAAACACCTTATTAAAATAATATTTGGGTTATAGGTCAACAATTTTTTGTGCACACCATTGTTTATTCCGGTCATAACTGACGCATTATCTGTACCCAAACCTTGCATGTTATCAATTTTTAGAGAATATTTCTATAATATCTTTAACAAACACTCTACAATTCCATCTGCAATCTGCATTCGCTGTCTCTAGTTCGCCTAACCCCAATCCAGTTGACACCAACTTTGAACTATGTCGTACGTTGAAGTATATAATTGAACAACCTAGGTATTTCGTAACAGAAATATCAGTGGACTCGTCTAATAAAATGCTAAAAGGAGTAAAAGGACAATCTTCAACATCGCTTGTCAAGTTTTGCACGAAATATGGTGCAATCGCAATGACATTTTTTATAACCGCGGAGCCAGTGGCGTAGCGTGGACTAATTTAGACGTGGGCGAAGTCGCACCAGCGAGGCCCTTTTCTTCCACCATTGGATGCTGAATGAACTGAATATTGTGACACATAATAGCTACATGCAAGGTCACAGTGTGCATCAATTTTGGTTCAAATATTTTCATACAATCGGGAGAAATTAAAAAAAATTAAATTTTACACAACATTTTTAAATGCTGTATCTTAAAACAAAAGGCGATCGGACATTAGTTTTTTTATTATTTTTTCGTCCTCGATCGCGTGATTTTTTAATGTCACTGTATATTTTCAAGAAAATAATGGTTAAAAATCAGAAAGTTTGTTTACAAAATTTCATAATTATGAGGTGTTTAAATACTAAATATAAATATTTTTTGTAACCTCTTCAATACTGAAAAATACGTCGATAAGAGAGCACATGCATCAGGGTGTGCAAATTAATTATATTACGTGTGGTAAAGCTTATTTTTAGTAAAGTCTTTTAGGGTGTTATTCGTACTATTTAGAGTTCATGGTGTTCAGGTGTTCAGTTTAAGTGCGAGGCCGTCGGCGAGGGGCCGCTTCGCCCACGCCTAGCTACGCCACTGCGCGGAGCATTTACTTCGTTTCATTAGCAAATTCTCTGCTTTCTGACCTAAAAATATTTAGCATAAAACATCTTACCACTTAAACCGGCTGACTGCTTACCTTTAAAAGACGATTGACAAACTGGAACCAAGTGATCAATGCTTGAAATGGCCGTATGGCAGGCCACAAATAAAGCTAATCGTATTTCTGTACGCTCCGTGTTGTCTAATTGCTTCTGCGGAACAAATTCAAGTTTGGTTTGACTTTTCCCTAATATAATTTTAGCATTTGCTTTATGTTTTTTGGAGCTTGCGTGATTTTTTAAGTCGGTGTATTTAGACGCCAGTGTACAAAAACACAATTTACATTTTGCAACTTTTCCCTCCGTTGATTCAACAAATATCAACCACTCTTTTAACAGCGGATCTTTCATTCACGCTTCCCGAAACTTTTGAGAGTATTTCGGTGGCATCTTCTCTCATCTAAGTAAAAATTTGAGCGCATATAGCACCTACACAAAATTTGCTGCTACGTACCTAACTTTGTCCCACACTTTAAACTATGGCAATGGGAAGCACACAGCACTTAAGTTACTACCTATCAGATTAATCTGTTATTGTCACCAATTCCTACGTAAGCGAAAAGATGTTCAGTAAATGTAAATAGAGAGAAACGATTGATTTCCAATTCGGAGATTCGGGGAATCCCCATTTACACGCAACGTGACAGAGCAACTTGTCCCACTGGTACAATAGTACGATACGCGCTTGCGCTGCGCATATTGCTGTCTAAAGCAGAACCCCCCCTTCCCTTTATTTATTCCTCTGATGGGTGTACATGTCTCGATACCGCACCATCGATTTGTTAGTAAGTATTTATAAAATTCGTTAGGAGCGGACAGGATAGAATAGGTACGGTGTGTAGCTAAAAACCAGCCAAAAAATTTTACAGTCCGCCAAAATAATTCGCTAACCGCTAAAATCCATTTTATTCCACTGTGGCAAATTTCAATCCGCCAAATTTAGCGGCAAAACCGCTAAGTTGGCAACACCGTAGCCGAGGTCTCTGCAGGCTTGAAACGCGATCACTGAAATATACGATATGGAATGCGTTAAGTCCCATTGCGCATCCAAATAAAGGTACCAACCCTAGGAGCAGAAAAAAGGAGGCACATGAAACTCAGCAACGGCATACTTCATTGGTTATGTGTGGGTGAGAGAGAGACAACCATCTGCACGTACGATATGAATTGTGTTCTTAATTTCTCATTATTTTGTTTGTAAACACGTCATTGGCGTACAGTGTGGTTTCTTCTTTTATGTTGTATCTCAGTGTTATTCTTTGTGTATTTTTGTGGGTGTTATTGTTGGAACATGTCATGTTTTATAAGGGACTGTAAAATTAACCAGCATATAGCACGAAATAATTCTTCATATTCAGAATTCAATTCCATTTTAATTCACAATCAGCTAAGCCCCTACTGCTCCGCCATTGCTAGAGGCACAAAACAAAATATGGCGCTGATCATAAATAATCCATTCGCGCAGCTTTTAGCGCATTCCAGTCATCATAATATAAAATTATATTTCAGTGAACGCGATGCGCCAGCTGCTATACGCGACCTCAAACCTAGAAAAAATATAGACTGTGCCAGTGTCATATTGCCGGCGACCGCTTGGTTTGGTTTGGTTTTATGCCAATTTACGTTGGTTGTATTGTAGCGTGAAGCTCATTTGTTTACTGTGATTGGTCACATTTTTTAATGAGATTTAAAATGACAGCATGTTAGTTAATTTTAGTGATACGTAGATATTATCGGTTTTAAGTTGTATTTATTTTGATTCAAACTTTAAACGTTTTCTCGCGCCGCGGAACTAGCCGTCTTATCGGCATAGTTTTTGTTCAACTTAAAATTTACGCATGAGGAGAGAGAGAAATTATATAATATAGTATGTTAGAAGTTTACCTAGGTATGCATAAATAGTTGATCAATTCTTGTAAATTTTACCCACAAAAAGAGCATCTACATTGATTCCAACTATGAAAATGTAACTTATGGTAGTAGTTGCAGTGGTAACTTTTGGTTTCGCTTTGTGCGGATTTTGTTTAGTGCACATTCTTTGGTGTTAAAAGAAAAACGCCTTTCTACAATAAGGATCCTGTGTGGAAGGTTCTTAATTTTTTTTGTTTTGTATACATTTTACAGGCTTCATCTTTGAATTATTTGTTAATATTACCTACATAAGTTTTTTTTCTCTCGTGCAGGTGTTTTGTTCTCTAGCATTTCCTTTGTTAATTAGGGAACAATTTGTTTAACGCCGACTTTTTGAGATTCAACCCGGAATTGCTTTTTACCGACGCCACAATTGGGAATCTGACGTCACGGGAAGCATTCGAGTACCTGGCAGGCAGGATTCTCCAGGAGGCCAGGCCGAGGACCTCGATAAGTACCCTATTACATACCTAGCTCCGTTAAAATACTGTTTTCTTTATTTTTTAAAAGCCATATATCTCTTATTTGATGACGGATATCTCGATCGCGTTAGTGTATGTACGTGTCGCAAAAGTGCTCCGGCATTAAAGTCCAATTTGAACCGTGCCGAGTTATTTTTGGGATACAAATAGTGTGAGTTTTGGTGGTGCAGGAAAGGGGCAAGCAGTCGAATAAGAAAATTTGGAAATAACAGAGTAAAAGTAAAAGAAAGACAGAAATTTTTCGGAGGTTAGTGAAAGTAGGTCATCAATAAGGTTCAGTGTTGCTTACAAAGATTGACAGAGTCTCCGATCGGTCGACGAGGACAGCTCTGTCACGCGCGTTAGGTAGGCAACCAGTAGTGCAAAGACGTATTGCAGAAGGAAATAACTGGGGTAGTTTAGCGAACTGGTGTCAAGTGAGATAGGCAACCAGTAGTGTCGGAAATGTTAAGGAAAACTGAAAAACCGGTGGTCAGTAAAAGGGTAACAAGGACACCCGAGCGAAGAAAGGAAGAAATTGAAATAGAAACCGAAAGTGATGCCAGTGGAACAGATGAGGGAAAGAAAAAGAGAAGTATGGAAGAAGTAGCGGAGGTATTCAGTTGCAGCAAAAACTAGCACGTTCGCCAGTAAAGAAAGGGGATATGGAGTACAACATGGAAAAGGTGCTGCGAATGCTGGAATGCTTAACACAGGAAGTAAAAGAGGTGAGAAGAGAAGAGAAAGAATATAGAGAGGAGATAAGACAACTCAGAGGAGAGATTGAGGACATGAGGCAGGAAAATAAGGCGCTTAGGGATAAGATGAGAGAGGTAGAAGAAAGAGTAGAGAGTATAGATAAAGAGAAAAGGAAGAAAAATATAGTGGTGCAAGGCCTACAAATTAGGGAAAATTTAGATCAAAATGAGCTAAAAGGACAGATAGAAGAGTTTATAAGAAAGTCAATGCATATGGAGATTGGTACAGAAGGGGTAACGAAAATAGGAGTTAATGTATTTTTAGTATAATTAAAAAACTTCTATTACAAGATAATTATAATGAAAAATAAAATTAAATTAAAGGAGTTTGTAGCTGCAAAAGTATATATTAACGATTATATGAGCAAAATAGAAAGGGAAATTCAAAGGAAACTAAGAATAAAAGCCAAAGAAGTGAGGATGGAAGGAAAGGTAGCAAAAGTAGGATATCAAAACTCATAATAGATAATGAGGTTTGGAAGTGGAATAATGATGCAAGCAGGCTAGAAAAAAAGAAAGCAAAAAACTAGATATATCACTTAACATAAAAGAAAGATCACTGGCAATAGACACGGTTATGAGAAAAGGACACGACATAAATAGAGCCAGAAACAGAAAGCAAAAAATACAGAACGAAGCTAATGAAGGACGGAGGCACAAATCAAGAAAGAGGAATGAGAATGGGAACATGGAATGTAAGAGGGTTAAATGAGGAAGGATCATTAAAAATCCTAGAAAGAAAGGCAAATAGATTCAAAATGGACATAATAGCGATACAGGAGACGCATATAAAGGAGACGGACACATGGGAATTAGAAAATTATTTATTCTTTACGAGCGGAGGAGAAACAAGGCGATACGGAACAGCATTTTTAGTAAATAAAAATTTGAGGGATAAAATTTCTAAATTTGAAGCAATTTCAGATAGGTTATGTATGATTAAAATCAGAGAAGAAATAAACATAGAGATATTAAATATATATGCGCCAACAGAAGAAAAACAGAAGAAGAAAAAGATGAGTTTTATGAGAAGCTAGAAGAAAATTACGGAAAGCTGAATAAAAACACAGTAAGAATGGTGGTAGGGGATGCAAACGCAAAAATAGGGAGAGAAAGGATGTATGAAAGTATAGTAGGGACAGAAAGTAAACACCTAGAGAGCAATGACAATGGGCGTAGATTGATTGAATTTGCAGAAGAACAAAAAATGAAAATAATGAGCACATTCTTTAAGAGAAAAGACATACATAAGGGGACCTGGACCTCTCCGGATGGAGCATATTCGAATCAAATTGATCATGTTTGCATAGATGAGAATCACAGAAGCTTAATAAAAATGTTAGGTCATGCAGAGGGGCAGATATAGACTCGGATCACTATCTAGTAAGGATAGATTTGAAGATAAAAACCTATTAAAAGAAAAGGATTACAAAGGAAAAAAGACAACTAGATATGGCGACATTACAAAATGAGAGAACCCAAAAGAAGTATGAAGAAGAGGTAAGGAAAGGTTTGCAAGAAAACATACGGATATTGGAAGCAAATATAAATGAAGAGTGGATAAAGATCGAAAATGTCATACAAACAGCAAGTGAGAAAGTAATACCAAAAAAAGAGTGTGCAGGGAGGAAAAGATGGTGGGATGAGGAGTGTATAAGAGAGGCGGAGAAGAGAAATAAGCTAAGAATTAAAGCACTTCAGTCACTACAAGAAGAAGATAAGGAAAAATACAGGGAACAAAGACAAAAGGCAAAGAAAGTGTTTAGACAAAAGAAGAGAGCAGAGCAGGTTAAGAAAATAGAGGAAATAGAGCAACATTACAAGAGGAAAGAAATACGTAACTTCTACAGAGAGATAAAAAGGGGAAAAAAGATAAAGAAGGAAGTAATATATGTGAGAGATGAAAGTGGCAATCTAATTGCAGAGGAAACAGAAGTGAGAGAAAGATGGAGGCAATACTTTGCAGATATGTTGAATGAAGAGAATGTAAGGGAAGAAGAGGTGCACGAGGAGATGATACCGGAAGAGAAGAGGAAGGGAAGTAGAAGAACCTACAAAAAAGGAAATAGATATAATTATAGAAGCTTTAAAGAATAACAAAAGTCCAGGGAAAAACGGAATAACAGCAGAGAACATTAAGTACGCAGGAGAGGATTTAAGACAAAGAATATACGAAATGATACGAATGATCTGGAGAAGAGAATGTATGATTGAAGATTGAGAGATGCTATGATTATACCAATCTTAAAAAGGGAGATGCAACGGACTGCAGAAACTACAGGGTTTAGATATAGGGTATAAAATTATGGCAACGTTAATAAAGCAGAGAATAGAACCTATAGCAGAACGGCAAATAGGGGAGTATCAAGCAGGTTTTAGAAAGGGAAGGTCAACAACGGACCAAATCTTCATGGTGAAGGAAATGCTGACTACATGCTATGAGTATGGGATCAAAGCAATGGTTTTATTTGTGGACTTCAGGAAAGCATATGATTCGATCAAAAGGAATAAACTAAGTAAAATTCTGGAACAATTTGGGATACCAACTAAACTGATTAGGCTATTGAAAATGACCTTAGAAAATACTAAAGCCAAAGTACGAATAAAAGGTGAATGTTCGGAAGGCTTTACTATTGATACAGGACTGAGACAAGGAGACCCACTCTCAACGCTTCTTTTAATTTAGTACTAGAAAAGGTCATAAGAGATAGTGAGTTGAACAGAGAAGGACACATATTGTTTAAAAGTCACCAAATAGTAAGTTATGCAGATGATGTGGCCATTATTGCTAGAGATAGTAGGGAATTAGAAGAAGTAACGAGAAAACTTGTGGAGGAAGCAAGTAAAGTGGGATTGCAGATAAATCAAGAGAAAAGTAAGCTGCTGAGAATAGGAGAACAAAAAAAGGATACAAATTTTAAATTGAGAACAGAGCATGGAGAGATGGAGTTTGAAGAAGTTCAAGAATATGTGTATTTGGGGCGCTAATAACAGCTAACTGTGATGAGGAACAAGAAATAAATAGGAGCATAATAAAAGCAAACAGAAGTTCGGCAGCAGTCAACCACTTATTGAAATCAAAAATTTGTCCAGACGAGTAAAATTTAGAATGTATAAAACAATTTTGAGACCGACAGCGCTGTATGGTAGTGAAACCTGGGTTCTCAATAAGAAGTCAAGAGAAAACCTTTTAAGGTGGGAAAGGAAGATCTTAAGAAGAATTCTAGGTGGTAAGAGGACAGAGGAAGGCTATGTAAGGAGAAATAATGAGGAAATATATGGAATGTACCAGGCACCAACAATAGACGAAGTTGTAAAAGCCAGGAGAGTGCAGTGGCTAGGGCATCTAGAACGTATGGAGGATGAAAGGGCAGTTAAGAAAATAGTAGGAGTAAACCTAACTACAAGAAAAAGAGGTAGACCGAGGAAGCGATGGAGAGGCAGTGGCAATAGATCTAAGGGAGAAAAATGTAACGGATTGGAAAAGAAAGGCGAAGGACAGAATGGAGTGGAGGAGAATAACACAGCTCTGGGCCTAAAAGGCCTGTAAACAGCTTTATATATATATATATCTCTTATTTGGAAGTGTTTGTCCATTACTAAGGTTACATATATTTTACTATCGCGTGGTGAATTTTATACCGTAGGCCACGAAAAATTATCTACACAGAGTTTAGATCTCATAGATCACATTTTTGTTTTTTTTATGTTGATCGTGGATATATTTATGTATTATTTGTTCGTAGACTCGGAGCGTGAGTTCTTTTTTCTTGTTATTATACACCTCCACGCTCCTAGTCTGCTTACCTCTTGCAAGAGCCAGGTGAAGTTGTTTTTTTATATTCTCGTTTGTGTATTTATCAGAAAATATACATATATTTTCTACTGCCTCATTATTATAACTTTTATATTGAAAATATATCTTGTATTATCTACTCTTATTTTTTTGTCTGTATTCTTATTTACTGGATCACTTATCCAGGGAAAAATAATTTTAGTAATTTTATGTCTTCCCTGAGCTTTACAATATATTCATTTAAATAAAATTATTTGGCGCCCCAATTATTATTAACCATAATAAAACTACTTCCCACGCTCAAAAGCAACCGCTGAGTGATGCCAGGGTAACAAAAATAAAAATCGATAACTGTTTTGTTTTTTTTTTCAAAATCAACGTAACATCATATTGCAATGCAGCCGTCTTATTTGCACAATCGCCAACATAAAACAAATAAAATATACATTTTCTGGACCGTAAGACCCTAGGAAACGCGTGACCTGTCACGTGACCTATATCATGAACCGACGCAGTCTATATTTTTTCTAGGTTTGTGTACGCGACTTATTATTTCGGGCCGAGTGTCTCTACTGGTCTCCTTATACTGTGGTAAATGTCTACGCTTTTACGCACAAATAAAAAACTCTTATTCCGGTCCTGATCGCCGCTTCTGTAAATTCACTGAAATGTAATTTTATATTATGATGACTGGAATGCGCTAAAAGTTGCGCGAATGGATTATTTATGATCAGCGCCATATTTTGTTTGGTGCCTCTAGCAATGGCGGAGCAGTAGGGGCTTAGCTGATTGTGAATTGAAATGAAATTGAATTCTGGATATGAAGAATTAATTTGTGCTATATGCTGGTTAATTTTACAGTCCCTTATAAAACATGACATGTTTCAACAATAACACCCACAAAAATACACAAGGAATAGCATTAACGAGATACAAGATAAAAGAAGAAACCACACTGTACGCCAATGACGTGTTTACAAACAAAATAATGAGAAATTAAGAACACAATTTATATTGTACGTGCAGATGGTTGTCTCTCTCTCGCACCCACGTACATACATACATAACCAATGAAGTATGTCTTTGCTGAGTTTCATGTGCTTCCTTTTGTCTGCTCCATGTCTGCTCCTAGGGTTGGTACCTTTATTTGGTTGCGCAATGGGACTAAACGCATTCCATATCGTACATTTCAGTGTGTAAATCAGGGACCCGGACCGTACCGTTTTTGGACAGAAAACCGGACCAGAACCGTAACTTTTTGTGGACCGGAACCGAAACTGAACACATATGTTATATTTTAGTTTATTCCAACCGGAAAAAAATTAAAACGGGTTTTTGGGTTAATTTCAGTATTTCTTAAGCTTCCGTTGTAGTGTTTCTATGGATTTATCTACTGACAACTGCTTAGTCTTTATTTTTTGTAAATCCGTGGGTTTGAAGTGGTTGGTAAGTGGTAAGGCCGTGCTCTGTATTCAATCATGCAAATGGCGCAAAGCGGAAATGCAAATGCCATTTTACTGTTGGTAGCTGTCGGCAAATTCTACTTTGTCACAAGCAGGTATTGAAATGAAATAAATATATACATGCCGTCTCACCAATGATTTATTCCCCACTTCACCTTCCCAAAATGATTTTATATATATAGGACATCTAAAATATTTCATTGCCATACTCGTGGCACAGTTTCGTGGAGTAACTTAATAAATTATTGTACTTAAGTTTTGCTAGTAGAATTTCACATACGCATATTTAATAAGAAAAAAATAAAAAGCGATCAGAGGAATTTCACTATAATTGTAATATATTACGTCACAAGGAAAAACCGATAAGAACCCTTTGGACCGATAAAGCTGGTCAGAACTGGACCGAAATATCAACTAGTGGACCGTAACCGAACCGAAACCGAAATAGTACTTTTCTTAGTGAACCGTAACCGGACCGGTACCGTTATTACATTTAGGTCCGGGTCCCTGGTGTACATTCCGTCGGATGCGCTATCGCACTCACATTTCGAGGTCACCGCAGAGAACTGAAGGCTCTACCACAGATCATTGGCCGAAAAAAAGGCTCTACAAAGTGCCGATAATAGGCGTTTTTTTTTCAGCTTCGGTTCAGGTTTCGGTTGACATTAAATTGACAGATTTTTTGACAGTGGTTTTACTTTGGTTCTAAATTCGTGACGTCATCATTATTGCCAATTGAATGCATTGGTTCTGTGGGGTTGTGCTGTACACACGTTTAAAAATATTTGTTAATTGTAAAATAAATAAACCAAAAATTTGATCCGCCACGATTTGGATGCTTCTAAAATTGACAGGCCAAATTGCTGCCTTGACGTGATGAGCTTCCAATAAAATGCGGTTGGTATCATTTTGGTTGACCTTCAAGTAAACCGATGCTGAAAAAAAAACGCCTAATGGAGTAGTGAAGCTGGACGGGTATTCTCTAACTTAGCATTCGAAAACGTATCGTTATTAATACGCTTAGCGTTTTAACTCGTATAGCAAAACGACTTACTCACTGTTATGGTATTCTGTAACTAGACGATTTCGTTTTCATGTTTTCGGCTAGCACATATTGGCAATGTCGCATACTATTAGCGACTTTTTACTTTATAAGGTTAAAATCCTGGTTGTCACTGCACATAATTCACCTAGCAATGGCGGAGCAATAAAGATTTAGCTGATTGTGAATTGAAATGAAGTTGAATTCTGGATATGAAGAATTATTTGGTGCTATATGCTGGTTAATTTTACAGTCCCTTATAAAATATAACATGTTCCAACAATAACACCCACAAAAATACACAAAGAATAACACTAACGAGATACAAGATAAAATAATGTACTGGTTAACCACACTGTACGCCAATGACGTGTTTACAAACAAAATAATGGGAAATTAAGAACACAATTTATATCGACATCCTGTTTTATTATCCTCAATAATTTTATAAAACTGAAATCGGGTAGGTAAATCGAATGGATTATCAGCAATATACCGCTGACGCATCTTTTCCTCATTTTCAATCTCCTCTATCAAATTTATCAATAATATGTCCTCAATTTCCATTTTAAGTTTATATTTTTCACATTAATAAGTTTATAAGGTAATGATCACAGATTAAATATATATAAATAAAAAAAAGTAATGATTTTTTATCAAATAACCTCAACATTAAACTTGCCATTTGTGGAACTTCCTTTGTGGTAACCACAGATTACGGAATAATTATCTGGACAGTATAGAGCATCTGCGGCACGTGATCAAAATAGGCGTGGCTACTGGCTTGGAGGATAAACAAACAGCGATCATAACCTCAAACGTATTTATTACTATTTATTTATTATACGTTTTCACGTTACCATAAGTGGTTGTGTTTTGGTTATAGTTTATTGTTATTATTTTTCGGTTTTTTTGTGGCTACAATATTCCTTCATTTATATAATCATGTATAGTGAATATTATTATACACTGAAAGTCATAGATGCTGAAAGTGCTGATGGATATAGACATAAAATAAGTGAAATTGGAATAGATCCATACACATTCAATCTGATAATGAAGAAGATTTTCCTAAAACTTTATATCCAAATACTGTAAATTATTTGTTATATAATAAAAGTGCTTATACATTGTCTATGCTTATACACATACATCAAATTTGTGTTTTTTAGGTACTGAAATCTCGAAAAATAAAACAAGTAGAGCAAAAGTAATATCAAAAATAAAATTACTGATGTTTTGTTTATCCACTTTTACTATTTAAACTCTCCTCAAATAATATAATAACTTTTAAAATGCATTTGTATAATACACTTATTTCGCTATTTTAACCCCACATTTTAACAATTATTTTCAGATACTTATAAACAAACGAGACCAATCGTATATGCACAACTATGAAAGTGTATGTTACTTACATTTATTTAAAAATACGTGTTTTGAAAGATTTCAGTAGGTACCTAAAAATTTGCTGGATAGATCGTTTTCTGACGTTATGTATTGATTTTACTTCGGTACATTTAAATATTCGCAGGTGGCATGAGATAACATTCTTGTTATTTGCTAAATTCTATATTATTCAGTTCTTAAATTACTTGTATTTGTAAACACTATTTCAAGACAAAAGCATATTAAAGGCTTAGAAAATAAGTAATTTTTCTCACGGAAAATGTACGCATATTATGTATATAGGTATGCATATACAACATATGCTAAAACAGTTTCATTTCAAATAATCTAAATTACCTACGAAAGAAATATTTATTTATAACTAAAAATGGTACCTGATATGGTATTCATTCTACAAGATTTTATATAAAATATTAACTTTTCACAAAAAAAATATTACTGAAAACATTTGAATTCGTAAATAGCAGAAATATGTGCCAGTTTTAAACAAAGTTTTCCAAAAGTAGGTATCCACAGAATAAGAATAAATAAAAATTTAGTCCTGAAATAGGTTGCCACTAAATACAATCAATACATATGCTGTGGCGTTTGCACAGCCACGGAAAATTGATATGGTTTATTTTTTCAAACCTCTTTTTCTTCATTTAATATTTTTCGCCTCATATCTATCTCTTCTTGATTCTTTTGATGAAGTACCAAATGTATAACTCATATTCACAGTGGGAATCCAATCCGGATTCTTTTGCTCGTGCAAATTTGCAGGTTTTCCTAT
The DNA here is from genome assembly GCA_025584915.1 of Monochamus saltuarius. Classification (NCBI taxonomy): domain Eukaryota; kingdom Metazoa; phylum Arthropoda; class Insecta; order Coleoptera; family Cerambycidae; genus Monochamus; species Monochamus saltuarius. The sequence goes on from CM046724.1 coordinate 34,341,374, forward strand.
AGTATAATAAATGTATACCTAATTTTTGCTCTTTTATGTTTTGAATATTTTCTTCCAAATTTAATTTTGGACTCTGCAAGGTGGCTCTTTTTAAACTATTCATTCAAGCCTTTCGCCTCTCAGATGCTAACTGGTTAAATTGTTTATGTCTGTCGAATTCAGAATTAATTCTGAAGAAACTAACATTGTCCCTTGCAGAATTACTGCCACAGTTTACTACCATACAATAATTAGGCATTTTATTTTACAAATAACACTCAAATATTTAATAATAAATTGGAATAAATATAAGGTTATACTTTTGTTTATCCTCCAAACAACGACCTTGAAAATCGTGACGTCACGTGCAGATGCCCTATAGAAGTCGAGATGTCAACACGCCGGCGCCGTAAAAACGATAAGCAAAGAGCTACCAAATGGTAACTGTTTTGAAAACGACGAGCGTTTTTACGAAACCGAATCGCAAAGCAGTTAGAGAATACCAAATTGCAGATGCTATACGTAAATTGACGTCATATGCGCTATGCGTTTGAAAACGCTTAGCGAATGCTAAGTTAGAGAATACCCGTCCTGGTCTCCTTCCTTATACTGTGATACTAAATACCTACTGTGTTGCAATCACTGAAATGTACGATATGGAATGCGTAAAGTCCATTGCGCATCCAAATAAAGGTACCAAACCTAGGAGCAGACAAAAGGAGGCACATGAAACTCAGCAAAGACATACTTCATTGGTTATGTATGTGGGTGCGAGAGAGACAACCATCTGCACGTACGATATGAATTGTGTTCTTAATTTCTCATTATTTTGTTTGTAAACACGTCATTGGCGTACAGTGTCGTTCTTCTTTTATCTTGTATCTCGTTAGTAGAGATGGGACTTTTAGTTCATTTTGGTGAATTCATTCTTTCAGTCCCATTCGCCTAAGTGAATCATTCACTTGAGTAATTCATTTGATTCAGTATGGTCGAGAATTGTATATTTATCGACCACCGATCGTTCAGTCTCGACGTTCAATAGGTATCGCAGTTTGCCTACAATGGCAAACGGCACTGTTTCATGACTCCCGTGGTATCGTAATTTAGAGGCATATAATATATGCCTCTAAGCATTGTATGTTATATTATAAATAACATACAATGCTTTTGAGATTACAGACAAATCTAGATTTTAGATTTTAAAACATTTATGAGTAAGCATTTGAATATAGGTAATAAAATATAAATTTAAATGTGAAAATATTGTATTAAATTAACAAAATAAGTTATATTTAAAATAAAAAAAAACCTAATTTCATAAATTCTAATTATTTAAAAATTCGCGTCTAAAAACAAAATTTTAGAAATTTTGTCAATTTTAATCAAGACCGTTTTTCTGTTACCCTGCTTTAGAAAATATTCTGTCGCAAGACACCAAACTAACTATTCTATATAGGTGATTCGACTGAAACCGGTCATTGAGTCACATCTCCGATACCGTCTACGTCTAATCGTCAACTGCAATTTTTCATAGAAGGACTGAATTTGTCTCGCCTAAACTACATATTGATATTTTTTTGGAATCAACGTTGCTTTCAGTTCGCAGGGAATGATCCAGTCCGACAAGGAGGAATGATTCATTTCATTCAGTGAAGTGAATAATTCGTTTAAACTAGTTCGTTCGCGAACTACTCATCTCTACTCGTTAGTGTTATTCTTTGTGTATTTTTGTGGGTGTTATTGTTGGAACATGTCATGTTTCATAAGGGACTGTAACATTAACCAACATATAGCACTAAATAATTCTTCATATTATCCAGAATTCAATTTCATTTCAATTCAGAATCAGCTAAGCCCCTACTGCTCCGCCATTGCTAGAGGCACCAAACAAAATATGGCGCTGATCATGAATAATCCATTCGCTCAGCTTTTAGCGCATTCCAGTCATCATAATATAAAATTACATTTCAGTGGTTGTAATCTGTGGTTCTGTGATGATGAAAGATGAAATGTCAACCACAGATTAAATATATATAAATAATGTCAGCAGTCAGTCAGCAGTCAGAGACGTGTCAGTTATTATGTGGTTACAAAAATGAAAATTTTAGAAACCCACTCTTAATTAATCCAGTATATTATTTTTCAGAAAATATTATTTTCAATTTAAGTAGTAAATTTTTTTATTGTGCTATAAATTTTGATGTATGTAAAATAAAAGGTTACTTAACATATGTGAAATGGTGAAAGTATAATTGTTTTTATGTAAACCATCTCAAGAATGCAATGCTTCCTAGAAGACGCCGGACAGGCTCAGAAAGCGAGCCATTAATTGTTGTTGGTAACGACAGATATTGGTCACAATCGCAACCAAAAACTATAACCAACATTAACGCAGCTTTTCCAAATAATGTTCATTTGGATTATTACTTAGAGGAAGATTATATTGAAGATTACGTTGAACCAGAACCAGTCATGACAGCTAGGGACCGTACAAGTGAATTTATCAATACCATTCAAACTTTGCAAGGGCGAAGTATAGCTAGAGCTGTAGCCGCTAAAGACCCTAAAAGTTCTAAAGTTATACAGAGCCATTCAGAATTTATGCTAGTGGCTAAAAATATAGGGAAGAATATTGCAAGTACCTATGTGAAATTAGAAAAATTGACACTGTGTAAGTGAGAAGTTATGAGAAATATTTATAATTATAATATGAAAGTAAGTGACTGACAAATTTCAGAGGAACTAGTTATTTTTTACTGTATTAGAAAGGTATTTTAACCTAATATAAATCAAATCTACAAAGTCGTATGTATGTCATATTGTGTGAAACTAACTACTCTGTGGGCTAAAGCCCCAACCAGCGTAGAATTACACCCACAATATCTATCCATATATTCCTTTTGTAACATTTTTTACTGGATTAGAAAGGTATTTTAAGCTAATATAAATCAAATCTACAATTCCTATCAAAGAAGTCATATGTATGCTCTCTGATATCAAACATTTAGGTATGCTCAGGTAGTAGTTAGTTTCACACAATATTATTAATACCTAAAAATATATATAAAAAACCATTACATAAAGGATAAACGTCATATTTAATTTAATTTGACAGGCTAAACTCACTTTTGTCATTGTCGATTTTAATTTCAAATATTTTTAATTCATATAATAATTTTTATAGTTATATATTTGACTCAACTTAAAGGAGGCCACCTGAAGAAGCAATTCTAAAAATGCAGAAATAGGTCAGATCTCATCTATTGTGGTTGAATTTTTGAGTTCCCACTGTCAAAAGTGAAATTAGATATTTATAGAGTGTTTCCATTAAACCAGGTTAGTAAATTTAGATAGATTAATTTCATTAGATAATTATTGAATAGAACTTTGTCTGTGGAATTGTTCATTAGCATACCTAGATGTTTGGTATCAGATAACATACATATGACTTCATTGATAGGAATTGTAGGAGATTTGATATACAGATTTGGAAAGTGAGGATCTTGATGGTGAATTGTATTTTGCCGCTTGCGTGTATTTGTGTCATGCTACACGCATACTTCGACCACAGCGTGTTTGCATCAAGCAGTGTTGCCAGGTGGGAAAAATTCAGTGCATGAGAATAATTTCAAAGAAGCATGAGGTTTGGAGAAAAAAGCATGAGATGGCTTAATTTATCAAAAAACACCTCTTGACACAGCTTAATTTTTAATTACTTTTGTAATGCCATTTTTATTTCACTAAAAAGCATTATGTTCTGCTATTTTATCATAATATTACATTGTAAGTAGGTAGTTACAGGTACTTACTTAAAAGTTATTAACCACGTAACCTTTCTAATTTATTTTATTGTTAGGCCGGGCGAACGTTGAGGCGCAGTTGACGTGACGCAGGGTGGTAAAATCTGTTGTTTCCAGAAAATGTAGGTACCCTTACGGAATAGAGTTAAGAATCACTGCAATACAGCGTGAATACAGCACACACACCGCATATCCGTAGACTGTCATACCCGTTTATGTATTCATTGCTAATTATTAAGAGAGCAGTCTACCCAAATACCTCTATCTATTCAATTTGGCCCTCGATTTTGCCTTTATTTCTCGTTAGGTCTTTGTTTTGGTAGATTTCAAAGAGTAATTTTAATAATTTTATTATTTCTTTTTGTGTCTATTAAAAGCATGAGATTTTGTAATCAAAATATGAGAGCATGAGATATATTCGAATGCATGATATCTGACAACACTGGCATCATTGGCGTTGGAGATACGGAACCGTAGTAGTGGGGAATGCTAGACCAATGCACGTCGCCGCCCCTCTTAAAGTTCGTACCTTCCCTGGAATGAAGCGGCAATTTCTACTTTCTCTGTAAAGATCCGCAATTTCCGAATCTGTATGTATATTAGCTTAAAATACCTTTCTAATACAGTAAAAAATGTTACAAAAGCTAATAATAAGGAATGTATGGGTAGATATTGTGGGTGTAATTCAACGCAGGTTGGGGCTTTAGCCCACAGAGTAGTTAGTTTCACACAATATTATTAAAACCTAAAAATATATAAAGAACTAGTTATTATTTTGCTACCATTTCAATAAAGTTTATATTATTGAATAAGCCATATTTACTATAACTTCAGCAATATATTATATATTTATCGTAGAAAAGTGTATTTATTAAAAAATATGTTGATTATCTTTAAAAAAAAGTAGATCATTCTTATTGAAGAAAGACAACCTATTCTGAATGAATGAATGACTTTATTGAATAGGAAAATCCTAATATATACAAACAATACAATACATGAACACATTTAAGCAATACATATTATAGAAATAAACAACAAAAAAAAAAAGAAAGAAAAACAAACAAAAAATTAAATTAAAACTAATTCTAACACTAGTCCAGACATAATTATAGTAAGTTTGGAGACATCGTTGAAAAGTCAGAAATACAAAACATAAAGAACATATTGCTAACCACACTATTGTTGAATTGTATTATTCATTTTTATATAAACATTCAATTTGGATTTAAATATATATAAACTTTTGTTTGTTATGTCCTGAGGTAATTTATTAAACTGATTTAAGCCTTTATAAAATAGTACTTTCATTGATTTAGTTAAGCTGCATCTTGGTAGATGAAAATCATTGATTTGTCTTGTCTCATAATTATGAGTACTATTTCGATATATAATAAACATCAAAATATGATGGTAGCATATTGTTAATAGTTTTGAAAACAAATGCCATTGCTGCTCTGTAAAACCTGTCTTGTACTGAAAACCGTTGTAATGCATCTAGCATAAATGCTATACTAGTATACCGATTGCATTTCAAAATCACTATTATGCCCCGATTTTGTAGTTTTTGTAATGTCATGACTTTGTTTTGATCTAGACCATATGACAGTGTACTGCAATAATCAAAATGTGGTTGTATAATCGTGTTATATATAGTGATCTTAGCAGCAGTTGACAAGTGAGTAGAAATTCTTGTAAAAAAAAATAAAGTTTCTTTGCTATTTTTTTTGTTAAATATTTGTGATGTGCGTCTGATAAACTATTGTCCAATACAAAACCCAGATACTTAAACTCATTTACAATTTCGATTTTTTTGTTATCAATTTCCAATAAGCAGGAATTTATATTAAGTTGTTTATATTTATACAACCTAGTTAGAATCATAGCTTTTGTTTTGAGTACATTTAATTTCATCTTATTGACGTTCAAGTAATTATAAATTTTTCCAAGACAAGTATTCATTTTAGTTAAAGCTACATCCAAACTTTTATGAGATACTGACAACATTGTATCATCGGCAAACAAATTCATGAAATCACAACTGTGACATAAGCCAATATCATTAATATAAATCAAAAGCAGCAAGGGACCTAACACACTACCCTGAGGTACCCCAAACTTTGTGTTAATAGGTTTTGAATACACATTCACTTTTGTGATTTATTTTCGGTCATTTAAGTAGTCCTTAAACCACTTCAATACAGTTCCTTTAATTCCGATAGCTTCCATTTTTTTTAATAGTATATCACGATCAATCGTTTCAAAAGCCCTTTTTAAGTCCAAGAAAACAGCAACAACATAGTCTCCGTTGTCAATAGATTGAGTCCATTTATTTACAGTTACTTGTAAGGCCGATTTGCAAGAGTGATTTTTACGAAAGCCTGATTGATTGATCGTGAGAACATTATTGCTTTCGACATAATTCAAAAGCTGACCATACACAACCATCTCTAGTACTTTCTCGATGCCTGGCAAGGTGTTTACTGGACGGAATTCGCTAGCTTTAATTGTGTTTTTTACCTTGGGTATAGGTATAATTATGCTAGTTTTTAGTTGATCAGGAAATTTACCATATTGAAGTGAAATATTAACAAGATGTAACAAAACTTGACCTATCACCCCAAAAGTGTTTTTTATAAACCTGATATCTACAGTTTTAGCCCCCGATTTATTTTCGAACCTATTAACAATTAGAGTAAAATCTTATTCAACTTGGTTAAAAACTTCGAAATTAGACTCCACAATGATCTCACCTTGCCATTCTTCAGGAGATTTTATCGAATTAACAACATTTTCTAAATTCGACTCAACATATTCATTAAAAGTTTCTGCTATTTCAGTCACGTCTTCAAGAACTTTCACTTGACCTTCAATTTCAAATTCTATATTGTTTATAACACTGGTATTTGTCCCTGTATTTATTAATGATTTAATGGTTTTCCACATAAGTTGCTGATTATTTGCACTCAAATCAATTTTCTTATAATAATATTCTTGTTTCTTCATCTTAAGTAAACCAACTACATCGTTTCTCAGTCTTTTATACACAATCCAATTATTTTCACACTTATTGTGTCTATAAAACTGATATGCTTCATCTCTTTGTTTAGTTAGGTCTTTAAGATCATTGTCAAACCAAGGGAGACTATTTTGGTGCAACGAGTATGTTATGACAGGAGCAATTATGTTGAGTTTCTTCTGTCTTACTAAGGGCTAGTATTATAAAGCTCAGGTTGAACCTCTGGTTGTCCAACCGTAGGTTGAATTTGAACCGGCGGTTGAAAAAAAATTCTGTATTATAACACTATTTCATGTCACGGTTCATCAACCCGACGTTGAGATGTATTCCTGAATGTTGGCTATGCTGTCAGCTCAATTTTAGCCAATGAAATATCAGAATATTTTCCCGTCAATTTTCGCAGATAACCTGTCTTTTATTTTGACGTTTTGCGAATTATAATTATTGACAGTGAAATTAATCTTGGTGACATTCTTATATTATAAAGATTAATAGAGTAATGTATTCTGATACAGACTGCCTCCGTCTAGTAGATGTAATAATTGACTACAGAAATAATATACAGTTAGATGGACCAAAAAGAAATACATTTTATTTAGTTCCACAATTTTAGCTTGTGTAAGTACGGAAATGGTGAAATGAAAAATAACAATATTTTTCTTCATATTTCTTTGATATAATTTAATCGTAACTTCTACAGATCAGTTATGAACATTACAAATAAAACTCATTTTCTGAAGGTTTTAGAAATATAGAATACATTATTTTCTGAAATTATAACATTATAGATTAAAATGCGTGAAGAGAGTATCATTTAAGTAACTAATAACTAGTAAAGATAAATTTAAAGCAAATATATTTAATACAGTTGCTCTGTTTTTGTTTCTAGGAGTTTACACACACTTTTATTTATGTAGATATTTGCAGTTTCAAAATAATTTCAACCGACAGTTAAAATTCAGCCTGAACTTTAACCATCGGTTGAGTGAAACGTTGCTAAACCGACACTTCAACCTTCAGCTGGCGTTTATAATACTCAAACTGCAGTTTGACCGGAGGTTGAAACTGAACCTTCGGTCAACCGGACATTATAATACCGGCCCTAATAAAGTCTTCATAAAATCTTTCAATGTCTACGCAGTCAAGTAAATATTTATTATCGATTTAAGTCAATACAGATTTTATTCATATTTTCCTTTCCCAAATTACGATAGCTTTTTAAAGTTTTAGGCAAATTAGTGATTTTATTTAGTAAGTTTATTGAGATTAAAGAATGATCTGTTAGCTTAGGCACATGGTGAACTACTGTTTGAAGCTCTAAATTCCCAATGACACAATCAATCAAGCTTGCACTATCAATAGTAATTCTAGTACATTCTTGCACAGTTTGATTTATTCCATACATGTTCAATATACTTTTTAGGCGTGTTGAGTAAAACTCATTTTTTATAAAATTGATATTAAAATCTCCAGCAATAATAAATTTTAAGTTTGATTGAGGAAGATTCTCACATACACCCTCAAAATGATCTAAAAATATTGTATGACTTGCGTTGGGTGAATGATAAAGTGCACCAATTAAGATTTTAGCATTATTGTATTTTATTTTTATAACAGAACACCAATAGTTACTTTCTAAAATATAGTTTTTGTAATCAGAATATTGAAGATGAGATTTCAAGTATATGAGAACACCCCCTATGTTGTGAAGAAGAGTCACACCTAATTGTTTTAAAGCCCGGTATAGCATCACATCATTGTCCTCAATTTCACTAGTAGTGCGGCTTTCACTAAACAACATTACAGATGGTTGGTAAGGTAATATTGAGTCAATTACTTCATCCCTGTGAGCAGTAAAGCTTTTTATATTACCGTATATAATGTCTGACTTCAGCGATATATTAGGATTCTCAGTTAGTTTTTTCTATTTAAGTTTGTATTAACAATGGTGGGTACGCTATTTATATACTTGATTGTTTTTGTATTATCACCCTTTGAAATTAATTCTTGTAGTTGTTTCTTTATATTTAGGTAAAATTTTCTTTGTTTTTTTGTTTGATCACCAAATATCTTTATACCCTGAGGAATACTATGTCTATTATTTTTTATGTTTCTGAATACAGTAATTGCATCACTTTTATTTTTCATGATTACTTTAATTAATCTATTTTTGTTAGGCAAAACTTGCCCAACCTTGAATATTGTTATGTTGTCAAGGTTGACGCTGTGATTTTGAAGTACCTAGATCACTAACTATTTTTGTATCATCTTCTTTCCGTTGCAATGGGGTGACTTCCTGTGACTCACGTACATTAGCTATCATAATATTTGATTCTCTTTTTTGACGCTCCAACAATTCCATAATGATGCTTTCATTTGAGGAAACTTCACTAAAATCATTTTCTTTTCTCTGCCTTCCCTCATACTTCAGGAAATTTATCTCAATTTTCATTGTGCTATTCTCAGTCATTAAAGAAGTGACCACAGCCTTCAGAGTATTCATTTCTTGTTTCAAGGATATAACTTCAGATTTAAAATTTCTTATTTCAGTTAATAGTGTCGGAATACTCTTAAAAAAAATATGGCACTCTTGACAGAAATACACGAGAGTTCTTTTTGACAAAACAACAGCTCGGAGCTCCGATAAACTTAGACCTGTGCAAGACTCCACAGGATGCTGTACAGAGTGACAACTGTCGCAAACAGCATATTTATCACCAAGATGTTGTTTTCACACTGTACAAGTATCACTCATCCTGATCCCAATAAGTGTTCTCAGCTCCTGGACTATACTGGATCTGAAGGTGCTTATCTTTAACCAGTTTTTTATAATAACTGATCAAAAACTCGCTACCTTATTTTTATGTTTTGTTGACTACTTTTATCTCTATCTGTGTTTTTTGTATAGTCACTTTATTCACAAATGGTTTATATTAATAAAATGTTTCTTGTTTAATATACACTGAATTTTTTCTAACATCATTCTGCAAACTACACTTAACTACACCTTCTGGTGTTTGTCCCAGTAAAAATTATGATCTGGTTCTCTGCCTATTTGACTTTAAAACAGGAAAACAACATAGTCTGACCTATAAGTACTTTTTAACTGAATAAATAATATAAATAATAATAATATAAATTTCTGTGATCACTTGACCCTGTCTTCATGTATTAATAGCAGATGGCAAGTTCATTTTCAATTTTAAGATCTAACTAAAGATATGGTTCATCCAAAGTGAATCATTCTGATTGAACAAAAGTGAAATTGAATAGATTTCTGTTTGTGTGTATACGTGGTAAAATAAATCAGTGAACATTTGTATGTATTTATTGAAATAATCATTGGTTTTATAAGCTTTGCAATCAAAAAGTGGAATGGCAAAAGTGGAATATGTAGCATTAACAAAATAGAAATCTGGTATCTTGATAAGCAATTTGCATTTTTGACATTTAAATACAATTAAAATGTAATTAAAGTATATCCCTTAATGATTTTTCAATGACAGGAATAAATTACGAGTATTATTGAATTCATAGATGGTTCATTAATGAAAAAAATATTTAAATATAATGTAATTGTTAATAAAAAATGAAAATTATTCATAATTATATATTTAGCAATAATTTATAAACCTTATATGAGATGATTTCGATCGGGACTACCAGTTGATTTCAAATGATATTCTAACCCCGCGCTCTCTGCCCTCTATCTCGAAAACGATTCAACGTATAAAAAAATGTTTAAAACAAAAGTTGTAGAGAATTTAATTCTCTACAATACTGATAATAAATACAAATAGCGTAAAACCTATAGGAAACTAGATATTTGCAAAAGATGTGAAAAAAAATTGATTTTTTTGACCTTTGACCCCCGATTTTTAAAGTTGCGGACATCGAATCATATATGAATTTTGAGAACAGTTTTAAGATGTCAAAATACAAGTTTATACGAGCTTACAGCTGGGTATCTCAATTTTCTGAGATACTTGCCTAAATCTACCTAAAATGCCTAGCCTATTAATGCAGACCGTCACTGCCCAACACCACCTAAAAGTCTTTTAGGTGGTGTTGCCCAATGCCGTTCTTCTCTGCCTCAATGCTGACCGTCACTTCCCCAATGCCAATCGTCACTTCCCCAATACAATTTTAAACAGTATTAGAGAAATTGGGCAATAAAGTGAGAACGATTAAAGGATATATTGTGTGCTAATAATAATTATATGCATATTTTTTTACAAAACTTTTTAACAAAAAACTAATGTACAAAATTATTAATTAGATATGCATTGGCTAATATGCTATACTGCCAATAAACTGATTAAAACTATGTATGCATAACAGCTACTTACTTAATTATTATTTAATGACTTGAGTTTGATAATTCTCACTTTGTTCCCACATACAGTGCTTTCGAAAAGTAACGAAAAAATTCATTATTTTTGAAATTGAGAAGTTTTCGAAAAAATTCCCTGGCATGACGAACCATATTTGTGACGTCATAGTTGTTCAAGATATGACGTCATCGACAATTTTTTTAAATAGCAACCCCCAATTTTGACCATGCCATTTGAAAGAGCGTGTCATTCTACATACATACATCATGAAAAATTATGGTGTTACATAACAAAAATTTCAAGAAAATAATGTTTGAAGATTTTACAACTTAATTTTCACAATACTGTGCACCTCCCCATTATACAACACCTGTTCGTGCTCATTTAGATGAGCTGTTCCCGAATCGTTGGTTAGGGAGAATGGGGACTATTGAGTGGCCAGCCAGGTCGCCTGATTTGACACCCCTAGATTATTTCTTGTGGGGATACTTAAAAAGCAAAGTATACGTTACTAGACCAGTTAATTTAGAAGATTTAAAAGCAAGAATTCGTCTCGAGATACATCGTATATCTCCTGAAGTTATTGATAATGTCCAAAAAGAATTTATTAACCGTCTTGGCTACTGTTAGGCAGCCAAACGGTGCACAATTTGAACATTTAATTTAGTCGATTATTTACATAATCATTATCATTTACAGTATTGTGAAAATTAAATTTTAAAATCTTCAAACATTATTTTCTTGAAATTTTTGTTATGTAACCCTATAATTTTTCATGATGTATATATGTAGAATGACACGCTTTTTCAAATGGCATGGTCAAAATTGGGGGTTGCTAATTTAAAAAATTGTCGATGACGTCATATCTCGAACAACGATGACGTCACAAATATGGGTCGTATGTCAAAAAGTGCCTTTTTAAAAAACTAAATCGACGTTCCAGGGAATTTTTTCGAAAACTTCTCAATTTCAAAAATAATGAATTCATTCGTTAGTTTTTGAAAGCACTGTATAGATTTTTTTTAATGGACTTGGCCATCTTCTGACTCGAGTGTTTTACACATTTTTTCACCATTTTAAAAGAAACATGGTGTGCCCCAAGTGGCGCCCTCTACTAGTGACGTCAAAATTAGAAACATATTTGAATTTCTCGTCCGCAAAAACCCCCGATTTACAAATTTTATGGAAATATTTGGATTTCTTAAAAAGTTATTTACAAATATCGAAAATAAAATTTTAACTTTAACACCATTTTAACTCCATTAATAATCAGTTTTGAAATAAATGTTATAGAAAGAGGTATCATTTATTTTCGGTCTAGAATTATCCCCTGAATTTTTTGCTCATCATTTCCGGACGCCCTGTATATCACTGCCGTTATTTACTAGTTTAATGCCGCAAAACTGCGATCTTTTCCGACAATTACGGTGTCACTGCTGTAACTGCCTAAAGCACTGCCGACAATACCGTCCACTGCTGTTCACTACCTATTGAATGCCTTCAACTACCTAATCAATGCAAACATTGCTCACGGCATTGCCTTAACTGCCGTATTCACTGCTGCTATTTTGTACACCACTGCCGATCGCGAAACACCCCTCGAATAAAATAAACAATTCAAAACTTCAAATTTCAAAAATAGGTGATTAAAAACAGGTGAATAACAATCAAAAGTTCAGAACGTGAACGTCAGATGTAAAATATAGAAATCGAATTTTTATATAAATTTTATAACCTCTTCGTACATTAGATATTATTATTTTTAAAATTTTCTATATTCTAATTCTTTGCAATTATATTTCTTATTTTTTTATTATTATTTTCAATTTAACTTTTATAAATTTTGTACTTGTTTTATTGCAATATTTATTTTTTTATAAAAAAAAGCTTTATACCTATTCCTTTTTATTAACATGTATGTATTTGCTTTCAGTGGCAAAAAGAAAGTCGCTATTTGATGACAGAACTTCAGAAATCCAGGAATTAACTTACATAATAAAAGGAGATCTGAGTAGTCTGAACCAACAGATAGCCCAGTTACAAAATATATCCAAGCGTCAAAGACAAAGTAGCCATGGAAAGCATTTGCAATCACATTCTAGCAGTGTTGTATTGGCATTGCAGTCCAAACTTGCAAGCATGTCATCAGATTTTAAGCAAATTTTAGAAGTCAGGACGGAAAACCTCCGACATCAGAAAAGCAGAAGAGAACAGTTTTCACAAGGTGGTTTGCCACCTCCACCAGTTTCTTCTAATGCACAGGGTAAATAAATAAAAACTTCACTTACATAGTGGAACATCGCTAAACAATTTTGCTCAATCATTTTTCTTTTAAAATTGATATATATATTAAATATCTATATATAATTTTTGAGAAGTGTATTGTTGTACAGGGTATATCTAAATAACAACGAAAAATGTAAGGAGCAATTCTCTGATGAAAACTAATAGGGGTCTTTGGTATAAAATTTTTTGAAAAAACGCTTCCCTGAAAAGTTACGCCCCTCCAAAAAAATGTTTTATCTTCCATTTATATCAAGCTAAAAAAACCAAACTTGGTGAACATTATTTGTCAATAAAACTACACTTTTTGAAATTTCAACCTTGAAGTATTTTTGTAAGGAGTTGATATAATCAACCACTGGCATTTTTTCTTAATTTTTTTTTTTCAATAAAATGTCTTAATTATTAAAAATATTAAATAAATTTTTATTTAATGTTTACTTAGTACCTACACCTTTACAACCAATATGTGTCTGAAATCAATATAAAAATTACAATAGCTTTTTAATAGAAGTGATTAGTTTCCACCGCTACTTGAATGTGTAGTACTTTCAACATTATAATAATTCTGAATTTTGATAATCTGATGATTTTTAAGTTACAATATTTTAGGAAGTTTATTATACCAAGATGAAGACCAAGTGAGCATAAATCTGGAGAGTACAGCTTTAATACCCAAGCAGCAAAGTCAAATGCAAGCTGCCTTAATGTATGATGAAACTGATAATTACTTACAGAGTAGAGCTGAAACCATGCAGAATATCGAATCTACTATTGTAGAGTTAGGAGGAATTTTCCAGCAACTAGCACATATGGTTAAAGAACAAGAGGAAATGGTGGAAAGGATAGACACAAATGTGCAGGATGCTGAAATGAACATCGAGGCAGCCCATGCTCAAATTGTGAAATACTTTCGAACAATTTCATCAAATCGTTGGTTAATGATAAAAATCTTTGGTGTTCTTATATTTTTCTTTATATTTTTTGTTGTATTTTTGGCGTAGTGTTAATTCTTATTCTATTATTTAATTTTGTATAAAAGTAATATGTAAATTAATAAAATGTATATAATTTTATTCATAATTTTAGAATTTTTTTTTAAGACCACCATCATAATTATTGTAAAATCTAAGAGCATATAAGGAGAAATACAGATAACTAACTTTATTCACAGCTGAATAATTTGAGGTAGGTACCCGTGTTTAAAATACATAATTTGTATAACTGTAGCATATAGTATAAAGTTCCAATTTTCTCGAATAGTACAGGAATATTGAAATATATCGGAATAAATATCTTTCAAGAACATTGTCGGTCTCTGTTACTTAAGTGAAACTGGAAATTTAAAAAACTATCAAATCTACAGCCCCGCGTGGACTGTAAGAATATGTTTTTTATTTTGGTTTTCAAAATTGTGTGAAATGTTTATGAATATTTTTGGGGCCCAAGCCCCTCCTAACTTGGCCCACGCTCTTGAATGGTTTGCTTACAGAAAAGAAGAAAAAATATTTCTAGGTTATTACCTACGGTTATATCGACATGTACAAGGCAAATCGACATAAGTGTATTTTTGTTTTAGGAATTCTTGTGTAGCTTCAATATTAAAAATGGAAATCCTGTCATGGAGTATTTTAAAAATCCTCTCAAGTACCGAAACATTTTTTTTATTGAAAATCTGTCAAACATTTTTTCCTTTATTTCAGAGAAAAAATGTATACAGGGTAGACCATCAATGATGTAGTCATAAAGCAGGGAAGATATTTTTGGGAAAAAATCTGAAGATATAGCTAAATACGTCTATAGCATTTTTGAGGTCGCATGCGACAGTTTTCTCGATGATGGTAGGAATTATTATCAAGTTCTACCAAGTGTACCTTTTTTATATAGAAATGACCCCCAGATAGGATTTTGTAGTTTGGCCAAATCAGAACGTTTCGTTAACAAAAATAACAGTGAAATATTTATCATGCATGTGGCGCCCTCTATGGCCAAACCCAATTTACACAGACTAATCCATTTTCATAAAAAATGTTTCTGTACTAAATTCGATGACAATAAGTTGAGTGGTACTCGAGTTGCTTTAAAAACCCCGGCTCAAAAAGTTGATGTCTAGGTCGTTTGTGTTTGTCTGTCCCGTTTGGTATGTAGTCGATGGCTTCTTGTCCTGTGGCTTGTCTTAAGAGGGGGTTGTCCACGAGGCACACGTCAATTCGTTTTTCAGCTCGCGCTTGTATAGTCTAATTCGCATTTAAATACTGTAAGTCTCGTAGCACAGTACAGAAAGACCAGTAAAGACAGCTGCACTTTCGCGCCAGCCATTTTCAGAATTCATTCGTTACCATTTACGCACTCGTTTTGGTTTACGTTTTGTAGTATAACTGCTTGTATGTCTTTTCGTTTTGTGATATTCTAGTTCTTAACCTATTTGAGCTGCGTTCCAGTCTTGGTTTTAAATTGTACTATTTTGATATATCTCTAAAAAAATAATTATGAATGCATCATAAGAATCGGACCGAGGTACAAAAAAATTCAATATAGTAGGAGTTTATTGTGTAGTAGGAAGTTGCAAAAACAATGCTGGATAAATAATATAATAATACGTTTATTTAGCACTTGCTATTTCAGTTACAATAGTCGTTTTAACATTGTTTACATAATTTGTATATTATCAATTATTTCATCTTAGCCATAATTATAGCTATTATAATAACATGTAACAACAACAATAATATAATGAAACTAATATTACAGGAAAATTGACAACTCTAAATATCTACTTGGACATATTAACGGAAAATCTTAAAAGTTAGCAGTTACATAACTAGAGAGCTTTTTTTGAATTTAATAAAGCTTTCACATTGTTTTATACTTTCTGGTATTTCATTATATAGTTTGTCCCTTAAAAAATACAGAATTTTTAATTTTACTTTTTTTACTTTGTTCTACATAAAAATTTGACACATTTGTAGTGGCATAATTATGAACATCCCCACATATCTTAATTCATCCAATAGATAATTTGGTAACATATTGTTTTTAATTTTATGTATGAAAAGCAATGTATTATTCATAAAGTTATTAAACTCTATGGTATTATTGTATGTTATTCTTTGTTGTACACTCATAAAATGTAAAACTTCTAACATTGTAGCAATTGGAGTGAATTTATTACATTTTAGTATAATCCTCATTGCTCTATTTTTTATTTTTTGGATTTGTCAAATTCGGTTTTGTCCTACGTGAAACAAAATTGTGGTGCAAAATTCTAAATGTGGCGAAATGATAGACTTATATAAAGTTAGTTTGACGTACATACTAAGACACTGACCAATTCTGTATAAAAAATTACACTTTTTTGACATTTTGTTCATTATATAACTAACATGACTATTGAAACATAAATTTTGATCAATAATTACTCCTAAATATTTTATTTCTTTTACTCTTTCTAAGGAACTGTTGTTAATTATAACATTATTTAAATTTCTTAATTTATTTAGGTTAGCATTACTCCCTATAAACATATATTTAGATTTATCAATATTTACATACAGATCATTGTCATAAAGCCATTGGTATATATTTGCCAACTCTTGATTCATAATGTTCATCATTTCATGGGCATTTTTCCCTATTATAAAAATCATTGTGTCATCAGCAAACATACGAACATCACAAATTATATACATGGTTTTTTTAGATTCCCAAAAGACAACAGAAGGTAATTTCACAATCATTATATAGAATTATAATAAATTAAGAACATAAAATATTCCTTATTATTTTCCGTGAATCGTTTTTTGTGGCAGTGCATAAAATGTGTAACAGAGGAATATTATTTTCAATCAGCATTACATTGTTATTGAAATTTGCAAACAGTATTCCTTTCTTATTTTTTGTGTTTGTAAAATCGATTGCATTTTATGATTGAGGTACATGTAAAAACTATTAATATAATTGTTGTTTTAGAGCAAAGGAGTGGGTGGAGAGATCTTTTGGATAATAACTTATATAATTTTCGAATATGTGTTTCAAACAGCATTTTTCACAAGAAATGTTCAAAGATCAGAAAAGAAAACAACTTACCGCAAATGCTTACTTTACAATATTTTTTGACGAGATAGTGGCAGGTAAAAATATTTAACGTTTATTTTGAAATAGCTATCTATATTTGAACATATAGAAATACATATTTTGAAAATTTTTGATTTTGTGTATATTATAAGAATGTATTTTTTCAGAACCATTGCAAAAAAATGTGGAAATTTGAAAGCAGTCTTGAGATTGCCTTGAGAAATATTTTGGTAGCATCAGACAAATAGGAGGAAAATCTATCTCACCAACTCCTATATAATTTCTAGGTGCTTCGGGGATTTCATTCGTTTTGTTTGCGATCGACTTCAAACAATGCACTGAAATGTCATGAGCCAATGCACATTATATACTTCCGATTAGAGGACTTAATTTAATTTCAGAATTGCTTCTGAAGAAGCGAACATGTCTCTAGAAAAGTCAAAAAACCTAAAGCGACAACACAGCAACCAGCCCAGAAATTGTTCAACCAAGTTACTTTTATTTATAAGTAGGAAATAATTGAGTATGTTCAATTTTAAATATAAATGTACACTCGCCATAGCTTTACGTCATTTTTTTCGTTAATGAAATAAAATGTTTATATAATAGTACATTATACTATAAGGGAGAGAAATGCGTTATTTTAGCAGAGGTGCAATTTGAAGCCCGAGGGCTACAATAATGCACCGAGGACAAAATAGCATCTCTCCCGAATGGTATATACTATTTTTTCCACAGTCTCATTAACTTAAAAACACATATTTTGTCATTATGAAGTAAGTAGCACCAGAATTATTGTATTCGGATTTGAGCATTTATTTATAGTAGTCGTTGAGTTATTGTTATAACTACAAAATAAACAAACAAAAAGAATTGTCAAATTAAGGTGCTAGTTTGGTTTAGTTTAAAGTTTGTTTAGTGCACAATGAATAATTGTGAGTCGGAAGAGATTGTGGAGGCTGCAAATATTGCAATAAGCAATTTGCTGCCTACGAAGTCAAGATCTTTATACGATATAGCCTACAATCGGTTAAAAAAGTAGTGCGCCGAGAAAAATGTATACAACGAGAATGTTTTGTTGGCATACTTCAGTGAAAATGCAAAGAATTACAAGTCTTCCACATTATGGGCGCAATATTCTATGGCTGGTGGTTGGTTACATAGATATAAGCAGACTCCCCAAGCTGATCGCATTTTTGAAAAGAACCGGTGACGGATATCAAGCGAAAAAATCGAAAATATTGACAAAGGGGGAAATTGACCGTTTTCTATCAAGTGCAGATGACGAAGAATTCTTAATGATTAAGGTAAGATTACTTTTGTTGTTAGGTATTTCAGTTATTAAGTATTTTGATTTTTTATAGGTTGGATTAATTCTGGGGATTGCCGGAGCTTGTCGAACTGATGAACTAGTCAATTTAACTGTAGATGATATTGAGGATGTAGACTCTTGATTGTAAAAATTCCAAACACTAGCCTTTCTAGTTACCGATGTGGGAAATATGCTTGAATTGTTTCGAAAATACCTGTCCCTTCGTCCTCCCCACGTCAAGCATAAGCGCCTTTTTTTGTACTACAAAGCAGGAAAATGTAGTTCGCAGTCAGTTGGCAAGAATACCATGGGAAAAATTCCGAGTGTAGTAGCTTCGTATTTAAAATTACCTGATGCTGCATGTTATACTGGTCACTGCTTACAAAGATTTTCAGCGACATTTCTGGCAGATGCTGGTGTGGATATCACGACAATAAAGCGTCATGCTGGTTGGAAATCATAGACCTTATAAATAGGGTTTCCATGTATATTTTTTGAAATTCAGGATTAAGAAACACTAAAATCCGGACAAAATCCGGACTCTGACAAAAAATATAAAAGATATTTTGATGGAAAAGTAAAGGGTAAAATATAATTAAAGAAATACCCATTCATTTTTTTATTCATTTTAAAAACAATAATAACTTAATATAGAACTTTATGATAGTATATAAAAAATACTTTAGGTACAAAAAAAATATAGGTGGTATTTTTAGAAACGATATTTTTCAAACCCTTGAACTTCATTCAAAGTGGGAAAGTTTTCTGGTGATATTATAAAATTATAGAACTCAGAACAGGACATGTTGAAATTAAATATGGTCATTATTATACCTTTTACAGACTCAAGTGTAAGCCTATTTCGATCTTTCGACCATTGAGCTGCTATTAAAGAAAATATTCACTCCACATTCGCGTTGTGGGCTGTTATAGCAAAGAAAAATGCACACATTTTTAGCAACTCAGAAAAAACTTCAATAGAAATATATGCTGAAAATAGATTGACCACTTTTTGTGAGCAGGCAAATTATGTTCGTCCACAATAAATTTATCTGTCAAAAAAACGAAGAATATTGGTCAAATAGTTTTCCATCGTCAACCCCCTTTTATAGAAGATAACGAATACATGGGAGAATGTCCTTTTCCCATTTATTTTTCTCTATATGTTTTAAATCCATCCACTTAAAACATTTAAATTCATCGGCTGTGGATAGCGTTCAGAAATAATACCCTTGGATTTCAAATCTAACCTAACTAGAGATGGCAGCGCGTCCGAGCGAAATGCAGTGTCATCTTAATGAGATGTAATGATAAAGTTGACAAACTTAAGTTAATTTTTTTTATCTGTCTCTTAGCATTCCACGGATATGTAAAATTCCGGCCGGACTTCCCGGACGCCTAAAAACCCAAACATGTCTGGGTAAATAGGGGTAAATCCATAATCCATATACATAAAGATATATGCTGCTCTTGGACGACTGCGCATCGGTACGGAGCATGCAATAAAAGGGGATGGAAAATGACCGCCATTTTGATGTACTCTCTTCTTCTTCTCATGTTTACGTTTGTTGGTTGGTGAGGTTAGGTTTGGAATTTATTTGGTTTACAAAAATTATAATTTAATAGAATATTTTATTATTCTGTGCATGAAGAACATGTGCTTTATTAGAAGTTGTAAAAATGTTAGAAGTCTGCTGCCTCCACAAATGTTTTTAGGATTCCGAAGTGACTTTTTCATAGACACAAGCAAATTTACTAATATATCTATGGACTTTTTATAGGTATGTTTTAAATGCGTGTTTTGTTTTTGTTTGTTTATTTTAAAAAATATATTTTATAGTAAAAACAGTACAACCATTTATATATATTTAATCTGTGGTACAACCTATGAGTTCATCCGATATATTTTTGACACCTTCGTCTTCGATGTTATCTCTTTCCAAAAATAAAAAACATACATACATAGGATGGCAATTTAATTTCAATGGGAGTGAAACAGGTTGGGTTTCAAGAAAAGGCTCGAGTATAGCTAGTCGAAGAAAACTTTAAAAGCTGAGCACAAATATTTGTAAGTATCCTGCATGTTTTAGATATAAAAATGTAAGCATACTTATTAATCCACATTTGGTATTTTAGAGTAAGTCCTCGATCTGCCAAAAGAAAGTGAAAAATTAAGAAACAAATATATCGAAGGAAGAAAATGTATAGAGCCAAACAGTGTATAAAAATATTAGTGTTGTCATTAAAAGATGTGGTGAAGCATTTAACGTCATGAAAAGTACATTTTCCATCTCATGGCTTTGATCGCAGATATTATTGCTGTATTAAGAAAATTATTTGCATCACTTGACAATTTATACAAAAGACACCTAGATCAGGTTTTTAAATTTACTGAAGATTACCATAAACTGTTATAAAATTATACAATAATGATATCATATACACAGTGTTCCATAATCAGAGAGAATCATAGAGAAGCTGAAGATAGTAAACGCGTCTAAATATATTGTATGCAAAATATAGTGTTTAAAGATATAGTGTTAAAAGTGAAAATATGTTGTAAAGGTTTGAATTAGTGTATGTAATTTAGTAAGGTTGCCAATAAGTAACTATGTAACTATCATTGATTTTATTAGTTTGGCTATCAGATATGTCTAAGTAAGGTTTCACTTTTTGACAAATTTTAAGTGCACAAAGTTACGAGGCCATCTAATTCCAAAAAAGCATTGTGATCAACACCCTCAGATCTAATAAATTAAGCATTTATTACCTTTATCATTCAATTAAAATAGTATTAGTAACAAATTATCTGTTTTTCTGGCACAGATCTTGAGATCTGGCGATGCCGAACGTAATGCTTGACATGTCTGACGGCCTATAAATAGTTTTAGACAATATCAACAATTAGAAGCACCCTTCTTATTCCTATATATCTAATGGTAACTGTATAAAGCAGAAATGATAATTAAATACTTTTCCATACTAGTCACTAGCCTATTATAAAAAAAATTAATTTCATATTCCTCATATAGCTTATTTGGATGTAAACCTTTCAACTTCTCTATGACACCCTGTATATTATAACTTACTTATTTTGACTGTTATGTTTTATGTGTAAATTAAACTCTTACCTTACCAATAATTTTTCGTAAAGCATTAATTATTGACAGTATAAAATAAATACTTCTACTTCCTCTTTATAAATAAAAATTGATGTAATCAAAATAAAACTGTTTTCAGGTTTGGTTTCTTGATTCTGTAGTCCTAATTTGTTCATCTGGTTTTAGTGTTGTAATCCTTATCTATTATATTTTAATAACAGACTAGTTATAATTTAATTTCTTACAAAATATGTTTGAATTTAGGAACGGATATTATATTTACCGCCCACAAAATATTTGGGATTTGTAGTGTTTTCACTAAACAGTTGGCAATGAGTACATCAAAATGGCAGCCCCCTTTGTTGCACGTGTCGGTCGTCGCACTCACGCAGTATATATCTTTGTATGGGTAAATCCGGACGTATGGAAACCCTACTTCATATATGTTATTAAATATATGACCCTACTTATAAATCATGGACCGGCCCTAGAAAGAGAGGTCCGCTGTCCTGATGTGTACAAGAGGGATGAAGCTAGTCCGGGAAAAAACAGATGTTCTATGAAAGAAAAATATATAAACATAATCTGACACAATCTTTCCTGTTAATATTGTTAATGATTTGTGTGCCTTTTGTGATTTAGTTGGGTTTAGTGTGTTTATTAGCAATAGTTTTTAAAAACTCATAAACCATGGTGGAGTCGGTCTGTCGCCGTAAATGTCATACGTCTGTCATTTACGGTTTTTGTTTTTTTCGACCAATGATCTGTGGGTTTTTGCCCGGAGTGGCTCTATCTCTGTCGCACATATCTGAGCATCAACGATTTGTATAGGCAGAAAACGGTTTTGGGCGCGTCCATGATTTATAAGGTCTATGTTGGAAATCAACGACAGTCGCTGAGGGTTATGTCGAGAACTCCATTGAAAATAAGACCAA
Organism: Monochamus saltuarius; assembly: GCA_025584915.1. Lineage (NCBI taxonomy): Eukaryota > Metazoa > Arthropoda > Insecta > Coleoptera > Cerambycidae > Monochamus > Monochamus saltuarius. The sequence continues at coordinate 34,364,211 of CM046724.1, forward strand.
AATTGCTAATCAGGTTTTAGTAGGTACCACTACTAGCGCAATCACAAAAACTGTAAATGTAAGCGAAAGTAATATTCCTTCTAATATTAATTTTGAAAATTGTACAAATGTAACATTTAATTTAAATGTCAATAAATAATTTCAATGTTATCTTTTTTTTTGCATGAAAAACGTTCTCCATAATGTAAACTCCCTTGGGAGCATTATACTCCCTTGGGAATAATCGACTAAATCGACTACTTCTGTTTTAATTTTGTTGTCATAGAAACTGATTTCTACTCCCGACCACAGTATACTAAGCAATTAGTAGGGAAACTCAGCTTTCCCGCGTCTTCCAAAATACCGCCATGTTGTTGGCGACTGACAGTTATTACTATAATGTCTCAATCTATACCTCAATTTACATGAAACTACACTGGATTACAACAGTTAATTAAGAGTTAATGCAAAATATTATAACTAAGAAACAACTTTGGTTATGTTTACGCCAAATTATTAGCTATTTTTTCGTATGTTCTGTGAAATCCACCATATTCTTGGCGACTTTTTCTAGAGTGGGGGTATTTAAAAACTGCCAGACGTATTTCATTCATAAATTGTCTAAGATTCCGTACTGATTGCTTAGTATACTGTGCTCCCGACCGTGGAAAAATATTGTTATATATTGAACTGAAATTAGCAACATATGACAGGTTTGTGTACACTTTTAAGATTATCGCAATTATTTCCCATTATATATTTCTAAAACTTAGCCTTTAGAAATAGATAAATGTGCACCATGATGAACTTAGAACTATTTCGTATATTTGATTGTTGTTATTGCTTTCCAGCCAATAATTGGTTATTACATGCTAAATTGACATGATAAGTCTATGTTGTACTAGTCCATCAGGAAATGAGCTTATTTTGAAAAAGAATTGTTGTCAGTTGCAGAAAAAATATTGATGAAATTCCATCTCCATCCAGATGCTAATTTTAAAAAAACTTGCAATTGGGCTTTCCTATACTAAACCTAATCGTTTTTCATAATTTCTTTTTGAATAAAAAAATTTATCATTTTTGAAGATATGAAAACTAAGAAGAAGGTTTAGGACCTAGCTAAATGATTCAGTTATCGATGAATCCATGGATTTAACCTTGATTGCATCCCATTGAGGTAGTTTACCTCAATGTTGCATACCTAATATCAACTTATTTAATACATAAATAATGAAATTGACAGCAACTAACTAGAAGTGCAATGATCTTTCTGTTAAAAATCAGATTGAAATCTTTGTTAAATGACAACCTAGATAGGCTTCATTTCGAAAAAAGAAATAATGCCCTCTTGAGGGTGATTTAAAACCGAACACCATGAACTCTAAAAATAGTATGAATAGCACCCTAAAAGACCTTAATAAGAATAAGCTTTACCGAGGCTTTACCACACGTACTATAATTAATTTGCACACCCTGCTGGGGGACATTTTTTTTAGTACTGAAGAGGTTATAAAAAATAATTATTTTTAGCATTTTAAACACCTTATAATTATGAAATTTTCAGATCATCCAGACTTCCCTACTTTAACTAGTTTCATCATAAATTAATAATTTTGTAAACAAATTTTCTGATTTTTCACCACTCTTTTCTTGAAAATATACAGGGTGACATTGAAAAAACTACAATGCATTGTATCACGCGATAGAGGACCAAAAAATAATAAATAAAGTTATATACACTAATGTCCGATCGTCTTTTGTAAAATTTAATTTTTTTTTAAATTTAATTTTTTTTAAATTTAGATTTTTTTAATTTCTCCCAATTGTATGAAAATATTTGAACCAAAATTGATGCACACTGTGACCTTGCATGTAGCTATTATGTGTCACAATATTCAGTTCATTCAACATCCAATGGCAGAAGAAAAGGGCCTCGCTGATGTGACTTTGCCCCATAGAAATCATAAAATATATAGAACGCCAAAAGCCTTTACATTAGGCACTCAAAAATAGTCAGACTATGGAGGGGCTTAGAAATCAGCCATCTAGGGAAAACTTAATGTAAGCAGTTGGTTACACTGCATTTTAAGCCTAGCATACAATTGAATTCAAAACGGAAGGACCATAGAAATCACAAATTGGACGTAAAATTTTCATATTTTGAAATTCCCGCCTATTAGTGTGAAGCTGCCTCGTTAGTGTAACCAACTCATGAAAGCTAAGTTACTGCAATATTACCAGACTCGCGTTTTCTCCATAGGTTGACTATTTTCGAACTCTTTTGGCGTTCTATATATTTTATGATTTCTATGCTTCGCCCACGTCTAGATTAGTCCACGTTACGCCACTGTCCCTGGCAACCAAAATAATTGAACTAAAATTAAGATCGCTAAGTCGGTAATAATGTTTACTTCATAACTTACCGACTTAGTCGATAAAACAGATATTTAATTTAGGAGGGATTTTTCAAATTATTTTATTTAACCTCACCTTTGTCCTTTGTTTTACAATAATATTTAAAAGAGTATATGCAACAATACCAGTTATGATGGTAACATTGTATTATACTCATTTAAATATTATTGTGAAACAACAATATAAAACACTCAAGACTGGTAAAAAAATTTATTATATCACAAAACAATAAAAATAAATACATTTTGTAATGCGCCCGTCGCAATACCCCCATGTATGAAATGATGTATTAGTTTAGCTTAGTTGATACCCACTAAGCATGAAACATTACAGCATATCTGTGCAACGTTGCATACAGCTGAATTTGAGTTGAATTACGATACATAACTAATGAAAGTTGTGGAATGCTTTGAACAATGTTTCATAATATAATATTATTTAAAAATGTTGAGGGTAAATTAATTCTACAACATTTCTGCAACGGATTTGCATATCTTTTTCATATGGTATTATTTAGTTTTTTTTAATCTATAGTTACTCTCAGAAATATTATGCTTCAGCTAAACGAGCGGGCCAGTTTATAAATATTTTTTAAAATTGTGGAATATGCGTTTTTATCAAAATCACGAAACGATTCAGTTAATTATATGTATATTCATAGCCGACAGATGGCGCCACTTATATCTCCCTGATACTGTGTAATCGAATTTTGGTAGGATATCTACAAGATTTGAGCTTTGGCAATTGGCACGATTGGCACCACCACGGGCAAGGGAATAATAGTTCCTAATTTATGCTTGGTCATAAAATCCCGAAGAAAATATACACCCTGTAGTGTATACTGTATATTTAAATTTAAAAAAAAATCAATAGGTACTCCATTCTTACCAACATTCCAAATGCAGTGTCTGGAATGTTATAAAAGAACATTGCACTGCGACTTGTGTGCAATATTAATAGAAATTAAAATGCAATTTGCTAGTAATGTGTTCCCTTAGGAACCTTACACTGCAATGTTTCTAGCCTGCAGAATAAAGGTCCCTGGGACATTGCATACAGTTAATTATAAGTCTGAGAGCAACATTACAGCTAGTACAGAAATGTTTCTATAACATTGAAGAAATTTAATTATGTTTAGTGGGTAGGCAGTGGTTTGACAAAGAGTGCGCGAGTGAGAAGGAGAAACCGCGGAGGGAGAGGAAAGGTACGAGATACCAAGCGCAAGTGCCAAGCGGCAGTTGGAGCTAAAAAGGAGAAGAGAAAGGAGGTCTAACGCTCCGCTCAGATCCTTGGGAGAAAATAAAGTAAAGTGTGGCAAAAAGCCATCCCACTGCAAATAGAAGCCGCAAGGCTAACAGGGAAAGTGAAGTGAAGTACTGGAAATCCCTGGTAGTTGTCCACAGACCACCAAGTTGTATACGCCGGGGAGATTATCAACTGAGGCGCTGTGAACAATTCTGATAAAGACAGGTAACTAAAAAAACTCTGCCCTCCCGATCCCGATATCTCTACGCAGAACTGTGTTGGGTTTCTAGTGCGGGACACGTAGGGACTTCGTACGCCGCGCCGCACACCGTTTTGCGTCAATTGCTAAGACTTAAATAAATATATATCTTGTTGTTTTGGTTGTTTATTGTAACTTTTATTTGTAATATAATATGTTATAGAGTCACACATTAGTCATTCACCTGTACCCACCCACCCTGATAAATTATATAGTGGTCTCTAGTCAAAGCTTAGGGTATCTCAATTTATAAAAAGTCAATCACAAACATTCTGCATAATAGAATAAGGTATTGTTATGAATGATTATGTTATACCAATTAGTAATAATCTATTTAATATTAATCAAATTTATTCTGAATAAATACTTCTATGCAGAAACTTACATTTTTTGTTAAAATTGTTTCTTAAACGCCATATTAAACTGTTCGTCTAAGGAGAATTGTTATCAATGTTTGGAATATCTCATTACATCATCATGATTATTAGCAAGGGTGCTTGAACAACATCGACTAACCTCTATCGGGAAAGAATTTGTATTAAGTGACAGTAATTGAGTTTGTTCTGGTTGTTGTTTAGAACCTTCAAATTGTTTATTAGATTTTGAATGTATGTACGTTTAGAAACAGTATTTTGTACAATACAGATTACAAATCTTACCACAAAATCAGTATTTATAAAATAACTATCACAAAGGAAAACATTCTGACAGCATTTGGTAAAACATTGTTTTCCATATTTCCAATGATTAGAATCCCATGGCAGCAATTTAGAAACGAATTTGTGGCACAATATATAATTATTTGCAAGAATAACTAACTTAACTTACCGATAACAGATCATCGAGATTAGTGAGCTATGCCGATCCTGCTTCACAATTTAAGATGGCGACTGGAGCAGGATCGGCATTAGAGATGGGTAGTACCCGTATGATTCGTATAAACGGTACGAATCTTTCTTTGGAGTCAGATGATACGACTCCCAAATGGAACGAAGCTTTCGTATTTCGGACTCGTACCGAGCACTGGAACAGCTGAGCGGTAATACCACAGAAGATAATAACAATCAGAAGTATATCTCGACATGGTGGGGGTATTCGCGCAGATCTCTGTGCGCACCCCCCACTTTTGGTATGCGATCAAAGTGGTGTAGTTACTAGGGCATTTTAAGACCTTGGCGAGCCTGCGTGGTTTTTATTTGGTGTTTAATATCCCGTACGTTAACCATTGGTGTCGGATGTTTAGCAGCTTGGCCAACTTGAAGATTTATAAATTTAGCAAGCTCTTTTGATTCACAAAATTTATACGTTAATTTTTTATACGTATCTAGAGTGATATGTTCCATCACATCATCCAGTTGCTTCTGCATATCTTCCACCTTTTTCAGAAGCAGTTGCTTATCGTGGGATAATTGTTTAATTTTTCTTTTACGTTTTTCTTTTCTTGGAGTATTGACAGATAAATCCAATAATGTTTAATTTTCATATTGTTGCATGAAACGTTAGTTTATTAATGTGCCATAAGTCAGACGACCTTTAAAATGTTTAAAAATATTACCAATTTAAAAATTTTCTGTCTCATTCTGGATTTTTTCTTTTTTACTGAAATACTAGGTTGTTTCAAAAATTTTACATAGAAATTAATGAGGTGACATTTACAAAAACGAAATTGATTCCCATGGCTACGAAGTTACTGGTTCCCAAACATTCAAGATTATCAAAAGATGCAAAACACTTTAATCTCAAATTTTTTTTATACTAGATGTTTTAAATTATTTTATATATTGGGTATGTTTTTGGAAAATCTACACAAGGATGGTCATAATAATGACTAGTTTATATATCGATGGTCGTAAAAGATATATTTATATATTATACAATAAATGTTTGTTTAAGTATAGTTCTTTTCATTTTTTACTTTGCCCTTATAAATTTCTGTTGATACATATTTAAATTTTAAAATTATTCACTAGTTTGATTCATAACTATAGTATGCAAGATTTCATTAATAGACTGGTTTAACCTAAAAATAAAACAAATATAAAAACTATTTTCAAGTAAATTCATTATCAAACTCATTTTCTATTGCACATAAATTTCTGGCTTTTTTGTTAATACATCCCTGTTTAGTGCAATAAAATTTCACTGAATACAGTCCCGACTTTGTATACCAAAAGTGGGGGATTTACGTCATTCAAGGTCACTGAAAAATGACATCGATGATCAAAGGTGCCGACAACGAGATATACTTCTGATTGTTATTATCTTCTGTGGTAATACCACAGTTTATTATACAGCTCGTCGAGTGAAGGTTCCAGAGGGTGTGGCTAAATCGCGGCTAAATGCGCAATGAACACCAATGAAATTCATATGTACACGACGAAGTGGGAGAAATTCTATTTCTTGACAAATCACCGTGCTTCTTGAGCGCGCGAAGGTGCGCGGCTAAATGCGCAGTCGTCTTTTGGTCGTCTAAAAAAAACGAAATCTGGGACCTCGACATCAAAGGAGCCGACGTGAAGACGCCGGACTGTATAATAGACTGTGGTAATACACCGCAGGCTAAACGTATCAAATACTGCATGGTACGGGTACGTACAGTACGATAAGTACGGATAAGAGCAAAGGAAGAACCCCGTGACCCCGTCATGTTCAAATCTCGAATTATTTACCATGCGTTTCATGTTTAAAATTCGTACAGGCAATTCGCTGCGCGTTAATCATACTATAATAAAAACATTGTAGAAATTTAAACAAACAATTTTGAGAAATACGTACCAATTGAGTAAAAGATAAATATTTCGAGAAAAACATTTTTTCATTTTCATAAAAATTCTGAGTAATCATAGTGAATAAGAACTAAATACATGATTAACAAAAAATATTAAAAATTAATAATTTCTGAAAATTGTAACATGTTAGGCGACGAACTCAAAGGAATGTCGATAAAATTCTATTTTTTTACAAAAAATATTGAAATAAAAAGAAAATAATATACAAGTAAATATGAAAAGTTAATTTAATACAATTTTATAGGTAGTGTAAAAATCTGCTATAAAAAAAAGATATTAATTATTAATTAAGTCAAAGTATACATGGGAAAGACCGTCAATATTAGTAGGATTTGTGTTTCTTTTAATTTGAATCATTTCGAGAATGGAACGTTTTTGTAAATTGATTACATTCATTATTGCGGATTTCAACATTATCAAAATCATATACGTATAAGTATATTTATTTTTCATTTCACAAACGACGTGTACCTATATGGTACAGGGTAAGTTGTTTTATCTACAATTTTATTTTTATTATAAAAACAATCAAATTAATAGCAGGTGCACAAAAATTAATACTAATAAATACGCTTGCGTACCGTATTTGTATTCTGTATCAGTGCCGCGCCACTTGTACAGCCCAATAATAGCGATACGAAACATACGAATCTTTCAGTACGACTCCCTGTTCTAAACGGAGTCGTATGATACTAATCTCCGAAAAGAGTCACTTTGCCCATCTCTAATCGGCATAGCTTTCGGCCGTCTACGTCTACAGCGGCTGGCACCTGCGCGGTATAGGTTGAGGACCGTTTGTGCTGAGCGGAAGTTTATAGTCGGTTTCTGTCGACTACGTCAGCTGGGTCGATGACCTGCTTATCATTATTATGTAACTAATAGGGTTAATTATTAAAATAAAAATCGAATATAGAAGGTATATCATTTATTATAATTCATATACAATATAATATGCTACAATACATTATTTTTATCAATCCAAGTATTATGTTTGTCATCGTAACTTAACCATTTGACAAAAACTTTATTTCCTTTTTTTCGTAACACCTTTTCAACTAAGTGAGCGTCAGGATGTTTTACTCTTTGTAATTCCAATTCATAGAAGCCTCCTGTTATTTCTTTACCACTCTCATCTTTCAATAAATATGTTGTAGGGTTGGTTAATCTTATTTTCCCAATGATAAAAATCTCGCTAGACCAGTTTGGAGTGTATGCTTTCTTAAAAGCTTCTCTATATTTGCTAATTCTCACATGGTCGCCTACTTTAAATTTTGTTATTTTATTAGCAATTTTTAAATGAGTATATGTTGATTTTAATAATAATCTTTCATTCCTCGATGTAACTTTAATTGGTTTCATCCTTGTTGTAGAATGGACTGTATTGTTGTATTTGTCAACAATTTTATCTAAAATATGATTCCACTTATATTCTCCTCCTAAGCTGAAAGCACGCCAAATCATATTCTTTATAGTTCTAATGGAGCGTTCCACAATCGAAGCCTTTTTTGTACTATAAACGCTGCAATGGTTAATGTTATATTTTTTCATCAGTTTCTTGAAATTCTCATTATAGAATTCCTTTCCCATGTCGGTTTGTAGATGTTTCGGAATTTTTTTAAAACGTTGTAAAATCCTATTCATTGCAACTGTAACATCCTGGGCTGATTTGCTCGCTAGTGGTTCTGTCCATATGAATTTAGAGAAGCAATTAATAACGATTAGTAAATACTTATATCCATTATTTTTCTTGGAATATGGTATAAGTCAATTAAATCAGCTTGTATTAAATCATTCAGACCTTTTATTACGGTTCTACGTGTTTTAAAATTGATTTTGGTAGGCTTGTGTAATTCATTGACAATATCTTCTTTTACATTTGTTGCATATTTGTTAAAGTTGTTGAGATATTTCATATTGGATTCCAATTAAAATTATAGTATGTAAAACTAATTTCTATATATTTAACCCCACAGGAACTCGTATAACGATTTCTACAAATAAATTTTTGTTTTCTGTTTCCGGATCTTTTTCTCGAAATGAAATATTATCGTTGCGACGTAGCATAACGTTGACTAGTTCTGCCAAAGTAAATTCCTTTTCATTTATAATTGTTATGAGATCAGTAGGGTAACCAGTAGCATGTTCAATCATAGCTGCTTCGTAGAAGAAAACTTGACATGTTTTTATATCAGATACTAATAAATAGTTCTTACTGTTTTCATGAAAGGTTGTAGACTCACATGTTAAAACAATATTATAATATAATTCCTTCACTATGTTTCCTGAGATGCTTGTTAACGTTACTTCAAAATCTTCATGATCCGCAGATGAATGCTTTGCTTGACTTATGTGTCTACCAAATTTATCGACTGTCATTTTTTAAGTTAACTGTAAGTTTTTGCTTACTACTCAATAATTTTAGATTCACGCAATTCTTCGATAATAGAGACGATCTCGTTAGAGTGACCTGTATGGCTAGCGGTTTGAGAGGCAACTAAAAGCCTTAATCTATCAACAAGCTCATTAGGATCGTCCCAGTATACGTAGTCGATTGGATTATTCGAGGCTTCCATTAGCATACCAAGACCTAACCTCTTTCGAGTTGAGGGTGCTATGATGAGAGGTCTTCGTGATGTTAGTGGTTGTATACTCAATGCGGAGATGATTTTTTTATATTTGTAAGATGCATTACCCTGAATTTGCTCATTTTTAGAGTAGTTTCTATTATGAGCATTCGTTCGTTTAACAATGTCTAAGTAGGTTTTTTTTATCACCTTCTGTGAAACCAATTGGATGTTTCTTAAAAATTAATTCGTAGAGTCCAGGAGTCCCAGTATAATTTAACCCTCCTATAATTAAATGATTACCATCGAATTGTAAAGATGCATTATCAACTTTTAGTTCATTATGCTCGGGATCATATCTAACACCATACCTAAAGTCAAACTCATTATGAACATCACCAATCATTTTATGAACATATTCTCTAGGTAAGGGATGAAGGTGATTTAATAGTACATCATATCGGGCGAATTACTAAAGTCTTGAATATATTCTTTTGCATCTCTTACACTTTCATCTAGTTCCTCATTATTTTCCTCATTATCTCAATCAGCAATGTCATTATCATTTGAAGTTGTATGTATCTAGGAAACTTGGTGCATCAGAAGTCGTCGATATATTATGTTTCGCTACGCTTTTCTTTGGTGAGCTTGAAACCTTGATTTCACTTCCTTTTTTATAAGCTTTTCACTTTTTATATTAGGCTCTCCATCAAGTTTCTCGGCAATTGTTTGTAAACGCTTCGTGATAGGGAGAAACGATTGTTCTTGAATTATATTTCCTTCTTTCAGAGCATTCAGCTTTTGCTTTACTATGTTCCTCCTTTGTATTAACAATTTTTTTACCTCAACTTCCTTTCTATTCATATTGAAAGCATCAAATCTTCCTAATTGTAGTACTTGATATAGATCCTCAATAAGCAGTAAAAAATAGGTAGCTGGCAGTAACAAACAGGTAGCTAGCAGTAAAAAGTAGGTATCTGGCAGTTAAAAACAGATACTTAACAGTTAAAACAGCGTAGGGTTAAGAGCAGTTCAGTATGAATACTAATAATGATGAATAAAGTTAGCAGAGCTTATTTCTCTTTATATATGTATGTAATGATCAAATGTCTTTCTATATCTACCATTATTAATGTCACTGTCTTTATTAACCACCATAAAACTATATTTGTCTTTCCAGCACAGTGAGCAAATTTCCTTAAACTTATTAAAACTCATATCGCTATTTATGTGATCTTCATATATATGCTTCAAATTCAAATCATCTTGTTTGAAGACTACCAACATATTTGCGTTATCACGTATTAGATGTTTTGGAATACGTGTATAAGTTTGGCAAAGGTAAAAGCAATCTACGTCTTTATGACGCCCCATACTGAAGTAATCTCTCATAACATTTTGTTTATCACAGGCTACTTCATCATCGGATCGGTCAGTGGTCGCGCGGTTTAAGGTGTCAGTACTTGAATCGAGGTGACTGGATCGCTGTGGGTTCGACCCCTGCAGCCGGTAGACCGTATATAAGCTATATTCGTGGAGAGATTGGCACCCTCTCTGCGGGTATGGTAGGGTGGAAGAATGTTGACTTGGGTCAATGTGATTGATACCGGTTGGCATTTAACTACCCCTCTAATTAATGAGGTTTTCCAGGTTTCCCTCATTCCTGCACTGAATGGTGGTTAGGGCCTACTAACGTAAGTCGTTCCTGGGCGCAAATGCGGCCTGCTTAATAATAATATGCCGCCCCCTCTCCCGGACAAGTCTTCGGCTTCAGGGCTAATCCTCGTGATTAGAATGAGGGGTAGAGATATTATTATTATTATTATCAAAAATAATTATTAAGTTTTGTTTTACATCTTCAAGCGGTAGAATGTTGTCGCAGTTATTGAATGCGTAGTATCCAATTCCTTTTATTGGTTTTAGAAGTTCTTCTAAATACTGATATTTTGATTGATAGATAGACTTAGAAAAAATATAAATATTTTCAAACTTCCATCCATTGGGATGCTCGATCAAACTAATCATGACATTAGTTTTACCACAGTTTGATGGGCCGACAACCAAGCAGCGAATTGTAGATGGTAACAATTCTCCATGTCTCTTCGAGATTTTTATTTCTGCGATATCATTGTTGTTAATAGGTAAATCAATTGGCTGTTTTATAATGCGCATGACGGAAGCAATACTATAAATAAAGCTCAGTCTATGATTGTGTGTGTATATATATTAGATGTGATACTGGTATTATAATCATTCGTGAGTAGTTCGTGATGCCAAATGCTTAGAACAAGAAGAAAATCTGGCAGCGGTATATTGAACTCTGCTATAAATAATTTACCAGTAGAGCTCCATATTCCAGGATATAAATTTTGTGGTCCTGGTACAAAACTTCCGAAGAGATTAGCAAGAGGTGATGTGGGTATTAATGGTTTAGACGAAGCTTGTAAAGAACACGACGTGGCTTATAGCAGAGAAAAAAACTTGGAGCAACGACATACGGCGGATAAAATTTTGGGTGAGAAGGCTATGGAGAGATTTAAATCACCAAACGCATCTATAGGAGAAAAGGCAGCAGCCTTGGCTGTGGCAGCAGCAATGAAAGCTAAAGTTAAATTAGGAATGGGAAGCATTAACGGAAAAACTAAAAAAAATAAAAGTAAAACTGGTAAACCTAAAGCGAAATCTGAAAAGGTTGGTGGATCGTTAGCATTTAAATATGTAACAAAGCAAGCACGAGTAGCGCTAAAAGGTAAAAATGTGCAGAATATGAAAGATGCTATTAAAATTGCATTAAAAGCTGTTAATAAAGTTAAGAAGAAGAAATATATTAAAGCTGCCCGAGTAATACCAATACCTAAGACAGGAGGATTTCTACCACTAATTCCATTATTTGCTGGCTTAAATGCGCTTGGTGCTTTAGATGGTAGAGCAGCAGGAATTGCAAAGGCTGTTAATGATGCCAAAGCTGCAAAGCAAAAGCTTGAAGAAAGTAAACGTCACAATGCTGCAATGGAAGAAATAGCTATGGGAAAGGACTGTACATGAGACCTCACAAGCAAGGCTTTGGTCTTTTTTTGGACGCAAAAAACCTTCCAAGCGTTACCGATAAAATTACCGAAACGAGCTCTTACTAATTTGGATTTAATAAGATTGACTAGAAATTAAATAATCAATATTTTCGAGGCATATTTATGAGAGATAGTTTACCGCGTCGGATGCATTATAAAGAATGTGGTATTATTAATCTAGACAATGAAAGAGGCTCTGGTACACACTGGACTACATATAAAAAAACTGGGGAAAAAGCAGTATATTTTGATAGCTATGGCAACTTAAGGCCTCCACGAAATCTGGTATATTACCTAAATACAAACGGACCGTGTAAAATATTGTATAATCATGAACAGTTACAGACATTTAATACATGCAACTGTGGTCATCTATGTCTAAAATTTTTGTATAATGTCTGAAATTTTTGTATAATTAAAAATGCAGTGCTGTATTTGAATAGTATATTTCACGACACCGAAGATGTCGAATTCTAGGTATACTCCTCCAATTATATTAGATGATAGTAAATACTACGTCTTAGGGTTAATAATCAGATTGTTGTTAATATAGACAGTCAAGATCGTAAATTTCGGAAGAGAGGTGGTGTCATTAAGACTACATTTGAGGGAAGCGTGATCAATAAGTGCAATGGTAGTAAGGTACAACAAACGTGGCGGTTCTAGTAGTCGAAGCTATATAGAAGGTATATATTTATAACCTGCCATCAGTTCTACACTAACCATCAAACCAATAACAATAAGAAATCGAAAGTTTCTCGAATCTCTTGGTTTTAAGGTAATTTTTAAGAAGTGATAATAAAAATGGATATATTAAATGTCAAGGAAAGGGCTTATTTTGACAACACTATTATTAACTCTGAGAAACATACTCATCAACCGTACGCATCTACGTCTTTGAATAATAATGATGAAATTCGCATTCCAATACAACAGCAGGATGTCTACACATTACCCAGTGAAGGTTATTTCATTTTCTAGTAAATTGTCGTCACCTTATAAAATCTCTATTATCCTAGGGTCAATTGTACTTTCCAATAATTCTAGATAGGTGTTTCCATCGAGATTACCTTGGATGAAAAATGGTCCAACAAGATGGTCGCCCAAAATGCCTGCCCAAATATTCAATTTTTGAGGTGTCTGAGTATGAAATTCCCTGATTAAATGCGGATTAGTAACACTCCAATAACGACAATTGTGTCTATTCACTTCGCCATTCAACATAAATGTGCATTCGTCGGAGAAACATGTATTGTAAGATTTGGATTCAGTAGAAGTTGTTCACTAAAGTATTCGCAAAATTGGTTACGGCGATCAAAGTCATCTTCATGTAACTCTTGAACCAGCGTCATCTTAAATGGATGAAACTTGTGTTTTTTCAAAATTCGATGAACACTGGAACGGGATACGCCAGAATCTTGAGACACAGTTGTAATCGATTGCTTATTATCCATCTGTACATGACCCAAAACTGCCACTTCAACTGCTTCATTTCGAACTGGCACAATTACTTCACGTTTCTTGTTTAAAAGCGAACCTGTTGCAACAAATTTGTCAGTGTTTAACGTACTAGTGGTTTACATTTTTTTCAGGATGATTGGCATTAAAAATTCGTGCTGTAGCTTTAGCGCAATCGTGATTTCGATAATAAATTGCAACAATTTCTACTCTTTCCGCGATAGAATAAACCATTTCGAACACACGTTAATACTTTCAATAACGGCTGAAACAAACGATTTCTTGGTCACAAGCAAAAAACATCGACTTTTTTTGTAGTACTGATTTTTTGTTATTTTGAAAAGGTCTGAATTCCTATAAACTTAAGTATCTTCTACTAATAACTATTTTAGTATCTAGTTTTATTTGCTTCAGCTTTTTATTTCATTTCTGACTTTTTTGTAAACTGATAGACACATCAATAACAATTAGGTAATGCGGTCATGTGTAGTAGATGAAAAACTTATTAGTGGTGGGCATTTGTGTAGAAATTACTACGCGTAAGTTGGTTTGTCATCTTTTCGTTTGTAATCAATAATTCTGTCAAATCTCAACCGATTTCTAAAAACGGTACGTCACTGTATTCGCAATGAAAAGGGCTTTAAAATGATGTGCCACAAGTGGGGTAGTTGCATTTGAAATTTTTAAGTTGGGGTTGCTAGGCATTAGGGGGATGAACATATCGAGTTGGCTTGACTGTCAAAAAAGCTCCCCCAAGAACAAAAATCGACGGGTCTCGGCGAATTTTGAAATATTATTCGGTTTTCTAATTATAGGGGGGGTCAAATTTTCGTTGGGATACCCTGTATAGTTCAATAATAGTATATTATTTAACGAGCGGTAATGCAGGTCATAACTTATGCAGATGAAGTTTGCAGCACCAGAGATTATAAATACACTAGATAATCACCGTCCATGTAGTTACTGGACGCGGTAAAAATGGATGCAGAAATTGATTAGTGTGGATGCAGGCCACCAATGCTCTCCTAGCGCTAGTGTATCTCATTCGGTTTTTTGTTGTTACATCTGCCAGCGATTACGGGTCTATTCGGATTTCCCGGACGACCCTTTTCTACCTGCACCAGAGATTGTGTATTTATAATCTCTGGTGAGTTATGACCATTACCGCAAGTTGAATACTATACTTTATCTACGACTATAACATCTTTTTTAGGACTATTATTAAAAATTGATTTGAAAATGTCAAAATTATTTTGTTAAAATATCAAATGACATTGTCCCCTCAATGATAATAATTGACAGTTCCGCCTACTGACAGGCATTGGCAATTTAATAATTTTAAAATCTTTTAATTCATTCCTTTCCACTTAAAAATTCTTATTTCCATTTTACACCAATGGAACGTATTTATCGGCTTAAAAATTTCCAAGAATTTACTGCGTACACTATTTACATACCGAATTATCATTGTAGAAGCCCAGCGTGAGTTGTAATAACTCACTATAAAAACTCACGCTATTTGTTTATTCATATTATTAATTGCTCAAAAGCAGTTGAATAATTAATATATAAATTAATAGGAGTAGATAAAGTTTTGTTTTTTACATGAACGTAGAAAAATACACTTATGCCTGCTTCAGAGAACAACGTAGTGTTGCCGGCAACACTAAGTCACGTGTCTTTCAGCCAATGAAATTAATTGTATTCGTTGTTGGTCGAGTGAAGTTCAAAATTTCCAACTTCAACTAGCCGAGGGAGCAATATTTGTACATAAAATAACGAACAAGAACAAAACCAACCTCATAAAATCTTTATTTACTGAAATTAAATTGGTGGTGGGGATGTTGCCAGCAACAGATATATTCTGTGAGCAACAGTAGCAACACTACGTTCTCTAAAGCAGGCTTTATGCTGTCCCTAGTCAAGGATTGTATACCACAGGATTGCTTATTGCCATAAGAGCACGTTGGCTTATTCCCGGATGGGAGACTGAACGGTGTGACGTAGTCAGCAGTCCACAATTTGTTGTCACTCTAGAATCCCTATTTATTTATATTTTGTTTTTGTATGTTCTCTTCAGTTTTTTAGTGACTACTATTAAATATAAAATTAAAAATGATCACTCTTACAATATTCCGTCTTGGGTGCAGCAATTGTCTTATGGGGGACTTATTAAACCTTCCTTAGAATGGCTTGAGAAAATAAAAAAATGGAATTTTTATTTTGAAAAATACGCAAATAATATTATATAATTAGGTCCCGGAGTTGTGAAAAAATTAGTTCATAAAATAAAGAAGAATAAAGGTACTACACCAATTAAATTATTTATGACTTTTGCAAATTACGAATTATAATTCGAATAAATTATAATAATTTTCAAGCACAGTTTAAAAAAGATTTAAAAAGAAAACTTCTGACAACAGACGACGGCCAAAGAAGTAAAATACGTAAGTTAAAGAAAATTGTAAATTAATAAAACTTTTGTAATTTCCATTTACTGTGGTGTTCCACAGCGAATGTGCATGAAGCGTATTTAGGAAACCAGAAGTGACAGTTTCCCTTAGAAATTTTTTATAATTTTTGCAATTACTATTGCAAAAGCGTGTAAGTGAAATAAAAAATATCATGCTCCATTGAAAATAAGTGAGTTGACTTGTACTTTCAATATAAAGGGAAACGCTACATCATTGTAAATATTTTGTTTTGTTCACTTTCAACTGAAATATCGAAACCTTAAGCAACAAACATTCTGGTTTCCCTCATTTCTAGTTTCCTAAATACATCTAACACACCCTCGTTGTGTGGCACACTGTATTGTGAGAATAATTTTTTGTTCTTATTATCGTTTGTTTAAATGAGGGTCGGAAATTTTACGGTATAATTTGTTTTACTTTACTGCTACTATGCTTCATATCAGTATTATGATTTAGGGTATTATGTATACTCTCGGCAATAAAAACTGTGTATTGTAAGGTTTCATAAGACACGTATAATACAAATTATACAAAACGTATTATACGTTCCCAAACCTGGTTTAAATATTAGTACATACATATTACTTAGCGTCCACAAAGTTAAATAAGTAATATTTTTTTTTTATATTTGTATAGTGTAATGTATAGTACAGGCATGAATTCAAACGATGCATATCGTATTAATATGAATATATTTGTTACATTTTTATACACATTTTAAAAGCAACAGCTGATAATAATAAAATTGTATATTACACTAAATATTTTAAAAATATATATTCAGTTGATACCATAAATGATTATTTTTGATGGAATAATACATTGAAATACTGCACTAAATGATTTACAAACACTATTAAATGTACCTATTTGTTTTTAAGAATAAAATATAACACCAAATTTTTGCATAAAAAGCGTTTTTTTACTCTTTCTTTATATATTAAAAAATATGCATTTAGATATTTTTTATATACTACCAGACAAAATTTCTGAAATTTAATGTAATTAATAAATGTATTATTTATTAATCTGGCCACAGTCATCTCAGTAAATCTCTAGAATTTATTTATACCTCCATATCGCTCCTGTTTTGTAGATGTTCATTTTATTTTCTGATTTTTAAATACTCATTTCAACAATATATTATATTTCCCATTATCAAAATGAAAAGCTAAACAGCTTAATTTTAAGAAAGACAATGTATCTCCATACATTTTAAAAGATGCGTTTAAAAGAGTACTGCTGGTGACGTCACGGCCGACTGCCGCTGAGGTAGACAAATTGAACGAAATAAGCAATCCTGTACTGTACCATCCTTGGTCCCTAGTAGCATATTCTATTCTTTAATAGTGGTCTATTCTAAATTCGTTCAAATTTAGCGCCATTTAATAAACTGATGATATCCGGCGAACTCAGCCAATAACAGAAATAAGAATGGCCGCTTCCGCTGCAGAAATTGTCGGCTTTTCGATGGAGAATTGCCTTGTGCTGTCAACAATTTTCTAATATTTTAAGTGATATTTTTGTTAAAAAGCCTTCACAATCTTCTTCAGGTTTACTTGTAGTAGAGAAGAAATACTGGTAAAGTTTAATTTATAACATAGACACAGTGAAAATGCCGTCAGCGGCTAATGTCAAAATTGACAAGCAAATTAACTCGGAAAATACTTTGTCTGATACTTCGAATAATTTGACTCCTCTTAGGCAAGCAATTACTATTATAGAACATAAGATTAGGAACTTGGAAAAACGAAAGGTGAGTTTTGCTTTTGTTTCATTGATTTTGTTAAGAATTCTGTTGTAGCAGAAGTTGACAATTTAAGATTTTTGTACTTACCTTTACTTTTGTCATTAATTCATATTTTTGTGTTTGTAAACGTATGGATGTTGAATATTTATAGTACAACTTTATTTTACTGTGGTGATTAATTTCTAACATTAATATGGACTCTTGTAGACCCTATTTACTAATTTATATTATTTGTAATCTCCTATTAATTGTTATTGGTATTCTGGCATATATGGTGGGTTTATAAAAAAGTCTTAACCCTAACTTAGTCCTAACTTAGCCTTAGTCTTTACCCTAAGAAGTTAAATGTACATATTTCTATGTGTACGCTTATAAAAGTCAGAACTTAGTCTTAGTCCTAAGGAGGTCTTAAGACCTGACCTTGAAAGTTCCTATCTTTTAACTTCTTAGGACTAAGACTAAGACTAAATTAGTACGCCTGCCGAAAGTGCTCCATTTCCTTCTACATGCCTTCTACGAAGGCCAGCGTGGCCAGGGCTTGTGGAGACAAAATAAAAATTAAGTTACGACTAAATATTTATAAACAGTGTCAAAATATTAGTATTAAGATTAAGACTAAGATTACAGTTAAGACCAAGTTAGGACTAAGTTAGGGTTAAGGATTTTTTATAAACTCATCAATAATCTCAGAATGTACTTTATTGTATGACCAATAGGTATATATATTTTTAATTTAGCCATGTTCTGTTTTATGATTTGGTGTGAAATTAAAATGAGTATTGATTAATAAAATTTACTTACGAAAAAACATGAATAGTAGATGTCTAATTAGCATCTCTTAAATAAACACACAAACCACCTTTTAATTCGGATTTCATGTCAGATTTGAGGGTGTGTCAGTCTAGTTGTTTAGCAGTTGTATAAAACTTGTTCATTACAAGGTATTCAAACAAAAAAATACAGTTCATATTTTTTTAAATACCTATCTATGTCGTTTAAAAATTACATCCAAATGTCTAATTAAAATTAATTTCTGTAATTTCTTACATGTTACATGATAAAATAAATTACTCTGCTGCTACCTGAAAAGTCTTTGTTAAATTATTCAACAAATTGAGTGCAACAGCTTCAGTAATATTTATGGACTATTCTCATTTTCGTTGCATGGAGTTTCACTCCACCGCAGCTTCAACACGACAAGATTTCAACATGCACTGTAAAATCAAAGCTTTAATCATGCCAAATTCCATTAAAGAAAGACAGAAACTGTATGTGGTGGTATGTGTGAGGAGTCCTAGTGTGTTTCACCATACTGCAAATGCAGTGTAGAAGGCTGCGCGATGCGCAGCATAGGTAGGAACGGCCTAGTTAGGAAACATGATTACTTTTAAAAACAGCATTTTGCGGTGCAATGAAGTGTAGTGTAATGAAACTCCATGCAGGGCAATATTCTTTTATTCGCTAAGAATGTTATTGCTAGAGCAAGATCATTTGGACACAACTCTAGAATTAATTTTTAGTAGGAGATTTGCTAAAGGTACTTATAATGTCTGTTAGATACTTTCTATGATTAATATGTAACAAATTTCATATTTTAACGGCGCAACAACTAATCAAATTGCACATATCTGCACCATTTATGCTGTTATAAATGTGTGGAAAAAATCCTTTCGACTAAACTCAAACATTTCTTAGTTACACACGACACAAACACAAATAAATTAATTAGGATTTTAGTTTCATATTTGGAATTAGTTTTAAATGATGAGGGAAAGAGATACTTATACGAGTTGCAGTAAGCTGTGTTCCAGTAGCGTTTGGTTTTAAATTAACCAACAAAGTATTCAACCAGTTCAAGAAACAGTTGGATACACATTATTCAACTGCTTCTCAACTCCCTCAACTGCTAATTTCAAACTAGTCCCTGACTGCTGATTGAACAGATTATTGGTAGCATTTTTTATAACTTTTTATTTCATTGGAAATTTTCACTCTAAAAAAATAAACATTTTAGCAAATACCTTATTGCACCTAATGAGTTAGTCAAGGGGTTGATTTTATAAATTTAATTTTGTCATAAACATCTCAAAATAAGAAAGTAGAATATTATTTACGATTTCACTTTAAGCATTAAATATTAATTTTAATTATTTATTAAAACAAGTGTTTCTATCTCGGTTTCTATAAAGAACATCATAATTGTTACTTATGTATCTAGTTCGAAAAGTGAAGCTTTAAGATATAAGTAAATTTACGAATACCCTAAAGCTCCTTTTTGTCCATGATACATATAATATTTTATTTGAAACTGCATTCAAAGTATTGAAATAATTTAATTAATCGTAAATAGTAGGCTAAATATACTCACGTCAAGCATTCAGACGTCTTACGATACACATTTGTTTTTATTGTCAACGTAATTTTCGATGTTTGATCGCGTTAAAAACAATATTTTTTTGCAATTTAGTGCAATATATATAATGCAAACTTTTGGTGCAGTATATAGTTTTATTACTATCAGTTGCAGTTTCTTAAATATTTTGATGAAAATATAATGAATTATTCATTTGTTCGTATGACGTAAGTCGTCTGAATTCTTGTCGCGAGTATATACATAATCTCATGGCAACCGAAATAAAAATTGACATCAGAAAAATAAAGGTACTTAGGCAGTTAGTGTTATATAACGGTAATTTTCAATTTTATGCCTTATATAGTGCTGTGCGACTTAAGGGTTATGCAGTCTTGAAATAATAAATATAAATATTTATATATTAAGATAGATTTTCGTCATTGAACATGACACTCCTGTTAGAGAAAAGGTAAATTATATATTTTAATACAGAATAACGTGGCCTCTTCCTTCTCTACCTCTATTCTTTAGGGCATTTACTAAATAATTAAATATTAACAAAAAAGAAGAAAGAGGTTTCATCTATTTCCTTCATTCCTATAGAAATGTTCTACATTTAAATAAATCAATATACCTAATTTGTTATAATTCAAAGGATCCGAAAATATTGTAGGGATGTAATTTAAACAATTACAAAAGGCCCCCTCACAAACCTTATGGGAATTGGCTCTCGGTCAAATTGGCTGAAATTTGGATATGTTGTTCGTTTCGGCATTCTGAACAAAAGTCTCAATGGGCACAAAGCTCAATTTTGCTTGTTTTGTCACTGCATCCGAATCCAATGCCAATATAATAATATTGACAGTTGACAGCTGTCAAATAGCTGTCAAACAACAAGGAACAAGTAAAATTGAGCAAATCCATACGTAAATGTATGTTTTTGAGGTTGCTGAGTTCAAAACTGATGTTAAAAAGACGATATTGCCAGTTGACAGCTGTCAACTAACTGTCAAACAACAAGGAACAAGTAAAATTGAGAGAATCCATATGTAAATGTGTTTTTGAGATTGCTGAGTTCAAAACTGATGTTAAAAAGACGATATTGACAGTTGACAGCTGTCAACTAACTGTCAAACAACATGTGATCATCAAAATTGATAAAATCCATACGTAAATGTATGTTTTTATGGCTTCAACAATTCAATTCAATAGCTGTCAACTGTTAATATCGTCGTTTAACATCAGTTTTGAAGTCAGCAAGCTCAAAAACATATATTTGTATGTGGATTTTATCAATTTTCCATTCTTGCTTGTTGTTTGACAGTTAGTTGACAGCTGTCAACTGGCAATCTCATCTTTTTAACACCAGTTTTGAATTCAGCAACCTCAAAAACTTATTTTTACATCTGGATTTTATCAATTTTACTTATTCCTTGTTGTTTGACAGCTAGTTGACAGCTGTCAACTGTCAATATTATTATATTAGCATTGGATTTGGATGCAGTGACCTCGAAAACAAAAGAGGGGACTTTTTTTTAAGGCAGCCAATACCAAACTTTCCAAAAGATTACCCTTTTAATTAGTAAGTAATGGTGAATCCGTGGAGCTTTGGAGCTCCGTAGGAGCCAAAATAAGCAAAATTGAGCTTTGTGCCCATTGAGACTTTTGTTCAGGAGGCCGAAACGAACAACATATCCAAATTTCAGCCAATTTGACCAAGAGCCAATTCCCATAAAGTTTGTGCGGGGTCCTTTCTTAATGTATGGTTGTTGAATAAATATTTTATGATAGTGTCTCAAATATTCAAAAAATGGAATAAACTATCTACATAAAAATACCAATAAACTGTTTTTAGAAGTAGATAATTTTGATATCAGTTTTGTAATAATTTTGAAGCCAATTGTTATGATAAAATCATTTTTTTTGTAAATATTAAATAGACCTAGGTAAATTTGAGAACTTAAAGTAAATAACAGAAACAGACTTAGAGAAGGTATGTATATGCATTTGTTGAACCATTTTATTTGTGCAAATTAGGTAGAATTAATTATTTATTTAGTGAAATACAATATTCTACACAATATAAAATTCAACATGAAGGGGGACATGACTGATCAAAATTTGTACATCTTTTATAATTACTTAACTGTTACTCTAATTTTCCTTCGCTTATCTTCGTTATAATTACATTGTAGTTACCGCTAAACCTACTTTATCAGCACGCATTGTACAAATACAAAAAAGGTTAGTTTTTGTCCATTCATTATCACAGAGCCCCCTTGGATAACCATTCCGTTTTGCGTGCTTGTCAGTGACGGTTATACAGTGAAGTGTCCAAGTAAAAAGAAGTGAAAACAAGTGGAAAATAATGTAAATACGTGAAAAATTAAATTTGTGAAAAACAAGTACTGAAAAATTATTTCAAACTAATCAGAGTACCGTAACCGTATACTTACGTTATTGACATCTACAGACATCTGACGAGTGACGACATCTGTAGGTAATGCAAGGTGCACTCACGGCCTTAAATTTTTAAACTTTTTGCGTTGTGTAATTAAATTCTGTTAATACTAATAATAGCAACAATATTAACAGTAATCGACTATGTTTGCATAAAATAATTAATATTTTAAACTATAACATCCCAAGATGTTTACAGTGTTCTGTAAAAATGCCCCTTAGATTATAACTAACTTCGCTTTCTGCATGGTTTGGAGCATGGAAAGGCAACTAGCAATGCAGTATTCATAACCTGGAACTGCTAGAACTTACTGTTACTTAAATCTTAAATCAGCTAAATGACTAATTTTAAACGTGTTATATGTTATAAATAAACAAACACTTGAAAAATTATATTTAGTTTTAGGACCATAGGCTATGTTTACATTATTGAACTTTTTTGTTTTCTCATCACTAATAACAGTACTTGTTTTGTGCCTCAAGATTATGTGAAAAATAAAAAGTCGTTCTTACAAGTTCTCACGGAACAGTAGATTTGTTTTTTCCCGGAATAATCAGGACGCTGTTTAATTAGTTTTAACATTGTAGTAATTAAATAAAGTATTTTATGTTGTATATGTTAGTGGATAATTATGATGAATCTGCAAGGAGTGAAAATGTAGTTTTGGTGTAACAAAAGAATGAATAACGAATACAAAATACTGTTACACCTAGAAGAAGTCGATCGACTCCATTATATAAGTCCTGGATTTGTTTATGTCATTACTGCAGGAATAATGTGTGTTTTTCTTCAGAAAACGAAGACATTGTGTGATTCCATAAAATATTTATAAACACTGAGAATGTATTTTCTCATTGTAAAAAGAAAAGGATAGTACGCTAGCCCAAAAAAAAATAATAATAAATAATTGTGAAATATAGCCATTGAGTTTACAGATAGCGTAGCATATATATGCAAGTATATAACTAAGTACTTGCCAATACAGGTAGATAGATAGTCTATCCGGATGAAGACAGAGGTCTGTCAATTATTTGCATAGTTGTTAATTCAAATTAATCCACACTTAAACCTAGACTGTAAAAAGAATAATGTTAGCCCAAATTTTTAATTTTGGACAAAATCTACAATACAAGGGAAGGAGAAAGAAAGGAGAGACGCCAACAAACTGAAGTATAGCACATCAGTCCAAGAAACCTAGTACACATTACTGTCTGAAGTAGTGCAACAAATGTTAAATGCACATGTTTACATATTGTCGACAGTAATAATTAACGCTTGAGGGTATATGCTTGGCGATAGAGTATTGTTGTGGGGTTCGAGGAATTTAGATCCCATTTCACAGAGTCCAGAGATCTCATGATAAATATTCCACCAAACCAGTATAAGCACAATAATAATATTCTTATAACAATCAATATTATCTTCTTTTAGGTACGATCGTCGGTTTCTTCATCCTAGTATTGTTTTGACATATCCTCCGTGACACGGGGTTACACGCACATAGTACTTGTTAGTCGATATAAACCTATGCTGAGGTGTTGATTGAATTGTTTCGAATACTCTCCAACACAAACGTAGAAAAAATATAGACTGTGCCTGTGTCATATTGCCGGCGACCGCTAATTCATGGGTGCCCTAAAAGGTCCAGAATCACTAACACTTGGTTTTTATGCCAATTTATGTTGGTTGTATTGTAGCGTGAAGCTCATTTGTTTACTGTGATTGGTCACATTTTTTAATGACATTTAAAATGACAGCAAGTTAGTTAATTTCATATTGCAATGCAGCCATCATATTTGCACAACCGCCAACATAAAACAAATGAAATATCCATTTTCTGAACCGTAAGACCCTAGGAAATGCGGGGCCTGTCACGTGACCTATATCATGAACCGACGCAGTCTATATTTTTTCTAGGTTTGTGCTCTCCATTGTCAAACAGCACTAGTGGTCAGAAAAGTAATATTACAGAGCACTGTAAACGCCTCGGGAAATTTAATAGTATATTATTTAACGAACGGTAATGCAGGTCAGAACTCACGCAGATGAAGTTTGCAGCACGAGCCGCAGGCGAGTGCTGTAATTCATCAAGTTGAATACTATACTTTATCTACGACTATAACATCTTTTTTAGGACTATTATTAGAAATTGATTTGAAAACGTCAAAATTATTTTGTTAAATATCAAATGACATTAGTCCCCTTCAATGATAATAATTGACAGTTCCGCCTACTGACAGTCGTTGGCAATTTAATAATTTTAAAATCTTTTAAATATTCATTCCTTTCCACCTGTTAAAAATTCTTTCCCTTTTACACCAATGGAACGTATTTATCGGCTTAAAAATTTCCAAGAATTTACTGCGTACACTATTTACAATACATACCGAATTATTATTGTAGAAGCCCAGCGTGAGTTATAATAACTCACTATAAAAACTCACGCTATATGTTTATTGATACTATTAATTGCTCAAAAGCAGTTGAATAATTAATATATAAATTAATAGGAGTAGATAAAATAATAATACTATACTCGCGACAAGAATTCAGACGACTTACGTCATACGAAAAAATGAATAATTCATTATATTTTCATCAAAATATTTAAGAAACTGCAACCGATAGTAGTAAAACTATATACTACACTAAAAGTTTGCACTATATATTGCATTATATTGCAAACAATAACTGTTTTTAACGGGATCAAATATAGAAAATTACGTTGACAATAAAAACAAATGTGTAACGTCAGCCGTGACGTAAGACGTCTGAATTCTTGACGCGAGTAATGCAAACATGGTCGATTATTGTTAATATCGTTACTATTATTATTATTTAATTCTATAATAAGTTAAAAAATGGAACGAGCTTTAGTGCACCTTGCGCTAATCACAGATGGCGCCAGCATTGGAAAATCCGTCAAAAATATCGTAAACGTTTTTGAAATTAGTTTTCAGTGTTTGCTTTTTGCATATTCAAATTCGTGTAATCGCGTATTTTTTGTGTATTTACAAAAATGCCTTATTCAAACGCGGAAATGACGGATATGGTACTAATTTATGGCAAGTGTGACGAAATTGCATATCGTGCAGCAGCAGAATACCAAAGACGTTTTCCAAATAGACAGAATATGCCGAATTCCGGCACATTACACGCCCGTAGAGGTGGAGTAGGGCACCAAAATAATTTGAATCATGTTGAGGAAACCAAGAGGTCCCCAGCAAGTATAACAATTTTTACAACGACAAGTTATAATGTAAACAAGTTAGAAAACAGAAAACAATTCAACTTTTTTGAAATCTCAAAGTATCAGTTCTGGAAGAATCAGTAAGGTAGGTTTTACTCTGAGTGCTACCATATCGTGTTTCTCATTACATAATCTAATATTTTGTAAATACTTTTACTTACTTTTTTTTAAAAGCGCTGTAAATCGTTAGACGTGGCAACACGGTGCT
The DNA here is from genome assembly GCA_025584915.1 of Monochamus saltuarius. Classification (NCBI taxonomy): domain Eukaryota; kingdom Metazoa; phylum Arthropoda; class Insecta; order Coleoptera; family Cerambycidae; genus Monochamus; species Monochamus saltuarius. Next base: position 34,390,484 of record CM046724.1, read on the forward strand.
CTGTCACTACCTTTGACAACTTTGACTTTGGCAGAATATATTTAACCTCGCAGCTGACAGGCGGTCGCTAAGAAATTAGGGGTTAATAAGGTTTTGAAAAAAAAAATTTTTGCTTTATATATAAGTTCGGAATTTTTTTGAAGGGTGATTCCGTTAATTCTGAATTTTTCCTATCCCCTCTTAAAATATTTGTACTAAGTCATAGTTAACCATTAATATATACATATATAAAAGATATAAAATCTCAGAGGGGGAGGGGCACTGCCCCTACTGGCCCTTCGCCCTTCTGCGGGCGCTCATGATGAACAGTGTTGGAAATATGCGAGTGTATATACAGGGTGAGTCAGTCATAATGTCATTAATTTTAAGAGGAGATAGGGAATAATAAGTATAATGCGAATACGCGATTAAAAAAAAATCTAAATGCATATTTACGCCGAAAAAAAATTTTTCAAATCATTATTTAAACCCCCTTTTCAGACTGTACCTGACCGCTCACAGCCTTGGTCGTTTACAGCTCACAGTTCAACTCGATGTCGACCTGATGCAATGTTGACAAGTTGAAATATTTTTCTAGTACCTACTAGGTTTTAGACATCACAAATAAACGGTTGACTATTGACCAAACTGACTATTTTAGAATATCATTTTTTCTTGCTCAGTTCAACTTCAGCCAATAACTCCGGTAGAAAATACGGTCCAATCAAACGGATATCCGTACACTCCTGCCCATACGTTGACAACAAATCGCCTCTGAAAGCTAAATCGACAAGTAGCGTGTGGATTTTCCTCTGAGCAAATGTAGCTGTTATGACTGCAACGAATTGCTTAGTTACATTGAAATCACAAAACTCCAACGTATCTAATAATAAACCGAGTAATAAACCATTTACGTACATTACATAAAAAACCTATACCCAATGGGTAAATTATTAAGAGAAGCTGAAAAGTGTTTCGTGTTTAAATCCTAAGTAACAAAAAAACCTGATAATCTTATGCTCATAGGTTATCGAGAGTGAATCTTGACTTACCGTATTATTAGGTCAATAACTTAGTTACCTAGTTTTTGTACTGTTATTTAACGACAAGGAGTAAAACTATTTTTTTAAATCTAGATACATGAATGAATTTTCCTTAAATATTGATTTATTTGCTAATAAAAACATATGTAGATAATAAATACATGTTTTCGAATGTTAGGTTATTACAGTTTAATAACTTTGATATTACGTTTTCACTACGTTTTACAAATAAATATGAATTTTTAGTATTACTTGTAAGTACAATTAATTATTCAATTTGTAGTTACGTACATCTAGCCTAGAAATTTATTGGTTTTTAAGTAGTATGGTACTAACCTGTTTAAAATGCCAGTTCGAGTAAAAACTGCACTCATCTGTCCATAGCACTTTATTAATAAAATTAGGGTCAGTTAAAACAGTCTCTATCACCCGACGCAGTTTCACAGAACACGTATCGCGAAGGCACTTACACAAAGTTCACGGCATTCGCATTTCGTAAACATTCTCCGTATAACACTACCATTTCCGCATATTCGGAATTTGTAAAATTATGCATTGTGAATATACGACGAATACGCGACACCGAAATAAACAAACCACTGATTACTGCTTGTACTCGTATTGTCCCCATCCCCCCTCCAAATGTGTGGCGTGATCTACAAATTTGGGGGGAAAGAAATGCGGGAAATGCAGAAAGTGCTAAATGGGGGTCAATTTGAATAAAACGCTAAAGTGTTAGACGATATTATGTATGTAAACATGATGTGGCAACGATGTTTAATCTGGCATTCGATTGTCGTATGGGTGCGTCATCAGAAAGTTCGTAGTGCACCAGGAGCGTCGTGTTACCGATTTTTATAGGGTGATTTGTTTATTTTTTTAAAGGTCGAGGAACATTTTTTTTCTTCGATTTTTTGCCTTTATTAGGCTTCCCGAATACGTGGTTAAAGTTAATGACATTATGACTGACTCGCCCTGTATAAGAATGTAACGTGCTTTACAGTTAAAAATAGAAAGAAAGTCATGTAAGTACTGGATGTGTTAACTATTATTAACCAACTAAATTGTCTATCATTTAGGGTAAATATATTAGCAGTTCAAAATTTAATAAATTAATACAGAGAAAGGTATCCTGAAACCTTAACAGCATTTAATTTTGTTTTAATGTTCATGTAAAAAGTCGATATCACTACCAGAAGAAACACTTAGGGATGTAAAAACCATAATGTTAAAATTTAGAAATTAATTAAACTCGTTTAAAAGAAAATAAAGTAATTGTCACTCAAGGAGTGTTATCGAAATTACAAAAATAAATAAATAATAGTAATTCCAGATAATATAAAACATGAATTACAATGGTAGTTTGAAAACTTATGGATAGGGTATAAATCAAAATATAAAAACAATACTTACAAAAAAAAAAAACCATTACGAGATATAATCAAAAGCTCCACAATTGGATGGAATACCTTTTATAAACAATCTAAGCGAGATTTTGAAATAGCTATGCAAAGCAAACTTAAAATCCCTAACAAAATGTAAGAGACATGCTCGTAATTTATTAAGAATGGGCAAACAGATTTCTGGTATAAATCGACGAGGCAGTGTCAAATTCTCTGAACTATGGCGTTGGTTTAAAAAGGAAATAAAGAAGAAAATTCTGTTTATGCTATACATATCCTATACTGTTTTAATATTGCAGAATACAATAAATCAATGTCGCTGTATATCCAGACAAATTAAGAATAGATTTTTTTTTTTAATTACATAGCTGGGATTGCTGGGAAGCCTAGGATGCCAAAAAGGTCATTTTAAAATGTATAAAATGTATATGTAGATACTCTATCTATAATTTTATTATAAATTAAGAAAATACTCTTTAATATTTCCTCCTTTTGACAAAGAAATTTCCCTGGTGATAAGGAAATTATATGGATGCCTTTCAATACATTAAAGAACGACTCAGTATTAAATTCTTATAAATTAACGGTGAACTTAGTATGTATGAACGACAAAAAAATAATTAATAGGTTGTCGAAAAGAATTTCTTATTTTTGTCCTCCAAATCCTAAATAATCATTTACTTGAAACGACTCACTCATCTCTCATTCTTCTCATGGTGAGAAAAATAATATCCATTAAAACACTGAGTGTCTAAAATTTGGATTTGAAATTGGCTGCACTCGTGGCCAGTTGCTTTCAGTTCTTAATTCTTAATTTAGAAGGACAGTTCTTACAGAGCCTCTGTGTCCTTCCGTCCTTTAGCGGTCAACGTTCACTAGGTCAATTGTTAAATAAAATTTGTTGTTTAGGAGACTTTATTAGTTCAGAGGTACTTAATTATTTCAGTTTCAACAAAAATTATATAAGCTTTTATGAAACTGCCAAAAACAATGGAATGTTGGTTGTGTCTATAACTAAGAGAAGATACAAATTTAAGTTTTAAAAACTTATTTAAAATTGGTATGTCAAGTCAAGTGTTTATTTCGGAATAAAGATCGTTAACATCAAACGATATTTTGCAAACACGGAATTCCAGGAAACAACTACTCTGCGGGCTAATGCCCCGACCAGCATTGAATTACACCTGGAAAACCTATAGCAGCAGCTAGAGTCATTCGTCAGACGCCCACCAGACATATACCGGTTTCGAGCTTATTAGCTCTCAATGCTCTCATCAGTATGCCATAGGTGAGGTATCCGACGAATAATCCTAGCTGCTTTCGTCTGTCTAACCCGACAGAAGGGACCATGAGTACGCGGTGTAGAACTAACTACATCTATCGGCCGTTCGCTACTCCATGCCGGACTGAAAATGTCACAGACACGAAGCGTTCTACATGCAGTAGACACCATTGAAAGCTGTCGACCTTTATCGCGATCGGCGAGAAACGATATTTTGCAAACACGGAATTCCAGGAAACAACTACTCTGCGGGCTAATGCCCCGACCAGCATTGAATTACACCTGGAAAACCTATAGCAGCAGTTAGAGTCATTCGTCAGACGCCCACCAGACATATACCGGTTTCGAGCTTATTAGCTCTCATCAGTATGCCATAGGTGAGGTATCCGACGAATAATCCTAGCTGCTTTCGTCTGTCTAACCCGACAAGGTTTGGGGCGTACACTATATTGAAACAACCATATTTGGTGGTACCTATTAACAAAAATCTTATAGTTACTCATAATGAGCCCATACAGGCTGCATTATCACAAATAATAAGTACAAATCAAAAGACATTTAATCTGAGTATTCTGAGTGTCTCAATTCATTATATCCGACTAATAGTCTACACAGTCCACAGAACCAAACAAAAAATGCAGCAGGATAGACATCTGACGCGTGCTTCAATTGTTATAACAGACCACTTAAAACTTAAACACCAAACGATGCATGTACTAAAGCTATTCTCATACCTAAATGTGTATTTAAATTATCAGGAATAAAATTTATATTGTTATTGGTATAAATATTAAAAATGTTTTTATAATGAACCAAAATAAATTTGAAGTATCATATAGTGGTTTATAATTTACTATTACCTAATCTTAAGTAATTATTTAATTAGTATGGCTAGATTAGAATATTATATTCCATATTTCCATAAATAGGGGTTGTTACTGTCATAATTTATTTTCCAAAATTAATGTGCACAAGGACAAAATCGGTTATTCTGAACATCTACAATGTAATTATATCGAGGACAAGCAAAGGAAAATTGTAAGATTAATTAAGGAAAATTAATTTGAATTTTCCGAGCTTGTTCTAGGATATAATTACATACCCTCCCCTTTTTTCCCATAATAGTACCGATTTTGACAGACCACTACAACGGATTGATTATCCAAGGGGGCTCTGTGATAATGAATGGACAAAAACCAACCTTTTTTGTATTTGTACAATGCGTGCTGATAAAGTAGATTTAGTGGTAACTACAATGTAATTATATCCTCGGACAAGCCCGGAAAATTCACATTAATTTTCCTTAAGGTAAGTCATTTAATCTTACAATTATACATATTTGTAAAATCTAGATCTAATGATACAGATTTGACTAAAATTATTTATTAAATTAGTCACCGCAACAAAACGAATTAATATTACATAAAAAACAAGTAGCGTTCCTTATGTAACTTGAGTATGTTCATAACTGGTGTTGTTATGTTTATCATTGACAACAAATCATCCAGTTCACCAGTACCCAATACGTAAAAAACAAAAGTTCTTGAGGTCGGTATTTTTACCTTCCATTAAAGTTGCCGATAAATTTAATCTATAGTTTACCATAAAACTGAGTCTTTTCATCACTTGGTAACCCTAACCGTCAGATAAAATAGCGTTATCTGGAGTTTAAGTTAACTGGTGCTTTTAGCTGGAGATAACTATTTATCAAGAAGTTTAACCTATATTTGAATAAAAGTTGACATTTCTCATCAGTGACCTGTAATAATAATTAATTGGTGGACTAAATTTTAAAATTTGTATAAATTTTTCATTTTGAACAATTGTTTTACGTAATATGAATATAAAAATAGATTTTGAAAAACTGGACAATACCAAATACAACATACAAAGTATTTTTTATAATTCATTCTTTTGTTCAGACCAATTGTGGGAGACATCATTTTATCAATAACTGTAGATGCTACAGAGAATAGAACTCGAAGGTAAATAATATAAGTATGAAAATTTCATATTTTGTCCTCTCTCAATTAAACGCTTTGAGAATAGAATAAAGCTGTCCAATCCGCATACCTATTGCTCTTCAAATGATCAAGAGCAGACCCTGAGCTATTTACTTCTTCATTTGAGTGAAGTTAGATACAACTCTATTAAAATCAGTGTCTTAACCTTCGGTTAGCTACTTGGACCATAACATAAAATGAAAAGACAGTTACGTGACGTGTTATCTTACGGTTAAAACCTCCGGATAATTTTATCTTCAAGATAGTTATCAGCAACTTTATCGGAAGGTGAAAATATCGGCCCTAATTCTGATAAAATCTTTAAAACAAAAAATTTATTGGTCTATATGCTACTCATTCATGTTGGTAAATATCAATGAAATTCCAAAGCAAATTATTATTTATGAAGTCTGGCACCTCAAAAATGTATGTTGAATTTATGACAACTTAAAATTATAGTCTGTCAGTCCTTACATTACTTAATACCCATTACTTAGTATTTCTGTTATTCAAATATGTATACTAAATTACTCATATGGTATCCCCCCCCCTTGTTCTAATATAATAAAATTAATGAATGAATATAATAATGATTTAAATAAGGATAATAATTGTGAATTACTAGGTCTGTTCCTGCAGCAGTTTGAAACTGTGAGAACAAGGTATCAGTGAATTTAACTGCAAGAAGTTGCACAGACATTTCTGAGTTTCAAACCGTTCCCAACTGCTGTAGCAACAAACCTATTATTTAATAGATATGATTAGCTGGACATTATATGGAAATGTGATTAAATAAAAAATTGGTGAAAGGTTTATTGCTGTTACACTTTTTTATTTTTAGTCAAAATTAGAATCTTATAAGGAATTACAAAATGCTGGTAAAGAACTGAATGCTGATCAAAAGACTGCTGTTGCTAAATTTAATGAAGTTATTAACACCTTAGATTTTGCCAGAGATTTATGTAAACAGTTCCTAGGCATTGCCTCGGCCACGGAAAAGGAGGCTAAGAAATTAGCAAAAAAAGAGGCTGCAGCCAAATACCAGGCTGAACTTGCTAGGTTGCGGGAAATTCTGTTGGTTCAGGATGCTTTAAATCAAATGGGCAACGAAAATGTCCGAGAGGACTTTTTGCATGGACGAAATGGAGCTGCTCAACTTTCCGAATCTGATCTCAAGTAAGAAATAATTATTGAATAGGATGAGTTAACTAGAGGTATATACAGGGTGAACTTTAAATAAGTACAAATATTTTAACTAGCAGTATACTTCTCTATGTAGAACACATAATAGTTTTTTTACAAAAAAAATAAGAAATAAAAAAGTCAAATTTTAAATAAATTTCGCAATTTTTCAATAAAAAACTTGTTGAGGATCGCTGACCAGACGATGTTTATGAGTCACAAGTGTTGCAAACTGAACGCGTGGTTTACAGTGTTGCACTAATGTCTTGGCTTCAAGAAAGTTGTAACCTCTATGTATACATTACATTAGTAAAGTTGCAATACCTATAACTCTGTCATCTTCATTTCATGACGTCACATTTGTCAAAATAAATAGACGCTAAATTGCAACTTCAACCTAATGCAATGTAGGTATACATACTTAGAGGTTAGAATTTAAAAACAAAAATTTTCCGAAAACTATACTTGACCGCAAAAAAGTTATTTTAGATTTGTGTTCAGCCTCCTCGAACATAGAGGGAGAGAAGGTTAAAATTTTTGTATTAAGAGGAGAGATTTCCACTAATGTAAATAATTACCAAAACAAGTATTTTTTAATTCAAATCTATCCAGATTTATTTTAAAGACGATATGGCAACCTTGCCTTGAATGGATCATCTGGCTTATTACGTTACGTCAGTGTTCTGTTCTATCTGATCACCAACCCTCAAAATGTGGGTATTTTTTAAAATAATATCTCCGTAAATATTAGAAATTTTAAAAAATGACTAACTCTAGTCAGCGGTCGAAATTGTAGAGAGTGACTAATCGCTAGCTTGTAGACTAGCGCGATGGGGAAGTGTGCGGGGAGCAACATTTCATAGGCGTACTAAATTTGAATGCGATCAGATATAAAAAATATACAAAAATCACAAAAATAATTTCATTACATAACATCCATAATTTTTAGAGTAGAAACAGTGATATAACAGTTTTTACAAATTTTGAGGCGTTAGATAATAATAAGAATATTTCAAAATTTAAAGTTTTTATCTTGTATTATCAATTACCCAAGGTCGAAAATAATAGAGAGTGACTAATTCACAACACAGAGATGAGTACGGAAGATACGGGTGGTATGATTACCTAAGCGTGCCACTTGAGAAGAGTTAAAGCACACAAAATTATCAAAAATAAGTTGACGTTGGCTGAACCTAGCACATTAACAATTTATTTTAAATGTGTCACATGTGTCATCATTAGAATGCCGTCCTTTTGGATGGCGATTGCCCACCACCACCCACTTACACCTACCTGATGCGCACTCCGCGGATATCACACTTAAGCCTTGTCCTCATGGATGCGAAATTCACGGATTTTTGCACGAATTTTGCAACTTCTGTTTTAATTATTTATGGCAGAAAAATCTCAACTTGGCAATTGCAATTTGCGAAACTGTCAAACACTACAAATATTATTGCCCCTTTCATTATTATGTGGTGTTAATAAATTTGTTTCTTATAATCTACATGACAGTTTCATGATGAAAATGTTATAGGTAGTTGATAAAATTTGTTACAAATAGAAATTTTTCCATCATTAAATAAATCGCACAAATATTTGCAAATTCCGCATTCAAAAGGACAAAAGGCTTTAGAATACACACACACACTATTTACTATTGGTTACTAGCACTGTCACTATAACGGTCACACATTAACACTTATTATATCATATCGTACCGCTTTCCGTGTGACCTTCATACGTCTATGTTTCGTCAAAATTTAATATATTCTTCGATCCAGATTCTTATTTTTTAATATTTATTTTAAATAGTTTCTTTGCCATATCACTTTTTCGTCCTTTCCATCAGTATACTCTTTAATTTCATTTATACGGACTAAGATTTATCTTGTAAGATATAGCAATATAATTACTGAACTTAGCGAGCCGAGCGCCCTCTTTCTCGTAGGTCTACCAACCTGTCACATTTTGCGAACATAAATAATAAAAGTCACTAACATGCTTCAACATGCTCCCCGCCTTGGAAACTTTGGCTTTCAATGATAGGAAAGTCTGACGGTAATGAACATAGTCGTGAAAAGGCTTGTTTTATAATGTTTCCATCTCTAGTCTTGATTATAGCCACTCGCGCAATATTGTCCTGGCCTTTCACTTCACTAGTCACTCAACCCAAGTTCGATTTCATTGGAGGCACATTGCTTTCCTTTACCAACACTAAAGCACCTTCCTAAAGAGTGGACTTGTGTGTCTTCCATTTGACATGCTTTTGGAGTTCTGAGATGTACTCTTTGTTCCACCTGTCCCAGAAATGTTGTTGAAGTTGTCGTAATCGTTGAAAGGATAGTCTGTTTTGAACTATGGGTTTCAAATCTGGTTCCGGAATTGTCATCATTGGTTTCCCAACCAGGAAGTGAGCCGGGGTCAACGGAGTTAGGTCATTTGGGTCCGAAGATATAGGACACAATGGACAGGAATTAAGTACCGACTCAATCTGTACCAATACAGTATAGAAATCTTCAAATGTTAGAGCTGCGTTTCCTAAAATTGGAACTAAATGATATTTTGTACTTTTAGCGCCGGCCTCCCAGAGACCACCAAAATGTGGAGCATAGACACAGTAGCATTATAAAATGCCACTGAATGTTTTCATTGGCTAACAAATCTGTCAAAGTTTGTTAATTATTAGTCAAAAAACTACCCAAAGTCTGCAGTTCGTTTTTGCGCCAACAAAATTGGTCGCATTATCGAAATAAATATGAAATGGGCGACCTCGCCGTGATATGAATCTCTGCAGTGCTTGTAGAAGGCCTCTGTTGAGAGCTCGCTTACCAATTCTAAATGAATTGCTTGCGTAGTAAAACAAACGAATAACGCCACCCATGCCTTTACTATATGTGAACCGCACCCTTTTTGTCCTTGATATGAAAAGGTCCCGCATACTCAACTCCCACAGTCTCAAAAGGTAAACCCGGTTGCAGTCGAGATTTTGGTAAATTACCCATTATTGGTTGAAAAGTACGAGCGTTATGCCTTGAACATTTTATACAACACCTTACCGTTGGTTTTACCAAATTGCACCCTGCCACTGGCCAGAATGTTTTTGTCTGGTAAATTGATATCTATTGAATTTAACTCTAAGATTGGCCATTCTTGTTCGTCGTTTAATAAGAAGTGTGGTCCAAACCACCACAGACTATTATTTATAATATCTTTTGGTGACACTGCTCACGAAACCCAATCGAGCAGGGTTACATTTTGTAGGTACGTTTCTCCAATTTCTGTGACTCGATGTACCACAAATGGTTTTAATTTCAGCCAGCTAAGCACTATCGTAGAATCTGTCCATAAAAAACAATTCTCAAAGTTTAATTGAATTGAACGTGTTACCAGCTTTGTCAAACGTGATAATAGTACCGCTCCACAGAGTTCCAATCTGGGTATTGTTGTAGGTTTCATAGGTGCTACCTTTGATTTTGCTACTAATAAATTAACAAAATTTTCCCCGGTTTTATCGGTTGATCTAACATAGATACACGCTCCATAAGCAGAATTTGATGCATCTGAAAAACCATGTAATTGTACGGTTACAGGGTGGTCACATACAACCTTTCTTTGAATTTTTAGATTATTCCAGATTGGCAACTCAAATTTAAATTTATTCCACATTTCATTTTTCATTTAAATTTTCTTTCCAGTGTCTGCATAAACATCTTAGCTTGTATGACGCATGCACTAACTAATCCGAGTTGGATCAAATCCCCTTTTTTATTTGTTCATTTTTATTTAGATTTATCGAAAATGTTAAATAATATGATTCACTTAACCATAATAAACCCAGTGTTTTTACTTCACCAATTTTATCTGACAAGAATTCTAAACTTTGCTTAGTATAATTGATTTCATTATCTTCGCCCATATTGCAGTTAGACCGCCATTTACGAAGTTTAAAATTACCCTGAGCTAAAATTTGCGATACTTCATCTTTAATAATCATAGCCTCTTGCTTATTATCAGCCCCCGTTAACAAATTATCAACGTAAAAATCGTTTTTGATAATTTTGCATGTTTTCGGTTTTTCAACTTCATTTTTAATAGCAAGCTGCGTTAAACACCTGACTGCAAGAAACGGTGCAGACACTGTTCCGTATGTCACCGTGTTTAGTTGAAATGTTTTTATATTATCTTCGGGTTCTTCGAGCCATAATATTTTTTGCCAGCAACGTTGTTCTGGTTTTATAAGAATCTGCCGATACATTTTTTCTATATCTGCGGCAAGTACAACGTTGTGTTTCCTGAAACGAATTGAAATTACTACTAAATAATTTTGAATTGTGGGTCCAACCATTTGCAATTCATTTAACGATCGCCCTGTACTAGTACACGCTGATGCATCAAACACTACGCATAATTTTGTTGTCAAACTAGTTTCGCAAAGTACACAATGATGTAATAGCCAGACTCAACATTTTGGTCTTCTATAAATTCAGTCATGTGATTCATTGTTTCATATTCTTTTAAGAATGACGCATATTGTGTACACAAATTCTCATCCCTGCATAACCTTTTTTTTAAATTTTCTTTGAATGGAATGGATACTACAAATATGCCGGTTTCGTTGCGCGTAAAATTTGTTTTAGAATGAATTTTGCATTCCTTTTCTTCCGCTGATTGCGGATTACTTGTTAAACATTTCTCTAGCTCCCAAAACTTGGCTAATTGTTGTTGAATATTCGCGACTTCACTAAAATTGAAGAAGAGGGAAGAATTCAAGATGGCTGAAAGTAAAGTGTGTATGAAAGAGCTCTGCAATTATTGCAAAAAGAAAATATCAAAAAAAGTTGTAAAATGTCCAAAGTGTGAAAAAACATATCACAACAGTTGTACATCACAAGTGAGTTGTGAAGTTGATTTTGTAGAGCAGAGAATAGATGAAGTTAACGAAATGGAGGAGAATAATAATGAACTGTCAGTAACCATGTCTAATGAAGAACTGTTGGTAGAAAATCAAGAGTTGAGGCTAATCAATAAAAGATTAAGTGAAGAAGTTATGCAATTGAAACAGGCACTAAAAGAAGTTTGGGAAGGAAATGATGGAGTTAAAGAAATTGAGAGGAACGATAATATGATAAATGATCAAATCATAAGTTTGATATCTGAAGAAGTAGAGAGAAAATGGAATGAATATGCGAAAGATCTGAATTCAATGAAATGCAAGTTAAATAAATTTGAAAGCATCATTGGACAGGGTTTACCAATTCAAACAAATCAGGACCAAAAAAGGTCATATGCTGATAATGTGATACACAAAAAACGCAACAAATAAAGGAAGCAATATAATAAATTTAGAAACTAGTCCGATTAAAAATCAACTAGTGATTCCTAATAAACAAGAAATTAGAGAGAAACGTAATAAAAACTTGGATGTGTTTCAAAATAATAATGATATAAATATCATGGGTTCAAAGGAAATAGAGTTTGGAAATAGATGGGGAGAAGAAAATGAAGAATGGAAAATTTATAGGAACAAGAAAAATTTTCGTTCGAGAGACAGGAAGCCGCTTTTTTATGGTACATCTACTGACGGAATGGTCAGGGGGATTCCTCGAAAAATATGGTTTTTTGTCTCAAGATTGAATCCAGAAATGAGGGAGGAGGAACTAGAATCCATAATATCAAAAAAATGTCAGAATGCAGATATTGTCGTGGAGAAACAAGCACTTTATTATGATCACCAAAGTGCTTTTAAAGTGGGAATACCGGTAGAATTCGAGAAGCAAGCTAATAATGCCAGTTTTTGGCCAATTAACTCTAGAATCGATAAATTTAATTTTTTTCTGGCAAGAAGGAAAGTACAGACAATAAAATAGAAAAAGAGAAAGTATCACCTCTATTTTTAAACTAGGAGGAGCAAATGCCAAAGACAAATTTACACTGCAAAATTTACTAAAAACTACCCTAGATAACATCAGACTATCAAGTATATACTCACTGCAAGTGTTTAACCTCAATTTGAGTACAATAAGCTTTCATTACTTTCAAATGGGGTTATTAAGTACTTATTCAAAATAATGTGCAATGAATAAATATCTAATTCTAGGTTTATTTAACTTTTGTATATATATTTTTAAAGTAGGCAGGTAGGTACTTCCTACATAACATAATAATATGAATGAAATAATTTACTACAAACCAAACATCTATAAATGATTGATTCCAGTTTTCACTTTTAAAATTTTTTTTATTGATTCACATTTTTACAATTAGCATTGGAGTAATCATATAATGGTGTTTTTGTTACTTTGAATTGTTGCACTTCTACGAACTACGCTTTATTAAGTTACCGGATAATTGCTAAATAACTGATAACTGAACTCCGTCGTAATGTATCATCTGCAGGTGTTCAAAGTAACAAAATAAGTTTTTATAATTTATAATATTATTGGTAAAAATAAGAGACAAATCATGTCTAACAATTTTCTGAATTATTTGACGAGTCAGTATCTATATCACTCGCTATTATTAATTGATATGATTAAAGGTTCAATGAGATCGTCCATAATTCCGTCAAGTGTTCCCATTTTTTCTTCCTCCTTAATCACATGTTCTTCACACTTTTTCCAGTTCATATTTGTAACATTATTAAGAGCCTCTATTAGTAGTTCCCTTACGTCTTTCAGTTTATATGTTTTATTTTTGCTTGCCACTTCATTCTTCACCTGTGCCCAAATCAATTCTATAGGATTTAATTCACAATGATACGTTTCATCTAAATAATAAATAGGTGTCTCCCTTCAGATCTAAACTTTTTAATTTATATCGAGTAGTCAAGTCTTCATCTCACTATATCATCACGTTCTATCAACACACTTTTACGACTTCGTTTTAAGTATCTGCAAAAAAAATAAAATGTTTTTATTGCAATTATACTTGCTTGAGATATGTATTCAACCTTACTTGAAGTTAATTTGTTTCATAACTTTGTATAATGATGAACGGGACATCTGTGGCAAATCCTGACGACTTTTTATTGCGGTTAATATCTTGTCCAAAGTGGGGATCTCATTTTTTAAGAATAGTGTACTACACGCCTTATGGAATTCTTCATTACTTCATCCAAACATGTAACAATCCCAGGTCGTCCACCACAGTGTTTGGAAGTAGACACCCTTCCAGTAGATTTATACTGCTTTATGGCTCGATATACTGTTGATTTTGCAGCACCTAAAAAGTATAATGTGTAATATAGTTCAACAGTAGATAATGTTAATATAAATTTACCTAATGTCATCGCTATTTTGGATACAAGTTGGACAGTTTTAAGAGTAGGTTCATCATCTAGGCTTTTCTTGTACAAATTCAATATTGCTTGTTTTTCTGCCAGAGATAAAAGCCCCAAACTGAGTTGTTTTCGTTTCCTTGGGGGCAACGGCGATGTAATTCCCCCACCTGCCTTACTTGTGGTCGGCACACTATCATCCATATCCAATGGAAAATTGGAAAAAACGAATGGCAAACAATATAATAAGTTGTTTAGTTCTGATAAGAACTGATTTATACGTAACTGAGATAATAAATAGATAGAAAAACAGGTGAAAACACAATGACAACGAACTGATCACAACTGACAAGCAAAATGTCAACAAATGCCAGAATGTAAAATTTATTAGCAGTGTAAAGTAGGTTCGAAATTAACCAATAAGGAACCAACATTTTGGCGCGCAATATTCAAAACGCTCCTCCTAGTTTAAAAATGGAGTATAATTCATCAAAATGTTCAATCTATAGGAAGTAGTGTAGAAATGATAAATATAATGTTAAAGGATCATCCTGAATGCAAGTTTCTTCCAATAACAGAACACTGGAAAGCCGAATGGCAACTGAAACTATTCAACATAGATGGGTTTGTGTTGGCATCGAGTTTTTGCAGGGAAGAGAGGCAACATGGAGGTGCAGCAGTGTATTGTTGTGTTGGTTTAAAGTATAAAATTAGAAAAAATGTAAAGTCTATCGAAATCTGGTGTGTTTGAATGTGCAGCGATTGAATGTACAATAAGTAAGAGACAAATAATAGTGATTAGTGTATATAGACCTTCAGGTGGTAACATAACAGAATTTTATGATAAATTTGAACAATTATTGTTAACAGTTTATGATGTAAACAAAATAATATTTATTGCTGGAGACTTTAATTTCGAGTTAAAAGATAATGTAAAAAATATTGCAGAGATTGACTTTTTATTAAGCTCTTTTTCACTGAAACGAACTGTAAAGGATTATACTAGAGTAACTTGTGATTCAAAAAGTTGTATTGATAATATTTTCACAAATTATGAAACAGACTGTGATATATGTATCTTACAGCCTTACACTTCAGATCATACTGCACAAAAACTCATCTTTTTTGTAGATAAAGTAAATAAACAAATATTATTTAATGAAAGAAATAAAGTAAATTTTTTGAAAAGATTAGACGAACCAAATTGGGATCTTGTGTATGAAAAGGAGATTAATGAAGTTAATAAGCAATGGAACTCTTTTATTAATAATTTTTTAAATATTTTTAATGAAAATTTCCCATATCAGTGGGTACAAGAAAATAAGAAAAATGTGAGTTTTAAGACAAATGATCAAATAAAAGAGTGTAAGGACAGGCTTGATAAGTTATAAATAGTATCTCATAATGATACAAACTATAAAACTATAAAGAAACAAAAAAAGAATATGAGAGTTTGTTGGTTCAAGAAAAAAAAAACTGTTATGAATGTAAAATAAGAAATTCAGATAATAAAATAAAAACCATGTGGAGTATACATAATGAAATAATTGGTAAATGTAAAAGTGATTGTAATTCTGATTTCGAGAATGATACATGGGATGCAGCTAATAACTATAATGAATTTCTTATAAATGTAATACCTCAACTTGTAAGCAATATTGATAAGGTACTGTTTACTTGTAGTATACAAAAAAATTGCAAGTCAATGTTTGTTAAACCTGTATCATCTGAAGAGATTGTGAAGTTGGCTAGTTGATTAAAACATAAGCATACCAGTGGTGATGATAACATCCCCACGAGCATTGTCAAATTATGTATTAAATGTATAGTTGAACCGCTATCTTATATAATGAATAATTCTTTTAAATTTGGTATATTTCCGGAACAATTAAAACTTTCATTAATTAAACCATTATATAAGAAAGAAGATCCTAAATTATTTGAAAATTATAGACCTATTAGTATTCTACCATCCTTTTCTAAAATATTTGAAATGGCAATGTGTGATCGCCTTGTACAGTTTATGAAGGGTTGTAATTTATTGAATAATAGCCAACATGGCTACATAAAAGGGAGGTCGATTGACACAGCTATATATCAATTTACAGACAAAAATGTGGAACCATTTGAAAATAACGAGATATCATTGGGAATTTTTCTTGATCTGTCAAAAGCATATGATTGCCTAAATTATTCATATCTTGTGGAAAAATTGGAAAAATATGGAATTTGTGGGAATGCATTGAATTGGTTTATCTCATATTTATCAAATCGAAAACAGAGAGTTCAAATGACTGATAATGGAAAATAGTAAAATCTATAAAAAATAAAAACATTGGTGTTCCACAGGGCAGTATTACGGGGCCAATTCTGTTCATAATTTACCTTAATGACTTAAGCAGTATAATTTTAAAAAATTGTTACATTACAAATTATGCAGATGATACAAATTTAATTATTACAGGTAAAAATTATCCGGAGGTAATTGATTTAAGTAACACCTTAATGTTTAATGCAAAGCAATGGTTCTCAAACGGTTTGTTATTAAATATTGAGAAAACTAATATTATCTTATTTAGAACTCGACAAAGTAAAATAGAAACTCCAGATAGCTTGCATATTCTAGAAGATCACTTGAAATACCAAACACATACAATATTTTTGGGTGTATATATTAATGAATATTTGGACTGGTCACCACATATCGATAATTAATTTATGTAGCATATTGAATAAAGTATGTTATAGTTTCAGAGTCATTGCTAAATATTTGAATGAAAGCTCATTATGATATATTTTTCCAATTTTGAAGCAAGTATGTGATCAGGAATAATTTTTTGAGGGAGTAGCAATATCCAAAAAATATTTGTGTTACAAAAAAGAGTTTTACGAATAATATTCAAATTAGATTATAATCAGACGTGTAGAGGTTTGTTTAAACAAAAAAGATTATTGACAGTTTTTTTGGTGTAATAAAAGTCACTAACATGCTTCAACACATATCCTATTCACGTACAATTTTGTTAATGAAATACATATTTCAACATCACTTACACTCATTTTGACCTCGCGCTCTAAACTCTTCATACATTTCATAATCTGATATTCCTCACTTCGATCAAATCACTAATAAAATTAATTACATTCATAATTAAATTAACGAAAAGATATACCCGTAATTTTGCCCGCCCGAACGATGTACCCGCCCATGATAGCGCTGGAAATGAAACAGTTGGATCCGACAATTCGTCGCAGCTAATGAAAAGCAGCAGCGCATGCGTAGCAGAAGCTGTGTAATTGGGTATGCTCTCAGAGATATGCGGCATACGATTTTGTAGGAAAAATATACGGGTTGCATGTATATTTCTTTGTGTTGACTGCTATAAATTCTGAGCAGGTTTATAACATTAGTCACTCTACAATTTCGGTCGCTGACTATAGACTCATCTATATGACGAACTACACCTGCAGTTAAAATATTTGTACTTATTTAAGGTTCACCCATATGTTTTGTTTGATAGAAATAAAAATTGTAAAAAGTAAATTTTTATAACTTTATATTTTCGAGTACTTAAAAATTCCAAAAAAAAAAGAAACCTTAACTTAATTTTTTTTGGTACTATCTAATATATAATTAACCCTTTCGCTGCGGTTGGCGCATAAATGCGTCATTTTATTTTCGTGTCGCCTCTGCGGATAACGCATTTTTGCGAAATATCTAGCCGTTTTGCTGCTGTGGGCGCATATCTGTGTATATACAGTGTCCGTTATTTATTCACTATTTCTGACGTGTTTGAGCTAATCGCTGGCAGGTGTCGATGCAGTCGACGAGTCGGTCACGTTTAGTAGCGCTTGTAATGGTATCGTGGCCTACAGAAATTAATAAGTAAGTAATATTTATGAAATAAAACTTAGTTAATTTGGGTAAATAGTACCGACATATAATGGGGCGAGGGTTAGTAGTGTCTGGAACGCATATGGATAATTATCGCAGAGTACAAAAATAATAATACAGTATGTAATACTATTTATTAAATAAAACGTAGTTTTTCTGGGTGAATTGTGCCGGTACAGTGATTATAGAATAAAAGGTAATTATTTAGTAATAATATTTATGCATTTTTTAGTAATAACAATGCCCTTGCCGCCCAAAAGAGGGGCATATTATACCACTGCCGAATTAGAGGAAATTCTGACACAGAGTGACTCCGAAGATGATTTTATAGTCGGGGATGTATCGCATGATTCCGCTGACGAGATTGAAGCTCAAGTTCTGGAACAGCTATCAACAACCTCACCTATAATAGATGACGCTGAGGTGGAATAACGTGCAGAGGAAGAGTCAGAAAATAAACGAAAACGTGAGTTGGGAACAGGTAAACATTGTGCCGCATGTATTCCCTTTTGACTCTAATAATTCTGGACATAATATTCCGGATCTTTTTGACAACTGCTCCGAATACGATTGTTTCCAAGTTTTTTTTGGGGAGGAGATAACGAGTTTTATAGTTAGCAAAACTAATAAATTTTATAAGTACGTTGTGGAACACAAGGAGCGTATTGGGCCACATTCTAGATTGAACCAATGGAAGGACACTGATGCAAAGGAATTACATCGTTTTATTGCACTAAATTTTCTAATGGTGCAGGTAAGAAAGCTTCAAATACAAGAGTACTGGTCCACAAATGCGTTATTAGAAACACCTGCTTTCAAGAAAACAATGTCACGGGATCGGTTTTTAGGGATCCTGAGTATGATGCATTTTTCCAACAATTTGGCAAGGGACGATGATACATTACGCAAAATTCGTAAAATTGTGAATCATGCAAGAACAACATTTAGAAAATATTTTACCCCATATAAAGAGTTACGCATTGACGAAAGTCTAATGCTTTTCAAGGGAAGGCTGTTTTTTAAGCAGTATATACCCTCAAAGCGACACCGATTTGGTATAAAATTTGTTGTCTTGTGTGACGCAGTTACCGGGTACATATTAGATTTTATTATATATACTGGAGCAACCACAGAAACTGCGCAATCGAATTTTGGAAAATCTGGAGATGTAGTTGTTACACTCCTTGACCCCTATTTGGACAAAGGTCATACACTATTTATTGACAATTGGTATAGCAGTCCTGATTTATTTTTATGGTTATATGACCGTTGTACTAACGCTTGCGGTAATGTGCGCAAGACCAGAAAGCAAATGCCTAAAATAGAAGAAAAATTAAAAAGGGGCGAGTTTTTGTTTCGTACTACTAGAAACAAATTAATTGCCATAAAATGGTGTGATAAGCGTGAGGTATTTATGCTCAGTACAGCCCATGACAATAGTGTCGCAGCTACAGGAAAAACTGATAGAACGAATAACAGACAAATAATGAAACCAGAGTGTATTATTGAGTACAACAAAAGAATGGGAGCAGTAGACAAAACTGATACGCTGCTAAGCTCTGTCGAAAGTGTACGGAGAACAACTAAGTGGTATAAAAAAGTTTTCTTCCGTATTATGGACATGGTCCTGCTGAACAGTCATACCTTATTCCAAGATGCCAAAAAAAAGAAGATACCACTGGCTACGTTTCAGCTAAATTTGATTTCTCAAATGACTTAGATGACTACGTTTACACAGCACAAAGGGTGCACAATCCAGCTCCATTTCGATTGACAGCTAGAAAAAGATGTTTTGTTTGTACTCGGAATAAGGTACGGAAAGAGACAGTTTATATGTGCGAACCATGTGATGTCGGGTTAAGTGTAACACCTTGTTTTGAGAAGTATCACACGTTACGTAACCTAAAATAGATAGGTACACAAACATTTTGATTTGTATTTTCGTTTTGTTTAGCCTTACAGTCTACTTTGTTTTTTAGGACGAGGGTTTTAATAAAAGTTTTCTTGATATAAGGGTTTTTCTTTATGTTTATAAATAGTTAAAAAAAGTAATATCAACCATAAAATACGCAATTATGAATAAATTATAGAACAAATTTTGACGCTCCACTGTAGATGACGTCTATTAGCGCAGCACTAAGGGGTTCGAGCGCGCCGCAGCAAAAGGGTTAAAGAAATATCATGGGAATGTCTTTAAAATTCTTGTTTTGACAACAGTAGAGTACTGTATATATCTTCAGGCATATCACCAATTCAGTAAGCAATTATGTGAAATTTAGCAGCTATGGAATATAGTTTTGTCAAAAATACTAACAGATTGGGATTCATTGACCTAACATATGCATTAACATTAATATTTATTCTTTTTATTTAAGATTGTTGGATGACCTTTACCCTGCTGTGACTCCAAAACACGAAGCTGGTAATCCAACGGCATTTACGAATGAGGTGCAGGCTGCTGCTGAACATCTGCTATCTACTGTGGATGGAAAACCAAAGGAAGTTTTTGGTGGCACCTACAGTCAAATTAAGGAGATTTTAGGAAAAATTCATGAAAGTGGTTACTTTGATCAAGCTCAGGTAAATATGCATTTATTTAGTTATAATAAAACATTTTTTATATGGGGCAAATAGCAAAAAGATATGATCATATCTGGTACAGATAACCGCTCATGCACTTGCCACGCTAAAAGCGCAAAGGTGAATGTAGATGCCTTTACTTGGTCTTTGTGACATCTCTCGCGTCAGTTTGAGTCGGTACGTGTCCCACAACAAAGATTTTTGTGCGTCCACATTTGTCTGCAAATGTAGTAACTGAACATTACGAGCGTGGAGACATATTTTTTGCATTGGGTTTGCACCGTTATATGCGTTTGACTTTGCACCATGATTTGCGCTTTAGTGTAGAGCAAATTTTATATTTATTTAGTAGGTCTGTTCATTAGAATGGTAACAGCTGATAATTTGAGTAAGATTGTCTTGACAGTTGACAGAATTTATAAACAATAAAGCATGATTATACTGGGTGATTTAGTCATAATGTCATCAATTTTAACTACAGAAGGAAGGCTTAAGAATTTGATAGCTGAATTGTAATGTGTAACAATACTTAAATTTTTGTTTAAGCCTGTACCGTAAGTTAGCGATGTTTGATGAAGTTTACTCAATTCTCTATGAAAAGTTAAATGGATATTTTATATTTTACTATCTTATAACTCTGTAAATTGTTTAAAAAATAACACAAACCGAAAGCAACCCTTATTTTTTAAACTTAAGTTATGAGCAAAAATATTTTATAAAAAATTATTAAATATTGAAGCGAAAGTCAACATTTTTCCCAATATTCAGTATTAATCGACATAAAACTAATCAGTATTTGAAAAAATTTTATCATAACAATAAACTCAACCTGAACAGTCATACGAAAACACTAAAAAAGAAATGCATAACCAGAGGAAAGCACTTCCGGGGAATGACATATAAAAACAGAAGCATCAGGAAAAAGACAACAGTACACATCTATAAATCCGTTTGCAGACCATTATTAGAATATAGCCACCCACTATTCCTGAATATGAGAAAGCCAGTGCTACGAAGTCTACAAACTGCTGAGACATCAACTCTAAGAACAATCACAAGATGCCGACACCCAAGAAACCCATTGCACAACCCCGCCAATGAATGGTTGTATAACATCACCGGTACAACAAAAATCGCTGAACGGATTAATAACCTCTCCATGAGTTTCGCAAAAAATGAACAAAACATGGAAATTCTCAAACCGTTCTGCAAAATAAGAAAGTCACAAGACGCAGGAGATTTCCAGAAAATCATCAATCTCAGAACAGAACTTTAGTTCTTTTTTTTTTGCACCAAAAACAAAAACAAAATAAATCTTATACATATCATAACAATAATGTAAAACTGAAAATGTATTTAAACAGGATGAAGGACCTCGGTCAATGGCCTTTTGGGTTATACTCAATAAATATCGTTTTTTCTTTCTTTCTTTATTATCATAAGGCAGTAACCTCCTACCTCATAGTTTAAGAGGTAAAGCACAATGTCAAACAATTCTTAGTGTCAATAGGAAGGTTCAAAACTATAAAAATAACATATAACTTTACTATTGATTTTATGAAGAAAATCTCACTTTTCGATTTGAATTTAAAAATACACCATCTAGTGGTAAATTTTGGAAGTAGAAAATAATTTTAATAGAAACCAGGGTTACTCTGTTGCTTATACCTAACCGCTTCAGAGCATTTTGACAATTCCATACCGTTCTTGAGTTACACCGGTAGGATCCAAGTGCTTTTAAAGCTGCTTGGCTATCAGAAAAGATTTTTATCGACCTGCGTTTAAGTCTAAATATGTATAAGGTGTCATTTAAAAAGCATGAGATTTTAAAGAATTTCTTAGCCCTGTAAATATCAAAATGTTATAAAATAAGAATTTGTTTTGTCAAAAAACTTTTGTATTTAACTGTTTTGTATCTTCTATAATTTCCAAGATAAGGTACTTACAGGGTCATCTTACGTGGACCACCCTGTAAGTAGAAATGGAGTGGTGAAATAAAACAATTTTATAATTATTGCAAATGTTTATTTATTATCTATAAATAAAAATATTTCAACCTTTGGTTATGTTTTGATGAATTAAAATATCACAGACTACAATCAATATTTTATTAGATGATCTTGTAGATTAACAAGACCACAAGCGATTATAACAACACGGTTCAATAGATGAACTATTCTTGAACGTATAACAGCGTGTGGTTTTAACATAGCAAACTCTCTCAATGTTCGTATTAGACATTCAATATGTACCCTCAGTGCACTTATTACTTTGCCATATCGTGCTTCATGTTTACTTAATTTTGGTTCTGAACTAAGACTCGGAGGCCTCAACCACCTTGAATTTTTAATGTTAATGGTTTCTATTTGTTTAAAACCTCTGTCAGCCATTATAATACAATTTACAGGAAGAACATCAATAAAATTTGAATTCTTTACTATTTCAACATCTGTTGCACGACCACCAAATCCACATGATATAAAATTTATTAGTCCGTTAGGAGTACATCCAACTATATATTTTATAGTGTTACATTTTTTATATTCACTTCATGTTAAAGCTTGGTGCAATGCATTAGAAGGTTTTTCAACTTCTATTTCGAAACAATCTATAATGGCTTGAACATTGTGATAAGCTTTAAACTAATTTGGAAGTAGGTTTTTAATTTTCCAATTTGAGGGCCAAATAATTAATTGTTGCATAAGAAATGTTATTACCGGTACACTTTTATTAAATATTTTACTGATTTCACTTGTACTTTTGTCAAAATCCAATCCTATTCGCAAAAATTGATCATTCGTCCTAATTTTTTTTAAAGTAATTATTACATCGGTATGACAAAGGTAGCTTTCTTCCACAATCAAATTATATATAAAATAACAATCTTTTGGCAGTCCCAAATAAAAGTGACTGTAATTTTGTAATTTACATAACTATGTATTCTCACTTTTCACATATTTATTGTCTGAACTTTCGGAAACATTTGATAGATGCCACATCACTTGTACTTGCATTGTCAGTTGAATCATCTTTTAATTCTTGAGCCTGTTGCTTTTCTGTCATTTTTCTTTTAATGGTATTTACCCCCTTCTCTGCAGTATAAACTTTTGTACTTGTAAATTTGGATTTTGTTTCTGGTTTAACCATAACAGATTTATTAGCTGTTGTAATTGAGACACTTAAAGAACATGGCATAGCTTTGTGCAGGCAATGGCGGTGTACAAATTCTCCTGAAGATGATGGTACTGTGTCACCTTCATGGCTTGTACTTGGCTGTGGATCATCATACAGTCTTCTTCGAACAGATAACAGATAATGTCTCTAATATATCACCTTTGCTTTTCCTAGTCAAAGGATTTAACTGTCGTCTAGTAGAGGATGTATCTGTTAGGTTTCTATGAGGTACAGTTCCGGGTTTCAATCGAATTCTTTGACCAATTGACCAGCAGCTCCTGATAAAATAGGATCAGAGTTGTTTATTGTTTGATACCACAGAGTTCTAATATTTACATTTTTAGGCACAGTTATAAAAATCTTATTTCAGAATATAGACTGGTATTTTTACAGCTTTTTATAAAGCAGCTTTTCTGAAACATTGTCATATTCACAAACCAACAAAACTGTTTATAATAATATGCAGAACATGTGAACATAACCTTCAATGTCAAATAGCACACGTCAGCGTCAGCAAACGTTTTGAATGGTCACATTTAGGGTGTCCAGATAAAATTTCTTGGTTGTAGCCAAATTAGAACATAAAAATCGCCCAAATCGCCAACCAAAAAAAAAAAAAGTTAAAAGTATTCTTTGGTACTCAACAAAGTGAACGCAATCCAAAATCCATGTGCACAGAACACGGGAAATAAATGTACCTATTTGAAACTCTCTGAAAGAGAGAAGAGAGACCAATGAACGACTGAATAAATAGAGACAAATATAGTGTCTGTTGTAGTGAATTGTTTGCTTGGGCCTTGGGCTATATGCTGGTGATTGTCTCTCTCGCACATATATAACCAATAAAGTATTTCTTTGCTGAGTTTCATGTGCCACCTTTTGTCTGCTCCTAGGTGTGGTACCTTTATTTGGACAATGGAACTAAGAGCATTCCACATCGTACATTTCAGTACTCAGAGGTCTGGGCCCAGGGGATTGTAGTACGTTTACGTTTTATAGTACCAACTCTCCTCAACGAGAAAGTAATATGATACACTCCGTTATTCGGCACCAGAAACACCATAAACTTATTTATTGACATTAAATATTAAATTAGATTCTTGAAAAATCGCATGAATCGCCACAAGAAAAATTTGGTCGCCAAAACGTATGCCAAGATAGCCCAAATGGCTATTTATCGCCCAATCTGGACACTCTGGTCACATTCTATCACAAATGAGGGTTCAGATTTATTACGTCACACGTTTACTGCGTCAAATTATTTATTCAAATTTCAAAATTTTTTTGAACAATAATGCGGGTTTTGTTTTTAATAAAAATGTTCACAATATAAACTGACCGGCCACTAAAAACTAGCCCCAATTTTAAAGTTGTCTTCCTCGCAAACCGCTCATTTGATGTTGATGATCTTTTTTTAAATTGTACATTGATTTCTCAGGAACGGATGCTATGTCGGAAATTTTTATTCAAAATTTAATTTTAGCATATACGGGGCGCAAAAAAAAGGCGAAGATTTTTTCCCAAAGTTTGTAACACCCTGTGGGGTGCAGCAGCTACAGTCGCTGTTGCGCTCTATTTTTATGGGAGATACACTGTTTTAAAACGAACGCCTCGGAAAAAGGATTTGCAGACAGAAATTTCTACGTGTAAATAATCAAGGCGGCATAAGCGGAAACGGATTGATTGTTTGAAATTTGACAATTAAGAGTTTGTCAACGGTTGTCTGCGAATTGCACTTCAAGAAGAATTTGATGCAATTTCACAACGCATTTATAATTTTTTCAGATCATTACTATTATTCTGACAGTATGAAATGCAGTAATATCAAAATAAAATACCTATTTTGACTACTCAAATAGTGAGGTTCTGTTTCCTGCTCTGTTTTTATTGCCCAACATCCGAACTGTGATGACATGTGATTTGTAGCAAATTGCTACACAAATAGACAAAATCCTATCTCTACTCTGTCACAAATGAATGACCGTTTTGTGCTGTTATTACTCAGATCAAGCAAAACTGATGAACAGACTTAGCTAAAATGTATTTTGACAGGTTTTAGTGTTTTCAACTATTCTTAATTTTTAGGTTTTGAAAGTTATATTGATGGTGAGATTGTCGTAGAGACTGAAGTGGTACCTGTAGATGCAGCAATTAACCACGAGCTCCCTCCGTCACAAGATCAGCAACCTCTCCATACTGTGCCCATAATCGAGAGCCTTACCATAGAACCCCCGACCACCTGCCGCGTCCACCCTCAACAACCTCCTATAGACCCACAACCACCAATTGAGCCAACTCTTCCTCCTGAACAGATCTACTACCCTCAAGTACCTCCCCAGCCACAGCCTCAGGCTTTGCCACAATCTCAGCCTCAACCTCAACCCCAACCTCAACCCCAACCTCCCAGACCCATAACTGAAATGCTTGGTACCGGGAGCTTCTTCTTTTTACAGGTAAGAAAATAAAAATTAAATAAAATCATTAATAATATAATTAAGTAAATGTTTAGCATCTTAAAATTTGCTTTATTAACTTGTGCTAGGATAGATAAGACGATTAACTAAAGAGAATAGGGTCGATTCCTTATGTGAAATTCTGTATAAACTATTTTGATAAATTTAAAGTATTTATAGGATCAGTAAATAACAAAAATCTCTGGAGAATTAACTGTCACTAGCACTCACTTGAGTATTAACATATTATCTTCTGAAATTTATCTGTTTGTCTATATCCAATTTTCTTGTACATTTAAATATGCCACAAGTGCTACAGACTATGACATCCTTGCATAGCTCACAGTGGAAATCGGAAACTATAAGTTTGTTCATCTACTAGCACTGATTTCAGAGTATCAGATCATTTAGTTGTTTCTTGCATGATATTTACTGAAAACACTCCCAACATAACTGATTTGGAATATTTATGACAGTTTCAGATCAGTCCTTGCATGAACAGACCCTAAAAATAATTTTTGTATCGCTTGACCTCATAAAATTTGTGTAGGTGAAATACATCACATTAGTGTAACAACATATTCTTCTAGTGCAGGAGATATTGCAATCGACTTGATGTACTATTCATAAAAAAGTTGTTATTCATATCTCTGTGGTTTCCTAACATACTAAGTTAAAATTTTGCACACGTTTATAAGGTCACTGTTACACTTTTGAGCAATTTTGATTAACAAAATCAAAGTGCTAGCGGAAAAATAGAAAGTTGTGGTATCCTCCCCAATTTTATTTTTCTGTATGCCTATGGTTTCAAGGTATTTTTAAAATATTTATATAGGGGATTTATTTCCAAAATTATAGCAATTTTTAGTTATATGATAGCATTAGCATTGAAATATCTTACTTAACTGATTTTAGGAATCATCTAAAATTAGTGGCGGCTGGTGAAATTTCAGGTATGTTATATCTTAATAACCAGGCATGGGACCCAAACCAAACTTTAGGGTATATGTACTGTGACTATATAGATAACTTCAGTAGAAGGAGAACGATTCTGCAGTTTGCGAAAAAAAGTTAATAAAAAAAACGTGGGCCCCACCTAAGATTTTCAAATTGGCTTGTTTAAATTGCGCAAAACATTTTTCTTCATAAACTAGACATAATTCTACCAATAGGTTTCAAGTTTTATTAAAATGTTTTAATTTTTGAAAGTTACAGCAGTTTGAAAATGAATATTATATAATATATAATTATTTTTTAATAAAACTTGAAACCTGTCTGTAAAATTACATCTAGTTTATGAAAAAAAAAATGTTTCTCAAAATTTAAAGATGCCATTTTAAAAATTTAAGGTGAGGCCCACATTTTCTTTCAACTTTTTTTGCAATCTGTAAAATCATCCTTCTTCTACCAAAGTTCCCTATATGGCCACAGTACATATACCCTAAAGTTTGGTTTGGGTATTAGTCGAGGCAATGAAGCACTAAAAAGGCCAAAGATAGGAAATCTTTTAGGATAGGACGTATCGGAATGCGGTTTTTTGTATTCGCTTGCAAAAATTATTTATATCATTCGTACCTACTTTGTATCTATTACAAACCGGAAGTTGCATTGCTGCAGCCAAAAATGCATCTTTTGAGAGGCCTTTTGGCAAATTTAATAACTTCGTAAATAAGAGTCAGAATTGGCCGTGGGGTGTTGGACTGTGCAATATTTGATTTCAGCGAGCCAAAAAACCCTCCGTAACGATTTTCGGATGGTTTTTTTCAATTGTGTCTGGAAAACCCTCGGGGATCACGTTCAGGGCCAGGTTAGGGCACACCAGGTGTTCGGGTGGTTGTTTTCAACATAAAATTCGGATTCAGCGCACACAAAAAGCACTCATAACGATTTTCGGTTTGTTATTGTCGATATTTCCAGAAAAATTTTCAAAGATGACATCCGCGTCCAGGTTGGGGCCTACCAGGTGTTCGTGGGGTGTTCGCCGATGGTATATTCGAATTCAGCGACTCAAAAACCCCGGTGCCCAGTTTCTCTCTTCTCGCACAAAGTTCGGAATAGTCCCCGGAGATGACGTTCGTCGGCGTTCCTGAGGTTCAGGTATTCGGGGGGTCAATTTGAACATCATAATCGTAATCAGCGACCTCAAAACCCCCCGGGTACCCGACTTGAGCCAATTCTGACTCTTATTTACGAAGTTATTAAATTTGCCAAAAGGCCTCTCAAAAGATGCATTTTTTGCATGCATTTTTGGCTGCAGGAATGCATGTTCCGGTTTGTAATAGTTACAAAGTAGGTACGAATGATATAAATAATTTTTGCAAGCGAATGCATTCCGATACGTCCTATCCTAAAAGATTTCCTATCATAATGCTTCATTGCCTCGACTATATTGAGATATGGCATACCTGAACTCTTACCAGCTGTCACTGTCTAAAATATTTAAACTATTGGGAGAGTGTGAGGGGAATAACAAAATGAATAACTTCTCAATTCATGTTGCATGCAATTTAATGGTGTTTCAGATTGATTTAATAAAGTTTAAGACAAACTAGAATTTGGTTTCAAATGTTAGAAGTCTGAACAACAGAGAAACAATTTTGAGACAATATATATTGAATTAAATTCAAAAGACAATGAAATCATATTTCGATTTCATAATAATAATAATGAGGCTGCTGTTCAAGCTAACGGTGTCACGTCTGGCGATAATTTCAAAATTAACAATTAAGTAGCTGATGACAAACTTGAGGACATTTAATTGCAATTCCAGTCAGTGGCTCGAGTTTAGAAATGCTTTTAGTTCATTAATACACAGTCATCAATTGATAAATATAATTCAC
The DNA here is from genome assembly GCA_025584915.1 of Monochamus saltuarius. Taxonomy (NCBI): domain Eukaryota; kingdom Metazoa; phylum Arthropoda; class Insecta; order Coleoptera; family Cerambycidae; genus Monochamus; species Monochamus saltuarius. The sequence continues at coordinate 34,419,597 of CM046724.1, forward strand.
AAAATTGTATTATTTATGTTCAGCAGAACAAGTTATTCATTCTACGATAATTTCTGAGTCAAGGGAATTGTTTCTCAAATTTCTAGTGGTCCTATCGTATATGATTTTCTGAGAATTTCTATTGTTCTAGTTGTTGCATGCAACAGAACGTAAAATATCTATCATTTGGCAGCTCTTTATTATAATCACAGATAATTTTTCAAAAATGTACAATCAGGAAGAAATACATTTTCTTTTATAAAATTAAGAACAAGTTGGTCATAATAAAAGAAATATTTATGAAAGATGTGGTAAGGTTACTTTAGACAAGTTATGAAAATGTTTAGATTGTCTGATTTAAAATAGCGTTTTACCTCTTTTATTGCTGTGTAAAAATCAAAGTATTTTATATTTTTTGTAATTATTTGTCATATAATAATAATATCTCTACCTCTCATTCTAACTGCAAGGATTAACCCAAAAATCGGAGACTTGTGCGAGACAGGGGGCGGCATATTAATAAGCAAGCCGCATTTGGACTCTGGGAAAGATTTATGTTGGCTGACATTATACGCATATGCCCAGCAATTCCACTCGACTTGATGCTTGTTACATTTATTTTCGCAGTATTGTTTATGTTGTGTGTATTACTTGTTTGATCCAATATAAATGCAAAAAAATAATTTTAAGTATTGCTTAATTGGGGGTAAGATGCAATAATAATAATAATAGTTTATTGATGTTAATTACATAATGAAATGCTTACACAAGTAATAAAAATCATTAAAATTACACCACAATACACATAATATACAGACAAGATTAAAACAAGTCATTAAAATTATGTCCTAAAAACTCATCTATGCTGTAAAAAGCAGCATTAATTAAATATTTTTTAATTTTCTTTTTAAAAACAGCATCATCACAATAAAAAAATTGAAGTGGTAATAAATTGTAAAATTTTATGCTGTAATAAATTAATCCCATCTCTGGTCTTTGAAAGTCTCAAGTGAGGTAGTTTAAGGTCTGCCCTCACATAGACGAGATGAGCACGGGACGAGCACGACATGATTTCCGTAACGGGACTCGCACGTTGTCCGTCTCGTTTCATTGTAATCACACTATTACGAGATTTGTGCGTCAGTGTGCACACGACATGCGACTTTTGCGGTAGGTGTACGTGAAGTGTTAAAAAATGTTTTCAAAGGTTTCAAATGGTGATTTAGCTATAGTAGCAATAGCGCTAGAAGAGGAGGAAAAGACCAGATCAAAAAAATTTAAAAAGAAAATATGGGTTCATAACGCCTGGAAAAGTAGACATGTAGAAGGAGAATTTATTACATTATATCTACATCGACAATTATTAAAAAACAATCCAAAATAGGAGTACCTTCTGATAGCAGTCTCAACACAAAACAAAAACTCGTCTGACGGGTGCGGGAAAAATTAAACAAAACTAGTCAATCCGTTGCCGTCGACGAAACTCGTACGTGTCGCGCTCGTCACGTCGAAGTGAAGCCGATCACATTTAAATTAGTGTATTTAAAAACAAACGGACGCCGTGCGAGTCCCGTGCGACACTCGTTCCGTGCCCGTCTCGTCTATGTGAGAACTTTAAGGTTATTTCTATGGCGAGTATTATGTTGATGGTCATGGCTGTGAGTTAGGTAACCAGCCAAGTTGTCTTTAATATGCAACAAACACTGCATTATGTAAACACAAGGAGTTGTTGAAATATTTAATTAAACAAATTTAGTTCTACAGCAGTCTGTAGTTGAGATTTGAAATGACTCTAATACATCTCCTCTGAACAGCAAACACCCTTGTCATATGGGTTGAATTACCCCAATTCAATATAGCATAAGACATATTTGAATGAAAATAAGCATGGTATGCTAAGAGTAAGATGTTTTCAGATGTATTATTTGTTAAATGACGGATCATAAAGATATATTTAGATATCTGGATGCACAAATGGACTAAACGCATTCCATATTGTACATTTCAATGCCAAGCAAAGTAGTTGTCATAAGATAAATGTCAAATGCAGGTGCGAGCTTTCACAAATCTTTCTGTAGCTATTGTAATCGTAGATAAATAAATAATAATAATAATTGTAATTTGTACGACCACTTACACACTACAAGTGAAACACAACCGCACTTATCGGTTCAACGTGGTGAACATGATTGAAATGACAGAATGATTGTCAAGTCAAATTCCAAAATCCCGCAACCAACATAACTGAGCCCTTTCTAGAACTACTTTCCTACTTCATCATCAATAAGAATGCGTTTCGAATCGGCTTTAAATTTTAGACCATTTTAAAAGATATAATATAGTAAAATATTATATACAATACTAATTAATGTGATATCTATGTTTTATATACTATTTGCTTTATAAACATTCTTATTTGAACAAATTCTGAATTATGGAAACAACCCTATGGAGAAAAAACTGTTGTAGAATTAATGAAAGAAATTTCTACAAGTTCATTTGAAATAGTAGTTCTGTCTTTCACAACCAGTGCTATATTTGATCTCTAGTGATTTTCCGGGTTATGCTGTGATCTAGGTAACTGGTTCCTGCCAGTAACAGAATTAACTTGGACATCCCTAGTCTTAGCTGGGATTCTTTGTTCTGTCTTTGTTCTCAGGCTAGGCTCTGTGAGAAGCGAATTCGTTTTCAGTATCTGGGCTCGCTCATATATTGATTTCATTTCCTACTCACTTCCACTAACGGTGCTCTTCAGAAACGTTATGTAGCAACTTCTGCAACAGGTCGTATTTTGAAAATTTCAATGTGTTTGAGTTAACTAAATAGGTAAAAAATAAAAGAACTCATTTTACTTTTAATATTTTTAATATCTATTCCCCAATAAATATAAATTAATCGATGTTTTTATTCCAAAAAAGCAGTATCATTTATTTTTCAGAAAAACCTATTTTAGCTTTGTCATTTTTTACCATTCCAGGTCCCTTGAGGTACGATTAATTAAAAACAAAAAATTATGTGAAGAATATGATATGTTTTGTCAAAGAGACCTGCAATGGAAACGAAAAAACGTATTATTTACCACACAAGAACAAATAATTACTACTATAAGAACAAATAAATACTACTTAATTTAGAATAGTTTTCGATATGTTCATTAAAAGTGGCACCAGTTTATCTACGTTTACGCATGCATTAGTATATTGCATACATTTCCAAGATATGCTAGCAGGTGTTGGTAAATCTCAATCATCAAAAGTTACAATGAATATATTTAATATACAATAGACAAAAATCTATCGTTAACAAATTGCAGTGCTTTGAAAACATGTGCAAAATTTCAACCCATTACATTAGATGACCACAGTATTATTAATATAAATCATTTTTAAAATTAATACCTTGGATTTGACAAAAAAGGTCTTACTATTTCTGCCCATGTAATTTGGTTAATGTTTTGACCTATCACTTTGTGACACCGTGTATAAAAAAGACATGTGACTCACCAAATATTTTCTCTTTAAGGAGTCTGAAATAGATCAACCTCCAGAGCAAATTCCAAGTCAAACCTTCACAAACCAAAACTATAGCACTCACCTAGGACAGCCTGTACCATTACCGACCCATTTCGCACCAATGCCCAATAATTTACCCCCAACCAACCATCAGGTACCGCCACCCATAGGTAATAATGGAATTGATGAGAAACTAGTACAACCTGACGAACAGAATCCACTGAAAGATGTGTCTCCATCTGTAAACCGAGGAACTCCTAGGCCGGTGAATAACCAATCTTATTACCAAAACAATAATGGTTATAATAATCGACCAAGGCATCAAAACCAAACCAGGAACAGTGGCCCAAGGCCTACCAATAATAGACATAACTAGTACATTCATTTACATGCCTTAACGCCTGATATTATGTTCTCTTTCTGTATTGGTTGATTTCTACTTATTTAATTCTTAAGTCAAATCAATTAGCTCAGGAGTGAGCTTTATCAATTCAAAAGATAACCTCAGAGGAACGGATTTTACTGAATTCATATTGAACTACAGTTGTAAAAAAAAGTTTGAAGTGAATTCAGTTCATTTAAATTATTTATTAGTAAGTAAATAAATATTTATCTGCTTAGCTTAATAAATAAAAGTTTACTAAGTAAGTACACCTACTTATTTCCTGTGACGTTTTTAAACTGTTACTTTGGCAAAAAATTGCTTTAATTATTCAGTTCTTTTAATGTTATCTTTCTGTATTTTGAGAAGTTAAATTATACATTGCCCTTCCTATCAAGCAGCACAAGTTTGGAAGGACTTTAATTTCTCATTTAAGAGTTTACTTTTCGGTTCTCTTTCTATTTTTTTTACTCTTACCTTTTCAGTATGATGTCTAGTTATTAGTAAAAATTTTAATGTTATTTCAAATACTGTGAACTTATATTCCCTTAGGATTTTATTTCAATTAAAAAAAGCTGAAGATTAATCAGTGGTTTTATTTACATTTATACAGTGCCTTGGAAATAATAGTTAAAAAGAAAAATGAGATGTATCTTTGTTGAATTTTATTCGATCGAGTCATGTTTCAAAATAGTAGTAAATTCATGTTATAAACCATTAAAAGAAAATTTTAAAGAATAATTATTTGTCCAAAATAATCAAAATTTAGAGTATTTTACGATTTTTTTTATAATTAAGACTGTACCAATTTTTATGTAAAAAAAGAAGTGCCACAGGGTTTTTAAGCCACTGGTGAAGACCTAAAGTATCCCATTATAACCTAGAATTATTGTTATTTTATCATGAACGGTTTCCAAGTAAATAAATAATTTTGAAATTTAACGCCATGTATCTCGAAAATGGTGAACTCTTCGATATAGATATGGTAAATCTCATTTATTTTGACTACAGGCACCTATTCCAAGGAATCCAGTAATACTTTAGACTCTATATGCTCTTGTGCACCTCCAATTATTGTTTTCGTCGACATGGATCCCATGCAGTTCAGAATTGATATAGATTTAAAAGTTATTCAAATGGATTTGCTACGTGAAATCGTGTAGTAGTTAGGTTTATATGCTTAAAGCTACCTTCAGAGAACGATGTAGTGTTGCCAGCAACACGAAGTCACGAGTTGTTTTCCGGCCAATGAAATTAATTGTATTTATTCCCCTTTTTTCGTTGTTGAAGTCGGGTGAAGTTCAAAATTTCCAACTTCAACTATCCAGCGGAGCAACAGCTATATGTACATAATTATAACCAGCAACACTAAATTGTTCTCTGAAGGAGGCTTAAGTTACAATAGTAGGCGCAGCGATGATTCCATAAGTTGCCTAGAAACGAGTTAACAGTAAGTTCACCTGAGAGTCTCAAATAAAATTCATACTCATTTTGCATTAATAGAAAATAACCATTATTTTACTCATTTTTTCCATCCACATTTCCTCTAAAGTGAAATACAGTAAGAATGTTTAAATAAGACATTTTTCGGACAAGTACTGACAACTTGTATTGTCAAACTAAATAAAACACAATAAATGATAAAAAAAAAATTGTATGAAGGAATTAGGGCTTGAGACAAAAATATGAGTGTGGTGTGCGGTTGAAGTATGTAGTTCATTAACAAAAAAAATCTACAGAGTGTTCATTACAAACTGGTGGTGTGCAGCACGATTTACACGTTTTATGAATCTTCCTTTGTGGTTTAATATCAATATTGCACACAGTAAGAATGTTTAAATAAGACATTGTTTCACAAGTACTGACAACTTGTATTGTCAAACTAAATAAAAGCAATAAATGATAAAAAATTGTATGAAGGAATTCATTGAGATCAGTGATATTCTTAGTCTTAGAGCTAGTTCATTAACAAAAAATAAGCGATATATTGAAAAGTTGTCATTTGTCAAAGTTTAATCTGCAGAGTAAAATAACTACATTTTTACAAACTGATGTAGAGCTTAATAAATAAAATGCTACAGACTAGACTACTTGCTTTATTTTCACTTTTTTTATACTTTTATTAACGTGAACAAATTCGATTGTGAAGGCCCCTGGTGCATTTTGTGTTCAGAACATAAAGTAGGAATACTGTACAATAATTAAATATTATACTAAACACTATGTATGACCTCAACTAGACACAAGAAAATCTTCGATCCCTTTTCTGAATACTACGATACTAGAAGATGATTTGATATTTAGCGGTATCAAATTAAATACATTTGCAGAGTTGTAGGTGAAGCCACGATGGAATAAAGTTGGCTTATGCTTTGGTACATTTAAATTGTCACGATGTCTAGTAATATAATCATGTATATCGGAGTTTTTGTCAACTTTCATATAAATACTGAGGCTGTTTAATAGCTAAAACTTTATATACAAGACAAGGCATGCCAGATGAATTACAAAACCAGGACCGCGCCAAAGGTAGCTGCCGCCGGGGTGCAAAACCTTTGCTGCCACCATGCAGCATTCTAGATTAATCACCAAATAATGGAGCAATAAAATAAATTAATATGGAAATATACTTTAATAATAGAGAGATTTACACATTATACCGGGTCGATAATAAACAAAAACCTATTGTACAACGTGCTCTAAGGTTTGGCATTATTTAAGTTTTTGTAAAAATAAATTCTCACCTCAAGTTGTTTTTATTTCATGTTCTTTTCACTTATTTCTAAAATAATGTTAACTAAATTGAAATGGACGCGTCGCGTAGAAATTACACCCGAAGAAATAGATATATCTGGAGTGTATAGCTGTTTGTTTGTGACAAACCGTATTCATCAACTTTCAAAACGTATTTAATGGTGACGTTACTTATGTAATGCGCCAAGAAAATGTATAATTTCAAAACATAACATCAAATATTTGTTTCTCTTTAACATCACACTCATACTTTTTGATTATTGTTTATACAATTTATTTATAACAAAGCTACACACTAGATTTGAATTAAAATAGAACGATTATTAATGGTAGAAATTATTAACAATATATTTCCTGTTTATGTTTTTGTACATATATTTTGAAAATGTGTGAAATCTGCAATAAAAACATGGAATTGATTTTAGCAACTGCAAACCAAAAACAAATAATTACCTATGTGTTTGTATGAGTGACAGGTTTAATGAAATTTGGAAAGAAAAGTAATTGGATTATGCTTTTGTAATGTAATTTAAGATGTCTAAGAATACATTAAAATTTGCAGAGGTACATACAATAATCCACAACCTTTTCAAATAAGATAAGAAGTATAAAAATATCAACCATTTTAAACATATCTGAAAATTTAAATCACACCGATTTTGAAATCTACTTTTTAGGCAACTGCTGCTTAGACCAATAGCAAAGCATCTAAAGAGTTCAAACCGGGCTCAGTGTGGACGTTTTAAACACGGTTTAAAAAGCGACCTGTGTGACGTCATTGTTTCAATGCAAAAATATAGTGTTTTGAACCGATTTGAATACATTTCATTGTAAAAAGCTTAGATTTTTTTTTGTATAGCTGTTTGCTCAGAGTGAAATCTATTTTTATTGGTTTTTGTTGTGTTTGTTTATACGTATTTCTATTAGATCTCTTGTTAAATATTTACATTTGTTAATATTTAACATAGTACAATGTGGTCAATGACTGAAATAAATATTTGTAATAAAATTAAATAGTCATGTCACTTTATTTGTCGTCAAATGGGCTCATTTATGCTTTATCATTTGACCTGTTTTTACTTTGGTTTAAGTTTTAAAAAATATGATATTTTGTATGATTTTTGTCAGGAAATTTTAAAAAAGTATGTCAGGGAATTGTGTTTTGAAAAATTGCTGAGAACCCTGAAAAATAATGCCAAACCTTAGAGCGCGTCATACAATACGTTTTTGTTTATTATCGAGCCGGCATAATGTGTAAATTTTAACCCTCAAACAAAATGCTTAGACCATAAAAAATTTACGTGAAATAAGGATTCCAAATCTGCAAAAATCATCAAGAACCGTCAATCCAATGTCAAGTTATAGCATTTTAAAAATTTTACTGCACAAATTTTATGTTGAGTAGTGCGTACAAGGCCTAAGGGCCTTAATCCAAAACTGACAAAATCGTTTAGATATAGATGTTACCTTAGTAACGAACCATATTGAAATGACAAAAAAAAATTGTTTTGCAGAAAATGCACTCATACAAACTTTTTGATTTTTGCATGACTTCATTGATCACCCCGTATATAATAAACCTATGGTCCTACAATAAATATACGAAAAAACTAGCTCTTAAAATTTCCAAGCCACGTTCAAACATTTGCATTCCTGTTGAAAATATTGAATTTTAAATTTTGCCTAAAAATCTCTGTGTAAATTCGAGTGGCCAGCAGCTTATTTAAACCTTTTGATATTTTCATTGTGTCACAATATGCCTCAATTTTGCCATAAAAGTCTGGTGAAACCATTCTTTTGGCATGCCTATATTTTAAAAACAATTGCGGTGACTCACTAACTTTATACAGGATATCCCAAAATTGCCTGCAAAAACTTTAACTGTAGATACTGCAGCAAAAAAATAAGAAAAATAAACATAGATAAGTTGTACCATCATATTAGACGACCAATCTAATGTTTCAGAAATAATTTTGCACAAATAGCCATGCATTTTTGTATTTCAAGATTTTTGCACTTGGTCAAAAATTTAAACTTTTGGTAAATTTTACATTTGAGTTCGATAAACTGCTTTGTTTTGAGTAATATTAATTTAAACATTTTGTGAGACCATGAAAGTTTAAGATAAAAACTAAAAATAATCAAAATATCCCTAGTAGACTTCAGAAAATACTGTCGGCTTTTTTGACGTGATATTCAAACATTTTGAAGTATACAATACTATTAAACTGCATATCAGTAATGTAATTATTTGTTGAATTTTACCTAATAATACATAAAAAATCTTAAAAACCTTTGCGATATGGATCAAATAAACTGACAAATACCTTTTCAAAGCCTATTATATCTAATATTTTTGTGATCACAAAATTTTTAAATTAGTATTACTTGAAAAAAGCACGGCCGCTGCTTTTTAGCAGACGATGATGGAACTTTATCAGTTCCGAATATACTCGCGACAAGAATTCAGACGACTTTCATCAACATATTTAACCCTTCATTAGTCGCTATCGGTGTCTGAGACCGATGAGATACATATTCGGTATTTCTCGGCGACCATCGTTACGGCCGATATTGCGCTTCAAGGTAGATTCTCGCCTGACCGTTAGTATCACAGATCATTGGCGAAAAAAAGTTAGTATGAAACCACAATTTAGCGGGTACTGTCGTGTCAGTTGCCTGTCCAGTTTCGGAATCTCAGACCAAAGCAATTAAAATTTATTTATAAAATAGCTAAATTTATTTACACTACATAAATTTATTACACTGAGTAATCCGTATAATACAAATTAGGTATGTTTGAAGACTTATTTTGAAGTAGATACACTGTTTATTATCTTTATTATCTATAGACATGTGTTCTTATGAAGAAGAACAGCGGCAATTGTAACGGCTGTGGGATTTGTGTGATTCAGAAGAAGCTGTTGAGGATGACAAAAGCAGTTATGAAGAAGATAATGTTGAAGAAAGAGGCGGTGATAGTGAGTCTGAGCAGGACATTAGCAAAAATGAAAATGAATTTGAGGAGGAAGCTGAGTATCATAGTCGGCTATGTTTTGTGGGCAAAGATGGGGTAACAAAATGGAGGAAGCTAATGGGGCCAAAGACTGTTAGAACTAGACAAGAAAATTACGTAGTTCGTTTGTCAAGATTGCCTACAAGAGACCTCAGTACTTTAGAAATTTGGAAATATTTCCTAACAGATGAAATATTATATTCTCTTGTACATAATACCAACAAGTTTATTACCAAAGACAATTTTTTACGTGAAAGAGATGCACATCCTACAGATGTTCTGGAGATGCAAGCTTTTATAGGATTACTTTACTATGCCGGCACTCTAAAAGCTAACCATTTAAATGCCGATAATCTTTGAAAAACTGATGGATCTGGCGTTGAAATTTTCCGTTTGACCATGTCCTTATCTCGTTTTAGATTTTTGCTAAGGCGTATAAGAATGGACAATAAAGAGACTGACAGAGCGTGCTAAAATTGATAAACTTGCCCCTATAAGAGATCTTTTCGATTTGTGGATCGTTGTAAGAATGGATATAATCTCTCTGAATACGTTACCGTTGATGAGAAACTTGAAGCCTTTAGAGGACGCTGCAGTTTCCGGCAGTATATACCCTCAAAGCCCAATAGATGGCCTATGGTCGTCTTCAATTGTATTCTGAATGTGGCTGGTATCAACTATATGGTTATTTATAATTGCAACAACCCTAATTCTAAACTAAGAAGGCGTTTATTTTTACAGAGTCTAGCATTTGACCTAATAAAACCATATCTACTACCTAATCCGAGTGAACACAAAATCTTCCAATAACTATAAAATAGAATTCATGAGATTTTTGGTCAAAATCAAAAATAATAATAATATGAAAGAAATGACACTTGTAATTTTTGCAGCACAAAAAGAACAGATGTACCCGTTACTTTTGTGTGAATTGTAGAAAATTCATGTGTTTGGAACATTTACAAGGTATTTGCGATGGTTGCAGCTAGAATGCTTTTGTTAACAAATAGTTTATGTTTTAACCTGCAATGTTTTTTTGTTGGACACTGCTTTTTAGTAGTACAGTTGTAGTTTTGTACTTTAGTATACTGTTTAAATATTTTGGGTAAAAATAGAAAAAGTATTGTAATTCCTTCTCTTTAATAAACAAATTTGAAAATTTTTGAGCGTTTATCTTATTTATTATATATTAAAATACTATAGCTAAGCAGTTAAATGTGTTATGTATTTTAAATACAGTTTAATATAATATCTTTCTTGTCGGTGTCACAGACCGTAGCGACTATACTTGTCTCAAGATATCTAGCGACTAATGAAGGGTTAAGAAACTGCAACTGATGGTAATAAAACTATATACTACACTAAAAGTTTTCATTATATATTGCACTCAATTACAAAATGATTGTTTTTAATGCGACCAAACATCGAAAATTACTTTGACAATAAAAACAAATGTGTAACGTCAGCCCTGACGTTTTAATTCTTGACGCGAGTATATTCAAATTTGATTCACACAGATTTCTACTTGTGAAAGTTAGAATTAGGAAATATTCGGTTTACTAGGAATTCTGTGGTATTCAGTATCAGGCATACCCAAATACTTACTATACATATTTGTGCATAAGTGTCAATTATTGCCTTCACTATATTTTTTTATTTTATTTTTTTGTTGATTTAAACAAAACGTGTGGCGCCCATATAATATTACAAGACTCATGTGAGGATCAACAGTTCATAAATCAGGTGATCAGACATAAAAATATACAAAAATGACAAAGATAATTATATTACATAACATCCATTATTTTTAGTAGAAACAGTGATATAACAGTGTTTGCACCATTTCGTGGTGTTAGATAATAAAATGATAGTTATTTCCGAATTTAAAGTTTTTATCTTGTATTGTCAATTACCCAAGGTCGAAAATATATAAAAATAAGTTCATGTTGAGTGTTGGACATTAACAGTTTACTTTAAATCACAAATTTTGCAAAATAGTAGAACAGTACAAATATTATAGCTCTTTCATTATTATGTGGTGTTAATAAGTTTGTTTTAAGCTTCGGACAATTTACCATGACAGTTTCATCATGAAAATGTTATATTAAGCTAATATAAATCAAATCTCCTACAATTCCTATCAACAAAGTCATATGTATGTTCTCTGATATCAAACATCTAGGTATGCTACTGAACAATTCCACAGACAAAACTCTATTCAATAATTATCTAAAGAAATTAATCTATCTAAATTTACTAACCTAGTTTAATGAAAACACTATAAATATCTAATTTTTACTTTTGACAGTGGGAACTCGAAAATTTAACCACAATAGATGAGATTTGACCTATTTCTGCATTTTTAGGATTGCTTCTTCAGGTGGCCTCCTTTAAGTTGAGTCAAATATCTAACTATAAAAATTATTATGTAAATTAAAATTATTTAAAATTAAATATCGACAATGACAAAAGTGACATTAGCCTGTCAATTTTAAATTAAATATGACAATACCTACTTGAATAATGTTTACCCTTTATGTAAAAGTTTTTTTATTTTTAGGTATTAATAATATTGTGTAACTAATTACTCTGTGAACTAAAGCCCCAACCAGCGTTGAATTACACCCATATATTAGCTTTTGTAACATTTTTTACTGTATTAGAAAGGTATTTTAAGCTAATATTAATAAAATCTCCTACAATTCCTATCAACGATAGGCTCACAAGGCTCATCGACAGCTGGATCAAAAGCCATCAAAGAAAGATTGGTTGGGTGGATTCGGTCTGTAGGGTCTATAGGCTGATGCAAATCGAAATTTTATATGCTAAACAAAAAGCACCTACATAGAATTGGCTTAATATGTTCACTGTGACAGATGCAGATTTGCGTCCATCCTATCAGTGAGTCTGAAATGGACCTGCGTTTTGGAGATAAGCAATTTTCTAATATTGCAGGAAACTTAGCAATGACACTGAGATACTGTTATTTGACAAGCACATAGGTAATAGGTTTAAAGATTGTATCAAGTACAGTTTCTGATATTACTGACTGAGTAGACAGTAATTATTTTACAAAACAGCAGAGAGTCAAGCAAGTGGTTCAGGTGTTAATGGTTAAGAAACGTAAACACCAAGTATTAGAAAAAAACTGAGAGACGAGTTACTAGCAATACTATGATGAGTAACAGTGATTTTGAATTAGACGACGATCATGACAGCATCTACGACTGTAAAAGTAATGAAGAGAGCATGCATTGTGTATATTGTACAATTTATAGGAAATAAGGCTATTTTAGCTGAGGATAATTATTATAAAAATAATGATATTAGTGACGCAGCACGGATACATGGCAAGATAGTGTTGCTACAAAATTTTCCTTTCATTCAGATTTTGTGTGGGGCAATACTTTACGCAATACCATAAGAAAATATAAATTAGGTTAGGATGATTTAGTTGTTACGTATTTGAATATTTTAGCTTATTTACTAATAAATAATTTGTGCTAAGGACGTTGATTTGCGTTTTATGCAGAAATATGTGTATAAACAATATGAATATCATATGCTACGGTTTATTCGGGTGGTAATAAAAGGAAGGAAGAGGGGAGTGAGTAAATATTATCATTTATTTGGTGCCACCTATTTTACAACCCTGTAAAATGGGAAAAAGGCAAAATTGATACACAATTCTCTATTTGAATTTACTAAAAAGATAGAATAACGGCAATCGATATAATCAGTATTTATTATACTGATATTTAGCAAGTATATATTGTAATGTTATGATATACAGTATTCAGTATAAACCCACTCTACAGTACTATAGATTGGTGTACATAATCATGTTAAGCATTTATGATTATATTATATTTGATCTTCAGTTTTAAAATAAAGAATCAAATAAGGTATAAGTTGGGTATAAGTATTCAATTTATGAAAAAACAGAGACTACTATCTTTTAGTCTTAGATAATAAATATTCCAAATTATAAAACAGTATAACCAGTACATATAAGAATAAATACGCGAATAACGGTTAATAAAGACAAAATATGGTTAAATATAGATATTCAGGGTGTCAGATGACAGTTTAAATCTTAAGCTAAGCTTATCTGATTTGGTGAACCGTACGTTCCAGATCTTCCTGGAAATGGTGTCAACAGCATGCGAACACCCTGTAACTGAAGAAAATCGATGCTCCTCGAAGAGGTGACTTCGACGATCTGCCTCGTATAAAAGACAACCAGCAGGAGATGAAGTACAGGTACAGACAACTGTGGCCTCGTCTGTAGAATCTTGTTTCGGAGAGCAAATCTTATGGCACGAAGATGATGATGAAAGAAGAGACGAGGGATTAAAGATGTGGCCTAGATCATATCAAACGTCTAAATAAATTGTTCACTGAACAGAATATGTGAATTTTTATAATAAAAGATAAGAATAACCTTTTTACCTTTGTTCTCGAGCGGCTTTGTGGGGAAAATCAGGGACCATTTTCCAAATTTCGGGAACAAATTCAACACCAGGTAGAAACAATCACAATAATCACAAAATTGTACTTCTCAAAATTAGCAACAATATCCGTATATAATGAAAATTTTTGCGGTTAATACAGCAATCCAAATCTTGCTAGGAAAATAGAATCGTCTGCACAGAAACAGAAAAGGAATTCCCGCGCAAAAAGTGCTTTGCCGATAACATATTAATAAACTTAGTTCATTAAATAGAAATTCGCTATACAGGGTAATATATTTAACTGACACATTTTTATTGTTATCCTCAAATGTACTTAATATATATTTAAATTATCAATCCTAATTTAATATATTATACTTGAAAAAGTGAACCCGTAACACATAAATAGCACTTTCTTGAACACTATGCAAAAATTTCATTCAGGTTTTGGTGACATTTCTTGTAAGCTGGTAGCAGTGAACGTCTTAAGCACTGTCGATTCGATTCACATCTTTTGCAACTGTGTCTGTTTAATGGTAAAGAGACACAAGTATCTTGGGGCCGTTTTTCTTTCTCCTCAAGACAGAGAATTTTCAGCTAGCTTTTGCGCGCAGCACAGGCCTGTTTCAAACTCGACAGTCAATGGCACGCACAATGGATCTTCAGACCTGAGTGCTGTGGGTTATCTGCGTGCTTTCAATAATAACAAGAAATGAAAAACTTGTTTAATACAAATGATAATATTTTATTAATGAGTGTTGTGCTCGTTATAAATAACCAATGCTGTAATTTACAAAATAATAACAATAATACAATATCACTTTTTTAACCATTAGAGCACAAAAATAAAAAATGCACAGCTTGAGATGGTAGATAACCATATAAAACAAAATACGTACTTAATTCAATATATGCATATTGATTGCTAATCTATCTTCATTACACTTTAGTTACTCAATATAAACTCTCATCAAATATACACAATTTTGATTTAAATAAATCGTCTTTAACTTTATAATCACTGTGACCGCACTGAGTTCTTTATTTTATGACTGTGTTCTATACTGTCTATCTCAGCCCACGAGGTTCGCACTTCAGTGAATAACTGTAACAGAAATAAATTATTAATGTCAACCTACCATAAACCGCTATTAGAACCTACTTGATTCAGCCAATTCTCATCAGCTAATAGTTCATTTAATATACACGTTGTGTCTTTTGTAGGATCGGTAGTCCGTTTTTCACTAACACGTTTTGCACATTCTATATACATTAGATATTTTTGATGAGTCACTTTACTCAAGAGTTCCACACGAGTCGCGCATATCCTGCACATTAGGAAATCCTAAAAAAGAAAATTTTTCATTAATTTAGATATAATATATGAATAACTATAAAATGAAATATAAATAGATGTAGTCACCATCACATGCAAAATTAATTGCCAATTAAATTGTTTAATTGCCAATTTTAAACTTTGACTAATGATGCATATTTGTTTATGAATTAAACCTCCAGTTGTAAATTGAACTTCTTTTCTTATTACTTTAAAACATACACAGATTATAAGAAGATTGACTGCCATTACTTTAACAGGGGTCAGATTGAACGCAAACTGTTTATAACTTAGAATAGTGCAATGTAAAAAAAAATATTGGTGGTAACAAGGTAAGACATGCACATTCTTTAATAATTAATTGATATCTAGTGTATTAAGTACTTTTAATTATAGTCAGTGGCGAAAATTTAGAGAGTGACTCATGTTATAAACCTGCTCACAATTTATAGCAGTTGATACAAAGAACATTCATGCAGCCCGTATATTACACAGCTTCTCATTGGCTGTGACGAATTGATAAATCCACCTGTTCCATTTCCAACGCTACCATGGGCGGGTATATCGTTTGGGCGGGCAAAATTTCGAGTATATCTTTTTGCTAATTTAATTATGAATGTAATTAATTTCATTAGTGATTTTGTGTTCTTAAGAAGGGAGAATAATTATTCAAGCTCTACAGCGTATTCGCAAAATTGTCCTAATTTAACAAGTGAGGAATATCGGACATGTATGAAGAGTTTAGGGCGCGAGGTCAAAATATGAGTGTACGTGATGTTGAAATATGTATTTCATTAACAAAAATGTATGTGAGTAGCATATAATGTATAGCGCAAATAAAAAAGTGGTAAAGAAGTAGGTACAATTGCGAAACAAAAAATAATAGAAACTCGCGGAAGGAAAATGGTATACCTAAAATGAGTTTTCGACAAAATAAAAAAAAAAATTTGATTGCTTTATCTTACAAGACAAAACTTTGCCTAGAATATATACAAGGGTGCTTTTGCGAATTATGCATGACATATGAATTATAGCAGGGGAATTTCCGTATAAATGAAATCGAAAAGAATATACTGACAGAAAAAGACAAAATAGTGAATAGGCAAATAAATATTAAACGATCAGAATCTGGATAAAATATATTAAATTTTGACGAAAGATGGATGCATGAAGGTCTTACGGAAAGTGGTACAATATGATATAATAAGTGTTAATGTGTGACCCTTATAGTGAGAGTGTTAGTAACTAATAGTGAATAGTGTGTATGAATTCTAAAGCCTCTTGTACTTTTGAATGCGGAATTCGCAAATATTTCCATGATTTATTTAATGGAGGGAAAATCTCTACTTGTAACAAATTTTGTCAACTATAACATTTTCTATCATTTTTATCATGAAGTTTCATGCCATGGTAGATTGTCAGAAGCTCAAAACAAATTTATTAAAACCACATAATAATGAAAGTAGCAATAATATTTGTAGTGTTTTACTGTTTTGCAAAATTTGTGCAAAAACCCGTGAATTTTGTGTCCATGAGGACAAGGTTAAGTATGATATCCGCGGAGTGCGCATCAGGTAGGTGTAAGTGGGTGGTGGTAGGCATTCTAATTTGTAGAGAGAATGGCACAGGGGGCACATTTAAAGTAAATTGTTAATGTGCTAGATTCAGTTGACATCAACTTATTTTTGATAATTTTGTATGCTTTGAACTCTTCTCAAGTGGTACCCTTAGGTAATCATGCCACTCCCACCTTCCGTACTCATCTCTGTGTTGTGAATTAGTTACTCTCTACTATTTTCTACCTTGGGTAATTGATAATACAAGATAAAAACTTTAAATTTGGAAATAATTCTTATTTTTATTACTTAATGCTTCGAAATTGGCAAAAACTGTTGTATTTCTGTTTCTACAAAAAATAATGGATGTTATGTAATGCAATTATTTTTGTATATTTATTTATCTGATCGCCTTCAAATTTAGTATGCCTATGAAATGTTGCTTCTCCGCACGTCACGCTTGTCTACAAGCTAGCGATTAGTCACTCTCTAGCTTTTCGGCAGCTGATTATAGTGAAAAATTATGTTTCTTTCCAGTCATAAATTAGCCGATAGTAAGCCAGTAAGAATTCCTACCATCAGGTTTAGGTTGAGTATAGTCTGTTATTAATAATTTTAATCATTTTTTATTGTATGTTAGGTTATGTGCCACAAGCAATCCTGAATATTTGTTCAAGTGTTCCAAAGTGTTTTGATACTGGCAGCGTCTTGCTTTTAATAATCGAGGCCCACAATGACAAGTTCCGGTAAATATTGAGGAACCAATCATAGTATCCAAAGTATAATCTAGTAACTGCAAGTATCTCAGTGAATGGCACATCGATTTAAATCCTGCGGATTTACATTTTTTGGGCCACATGAGAAGGTTACGACAGAAAATAAACATGAAAATGATATTCAACAGTGTATTTTTGATGCAGAACCCAACAAATCTGTTAAAATAATAACAGTTAAACTTCTTACATCCTATAAAGGTACTAAACTCTTTTGTAAATGTTATGGAACAATAATTAAGTTATTGCGACTTTTTAAAATTCTACCATTAACTTCCATCCAAGAATTCATAATCATTATTCAAGTTACATTATTTATATTAATTTTGCAATTTATGGGTAAGAGTGGCGACATTAATTATTGTTTATATTAATTATTGCAAATATTAACAATCAAAAGTAATACACAGATTTTGTTTCTGAGTATTGATAGATTTTTTATTTTTACTATTCCATATTTTTATTTATATCTTTTGTTTCAGGAAAAGTTTCCAAAATGGGATCCTTCCCGGAAAGTCTCCATTTTGGAAAGAAGAACTTATCCATCTCTAAAACAATGTCTGCTTCTGTGTATTGAAAACTGATATTGGATTTGCATGAAGGAATAAGACCATTTATTTTTTGGTCTATGTTTATTATTGCTTTTACTATTGTAGTAACTGATATTTACTTATGTTTTGAATTTATTATATAAAAATTTTTGTTTAACATATTTATTTAGATTATTGCACAGGTTCAACATTCAAGCTATCAACATACAAGATTGATGCTTTTTTAATGCAAAAGTATGATTCAGATATTCTTGAGAACTGTGGGGACTTTAAAAAATTTGAGAACTTTGCAATTCTTAGACTCAATTTAAATTATTACTATTATAGACCTTAGTTATTACATTAATTTGCTTAGAATAAAAATCACATTATTTAATCATCTAACACAATTAATTAATTATAAAAAAAATTGCTACTAGTAAACCGAATAATCTTTTTGGTAAACTATTGCCTTATGTAGATATTCAAATTGAACTTTATAAATGTTAATGGCAACTGTTATAATTTTTCTAATTAATTCAATATACCTACCTTCTCATTTATGGCATTAGGATCTGGTTGGCAACCTTCCAACGTAGTAGCGTTATACGGTTGTCCATACATCAGCACCCTGACTACAACCCCAGCTCTACTACAAGCAGCACATTTTTTTACTTGTACCCCAGTATCATTAACCTCCCTCATGATGTTGAAGCAAGGCCACGTGCACACTGCACCTTGGACAGTAGGGGGCCACCTTAAGAGAGCAAACAACTTTTGTTTCTTACTGTCAGTTATCTCGTCAATAGTCTGAACATTGGACAGGAAGTAATCATCTAGAAAAATGAAATATAAATATTTTGCACAAAAATTATTACATTTCATGTATAATTAAAAATTACAAAAATAAAAATCTATAAATATTTGTTTATTTTAAAACAAACTAAAAACATCATATTCATAGAACATATTATAAGATTTGGATTATTTTATTTCTATTCAGAATAAATTTGTAGAGCCATAACGCCATTATCATCTAACAACTTTGTAGATACAGTGATGTCTCTATAATCTGGATTACTAAAGCATTTGGTAATTTGTATAGTTATGTCATAATATACTGACAATAGTTATTTATGTATCTAGGACAAAAAGTGAAGCTTTAAGGTATGAGTATTTATAGAATTTTTAAATCAAATACTCTAAAGCTACTCTTCGTCTGTGGTACATACAATATTTTATTTCATACTGCATTCATATTCAAATAATATAATTAATCGTATGTTTTTTTGTTTTTGTATTTGCTGTATTTTAACTTTGGGTGATTGTATATTTCATTGTATTTTACTTGTTTTATTATTTTTATTACAACTGTTTGTATTTTAACTTTGGGTGATTGTATATTTAATTGTATTTTATTTGTTTTATTTTTATTACAACTGTTTGCATTGTTCTACATCTTTATATTATTACTTATGTATATACAGGGTGCAGATAGAACATGAAAAAGTAAGAAATGTTTCTATAAAATTTTTTCCTACCGAGATATGTGTTCTGAAGGATGTCGCTGGAAATCGGTTTTTCTTGAATAACTTTTAAACAGTGGCAGCTCGTCGTATGAAGCAACTGAGGCCGGGCCTCACTGTAAAATTGGCACCCACACAGTATATTTTAATACCCTATGGTTTCCAATTACCTATTACATTTACTAAAAATCGATATAATGGAATATAATAATTACTGCTTCAATTATAGCCCGCGTAAGTTATAAATAACGAGACCTAGGTTATGCTTCAAAATTCCGCCGCTTCTACCAGCGCAGGGAATCATGAGCCATCCACCAATCTCACCACAGTGAAGTTCAATTAGCCTAGCTTCAAATTGCGTCCTAAATGCCTAATACGTTATGGCTTCCCCCACCATGTAAGACTGTTAAAATCGATGTTTTCGG
Organism: Monochamus saltuarius; assembly: GCA_025584915.1. Lineage (NCBI taxonomy): Eukaryota > Metazoa > Arthropoda > Insecta > Coleoptera > Cerambycidae > Monochamus > Monochamus saltuarius. The sequence goes on from CM046724.1 coordinate 34,439,840, forward strand.
TCCTAATTTGAAACCCGATTTTTGGCGCCTCTTATTCTCTCTCACTCTGTTTCCCAGCAAATTGAACGACGTAATGTGCGACGCAATTAACCGATTGTTTGAGTGTTAATATTTTTAATTGTGTTTTGAATTTACAATGGTTGATTATTTGTTACTACTGAATGTGATTTCTTAGATATTCTCAAAATTAGGTGGTAAGGTTTTAAGGACAGAGCAGGTATTAATTTAAAGTAAATAAAAAATACAAAAGAAAAACAGAAAAATCAGAGTAAACATAAAAATCAGTTTTTGCCAGAAATCAAAGAATTGCATAACCATTTGTGTGAAATGAATAGGCTGAGAGAAGTAATAGGAGACTAAAAAAAATATGCGGAAAGTTACAACAGACTGAAGAAGGAATATACAAAAAAGTCACAAAATTATCTGAAAGAAATAAACAATCATATAATTTAAAACAGCAGTAACATAATAAAAGAATCGTGGAATATAATAAACGAAAGCAATGGGCAAACAAAAAATTCATTAATTCACTTATAATTGATAGGGAAAAAATTTGACACCTAAAAAAAAAGCTAATTTCTTTAACGACTATTTTATAAAGTTGAATCAAAGTCATATTTCTCCCAATTATAATATGAAAATTGATTCATCACACAGAAGTTTTTTTCTTTTTCCAATCACTTCTGAGGATATTGTTTCTATCATATGTGTGTGTGTTTCCTGATGTGAAAGAATCCAAAGGAATCCCTATTTATAAACATAAAGGGTCAGCAAGAGATATCGAAAACTATCATCTAATTTGTATACCAAGCCAAATTACAAAAATATTTGAGTCAGCTTACTCTTCAAGACTTATTGAATACCTCAAGCATTTTAATATGTTGCCAGCTGTTCAGAATGGATTCAGAAAAAAGAAATCCACATTAACCGCCATCAAAGTCTGTTTGGAATTCATTTACAAAGCACTCAATAACAAGGAAACCACTGTAGGACTTTTCTATGATCTTAGCCGTGCATTTGACACAGTGAATCACAATCTCTTATTGCGGAAAATGTATGGAATGGGAATACGTGGAAAACCTTATGAGTAGACAAAATCGTATCTATCAAATATAACTCAAATCATCATAAACAACAATGCTATTTCCGATCCTCTTCAACCTACAATGGGGGTGCCACAAGGTTCGATACTTTGCCCTCTATTCTTCATAATCTTTGTAAGTGATATTGGCAAATTCTGTTCAACCCCAAATAAAATTATACAATATGCTGATGATACCAATATTAGTATGGCAAATAATCAGATTGAACAACTTATAAAACATAGTAACAGGGCATCTCAAGTTTGACCAGTATTGTAGGGAAAATGATTTAGCATTGAATGCAACAAAAACTCATTTCATGCGTTTTCTGCCGAGAAATGTTTCACCTGATCATGAACTATACTTACATATAGAGAACAAATCCATCAAATGTGTGGAAACTATAAAATTTTTACGAATAACAATTTATTCCAAACTTACCTGGGAAGCTCATATAAATACAGTAACTAAAAAACTAAGTACTTACAGTTATATGATAAAAAAACTTAAGGGAAATATGCTTATGGCTTAATATTTTGGGGTGCATCACCCCATTTCGATAAGGCTATCATAGCCCAGAAAAAAATTCTGAGGGCTATGCATAATGTACCACCAGAAACATCGTGTAAGCCACTTTATAAGAAAGCAGAGATACTAACATTACCTAGTATTTTTATCTACCAAATAATCTTACACACAAAACAGAATAAGCATTCTCTTGAGAGGAACGAAGACATACATTCCTATAATACAAGAAATAAAGCAAATATTCGTCAGCCATTTTCACGCCTAGAAATAGGTCAACATTCACTAAAGTACATTGGAGTCAAGTGCTTCAACAAGTTCAGTAACATAATGGATACAGATGGGATTATACAACCTAATACCTCTAATAGCTTCAGAAAGAGGGTCCAATCATTCTTAGCAGACCATGCATTCTATAGTGTAGAGGAATTCCTCAATTTTAAAATTTCTAAATATTGTGTTAGTTCAATGTATGTTCTGTGTATGAGAGTATATTGTATTCTTATTGTTTAGTTTTTTTTTTTGCTTTGTATTTTTTCTGTCTTTATTGTAATTGACTAATCAGATAGGTTTGTACATTGTATATTTTATTCTTTCTTTTCTTTCTATAGTATTATCGATAGGCTCGTCGATAGGTAATAATGAATCTCTCTACGATATTTGGATTTTTAAGACAATTTCAAAACTATGAATTTGTTATTATAATCAAGATATACCACAAAGCGTGCACATATTTACTTTTTTAAATTTTGCAAACTAAACACTTAAATGTAAACTACTGCTCTAAACAAATTAAAATCGCTAATCAACAAATTTCTGAATTAGGTACCAAATAAACGGGTCAAAAGTTGCGACAAATTGGAAATAATTTCGAGCTATAAAATGCTATACTACAAAATTATAGATTGCATTTCCCTTCAACTAAGTACTAGTTTTGGAAATTTACACAATTTAAATTTCCTTGCTTTAGTAGATTCCTCAAAATTTCCGAATATGCAAACAAATTTCCTGAAAAATCGTGTGAATGTTTACTACAAATGAATCCAAACATTTTTGACATAGTTAAGTTAAAAAAACTGTAGAAATATACAAGCAATTTGAAATGGTATTTTCGGGAATATAAATTTTTTTACTCGGTTTTAATAATTCTTCAATTTTACGAATACATTATCAATATATTTGCAACTTTAAAAGATAAACGAGTAGACCTGTTTTATATAAAGTGAATGATTTATATGTAGGAACAGATAGTAGGCTGGCTACCTTGAAAATTGGTTTTTAGGTTTTTCATATTTTTTAGTGTTCTTAAATCAAGTAACATTTTTTTTTTTATTATTAGATAAATATTTTTTTTTCCTATTATTTCTATTGTAAATAAAATTCTAAGTTATGATGTCATTTAATTTATTAATTTATGGTTCTAATAGTGCTGCTATTGGCGAAGACCTCTGTAATATAAACGATCAATACATCAAGGAATATTACCACATGGGTGAGTGAAAATTTATTTCTATTTATTATTTGAAAATGGGCTGGGCCTCACCTCTAGCAGCTACCACGAGCCGCCACTGTTTTTAAAGTACTCAATATAATTTAATAAAAATTTAATGTGACACTAGTAAGGACCTCTTAAAATAGTGCCTTTCAAACATATTTAGTTTTTTTAGTTTACCAGGGGTGAGCTACATTTTACAACTTAATGTTTAAATTTTTAACACCCTGTATGATAAAGACTTTAAAATAATAAATCTGGGTAGCTTCAACCTTAGACTAAAAAAAAGATTTACGAGAAAAAGAATAATAAACAAATTCACGTTTTATTTTTACTAAAAAGGGCCATGATTTCTATTTTCTTTTCTCGACAACAAAGTGCAATATGAAAGCCATTCAAACAGGAAAGTTTAATTTTGATGTTTAATAAAAAAAAATTAAATAAATGCAGTAGACCCAGGAGGCACCTTAACAAAATTATTGAAAAACCTCATAAACGGTTCAATATGTGAACATAGGTCAAACTATGGTTCATTTTATCGACAATAAACCAGTTATGCACGCCACTGGTAAAACCAAAAAAATCATCTTGTGTTACAAAATATCTAACGGTTTTGAAGACATTTACCTAAGTTTTGTGTTTTTTTCCAATTAAACTTTAACATCCTGTATGTCCGTAACAAAGCCTTTTTACTATAGTGTATATAGCAAAATAGAGTTATTTTTCTATGTAGAATTTATGATTAAGGTATAGTTGTTTACTTTCAGAACACTCTGTATAATTTATTAAATGACGTCCAGTATATGCAGGATGAACCTTAAATAAGTACAAATATTTTAACTGCAATAATAAACCATATGATTTACTGAAAGCAAGGTTGCCATATCGTCTGTAAGATAAATAATTTTTTAACGTAAATCCAATTTTTGTGGTTGATTCTAATTTAAAAATACTTGTTTTTAGTATGCTACGCAATAATATTAACCCAAACTGTAACTTCTTAACTAACCTTTCCATAAACGATTAAAAAATAAATTTCTGCAAGGTTGATATTACTAATTAAAGTATTTAGGATGTTACTTTGTTTAATGATTTCAAAAATTATCCATAAGCGTGCATAAAACCTTACCTAATTGCTGAAAAACCAACTATTTGAACAGTCATCTACATTTCACAAGTTAATACCATTGTACACTCTTAGAAAATACACAAATTATTCCCGTAATATTTTATGAAGAATAACAAAAAACTATGATTTTCACACAACACCTTAGAGTTAATTTTTGCCACATAACCTCAAACAATGTGTGCCAACTATTTCGTACTTCGTAGTAGAGATGTGTCGTTTGCGAACGACCCGTTTATTTGAACTGGCTCCTACTGGCGAACGAAATGAACCAGCTCGCGGAATACAAATTAAGCGGTTCCCGGCTCTCAGCTCTCGACCAGCTCCCGGCAGTTCCGGCTCACTTACGATCCACGGTAGTTATGGGCACTTTTGGTTCTTGAATCGATTCAGTTGAATCGTTTGGTAATTTTATTAAAACATTCGTTGTGGACAGGTATATTATTTTTTTTATGTACATAAAAACGTTATTGAGAAAGGTAATTAGGTACTAAACAAAAATACATTTTTTTTTATGAAAATAATAATTACATTAAAAAGTAAATTTAAATTGTGACCTAGTACAATTTGTAACATTTTAGTAGAATGTAAATTGCTTTACTTCGTTTGTTTCGTTATTTGATTAGTATACTGTGGTCTCGTTCTTCGTTCATTTCGTTCGCGAATCACAACATCAACCGGCTTAATTGAGCCGGTTCAGTGAACCGGATCTCTTTATTGACCAACAGCCAGTAAGCAGGTTTCTTGAAAAGAGCCGAACTGCCCACCCACAGCCTTCTTCATCTACAAGCCACGAAATGAGAGGATGCGGCAACATAGCAGTAAGCTGAGTTTCGCAGACTCTGTACGCTGTAGTGTTTGTTTACTAGTGCATTTTTAATTAAAAACAAACTGTTTTATTGTGTTATCGGTCGTTTTAAATCAACTGCTTAAAGTTAAAGTTGTGTTGGTATAATTAACGGTTCGAGTTTTTGTTGAAAGAAGCTGTAGCTACAATATGTTACATACATTTTTACTTCTCCCTACTAAAAGATATTTACAATATTTATCATCTGCAACAGATGTTTCATGTTCACCATCAGATACTGAGAAAATAGTAGTACTGCTTATCTATGAATATATATTAATTCTAGATTATATTATCGTGCAAAAGTATTATTGGAACAGCTTCTAATAAAGATGAAGTTGAATTTGCTAAAACTATTTTGTCTTTTATGATTAGTTCGCCTTTTGAAAATCTTTGTGAAATTGTAAAGTTGCTGCCGGTGTTAAATATTACAGGAAAGGAAATGGTTCCTATCACTCGAAATATAATTGATGTAGTTCAAAATTGTGGTTTTCACATTCTGTGTATAATTACAGACAATCAATAGAACAATGTTTAAATGTTTGTCATCAGAATTAACAGGAAATGAAAAAGAACCTCCTAATTTTATTTTCACTGTGCAAAGTTTAACATCAGATAATTTTTATTTAGAATTTTTGAATACTTGTGTATGTGGGAATAACATAAATATACTTGTACGAAAAATAAGTGCCATATTTGTCAATATATTATTAAACAATTATGTAAAAACTCAGAATAACCTAGGTGTAGAACAAAGTAGATTGAAAGCTTCAGAAAAAGATACATGCAATAAAGCGAAAAAAACAGAAATTAGATACTTTCAAAACAGCAAGGTAATCAGTTTTAATTAATATTTATTTTCAGTCATTTAATTTAATCTGTTTCGGTTTGGTGTTTTGTAACCGTTGTGTGTACCTATTTTTATTTTAATTACATTCCTGAATCTTTTATTCCCTTCCCTATTTTCCTTTCCCCACCTGGCAAAATTACATGTCTAATTTAATATTGTAAGGTATTGGTATTATTACCTACATATATGAAATATAAAGTTCTACTGTCGGTGATAATATGATATATTACATTATCAAAAAATGACAGTGTAACTCTGCACCTTTTCGCTGGTTTTGCCGAACAATTGATTGTTACTTTTTTTTGACAGGCACTAGACTGCGCAAAATATTGTAATATTTAATTGACCAAGCAGAGATCCCAACTCTAATTTGCTGGGTAATTTACACATACATATTTTCATATTGTAAAAAAAGAATACTGCTTAAAACCAAGGAATGAAACCGCCAGCCGTCGAGCCTATTCGAACCGGCCGGCCGGCCTACGGGTCCAGTATTATGCGGTGTTGCTTTTGTTATTTCGTGGCTTGTTAGATAAAGAAGGCTGTGGCCCACCTCTACTTCGTAGTTTCCTAGTGGGTGAAACAGATTTTAATAATATACAAAACATGTAAAACAAAGTAACCAGCTTGTTGTATGTGTTCAATATCAAAAGAAGGCAAAGTAAAATATTTAAAAGCAGTGTCAATCGCATACAAAAAAGAAGCTGGTGTCGTAGACACAGGTAACGGGTAGGAAACACGGGCGAAATGTCCGGCATCAGCCTTATCCTCTGGGATTGATAGTCACAGACAGCGAGGTTGATGAGGACATTATGTTGATAACGGTACATTAGTCCAGGGAAAAGGAATAGGCTGTGATAAAAGCAAGGTATAAGTGGAAACAGAACATATAATATTTGTGGAAAAGGATTTGATAATTTCAATACATGTAAATTGAAAGTTAATATGAGATACTTTATGCACCTTCTGAAATCGAACTAAGTTAATGGCTTCTTTAAGTAATGCACTGCTTAGCTATATACATATAAAACGTATTTAAATCGTTTTATTATTTTCACCGGTAGTGTTTTTCTCTTAAGTGTCCTGTGTATTTAATCAATATTTTTACAGTGAAAAGGTTGACATGCTAAAATAATTTTAGTTAAGCAGTGATAACGATAGTATGTATTGTGATAAATCAGTAGAAGTGTAGTAAATATAGATGACCAAATTCTGGATAACTATAACTGTACAGAATCTGGTTTATATTTTCATAAATAAACATATTTCAATCATTCTATGACATGTCTAAAAATTGTAGTAATTAACTTTGTTGAAGCATCATCGGCTAAATCGCGACAGCCATGCTTTTTCTAGTCTGTTTCATTGCCCGTTTGCAGTAACTCACCGCACACTACAGCACAAATGACATGGTCAATTGTTTTTATAGAAATTATGACAAATGTCAAATATCTGTTAAGGTGTATGTTTCTGTTTATGTGTCATTTTTAAATTTATAAATTAATACAATTTAAAATAACAAGTATTGTGTTCTTATCGTGGAAGTGTAGGAGTAGCAGTTCATTAATAATACGTATGTACCCAGTTTTGTAAAAAATGTTAAATATTTAGACACAAAAGCTTTGTGTGAAGTATTGGGATCGTATTAGTGCTTTTAATGTTTCAAAATAGTAGATAAAAAATACGTACCTTTTGCAAACCAAATTAAATAAGTAGGTTCTATACAAAGATAAGCTACTACAATCTCAATATCAAATGTGAAATTCTGACATTTATGGCCTGATGTGTATGTTCTCAAATACTAACATTGTCCACACTATAGCACATTACAGAATTCCAGATTGAAATTCAGGTCATTCGACAGACAAGTATTACAAAGGCCATGACTTAAAAATATTAGTATTGGAGTCAAATCAGCGGTCCACAACAAGTTTTCGATTGAAAAAAATCACAAAATTTATTTAAAATTTTACTTTTTTTATTCTTGATTTTTCTGTAAAAAAACCTATTAGGTGTTAAACACAGTGAATGTACTGCTGGTGAAAATATTTGTACTTATATAAGGTTCACCCTGTATAATTATTTTTAAGATCAAAATTTCTCGAGGTTAGGTCGAGTTTTACTAAATCGAAATAATTATAAATTCACTGCCACTTAACTGAAAGAGCTCCGATTCTGTTCGTCTATTATTTATAACTTATATAAAACTGACCTATACTATATAACATCTACCAGTCGACCACTGTAGAAAGTCGACAATATTGATAGTTACATGTGAGCGCCAAGCGGGACCGTAACCGACCAAGAGTAACCACTGTTACCAAATTTGTAATAAAGTTCCATGTTTTTCATTTGTATGCAAGAGTTTTATAAGAATCATGCAAAATTGCGGGACAAGAAATTTGTGAGGCTCCCGCAAAACAAGACGAGACATGATCTTGCAAGATGGAGCAAGAACAGAACTTTAAAGAAATTTGTTGTCTTGTTTTGCAAGACTTTTTTAAATTTAGTAAGATTTCTTATCTCAACCAACAATTCCTACCGTTTTCGACAAAACTACTCTAAAAAACCAAATGTATTTTTCGATGTGAGGAAATCTTTTATCAAGAGAAGTAGAAAATGCATAGAAATGGGTTTGAAAATTTATCTGTAAGTTGGTGTAATAAACAGTTTAAGTAAGTAATTAAAACATGGATAGTAGAGTTTTTGCAGGGGCTATGTTGTTTTTACTATTCTGTTCTGTATTTTTTTTTAATTTAAGTTCTTTTTCTAGTTACACTAAAAATGTATGAAATAAAATAATCGATTAATTTTGTTTATCACATCACGATTTTCTGAAAATTTATTTCAATAGCATTTTTGATGCCCCTTGTAAGGAAGAAATATTTTAGGGCTGTTTTCTCAAAAACGGTAGAAATTTTCAAGTTCTACCAAGGAATACCTTTTTTTATGTAGAAATGATGTCCGAGCTCCTGATAAGATTTTGTAGTCAACCAAATCAGAACATTTATCAACAGAAAAATAAGAGAAATTCATCATCAGATACTGCTAATGCAGCACTCTCTATGGTCAAACTTGATTAAAAAATTATTTATTTTTCTTAAAAAATGTTTCCCTACCAAATTCAGTTACAATTGGTAGGTACTCAAGTTATGTATTACAAAAAAAGTAATTTAAATTTTGACACCCTTTATGTTTTTCACAACATTTTAAGATGTCACTTCTGCTTTATGGCCTATTATTAATGGTCCACCCTGTATATTTTTACTTTACAATATCTACTAAAATATCTTCATGGCTAATGCACAAATGTTTAAGTCTTTATAAAATAATACAAAAAATATTCCAAATAAATAACCAAGAACAACACACTCACATAATAATAGTAATCGTATTGAATATTTAATGTTGTGAATTTAATTTTGAACCATAAAATATATACATAATGTAATATATATGAACCAATCATCTTCGATGGGTGGAACTTAAGAGATTTTTTCATATTTATATTATGTATATCGAAATTGAGCCATTTTATAATACTGCACTATCTATTAGCAAATAGTCCAAACGTAAATGTGGTTGGATGGGTTGTAATGTCATTGACCTGCATTGGCTGCTCCGTCATTGATAGAAATAACTAATCCTGAACACGTTTGCAGCTACATTTTAATTTATATTTTATTATTGTTTCACTTAAAAGATAATGCTTATAGAGTATTATATTTAAAATGTTGCATTTTATCCTATTTACATTCATTACCTACATAATTTACAGTATTGAGCACTTGATCCTTCCGTTTTGTAAACTCATAGTTTCTAGTTGAAAATAAAATATTGTATATAGATGTGGATCACTATCTGCAGTGTAAACTTTCACTGTCTGTCTGAAATATCTGGCAGCTCTAGCAACTTAAGCCATAGACAATGATTATGCAAAAGAAAGTATAGATTTTAAAATAGCAGGAAAACGTAGAAAATGTTCATTCATATTTTATATTTTATTTTGTCTGTCTATTGAAAATGACTTAACTACGCCTATGGTGTTATGTTAGCAAAGGAGATTTTATCATCTTTCAATATGAGTTTTGTAGTTTTAGCAATTTAGCAAATTCCTAAGCTTAGTGTTATATATGCAGTAATGAATATTTGGTTTAACCAATGATTTTTAAGGTCTGATAACATTACCATATATGGAAATGGGAGCACGCGGAGGGGATCCGACATGCGAACAAAACCAAGCTAGCCCAGTAGTTGAGAATTGACCATTAAAAATAAGTATCACTTCTTAAAGAGAAGATTACGAATGCAAGGGCTAGCGAGTGGCGGACCCTATTTATTTGTTAAATAGTTTAGTTGCTATTTAGTGATATGTGTAGTTGTTATTTTAATCTTTTAATTTTATAATAAACTTGTAAACTACCAGTGTCGTAGAATTTAACATGTCAAAGCAGCCTAACTCGAGTAATGCCCCTTTGTCTCCGACATATTGTATATAGATGTGGATCACTATCTGCAGTGTAAACTATCACTGTCTGTCTGAAATATCTGGCAGCTCTAGCAACTTGAGCCATAGACAATTATTATGCAAAAGAAAGTTTACATTTTAAAATAGCAGGAAAACGTAGAAAATGTGCATTCATATTTTACATTTTATTTTGTCTATAAAAGGCATACCCAGCAAAAATATAAAAGAGTTATGTCACTTATGTAGGTACTACGGGCGGTTTGCACCAATAAAATATAAGCCTGGTTTTGCAATAAACCGTGCTTAAATTGAAAATTAAATTGTACCGCTTGTTAAACCACACTTAAACTTATCTAAGTGAAGCTTTTCTTAAGCCGCCAAAATTAGAGGCTTAACATTTTAAAGCCTTGCCATCAATTAACTTAGCTTTATGCGTGGTCTTCTATTTACTTTCACATATCGTCGTCCATTTCACAAAGTGGCTTATCTCACTTTTTCAAATTTTACAGGAGAGCAATTTAAAGATTCTTATACTTTTTGTTCTTCTATTGAAGCAATATCAGAAACGTGAGAATTCTGCAAGTCAGACAATTAGTAGTTAAAAGTATTAGCTTTTATACAGGGTGAGTCAGTCATAATGTCATTAATTTTAAGAGGAGATAGGGAATAATGAGTATAATGCGAATACGTGATTAAAAAAAAATCTAAATGCATATTTACGCCGAAAAAAAATATTTTCAAATCATTATTTAAACCCCCTTTTCAGACTGTCACTGACCGGTCACAGCCTTGGTCGGTTACAGCTGACAGTTCAACTCGATATCGACCTGATGCAATGTTGTCAAGTTGTAATATTTTACTCCTACCCACCTAGGTTTTAGACATCACAAATAAACGGTTGTACTGACTATTTTAGAATATCATTTTTTCTTGCTCAGTTCAACTTCAGCCAATAATAATTTAAAATGTTAATACCCAATAAAATCAAATAATAATAATCAAATAATTCTATTAAAAATTGCAAGTAACGTGGTCCACTCAGGTTTTCCCGTAGAAAATACGGCCCAATCAAGCGATACCCGTACACTCGCGTGTCGATTTTCTCTGAGCAAATGTAGCCGTTATGACTGCAACAAAACTCCGTGTCTAATAATAAACTGAGTACTAAACCATTTCACATTACATTACATAAAAATCTATACCCAATGGGTAAATTATTGAGAAGCTGAAAAGTGTTTAGTGTTTAAATACTAAGTACTTAATAAAAAACCATCGTGTTGTCGACAGAAAACTGTCCAAGACCGAAATGGCACGCCGCTAATCGAGTTAATCTTGACCTTGACCTTATTAGGTCAATAACCTGAATTACCTAGTTTTTGTACTGTTATTTAACGACAAGGAGTAAAACTATTTTTAATCTAGATACATGAATGAATTTTCCTTAAATATTGATTTATTTGTTAATAAAAACAAATGTAGATAATAAATAAATGTTTTGAATGCTAGGCTATTACAGTTTAATAATTTTGATATTACGTTTTCACTCGTTTTACAAATAAATATGAATTTTAGTATTACTCGTAAGTACAATTAACCTTTTACATAACCAAATGTACAATTTGTAATTACGTACATCTAGCCTAGAAATGTATTGTTTTTAAGTAGTATGATACTAACCTGTTTACAGCCCACATAAGTATAACTGCATTTATCTGTCCATAGCACTTTATTAATAAAATTCAGTCGCATTTAGTAAACATTCTCCGTATAACACTACCATTTCCACATAATCGAATTTGTAAAATTATGCGTTGTAATTCGCCAAATACGTGAGGTTAGACCGAAATAAACAAACTACTGCTTGTATTCTCTAAATCCCCCTCCAATGTGTGGCATGATCTACAAATTTGAGGGAAGAAATCTTGAGGAAATGCAGAGTGCTAAATGGAGTAAATTTGAATAACACGCTGATGTGTTAGATGATATTATGTATGTAAATGTGGCATCCATGGTTAATACGGCAAGTCTGTGACATCAGAATTTCGTCGGGTGCGCCATCGTAGCGTACCAGGAGCGTCGTGTTACTGATTTTTGTAGGGTGATTTGTTTATTTTTTTAAAAGTCAAGTAAAAATTTTTTTTTTTCGATTTTCTGCCTTTATTAGGCCTCCCGAATACGTGGTTAAAATTAATGACATTATGACTGACTCACCCTGTATACTATAACTGAAACGTATCATTACCTTTCGGAAATATCAAAATTTTGCAAAAAATTGAGATACGTCACTTCGTGAAATTGACCATTGGTTCGCTGCCTGCTAATATAGCTGTTACGACGAAATTTCTGTTAAAAGAAAGTATGGAATGAAAGACAACCAAATAATATATTGACATAAAATAACAAAAATAAATACAGTATTCTGTGGGTTAATACCTTAAATTAATTATATAAAATATAATAGAAGGCGTGTGTTGTGGTTCATTTTACTTGTATTCATGAGGAAGGTGAAGATAGAAGTTTTGAAAGTCTTTATTTCCTATTACTGGAATATTTCTTTCACACAATGACTTTAATGGCATGTATTTCTTGTTACTAATTTTTACTGGTGCAGAATTGGGACTTTGTAGCTGAATTCCCTTCAATGGAACTTTCTGTCGTTTCAGTGACAGTGTTTTATATTCTGTTTGCAAGTGCCTCGTTTTGAAAAATATGTCCAATGGTCTGTCTTTCCTATGGCGTCTTCGGGAAAGCTTTGCTATAGGCGGTAATTGCGAAGGTACATAAACGTCACCGACAGTCTTTCAAGTTTGGGATATCGTACTGTGTGCTGCATCCCCTTCATTTTGTCCATGGGATGTTTCGAAGAATATCAATGTGATTTCTTCGATATTAACACTATAGGTTATAACATCAAGCAGCATTGTTGCAATAATAGAGTTTTTGTTCTGTCAGAAAATAAGGCAACAGATTTTATGCTTTTTGCATCATAAATTAGGAGGGCCTTATACACACAAGTGCTAATCTCTGCTGATCCTCGTTTGCTGATGCTTTCATGCCATATAAAGCAAAACCAATCTTTAGCAGCATTGTCGTACAGTGTGCAGTTGTAATTTGATAAATGACTTTTATAAAATATATCACTTTCTTTTGATATGAGTAGATATATACCATGCTGCAGTCAAAACTTGTACAGGCTGCTTACCTATCTTTTCACATGCTTTCTTTTTACACAGTGCCTTAACTGTAGTATTCGAGTTTATTCTGCTATAAGTCTGAACAGAAAATTGTGAGATACGCCACTTATTTATTTCTACTTACCACCAAATGAAAATTTCACGAACTGGCGTAATTTAAGTTACGTCGGTTCGTGAAATTGTATTTTAATCAAAAACATGTTACGTTGATAGTGTAATGTCCGTTATCCTGAAAACTATGCGGAATTGGGTTACGCCGCTTTGTGAATGTGTAAAGGATGTACTTTCGTTACGCTAGACGAAGTATCTCAAATTTCGATTTTTTTGAGTTATGTCAGTTCATGAAATGGGCGACGATATGTATATATTTTTAAATTATTTCATGAAATTATTATAAAATAGGTTTTGATGACGTTGGAGAGAATAATCTAGACATTCCAGAAATTTTTGAGTTTGGGTTTTCTCGACATTGACAATGGTATTAAATATGAATTAACTTGAGGAATTAAGCGAATTGATATTTTTCACAAGATACAGGTTTTAAAAGTACAGCCCAATGTTTTTTTACTTCTGTTTTTATATTTAAGAAGTGTGGCTCATTTGTCTGATCAGAATGTAGTTGTAAAAAGACACACAAAAATTATAGAAGCTGTGGACAGTACCCACATTCGCAAACAATTACCAGGCCAGTACAGTGTTATGTATGTACCGACAAATTGGAATGAGGTGTAATGATTATAAAATTTTGAAACATCAATTAATTTGCAAACGCATTTAATTGCACCAAAAAAATTGATTGACTCACTCTTCTTTAATATTGTTAAAGATAAATTTTTTGGTAAAGTACCTACTTGTGTTTACATAAAATATACTTAAATCTGTTCCACAAGATATATAGAGCCTTCAGAAATGATTACAAGCGACGTGACCTAGGCGCTTATGCAACCAACATTGATCTGTTGGTAGCAGTTTCTAGAAAATCCCTAAACATCAGTGGTGTGGTTGAAGCAGAGAAATGGAGTAGGGAGAACGCGCTTCGACGACTGCGCATCGATTTTTCGTTCGACGCTAAGCGGGCGGCCATATTCTAACCCAACTGTCAATGAGCTTTGTTTACACTCTGGGATTTGTTGTGTTTATAAATATATTTTTTTTGATTTGTGAATATTTGAATTTAATTATTCTGATCTTTGTGTTTCAATATTGACTGCTAGTGTAAATTTAAACATTTACCATGGCTATTTGTGTTGTGAGAGGCTGTTTCAATAATAATAGAAAATTTTTACGTGAAGGTATCAGTTTTCATACGTATGTTGTTAATTGAGACTAATATAACTTGAAACTACGGTATAATACTCTCTCTTTACAGGTTTCCTAAAGATGATTTGCAGAAAGAGTGGCTACAAGCATTGGGTAAATCTAATGAAAAATTTGTCTGGTCGAAAAATAAAATTGTTTGTTCAGAGCATTTTAAAAAGGAAGACTTTGTAAAACTTTCTGGTAAAAGATTATTGAAGCCTAATGCGATACCTTCACTGAAATTAGGAAAAGTTCAAATTGATTCATTTGACACCTTCTCGTCATCCAATATATCAGTACCTTCAAGTACTATAGAACCTTCTCCATCAATTATACAAGAATCAACATTATCGACGGATTAAAATATAATTAAAACACAAAAAAGACGTAAAATAGTAACAAGGTAAATAAATTTCAAATACATTAATAAGATATTTAAGCAAGAAGACCATAATTATATAACAAAAATCACTTAAAACTATTTAAAATTACTGAAGACATGATTATGGTTAAGAGGATACCATTTATTTGAGAATTAATTAGTGGTAAACTGATATTGAGATATTTTGGATCTATCCAAATTGTAGAAGTAGATACCACCCATTGCCCAGGTTCAGAGAATGTTTAACGGTTTTATAGCAAGCAACTTTAAGGAAAACCTAACTGGTGAGTTGTAATTAATGTCAAAGTTTTTATTTTTATATAAAGTAGGTGTATTTATTCTTTTTATAATTTTCCCCTTTTCCCTAATTTTGTACATAGCTAGCCTATCCAAGGTAAGTTAATAAATAAAAGAAATAAAAATAAACACAAGACATACGTAAATTTTAATTGTAGCTCTAGTAACCTTTATTATTTTGCTTTGCAAAATAGAACAATGACATTTTCATTAATTTGAGTTTTATTGTCATAGAATGAAGTGAGCCTAACCACCCATCCTACCTGCTTTGAGATGCTGTCCACCGTTTGTCAAAATTGAGTTACAAAAACTGATTGACAAGACAGAGCTTTACGTAGTTTTTTCATAACTTAAAAATAGTCATGAGCTAATTTGTTTAATATTTTTTTTATTAACACTTTCAGGTGTAACTGAAAAGTGGTATCTACTAAATTTTTACACTATCAAGAGTAACACAGAGCAATTGATTTTTTTTATACAAATTGCATATAAATTGTTAAAAAATTAGTTTACCTTTCAAGCTAAAGAAGATTTTTCTTATAATTGATATTAATATTACAATTGCGTAAAAAAATCATTTTCAAAATAATCCAATCTTTAAAATAAAGTTTTTTTTACTTCAACATCAATTGCAGAATATTTACAAAAATAGTTTTATTTTTTAACAATTTTTCATACAATTTGCTGCGTTAAAGAATGTCAATGTAATTCTAAACAGCCTTGGTAAGTATAAAATATTGATTACTCCCTGTATAAAATTTGACATTTGGGTTAGAAGATGTCCGCGCCCTACATTAGGAAGTTTGCGCATGTTGACGATCATTCTCCCTACTCCATTTCCCTGGGTTGCAGGGATTACTGATGTAAATAAATTTGTTTTTGAAATTGAGTACATAACCTAACAAATTGCTCGACTACTGAAATTTAATACATAATATTTAATATTACATAGTTACTGACGAAAAGAACGTTTATTTGATTCGTTGGAAATGTTTTTAACTTTATTAGAAAGAGAAAACTACCAATCTTCTCTTGTTAATGAACAAATTGAAATTTTTATGAAAACATTATACAGGGTGTCGCGGAAAGCATGTCACAAACTTCAGAGGATGATAGTACGTTTAAAAATAATATTAATTTTCTCTATAAACTTGGGTCCAGAAAGGCTTCGTTTTCGAGCACAGGGTGGTAAAGTTATAAAAAAAATAAAGTTTTTCTGAGCTATCTCAGTGACCCAGTTGATAATTTTAATAAAACTTGGTGTGGTTCATACCTGCTAGGAGGTCTTTTATTTAGTGTAATTACTGGTGCCAAACTGCTAACCAGTGGCGTGCAACAAGGGAGATGGCGGACCTTTTTTAAAACAAAACGTACGCCACTGAATTCTTTAAAAATTTGGTTAATAATTTACGTTCTACTAAATAAAAGAACAAATTTTAAGTTTTTCTTGTAAAACCCACCGTTTTCGAGTTATTTTCCGGCATGAAGTAGCGAACGGCCGATAGATGTAGTTAGGTCTACACCGCGTACTCAGTCTTTAATTGTTTACAACCTTAAAAATTTGAATAAATATAGCCATATTGTTGTTAATTTTGATAGATTCAATATGCAATGTGTATTTGATGAGTTTTGGATTACAAATTTTAAACTGCTATAGTCCGTTTTACAATCCAAATGTTTTTGAGTAAATTTTCTTGTTCAAGTTTCTTGACTCAATTTTCTTGTCAAATCGCTTCATAGTTCACAGTTCTCTCGAACTTAGAGCAATAAAACCAAACCAAAAGTCCTGTAGGGACAGTTGTGTCAAACAAACCTATCATTCTGACGGGGCATTTTATTATTATTTTTTTAATATGGAACAGAAAATATCAACAAATCTGCCTAGGGATTATTGTTTTGGTTGGCATTACCATACAAACCAGACTTATTCCAGTAAATTGTCAAACTTTTCGATCCAGGCTAAAAAGTTTTTTGAATTTGGAAATAATCAGCTGATCATTATTTCTTCAGATTTTGTCTTCAATGCACATGCACAAGAAATTTGCAACTTGAGCTAAAACTTTTGAACTGTAAAACAGTTTTTATGAAAGTATATATTATGTATCCATTATTAGTTAGGGTACAAGGACCGACATTATTGAAGTAATTTGTTTCTCTAAGTATGACAGCAACATCAAAAGAATATAATCTTTAATTAATATTTCTATAATAGCTATTAATTTTTATTTGTCTATATAAATATGCATTAAAAGACCAGTTAATCACAAATCTGAAACAATTAACTTACCGTTTTCTTGGAAAATTTCCATAAGAAAGTTACTATCAAGAGCCTGCGATATTAAAGTCTGTATATACACTTCGAAATTATCTTGGTAAGACTCGAACTGCTTCATGCACTGGTCTTGGAAATCTTGATCTATTATAGTCATTTCATTTTTAAGAAACTCCACAATAGTTTCTAGTTGACCCTGTGATTTATATTTAACTGGCACTGACATGTATTGTTTTTTGCTTTCGGGCGTCCACGATGTATACTGAAAAAAAACATACTTTTTTTAGTTGTAATTAGGTTCCCTAATAGAAAATAATTTTGCAATTAAAGATTCGCTAACATATAATTTTTATTAAATAAGTAACAATCATTTTACTTTACTTTACTTCGATTTAGTCAACCTGTCAAGTGGCATTATTGAATTAATTCAAACAATATCCTACTTATGTAATTTTTATACCTTCTCTAGCTTTTTTAAGAATGTCATTTGAGAAGCAATTATTTCTATTTTAAATCCAGAAAAAACTATAAATATTAATAACAATTCTTCTGCAGTTAATTTTTTAATCTTAAATGAAAAAATTCAGGACTTCTGGAGAGAGAAAGAGAGAGCAGTCTCGGAGGAGTTGAATACATGTTGGACTAAGCATCGTCTGCTAAATTGCGACACTTTTGTAATACTTCTCCGTCGAATCACCTGAATTTCAATATAGAATTCTGTAGTGCTGTAGTGTGGTGACAGCAACGTTAGTATTTGGAAACATACGCATCATGCCATAAATGTTAGAATTTGACATTTGATATTGACACTATAATAGCTTATCTTTTAATAGATTATTTAATTTGGTTTGCAAAAATATACGTATTTTTTATTTACTATTTTAAAACATTAAAATACGTGGCACTGATACTGCTCCAATACTTCACACACAGTTTTTGTGTCTAAATATTTTACATTTTTTATAAAACTGGGTACATACGTATTAATAATGGACCTCTAATCCTGCACTTTCACCATAACAATACAATACTTATTATTTTAGGTTGTATTTAAAACTGAGAAGTAAACAGAAACGTACACCTTAAGGCCGCATTCGCACGCTACTGTCTAAAATCGTGGTGGAAATGAGAAACTTTTCCCTATTAGTTCAGACGACCCTTTATAGATGTCGCCATATGTACAATCTAAATAAATATATTTGAATAATAATTTCGTCGGTGACCTTGGCTGCAAGACATCGTGCGATATTGCCACTGCCACAGTTTCCACTTTGCAGCCTGTTGTTTACATGAGTCATAGCTCATAAGTTTGAGCTGCTCAAAATTATAAGTGCTATAAGTTTGGAAGTGAAGTCGTATTGAATTATTAGTGAAGAATTTGCCTAGTTTTTTCTTTTTTATTCATCTGTAATAAATAGTGTAGGTTTAACGGCCCAATTGTTTTATGTGACTTTTTCTTTTTTTTCAAGTGTTCTACAAAGTTAGAGGTAAGTGAAATAATATATACTTTAGTAAAACCGTGTGTGAACTGTGAATACGAGTCCCAAGTAATTTGTTGGTGGTCTGAAAGAAAAACAAAAATTCGCATAAAACTATAACCTCTAATAAACTTACTTTTTGATATTTTCTTCCGACAAAACTTTTTCGATTAAAAAAACATATTTAATTATTTTACTACAGCGTAAAACTCTCCTATCTTAACTAAAAAATGTCTACTCTCCAATTTTCAAGGGTGGTTATTGCCCTTGAGTCTAGATATGATTTTTTTTAGAGATGTAAACTCTATAACCCCTATCATCTGCATTTCATGAGATAACACTATTGTCAAAATAAATAGGCGTTTTATAGGTATCGCAACTTCAACCAATTCAACCTAATGTTATGTACAGGGTGTTTTCAAAAGAAGTAGGGTAATTATTAACATTAGCGTAAAACTCTCCAATCTTAACAAAGAAATTCCAACTCCCTATTTTCGAGGGTGTTGATCACGAATCTGAAGTTAAATTTCGGCGCTGGTATGTAGTTTTCGAAAAAAAAAATTTTCAAAATTGTAATCTCTATGTATACATTACATTAGGTTGAAATTGCAATATAACTCCTATATATTTTGACAACAGTGTAACGTCATGAAATGAAGAAGGCAGAGAGGGCAGAGATGTACATTGCAATTTCAACCTAACGTAGTGTACAAATAGAGCTTATAATTTTATTTTTTTTTTCAAAAGTTACATGGCGCGAAAATTTGAATTCAGATTCGTGATCAGCACCCTCAAAAATAGGGGGTAGGAATTTTTTTTAAGATTGGAGAGTTTTACGCTAATGTAAATAATTACCCAATTTTGATTTAAAATGTACTCTACTCCCTATTTTCGAGGGTACTGAACACGAATCTAAAATTAGTTTTTTGATTTGTCTAGTTTAAAAAATAAATAAAATAAAAATAGTAACCTATGTATCGTTATATTAGATTGAGTTGCAATATAACGCCTATTTCTTTTGACCACAGCATGGCATCATGAAATAACGATAACAGAGGCGTTATATTGCAATTTCAATGTAATGTATACATAGAGGTTATAGTTTAAAAAAAAATGTCAAAAATTAAACACAACCGATAAAACTAATTTTAGATTTGTGTTCAGCATCGTTGAAAATAGGGGGTTAGAATTTTTAAATAAGATTAGAGATGTTTCCACTGTTGTACTGGTGAATGTGCGGCTAAAAAGAACATGTTTTGCATAAAAATTATCTTAGTAAAATGATTACCCCTTAGTTTAGTATATTGTATAGCACCTGTAATTTGAAAACTAGAAAAGATATACCTAATAGTGAAGTTTTACACACATTTTTTACTAATGCATGTGTAACTTCTCAACAACTATTTTGAAAATTTCTGTCTATTGGAGCTGGTTGACAAAAATTGAGTATTATTTATTTAGAAGTACGTATCAGATAGCCCCAGTTTATTTTAAAACTTTTACCTCTCATCCATTTTGCTGTAAAACTGTTTAAAAAAATAAAATTCATTACTTTGCTCATTACATCACACAATTTTAACTAAGAAATATTTGAGTAGGCGACTGTTATACTAATTTCTGTCATTAGATCTTTTGTGACATTTGCCAGTGCTTCCTTAGATTTGCTACTTAAAAAAATTCTTTTTTATAACTTTATTATGGCAAATAATGATAAATGTTTATTTTATTAACGATTAATATGTTTTGACATGCTGCAAGTATTTTTTGAATATCAAAAAAACTGTGCCGCAACAAAAAAAAGTTGCAAAAGCTCTAATGACAGAAATCAGCATGACACCACCTACCTACTTAAATATTTCTCATGATAATGAATTTTATTGTTTCTTAAACAATTAATTTTAAAGCACAAAATTAAGAGGGGTAACAGTTTTAAAATATTTGATATTATATTTTGAATACTCAGTTTTTGTCAAACAAATAAGTTGTAGTAACAAATAACTTTTGAAAAATTGTTGAGAAGTTGCACATTTATTTGTACAAAATTTATGTACAGTTTGACTATTAAGTTACCCCTTTTTTGGTCTCTTAAGGACTGAACATTAAGTTTTTTGCGTCATACTACAAAAAAGTACCCACAAAAACTATTTTCACCAATTTTTTAAATGTCACTTCTAATCACCATAGGTTTAAGATTGATATCACTGGCTACAGTTATTGTTAGATTTTAAACATCAATATGCACGATTTTTAATGCAAAAAGAAACAGTTTACAAATACCTACAGTTAACTACATACAGAATTATTGTTTTTTACCAGATATGCAAGATCAAAAATTTGGTAAGGGTAGAAACCGTGCCAGTATTAGTCAGTACCAACGATGGCAGCGAACTAGGTGAGATGATATTATAATAAGATGTTCACACTTCACTTTGTACCTTAAATTATTCAAATTCATGTCTCTCTGGGACACTTACAATATGTTTGGTTGTAGGAATCTTATTTTGGAAGAACATTCTTATTCAGGAAGGTCAGACCAGACTTCAGGAGTAAATTTGTAAGTAGTAGGTTAGATGGAAATATGAAGTCAAAAAACATAATATTTTTGTAGACCTGCTAATACCTCTGGGCATTCTTACTTTCCCACAAAAGTTGAGGATATTAATGAAGAGACATATAGTGTCAACGAGGGTGTCAATATAGCTGAAAAATCTTACCAGAATAATGAAATTCATGATATACAATATGACACTATCGAAAACATGCACACTGGGAAAGTTATCTTTAGTAAAAAAAACACGTAATGGCTTAACATCAGTTCTTACATTTCAATGTATTGAATGCAATGAAAATATTGAGAAATGTACAGAAAAGCCGAGAAACTAAATCCAAATTAAATTTTGGTGCTGTGTGGCTCTATCCACTGGCAGTACTTACACACACCTTAAGGAACTTTTAGGGGTTATGGAAATTCCATGTATGTTTAAAATTAATAATCATTAGCTGAACAATAAATGATAAATGTTTATTTTATATATTTAGGTATGTCATACAGGCTTTTTCATAGCATTGAGATGTAACTTGGAGAAACCTGGCGAAATGACATTTTTAAGAGTATGGAAAGGAAGAAAAAGAACTAGCAATTCAAGCAGGACAAAGGGACAGTGATGGAACTCCATGGACTATGGTATTCATTGACGGAGGGTGAAGCCACAGATCATATGGCCACAGCTATAATGCATCATCTGGCGTTGTATGTAGTAATCTATGATTTTATTTGAAACATAACTATTGATGACTTACAGGGTGTAATTTTTGGAAAGCTAATAGGAAAAATATTATTTCTCGGAGTAAGAAATAAATACTGTACAGTATGTTCCGTGCATCCAATAAGCAACAACCTCCAGTACAGCACGCTTTGTTTTAAAAATTGGATGAGTTCTTCAAGTGCCATGGAAGTGTCAATAATTGTAGAAGGATTCGAATAAGTAAAACTATGCATGATTTGCGATATTTACAGTTTACAGCAGATGGAGATTCATCAGTGTATGCAAAAATTCGTTCCGATGTTCCTTATGGCAATTATGTCACTAAAATTAAGAGTTGTTTCCTGATCGAAGACAAAGTTTGCCTGGGGGTAGCCCTTAATGCTTGTGATGCTTATTAAGTTTTTTTGCACGATCCATGCAATACCCAAATTATATGGTTTAAATGATTTTTATATTTAAATTTGTTTAATTGCAAAGTGAAGTGAATCCTGCCACTTACTAAAAAGATAGAAATTTATAAACAGCAGTAGTAGTATATTTGAAAAAGTAATCAGTTGAATCGTTTGAATTATTACCTATCAATTTTTTTTATAACACAGCCTTCCGATTGGTAAGTAACTGTTCTTACTGATCTGATATTTGTAAACACAACTTACTATTCCTTTTAATGCAACCAGTAGATACGTTAAATTGACGAATCGTGCAAAAAAACTGAAACCATTTATCATTTTAGTTATGAGAGTTTGTACTGTAAAATTTGTTACAAAACAGTAAAGTTATTGTATTATTATTTATTCATGTACTTTCTTATTGTTACTTTAATGATTATTAAAAATTATGTCTATATTTACTATTATTTTAATTCTGTTCATCCCCACTCAATTTCCAGTTCTATTAAAAATATTTTTTAGAAAAAATTATATCATTTACCTGTTAGATATAAGTTTAATTTTGTCCATTTAACAGTCAGTTATAATACCAAACACTATTTTAGTTTACTTACATTTAATGAATTAGGTATATTAATTTTTATCAATAATGCAGGTAAAAAATTAACTGATACAATCCGAGCTTCTTATTCCCATAACGCAAACTCTATTTGTACCCGTTGAATATGGTATTTACCACTTCATCGCTATAGAACTAACTATAAACAGCCAATGGTATTGATTTTTATTAAAATGTTATTTTGTATCTAATTGCTCAAAAAACATTTACATAATTTTTTTTTGTTTATAAACCTTTCAATCACTCAATAAACACTAATGGAAAAACAAGTCAATTCAAAGTTAAAACCACAAACCAGCTGAATAGGCATTTCTTTACGATATTTTCGCGTTTATATTCAAGTCTTAGGAGTGACATGTTTTATTAAAATTATATAGCAGCATTACAGATGAAAAAGTTAAATTTTGATATAATACCTAATTATAAAATAATAGGTACCTATGCAAATTTTAGTCCTATGATAGATAAAAATTAACACTTCTTTCAAGAACAAATAAAATAAAATAGTTTCGACATCTATTTTATTTATCCAAGACTAGGTAGTAACTTTGAATATTTTTTGCACAACCGCGCCACAGACTAAACCAGACCTGACAGTAAGACGAAGAACGCTGATTTAGAGAGAGATCAATATAACATCCAATTTAAAGGGACTGTAACGTCACCCGTGACGCCACCGTAAGAGCACTGAAATATACTACCTGCTCGGTAATCTCCGGGAGTGAAAGCCGATAGGCTCTCGCATTTAATCGGTGTTTGCAAACGTGTCAGCAGTTGTGTCTTGTGTGTCTGCGGCAATTACCCTTAGATGTATTAATTAGCAATTTGTGTTATTGTTGTGCCGTCGTCGCCGCCCTTAATGCTTTCTACCTGCGACCCATCATGATTAATAACCAATTTATAGTCAATTGAAGTTGAAATAATAACATAAATAGTCGTACCTGACAGAAAGTACTGTGGTGAAACCTGTGACCTCGAAACGTCATATTTGGATTTCTCATTTTGTGATATGTCTACTCCCTACCAAAGTGCACAATGCACATTTTGCGTTGCCTTATTGGAAAATGGCCCTTGCAACTTAATAATTGTTTTCAGTGCATTATTCTGTATTGGCTTAATTAAACTAAAATCGTACCTAATTTTATTGTTCTCTTAATATTTTTGTTATGTAAATACAAGGGGGCCATCAATGCGAATATTATAGAAGAAGGAAAAGGGATTCAACATTTCCTTATAATAACTATTCATTGTCATACAACTGTTATGTTATTTTCAGCTTTTCTATAATACCCATATAAAAAAATTAAAATTTTGTGCCTATTTAGATTTACACCTTACTGTCATTTAAAAACATGTATTATATATTATATAATAAATGGACTCTAATTACTTTCGATAAATAAAAAAAGATTATAGGTACAAAACATTTAATAATATTGTAATTTAAAAATAATGTAATTTAAATAAAGCTATTTTTAAAATTGTATTTTAAAATACTTTATTACTTCATTACTTTATATATATTTTTTTAAATAAACGACTAATAATAGATATATCTCATACAAAAACCGTAGACATATAATATAACAAGAGCAGCAAAAGTGATTGAATTTTTACCATTCCTTTTTAACCAAATTTATATGTTGATAATTTATTTTCAAGTTGACTGTCCTATGTTTGTTTAGATACTATATATATATGGTGCAGTGCTCTCTGTCCATCATTGCAATATGGAACTTAATATGTAATCTTAATATAAATAATAAAATATAGAGAATTTTTTTATATTCCTTTATCAATTTGTAACACAACACTTATATTTTGCATTCCTTGTTTGGCTTTAAATTCAACGAAAGCAATTATTTATTTTTGTAAAATATTTTTTTAATAATTTTTTCTATTATTTTCAAATCTCATAGTTAGGTTTAATCGCTTTCTATAAAATAGCATTATTTCTATTGTTTATACACGTTCTAGTTACACATACGTACTGAAACCATACTGAAACGTGTTTTTATTACACAATGCACCATGTTTTGATAAAAGGCAACTATGCTTTCAGCAAATATAGGTAAATCTGGTAAAGCCGGCAACGCTGCTTACATCCGATTTAAAGGGACGAGGTCACCGAGGCCCGGCGGCGAATATCAAAGGATTTTGCCTAAGTGTCGTATCTGTATTTTATTAATCTGTGACCGCGCAACACTGCTATGAAACCCTTCTCTTCGATTGCCAAAACAACGGTGGCGACACGTGCTGGCAAACTAGCTCAACTAAATTCTGACATTTATTTGACAATTGACAGCATTTCTCTATTATGAATCCGATGTTCATTTAGGTATCATTTTCTTCTAAATTCTTTTATAAAATCTCAATTTGTTGTGATAATGTGAAAGAATAATGAGTAATCCACGCGATGGACAGGTTAAATTTAAAAATAGTGTTGTGATTTTTGTTATAAAAATACAATTAGTTAAGTGTTAAACAGGGTATCAAAAACCTCTTTCCAGACTTTAGCCAGATAATAATATATTAATTTCAAGTAGTGCACTTTGTTCTAGAAGCATGTATTTATCTAATCATGGCAAAAAAATTATTTATTTTTAGAGAACAGAGAAGAAATTGATACCTAAAAATGATGTCTAAATCACGTACTTTTTCAATATGGCGGCTCACTGAAAATGCCCCCTTAACAGATATTTGACATTTGTGGAGGTGTACTTGAATGCATACTGAAAAGGTTCATGTAGTTGTAAAAAGAAATATCCAGAGAAAATAATCGTTATACGACAAAAAAAACATTAATGTTCAGTTTTGGTCACTATCTAATGATGAACAGAAACTTTTTGCTATGAATTGTGTCAACAAATTGGAAAAAAGTGAAATTCAGTTGGGTTTGGAAATGATTTAACAAGAACATACAGTTTTAAATATACTTTGAAAAATTAAAATGGCAAAAATGTGAAAGTATATAAAACCTTTCTTCTATCAACATTGGGCTATGAAGCTGCATACGATAGATTGTTCAAAAATGTTCGTAGTATAGACCAAAATTTACGAACACCTATGCGAAACGAGAAGGCTCAGAAGCAAACCATCTTAAGAAAAATAGATAGAAATGATATTGTAGATCACATTGACTTATTTCAACCCACTATCTCGCATTATCGTAGAAAGCATGCGCCAAACCGGCTATATCTACCTAACGACATTTCTATAATACTGATGATGTACAAACATTTAAAGAAAACCTATTTAGCGATTTTTCTTATGAACTATATCAGAAGGAAGTTTCAAATCTCAACATTTCCTTCACAAAACTTGGGCACGAGGAATGTTGGGATTGTGAAGCCTATAACATACACAAAGATAAGACCCACTCCAACGTTGCAACTAGTCCTAACATCTCAGAATGTGATGTCTGCAGAGAAGGGAAAAATCACAATTTAAAGGCGACATATGCTCGGCAAGAGTATCAAAAGGATGCTGACTGCATTCCCAGTGATGAAAATCGTATTGTATCTGCGGATTTACAAAAGGTATGAAAAAAACGCAACACTGACTCAAAGCAATTTTTTTTGTAGGTTATTATGCTTCCGCGTTTAGATATGTTCAAGGAGATAATTTTTACTCTGAGGATCATACCATTTAACAAAAGTTTTGTTCCTCTAAAGAAGAAAAAAAAATCGTATCCATATGTAATAATTTGGCAAGAAGCAATAAGAGGCCGCTCCAAAGATGACATTGTGTCTACTTATTATAATTTCTTTTTAGCAAACCGAGACAAAAAATTTGGTTGGACAATTGTTCGTCACAGAATAAGTTATAGACTTAGCTTTCTTTTGTACATAGTTAATTTATCAGAAGTATTTGTTGAAAACATAGAATAAAAAAATTTCAAGTCAGGACATGTCAGCCGACACATTTCATCACCAGATGGAATTACCACTGAAGCACAAAAAAAAGGCCTGATTTTGCAAGTTTTGTTCAAAATTCAAATTCTGGTCCAGTGAGCATTATACAAATGAATATCAATAACTTCTATGTCTTCCTTGATTATATGTCTAAATATAAATTACAAAAAATAGCCACTCGAGTCTACTTAAAAAATGTTGTTGCATTTTCTTTCAAAAGAGGTCAGACATTTTCAGTACAAAATTAAATTTTTGGACATATTTCAAGACATTGGTAGTATATTAAATCAGAAATTTATCAAAGGCCTTTCACTGTTCCAGTAGTGAGAACACAATGTGGTGGAATTACATCTGACAGAATGTGCAATTTAGTTAATGTGCACTCACCAGACATATCGGTCTCATGTACCCAAAAACAGAATTAAATTTTGGGAGACCTTACCAGTCAATGATAACCAGTATCGATGATGAATAAAAGATATATCTAATTACTAATTTAAGTTATTTCACTTGCAAACACGAAATTCTAGGAAACAACTAGTCTAAGGGCTAATACCCCGATCAGCATTGCCAACAGCTAAAGTTACTTGGCAGCACCCACCAGATATATACTGGTTTCGAGCTTATTAGCTCTCATCGGTAATCCATAGGTGAGGTATCTGACGAATAACCTTAGCTGTTTTATCTGTCTAACTCGACAGAATGGACTATTAGAATGCGGTGTAGACTAGCTACATCTAGCTGCTATAGGTTTTCCGGGTGTAATTTAATTCTGGTCGGGGCATTAGCCGGCAGAGTAGTTGTTTTCTGGAATTCCGTGTTTGCAATATATCGTTTCTCGTCAAATGGGATAGAGGTCGACAAATTTTAATGGTGCCTACTGCACATGAACGCTTCTTGTCTGTGGCTTTCAGTCTGGCATGAAGTAGTAAATTGCCACTAGCTGTAATCCAGAACAAAAAATCTATTTATCCCATGCAAGTCATAAATAAAAGTTTAATTCCATTTTGAAAAATGTTGGAACTTACCATTGAAATATTCCTGTATAACGTAACACCATTCTGCTCAAAAGGTTCATACTTCTGCAGCAATGTCTTGCCATCCACCCTCCAAATTGCTGGCCATTCTTCTTTGAGCTCAGATTTAATGACAACAAATTCACCGGGCTGCAAAAATAATCATAACTTGAGACAAATAGAATAGCAAATTACAATATATGAAACTGATTTCTTTTAGTATTAATGATTTTGTTTAAATTTACCTGATGTTGTTTCTCTCTTAATCTACTTGACTGCATGTGTACAAAAGAAAATTATTTTTATAAATACATTCAAAACTAACTAAAAATTTAACTAAAATGGGTTATCGTCATTGGCAGGAGAAATACTGTTATGTAAAGAAGCTCCAATATTATCTTGAGAGTAGGTGCATTGTTCTGTTTGCTTTTATGTGGCTGTTTCTTATGGGGTTGTTGATCACTTGCGTAACCATCTCCCTCACTGATACCTGCACCTTGGGCAGCTGCTGTTATGAGATTTTTAAGATTCTTCTTTGATTTACTACCTACTAAAAGAACTATTAGTTTGTTTTTATTATTTTTCTATACATTTATTATATACAGGGTGCAACTTTGAAGGGGGGTCCGGTTTGGAGGGGGGGTACCCGCGACCTTTACAAACACATATCATAAGTTTGTTTTCTTAAATTCTGTCACAAAAACTGATTTTTGTTTTGTTGCCTTTTTTCGCAATTTTCATAGTACCCCACTGGGCAGACTTAATGCCATATTTAATTATTGAAGTGGAAGATGGGAAAAGAAGTTCTATTAGAAAGCAAAAGGCCCACACTCGTGAGGCACTGCTTTTGACACATACATTTGTCTGTAGTGGGTGTTGCTTTATTATACAAACAAAAATAAAAATGTATTTTTACGGATAACACACCATAAAACAGAAACAAGTCAACTAACAGAAAACTCAATAATAAATAAATACATACTTAATACTTTTACTTACTTAGAGTCTTCTTCTCGGCATTTAAAATATTTGGTTCAAGATTATTACTTTCCAAGTTTGTTTTACTCAACATTAGAGTATTGGCGTTCATAACTCCCATAATCTCTTAAATGTTGAACTAATTTTACAGACATTTCCTTATGCGGTATGTGTCTATAGCGGTAATCCATCTGATATCGTTTTCTTGCAGCCGCCGTCTAATTTTGATAAAAAAACGAAGCTTTAGACATATTAGCTCTCGTATTAGCTCTTTCTTAATTTGTATACATATTTTTTTCATAATACCACACACACTTGGTATGAAAACTGACCTTTATAAGGTTATTATACACTTGCACAGAATAACACATTCCACAAAATGTCACTTTAAATTATTACGAAAATAAACTTGGCAAAATACAACACTGCATTAAACAAATTCTAATTCGATTTCAGTAAAAAATCACGCAGATAACTTGCCTTCTCTGTCTCATATCTGTATGTTTTTTATATAAAACGACCTAGTCTGGTTTCATGTATTGTGTGCAGTATTTATGCGATATTTTTATTTTATAAACTAGGTCAATGTCACGGTTATTGAAGGGACATTGATAAAACCCTTAAAAATCGTATCAAATCCTTTGAACTGACACTGTTTTTTTTAAACATTTTAAAGCTATCAGAATAATAATTTGCTTATTTTTAATTACGTACATTTTATAAAACAGCAACAATTATTTTAAAACATTAAGTTTTACTGGCAATAATTAGTAGGTAACATATTAAAATCCACCTATCAATACTATTATTTAATAATAATAATTAGTTAATAGATCAGTAAAAAATTGTATTTTTTACGTACTTTTTTACAACACTCGAAAATGGTTTTAGGATCCATACTTCATCAGAATCGACAGAAAAGTATAATGACTGATGAGTCGCAATGTTATAAAAAAGCATATTTAAAAGATTATTCATTGCAGTTTTTTCTTTTTTGTATCTCCGTTACTTAACATCTAGCCGTCGGAACTTGTATCATTGGCAGTTGATTAGGATCAACTGTGTATACATGCAAACATATGTTAAACATAGGTATTTACATTGAATTTGTGTTATGTTATTTCAAGTGACTCGCATCGCCGAAATCTCATCATAATAAATTGGAAGCTGTAGTTTTGCATATCCAGACTATTGTCTTCTGCATTCACATTACCTCACTATAAAAATCCTCACTTTCACATTTCACGGCCTCACAATTATGTCAAACTATGTCATTATTTTTGTTATAGCTTCTGCATTTGCGTGTTTTAGTACTTTTGATGCGATCAGATGAGATCTTGTGGCAAAATTTTCTTCCAATGCACCTGTTATAACGTGTTATTTTCCATCTACCAGCAGTAGTTGTTTTGTCAACACTTAACCATAAATACTTGTCTTTTAATTCGGAGCGAATACTGGCTTTTACGGTTGATTTTCGTTTGTAGTCAAGTAAAATATTACACCAATGTACCATTAAATACTAATTGGCAAATTGTGAATCCATTTTTCTGCAAGGTATCACTCGTGACATTGTGTACAGTTAACTTGCACTCGTGAACGTAATGTAAATAAATAACACTTAGTGCACACTATCAATATCAGCTTCGGTCGCGTCGCGCTGCGTGGAATACGACCCTGAAATGACGGGATAAGTTCCGACGTCTAGACTGGTAACAACTAACTGGCAACACCGTAGACATGGCTCTGCAGTGAAACTCGGACGCTGTACAGGGGCAGCGTGTATAGCAATTTGGATGCAGTTTACAAAATTAATTATAACTTGGCTATTTATTTGATTTAAAAAAAAAACTAATTTCAGATTAGCAATCTAGGGAACATGGACTATCCCGCCCTCCAAACCGGACCCCCTTCAAAGTTACACCCTGTATATAATAATTATAAAAAATGCTTCTTTGTACATAATCATTCTGTTGATAACAATAATTGTTAAAAAAATAATAATTTCAAATATTTGCATGTCCATTTGAATATTTGTTCTCACAAATTATCTGACTTTGTATTTCTCAAATTTTTTTTTAGGTAGACGATACCATGGTATAAATAAATATAGTATGATATTCTGTGTGTTCAAACTGTCAATCGGTAAAATGAGACAAATAATGTTATAGCAATCTATCAATTGTATCTATTACTAAAAATATTCTAGCAATTTTCACTCTGTAATAATGCTCATGCCGCCACCTAATCAACAATAGCAGAGTAAGTTAGACATAGATGGCTCGGAACTAAATTGGATGAAATGAAAATGTTGCGTCGGTTAGACTGTTCTTGTAAATAAAGGATAGAAATTTTTTTTATGACCTTTCCATCTCCATTCTCCAGTTTTTTGTTTATACGGTTTTGTCTTTACATTTTTTATACGTCTATTACCCTGGCAAGCCTACATCAGCGGCCGCCAAAAAAAAGTACTGGATATTTTGTTGCTAATTTGTACCATCAGTTTCAATTTTGTATCTCGTGTCGTTTTGGAGAAAAATGGGGGCTGCTAGCGTAATATTACACTATTTGTTATGTAGTTTGAAATTTAGTGATCTTTATATTTTTAATAACCAAAGTAGATCTACTTTGCTGCGGTAGATATTATTTTTCTATAATTGTAATAATATAATTTTTCTTTTAAATCTCTAATTAATTCAAATACATTCTTGTAGGTATAGTCCTTTATTGTTATATTATTATAATTAAGTTTATGTATTTTATTATAAAAGTAATAATTTTTAGATTTGTTTTTAAAATTATAGGTAATGTAGTAATAATTATTTGTTTATGTAATAAAGGTGTGTTATCAGATCCCAATTTATAATCCTCTTTACCATTTGACTTTCATTTGCAAAGTTCTTATTTCATGATGTGACTATTCAATTGATAACATAATATAAATGTAATTATACTATAGTTCTGTTAGAAACCAATACATTATTTTTAAATCTCGGTCACACTCATTTGAAACTATACTAAACAAGAGATGCACTCAGATTAAAAATAGGAAAATCGCTCGAAAGGAGACTTGAAATTTTAATTTTCAATCTGAAATTTGGCACTAGAGTAGAGTTTTTAGAGATGCCCCGCTTTCAAATGAATCATTCTGTATATACAGACTATGACTAAGTACAAATATTTTAAGAGGGGATAGAAAAAAAATAAGAATTAACAGAATTTCCTTTCAAAAAATTTCCAATGTTATTTATTTTGCAAAAACTTTTTTTTCGATATTATATTAAATCCTTATATAACGCCGCCAATGCGAGAATCAGAGTATGCAACCAGCAAGCAACCGTCATGCACCAGTCGGCCACAGTCGGCAGTCAGTTCAGTCGAGTCGATTCGCTGTTATGTTATAATTGAATTCCTGTGTTTACGTTGTAGTTTTGTGTTCTACTTCAGTTTTTAGTGCCTTATTTTAATTTTAAACGTTTTATAGTTAATAAATAAAGGAATATGGTTCGGGTACAGATATTTTCCCACAATATAGTGCGCCGGTTTGTTTTTCTGGGTTATGGGACAAGACTGCCGCGGGTGTTAAACGTTTTCTGTTATCTATTAGAACCTACCTACTTATCCAGGGTTCTCAGCAATTTTTCAGAACCAAATTCCCTGACATTTCCAGGTTTTCCCTGACATACTTTTTCAAAATTCCCTGACAAAAAGCATACAAAATATCATATTTTTTAAAACTTAAACCAAAGTAAAAACAAGTCAAATTATAAGGCATAAATGAGCCCATTCGATGACAAATAAGTGACATGGATGGTGAATTTTATTAGAAATATTTATTTCAGTCATTGCAACACATTGTACTATGTTAAATATTAACAAATATAAATATTTAAGAAATCTAATAGAAAAATGTATATAATATATATTTAAGAGATCTAATAGAAATATGTATAAATAAACACAACAAAAACCAATAAAAATAGATTTTACTACAGAGCTAACGCTGTTTTTTGTATAGCTAATGCTGTTTTTTTGTCATTAAATGTATTCAAATCGGTTCAAAACACTATACTTTTGCATCGAAACAGTAACGTCACACAGGTCGCTTTTTAAACCGTGTTTACAACGTCCACTGAGCCCTATTTGAATTCTTTAAATGCGTTGCTAAGGTCTATGCAGCAGTTGCTAGATAGAGATTTCAAAATCGGTGTGATTTAAATTTTCAGATTTTATGTTTAAAATAGTTGATACTTTTATATTTCTTATCTTGTTTATTTAAAAAGGAATTAGTTGTGGATTATTGTATGTACTATCGTTTGCAATAATAATGACACTCATTAAAATGAATTTTGCGATTTCTTTACAACTTCTGACGTATTTTTAATGAAATCTACTTCACATTTTTAATATTAGTTATTAGTTGTTTCACTCACCGATAGAGATTTAATGAAATTTCTACTCAGAACTTCCAGAAGTTCAAAAACTGTTTTAAGAGAGTGTCATTATTATTGCAAACGATTGTACCTCTACAAATTTTAACGTATTCTTAGACATCTTAAATTACACATTACAAAAGCATAATCCAATTACTTTTCTCTTCAAATTTCATTAAACCTGTCACTCACACGAATATGTAGGTAATTATTTGTTTTTAGTTTGCAGTTGCTAAAATCAATTCCATGTTTTTGTTGCAGATCTCACACATTTTCCAAATATATGTACAAAAACATGAACAAGAAATATATTGTTATAATTTCTACCTCTAATAATCGTTCTATTTTAATCCAAATCTAGTGTAGCTTTGTTATAAATAAATTGTATAAACAATAATCAAAAAGTGTGAGTGTGATGTTAATGAGAAACAAATATTTGATGACGTTACGTTTTGAAACTATACATAAGTAACGTCACCATTGAATATGTTTTGAACATTTGAAACAGGCGATGAATATGTATAAAAAAAAACTATTACACTCCAGATATATCTGTTTCTTTATATCAATCTGCTGGTATGTGTGATTAAAACAAACAGAAATAGGCAACTGGGTGCGTTCATTAAATAAAGAATTTAGACACGGCATGAGTAGCATTCAGAAAATTTCCCTGACAACAATAAAAATTCCCTGATTTTTGACAATTATTGGCACTTTCCCTGACGTTTCCCTGACAAAGTTCAAATTCCCTGACATTTCCAGGTTTTTCAGGTTTTTCCTGACGCTGAGAACCCTGTTATCCTTTTCTTCGATTTTGTTATAATACATAGACATTGTATGTAACTACGGGAAGTGTGTTTATCGGTAGTGAGTGAAAATGTAGTTTTACCAGTTTGTAACCAAACAATGAAAAACGAATGCAAAATACTGGAACTAACTGGATTAACTGTTACCTACCTATCAGGTATTATTACTAATAAGAATGTAAATTTTTGTCGTTTCTGCATTTAGAAACACTGCAAACGACCGCATGGTAGTTGTTGACAGATGTAATGTCAACTATGGATCTAAGCCATAAGCCATCTCAGTTGATATTCATCATAGGCGCCGACTTTCCGTAGGAAAAAAGGGTTTTGCCCCATTTTTTAAATATCAAGCTAAAATTCTGGAATAACTTTTTTATTGTCTTTTAGGGCTCCCTAGTCCTAAGACAATAAAAATTAATGTTTAAAGAGTTGCCTACAGATGGCAGATGGCGTCTGCAGATGTCAAAAAATATTGTATACAAGTTATACAACTATGATACTCTGATTAGTTTAAAATAATTTTTTAGTACTTGCTTTTCGCAAATTTAATTGTTCGCATATTTTTTAATGTATTTACAAACATGTTGTATTCAAATGCCTAGATGACGGATAAGGTGCTGATTTATGGGAGTGACAAGTGCATATTATCGTGTGGCAGCGTAATACGAAAGACGTTTTTCCGATTACACAAAATATTATGCTGAATACTTTTTGAACCAGATTGGACAACTGTTATAATGTCTTGGTGATAAACGTGTGGCAGTGTTTTTATGTGTTTGTGTACATTTGCGTGTATTTTTTTGTTATCCTTTGTGGTTTTTCCCAATGTAAGTAATCGACGGTCATGACCGCCGAACCAAGTAGGTACCTCGCTTTAAACAAAAAGAACGGGCGAGGGAAGGAGAAGTCCACAGCAAGTACAAAAATCCTTGCAATGGCAGGTTTTAATTTAAACAAGAAAACAGAAAATGATACAACATTCTTAAAACTTCTCCAAATATCAATCCTGGAAATAAATATTAGTAAGGTAGGTGGTGCCTCCCTGTGCTACCATATCGTGTTTCTCGTTAAATCATTAAATAATAATCTACATTTTGTAAATATTTTTTTTTTCTCTCAAAGCGGCGTAAACTGATACACGTATCACGGTGACCTGTCACTACGTTTGACACCTTTGACTTTGGCCAAATATACCTAACCTCGCGGCTGACAGAAGGCCAGTGACGGCGATAAATAAGGATTTAATTTAAAAAAATGTCTTTTGGTTTGTAAATAAGTTTGGAAATTTTTTGATAGATGAATCTGTTAATTCTTATTTTTTTCTATCCCCTTTTAAAATATTTGTACTAGTCATAGTTAACCCTGTATAAAATAAATAAAAAAAAATTCTATGAGCCCTTCATTAAATACGTAAACAGATTTGTGCTCTTGAGCAATTTAAAATGTATACTTTCGCTGTTGTATATAATGGATGATAAGACGATGGACCGTTCATAAACTGTCTCTAAGAAAGTAATCTGAATTATTCTGAATTTATATGAAAATTTGTATACCGAAATTATTTACTCCATAATTTCGTTTTGTCTCAAAATAGTAAAAATTTGTTAAGAGAATGTTTCACTTCTTGAGTCTAGATAGCGCGGATTAAAATATCTATCAATCTATCTAAATTTGTAAATAAGTAGATTTGGAACATGAAGCCCCCTCTAGTAGAAAATGTACAAATTAATAAATTCTCAACATTCCGAACAATGGAAATATATTACTATATTTATTTATACAATGCTATTCTTTAGTAAAAACTTATGTATTTAGAATTTTTTGAAAGCTCATCATAATAAAGCCAGTTAAAGAAAGAAAAAAAAAATTATATTCAGAAAATTTCAGGAACTTAAAGGTAAATTACTGTTAATTTTGAATTTTCCAGAATTTACCCATTTCTGTATAATACACAATTTTTCCTTTTATAAATAAAGACATAGTTGATGCACATTATACCCCATTTCCTTTGCCTCTATCTATAATAATACACTACTAATTAGATAGGTACTATTAAATTTACCCGACATGGGATTTCCTATTAAAATACATATGCAAGCCAAATGCGAGTTAATTCAGCTACATATACCTGTGATTATTAAAAGCTAGTTAATTTGGATATTAGATATTTTAAAATTTCTAGATTAAAACATGCTGTCTGAAGCTATTTATTTGTGGCATAATTTTAGTTTTTCTTTAGTTTGATTGAGTTATTGCCACATTTCTGAAAAAAATAAAGATTAATTAAATAAGCCCTTGTGCCAAACGAATTAGTCAAAGGCTATTTTTGAAACTAAGTTTGCCTAACCCAAAAATCTCACACTGAAACTCACTTCTTGATTTCTATTTCTCGGCCTATGAATGTTAGTTGAAGAACATAAAAATTATACAGGGTGAGTCAGTCATAATGTCATTAATTTTAAGAGGAGATAGGGAATAATGAGTATAATGCGAATATGTGATTAAAAAAAAATCTAAATGCATATTTACGCCGAAAAAAAATATTTTCAAATCATTATTTAAACCCCCTTTTCAGACTGTCACTGACCGGTCACAGCCTTGGTCGGTTACAGCTGACAGTTCAACTCGATATCGACGTGATGCAACGTTGTCAAGTTGTAATATTTTTCTATATTGGTCAAGCAGATGCTGAAAACGAAAAATTTCAAGCCAAGCAACCAAAAGTCTGGATGTATATTTATAGAGTGAAAAATGATGTAAATGAAGAAATAATTGCGGAGTACTTAAGAAGAAAAACTGGAGATAGGGAAGAACAGTTTGTAGTTGAAGATCTGCATGCCAAGGATACAAATCACAGATGCTTTATGATAGCAGCTGACATAAAGTTTAAGGATGCTTTTTATAATGACTCATTTTGGCCTAAGGGAGTAGGATACAAACGCTTTTGACTTCCTTCATAATAAGAAATATCCAAAAATGGTAAATCAGCACAACCTGAGTCTTTTTATAAATACGTCTCAGGAAGACCAAACTCAAGAAAAAAGGGATGCACAAAACAGAAAAGCACCACAAACAGAGAATATTGGAATTACTAAAAACAACACAACTGTAACAGTTTTTCATCAGAATGTTCAATGTCTTAAGAACAAAATTCCTGAACTAGAAGTTTTATTACATGAGCTTTCAACTTTACCTGATTTTATTTGTATCACGGAACACTGGTATGTGGAAAATGAACATATGCCACTAGTACATGAGGATTATGAAATAGCTTCTAAATTCAGCCGTAAGAAAACCATACATGGAGGATCAGTTATTTTTGCCAAGATAGAACATGGGTGTGATTCTTTAAGTAACATTGTAGATAAAAGCATTGAGGAACATATTGAGTGCTCATCTGTTGTAAGTAGGTCTCTGAAAATCATTGCATTATGTATATATCGACCATGTGACGGAGATAAAAACATTTTTTTTGATGTGTTAACTGATATACTAAAAAGTATATTAACCAATTTTAAAACTTACACAATTTTTCTGTGTGGGGATTTCAATATAAACTTTCTAATTGATTCAAAAGTTCTGAGGATTTTTAAAGACTTATTATTAAGTTATGATCTTTACCAAAAAAGGGGAATCTCTTTTTTAGATAACATATTTATTAACTGTAACAGTATCATATCAGCAGAGGTAATAATAAATTCATTGTCAGTCATGAAGCTCAACTACTTACATTTAAGATAAACTGCGACAAGGAGAAGAAAAATGGGAAAACATCCTATAGGAAACAAGTTATGTCTGCGTCAAAAATGGAACAGTTTAGACAAGAATTGGAATTGACAAATTGGCAGGCGGTATATGCATCAAGTGATGTGAATGAGGCTTACAAAGTGTTCTCTTCTATATTTAAGCAATTGTCAGACGTCATTTTCCCAATAAAAATATTTAAACATCAAAATAAAAAAAATAATAAACCATGGATGACTAAGGGCATAAAAATATCTGCAAGAAATAAGCGACATTTATATAGACAAAAAATAAGAGGGGAAGTATCACCGCAAATTTACAACCAATATGCAAAAGTATTTAAAGCGGTCATAAATGAAGCTAAGAAAAGGTCACACTGCCATTATATAAAAAATGCTAAAAATCCAGGAAAGGCAATATGGAACCTAGTCAACAGATTTACAGGCAAACAACATAAGACCGAATGTTTTTTGACAAGCATGAAAGAAAATGATGGTACTAGTAACATCACTATATTAAATAAAATCAATGAATTTTACATTAATGCATGCCAAACTTTGAACATTGATTATAATACCATTCCAGCAAGAATAAAAAACAATAATAAGACTCTTTTTTTGTTTCCTGCAACTGTTAATGAAGTATGCAATAAAATTATGAACCTCAAAAATAAAAGATCCGTTGGATATGACAACATTCCAATAGCCCTTCTAAAATATGTATCACAAGAAATCTCAGGCCCTCTAACTCATGTTATAAATTTAACTCTTAGCACTGCTACTTTTCCAGAAGACTTAAAAACAACCATGATAAAACCTATATACAAGAATAAAGGAAACAGAAAGGAGATAAAAAATTACAGGCCAGTTGCCTTATTAAATAACATCAGCAAAGTGTTTGAAGGTATTATATATGAGAGAATGATCAACTTCTTTGAACATGAAGAAATTCTTGCAGATAATCAAAATGGATTTCGGAAAAAAAAATCTACAGTCAGAGCCATTTACCAGGCACTATATATGATATTGCAAGCTTTAAACCGTAGAAGAGATACTGTTGCTATGTGTCTTGACCTGTCAAAAGCTTTTGACAGTGTGGACCATAAACTATTGCTTATAAAACTTGAAAAATATGGTGTTCGAGGACCATCAATGTGTCTAATACAGTCATATTTGAATAAGCGGAAACAGTGTGTCTATTATCGAACGCAAGATGGACTGATTTTAACATCTTCTATGATGACTCTAAATAAAGGGATTCCTCAAGGTTCAATCTTGGGCCCACTATTGTATATAGTTTATACAAACGAACTAACTAACTTGTTGAGTAACACCATCCAATTTGCAGACGATACATCAATTATACTAAGTTCTGAAACGGAAATATCTAATGGAGATGTATTTGACACTCTGGAGTTTCTTGAATCGTGGTTTTCTTCAAACAATCTCTTACTAAATGTGGACAAAACTCAGTTAATCAGATTCAATTATCAAAAAACATACAAAGAAACATCTTTCCACAGAGATAATAGAACATTAACAACAGCAAACTCGGTTAAATTCTTAGGGATCAATATTGACCATAGACTTGATTGGACATATCACATTGATATAACAGCACAAAAGTTGGCTAAATACTGTTATGCACTTAAAGTTATAGCAACAAATGTAAACCAGGAAACAGCTATCATTGCCTATCATGCACATATCCACTCCCATATAAGGTATGGAATAATATTTTGGGCTGCTAGTACTGAGGCAGAGAGAATTTTCATTATACAAAAGAGGTGTATGAGAAACATTTTTAATCTATCCCGATTAGAATCATGTAGGGACACCTTTAAACAGAACAAAATTTTAACTTTCATATCCACCTATATTTATGAGTCGGTTATATTTATAAAAGAAAATCCTTCTCTTTTTATATCACACAGCAGAGCCCATGATTATGAAACAAGAAAAAAGAATGATCTAACTGCTGTAAAAGCAAATTTTAGTTACATACAAAGAAACGTATATCACATGATTATAAAGATTTATAATAAAGTCCCCACACGACTAAGAGACATGAGTGTAAAGCATTTTAAACAACTTTTTAGAGACCTGCTGCAACAGAGGGCATACTA
This sequence comes from Monochamus saltuarius, assembly GCA_025584915.1. NCBI lineage: Eukaryota > Metazoa > Arthropoda > Insecta > Coleoptera > Cerambycidae > Monochamus > Monochamus saltuarius. The sequence goes on from CM046724.1 coordinate 34,480,439, forward strand.
TACTTTGGATGAATTTTTTAATGATGAATTGTAAGTTTTTCTTGCTACTCCGACCACTGAAAAAATTCTCAATATTACAAAATTGCTTAAACTTTATGTAGTCTTCAACACACCATGTCATTGAATGTGTTTTTTTACTTGTTTTATTTTTTACATTTTGTACTATAATGTATATATTATTCTTTGTTTTTACACTATTACTTTTTGTAGTTTTCATGTTTTATATTTGCTAATTGTCATTTGTACCCCTAGCTATATTTTATTTTTTTTTATAGTGTTTCTGTTCTTTTTGTAGTTTCGTAGTTATATTTCTTTAATTGTCTTTGTAAATGACATTATTTTTTTGTGACAAGTCCTACACCCTTTGGGTATTTTGTTGTAATTTTTAACATGTGGACTAATAAAAACTCTATCTATCTATCTATATAGTACGTACTCACCTAGGTTTTAGACATCACAAATAAACGGTTGTATTTTAGAATATCATTTTTTCTTGCTCAGTTCAACTTCAGCCAATAATAATTTAAAATGTTAATACCCAATAAAATCAAATAATAATAATAATCAAATAATTCTATTAAAAATTGCAAGTAACGCGGTCCACTCTGGTTTTCCCATAGAAAATACGGCCCAATCAAAGCGATACCCGTACACTCGCGTGTCGATTTTTCTCTGAGCAAATGTAGCCGTTATGACTGCAACAAAACTCCAACGTGTCTAATAATAAACTGAGTAATAAACCATTTACGTACATTACATAAAAACCTATACCCAATGGGTAAATTATTGAGAAGCTGAAAAGTGTTTCGTGTTTAAATACTAAGTACTTAGTAAAAACCATCGTGTTGTCGACAGAAAACTGTCCAAGGCCGAAATGGCACGCCGCTAATCGAGAGTTAATCTTGACCTTGACCTTATTAGGTCAATAACCTAGTTACCTAGTTTTTGTACTGTTATTTAACGACAAGGAGTAAAACTATTTTTTTAATCTAGATACATGAATGAATTTTCCTTAAATATTGATTTAATTGTTAATAAAAACAAATGTAGATAATAAATAAATGTTTTCGAATGCTAGGCTATTACAGTTTAATAATTTTGATATTACGTTTTACAAATAAATATGAATTTTTAGTATTACTCGTAAGTACAATTAACCGCACACATAACCAAATGTACAATTTGTAGTTGCGTACATCTAGCCTAGAAATGTATTGTTTTTTAAGTAGTATGATACTAACCTGTTTACAGCCCACATAATTATAACTGTATTATTTATCCGTCCATAGCACTTTATTAATAAAATTCAGTCGCATTTCGTAAACATTCTCCGTATAACACTACCATTTCCACATAATCGTGAGGTTAGACCGAAATAAACAAACTACTGCTTGTATTCTCTAAATCCCCCCTCCGATGTGTGGCATGATCTACAAATTTGAGGGGGAAGAAATGCGGGAAATGCAGAGTGCTAAATGGAGGTAAATTTGAATAACACGCTGATGTGTTAGATGATATTATGTATGTAAATGTGGCATCCATGGTTAATACGGCAAGTCTGTGACATTATAATTTCGTCGGGTGCGCCATCGTAGCGTACCAGGAGCGTCGTGTTACTGATTTTTATAGGGTGATTTGTTTATTTTTTTAAAGGTCGAGTAAAAAATTTTTTTTTTCGATTTTCTGCCTTTATTAGGCCTCCCGAATACGTGGTTAAAATTAATGACATTATGACTGACTCACCCTGTATAGACGGGAATTTGAAAAATCAAAAATTTGCGAACACGCTTGGAAAAATGGTCATCTGATTCAATGGGGTTTGGCAAAAATTTTAGAGAAGGAAGATAATGCAACAAAAAGAAAATCAAAAGAGACCGCGATTATTTTGTTGAACGGAGATAAGTGTGTGCCAAACTGTTCAGTAAACATTGATCATTGTTGGCTACAGTTGCATCAAGAAGAAGTAACAATAATATAAAAATCATTTAACATCTATATGGAAGCAGATAAACAAATTTTAAACTGTCAAACTTGACATACTTTTAATACATTTAATATTTTGAGAACAAAAACAGAGTTTTTCAAAACGTCAAAAATACGGAAGTGCGCGATAGTGATGTGACTTTTGTTATTTTTTACTTATTTTTTGGTTAGGCAAACTTTAGTTTCAAAAATAACCCTTGACTTATTCATTTGGCGCAAGGGCTTATTTAATGAATCATTATTTTTTTCACTCTTATTTCAGATTACAATCTATTAGCTATTCTAACCTGGTCTACCTCTTCTATTTTTCTTGATGGGCAAAATTAAATCTTGTTCATCATTATTTGCTGCAGGAGTCCATGCAGGGTCCGAGTCAGAATCTTGAAATTCGGGAGGCTCCTCTGGTTCATCATCTTTACTTATTTCCGACAAACTGTTTTTTCCTTTAGCTGCTCTTTTAGTGGACTCTCTTCTCGGCACATTCTCAGCTTGCGGTTTAACTTTTGATTCCTTAGTTTTAGGCTTTTTCTCCTTTTCCGCCTTGGGTAGCTTTTCCTGCTTTACCTTCTTCTTTTCCGTTGGGCCTCCTGGTTTGATTGGTTTACTTTTCGGTTTTACCTTCTCCTTTTCTTTTGGTTCTGGTTTTGGAACTGGGGGAGGTTTTTTATTACCAAAGAAGTCATCATCCGAGCTAAACCCATCATCTGAACTATCAAAACTATTACGTTTTCGTTCCTTAGGTAGTGGGAAGTACCTGGGATCATCCTGGGGATCTCCCTGAGAAAGCCGAGTGATGGGTGCAGGTGGAGGTGGTACTGGTGGAGCTACTGGAGGTGTATTTTGAACTCCATTGCTCTCAGGTGACTTAGCTTCTGTTTTACTGGGCGTTCTTGACCAGGACTGCTTTCTACCACCTCGTACAGCTGGTGGAGGAGAACTGTCTCGTTCACCCTGTAAGAATTTTAGAAAGCTGCTCATGAAGCTAGAGCCTGGACCTGTTGATTTTTCTGCTGGTTTAACCAGAGGCACGGAAGGTGTTTGGGGTGGTTTCGATTGATTTTGTGAAGCATGTGTATGTTGATGATTCACTGAAGACGTTCTTGTTGTATGTATCTGAAATAACCCAAAAATATACAAAGTATTTGTTAAGTTAGAATTTTTCTTACAACACAATGTAGTAACTCGAAAAAGCAAATGTATAAAATTTTATCAACTTCAATTTTGTGTTGGTGCTAAAAGTCACATACAAGAAATGTATGAATTCATTGCCTGATATGTTTTTTTTATCTTATGTTAGTAACTTAAAAGATGTTTTTTAAAAATAGTAATAATAATAATAACATTTATTTTGAGTACTAAATTATTTCTAGACACATATACAGGGTGATTCAGGTTTAATCTTGATAACTTCAGGAATCGATAGAACAGGTTAAAGTAATGTCCATTTGTGATATAAACTTATTTCCTAAAACGCATCGTTTCCAAGATAGAGGGCGTTGAAGTAGGAATTTTTTTCTCGTTTTTTCCTCATAACTTTTGAACCACTTATCCGATTTAAGTAAAATTCGGAACACAAACACTCCTTATGATCTTACATAAGCTTCTAGTTTGAACTACCTACCCCTCTTAGAAGTGTATTTTCTATGCTACCCCCCTCTTACTTTATTTCAAAACTAAAAAAAAATAATTCATTTTAATAAAACATCTACACACCACTTTGACCTGATTAATTTCGAAACTTTTTTGTCTCCTGTTTTTTTTTTCAACATTTGGTCTTGTTTCTGAGATATTCAAAGAAATTGGTGACAGTGTAGCGCCCCAGCCGCGTAAATTTCATTTAACGTTATAGCAACCCATGAAAACAAAACTCAGTGATTTGTGTAAACTGACGCCAGTCTGGATTGGCTATTTCGGTGTGGGTTCGAATCCCACTGTAGTACCAAGGATGTCTGTGCTCGTCGAGAGATGCACATTAAGTTTATAGGCTGTGCTGCTTCCGGGGACACTGCCGGACGACTCTCAAAAAAAAAACAAAACTGATGTTTGTGAAAATCATTGTCAAAAGTATTATTGAAAGAGTGTTCTTAGTGTTAAGAAAAAACACCAATAACCTCAAACATAAATTTAGTAACAACAACTTATTACAAGATTTGCATCAAACTTATCAACTACTAAAAATATTACAATAATTGTTCAAAGTGCATTCCTCCAGCCTCAATACAATTTTGGCATCAACGAACTAGTGTATTAAGCACAGCTGCTATTTGAACAGGATTGTTTTTTATGTAATCACAAGCATGTCTTATCCTTTGGATCAATTCACATGTATGTACTGGCGTATCATACTCAATTGCTTTTAGATGGCCCCAAACAAAATAATCCAGAGAATTCAGATCTGGCGAGCGCGGAGGCCAAGCCACTGGTCGCAAGGAATCCACATATTTAGCTGGTTGTTGGGTTGCCATCAATCCATCGACGAGGTATTCTCATCCAACCACTGCCGTACTTGCCTGCCGTAATGTGCAGGGACACCATCCAACTGCATCCCCTGGCATAAATTTAAGGGGACATCGTCAAGCACGTCGGGGAGTTTTGCAGAAACTCATGAAATAAATCCCCATTTAAACGAGGAGGCAAAATATGCGGCCCACAGAGGTTATTATTTAAAACACCTATCCACACATTTACACTAAACTGTTGCTGAAATGAAGATTGTCTGACACATCGAGGATTAACTGCACTCCAAACGTGAATGTTGTGGTAATTCACAATTCCAGCTTTTGTGAAATTAGATTTGTCGGTCTATAAAACCTTATGCAGAAATTGTGGATTAATTTTTTTTTAATCTAAAACCCATCTACAAAAATTTAAACGTTTTTCAGCATCTCCTGGCAACAAACCTTGAACTGTTTGGAGATGGAAAGCCCTTCGATTTGAGTGCTCTCAGTACTTTTGATTGAGATAAATGGAGTTGCCGAGCTGCAGGCGTGTGCTTAAAGTTCTATCGATATCAAAAGATTAAGAATTTGCTGATTATTTCTTGGCGGTACATTACGATTATGATCATTGTAGCGGCGCACACCATTTCCGAATATCGACGATGTATATCTACAAAAACTTGTGCATTTGGAATTCTTCTATTAGGGAAGCGTGTTCGGTACTCTCAAACTTACGCGTTGAAATTTCCGTCACAGAAACCATAAACATAATGGATATCGACATATTCAGCATTTGTAAACGTTCTTGGCATTTCTTCTTAGCACTAAAAATGCTCTTTAAATAATACTTTTGACAATGATTTTCACAAACGTCAGTTTACACAAATCACTGAGTTTTGTTTTCATGATGGCTTGCTATAACGTTAAATAAAATTTATGCGGCTGGTGCGCTACACTGTCACCAATTTCTTTGAATATCTCAGAAACATGACCAAATGTCGAAAAAAAAACAGGAGACAAAAAAGTTTCGAAATTAATCAGGTCAAAGTGGTGTGTAGATGTTTTATTGAAATTAATAGCATACAAAATACACTTCTAAGAGAGGTAGGTAGTTCAAACTTAAGAAGCTTATGTAAGATCATAAGGAGTGTTTGTGTTCCGAATTTCACTTAAATCGGATAAGTGGTTCAAAAGTTATGAGGGAAAAACGAGAAAAAATTCCTACTTCAACGCCCTCTATCTCGGAAACAATGCGTTTTAGGAAATAAGTTTATGTCACAAATTAACATTATTTTAACCTGTTCTATCGATTCCTGAAGTTATCAAGATTAAACCTGAATCACCCTGTATACTTTCACACACATCAGAATAAATACAGTAGTAATTAGAAATTAATATTGTACACAAAACAAACACGCAGTAAACCCCACATAAGTTTATTTAAAAACTGTGTGTGGCTGCTCATTGTGCAGCAATAATATACATTTTAAAGAATACATCAGGAATTATTACAGAAATAAGAATCCCCACTTATTTCCATGTTACATATTGAGTTTTGAACCATACGCTACATAATTTTAAAGTTTAAAATATTTACAGTAAAAAATTAACTGACACCATTTAATGGTGTCGTAGTAAGAGCTGAAGAATCAACGAGACATACTGCAAACCTAAGTCATAGATACTAAGTGTTGATGTTTTAGAGATACTAGAACGACGATGTAATATCAAACAGCAAGTTCGATCATTAATGTCTTGAGACCATTCCAAAAGGTAGATTTGTTAAAAATTTTACAAAAAAATGTACACAATGAAAATTACACAAAAACTTGTTTTAGTAAAGAATAAACCAACTTTTACTTGTAATGAGAAGAATTAACTTTCAGAAACAGGCATAAATCAGCTATAGAAAATCTTCACATATACGGCATACAAATTTCCAACAGTACTTCTTAAATATTTGGGTAACATTGTGACTAGACTCCGCACTTGGTTTAGATTACCTATATTTTTGTAAAATAAATTGCCTGAAATACTTAAGAATGTGTCCTTAAATGCAAAATAATTCATGTTTTTAGACGATTGACACTTCACTCAGCAGTACATGCTTGCCGAGATCAGGCAAACACGGGACTGTGCTTGGTCTTCTTGCTTTGTCCAAGGGCCTCTCATTTCGTTCCTGCAGTTTTCAGTCTAGGAACGGTCGCCAGCACATGTCAAATGAAGCGATAGTATAAGTGGAGCCTAGTGAGAGTGCACAATACTATCGAGAGACCAGTACATGTTTGTCTCTTAAATTGTCTGGAACTTTTACTGGTTTTTGTTAATTTTATTTTGTTCGTTATCAACTCATGGAGAAACAATTTTACCCTCCAATCGTTGTAATTTTATCACAAGAAAGTGTTTGCGGAACTTCTCTTACCAAAATGATAAAAGAAAAAGTAGCAGATTTTGTGTTGGCAACAAATATCTAAAAGTACCTCATACTTTTTGAGCAAGAAGAAGGCATCCATTAAAAATGGCGACAGGGGCATATGCTGCAGTCACACAAATTTCAACATTTCTTAATGGATACTCAGTGATAAACCAATATCATAGTCTCTAAAGGACTATTACATATGAAAATCACAGACACTTAACACTAAAATACACACAAAATCTACACAATCTCGATATGCAAATTTGCAAAGTTTATTTAAAACATTTAAGGAGAACAATATTTTAGAATAGTTGGCCCAAAACTAGCAAATAAGGTGAGATATAACTGGTCTGCTTACTTCCTGCTCGGCCTAAGCGGCTCGACTTACAGGAAGCGACCTACATTGCAGCAGGTACTTAATGCAGACCTCTCGCCCTGGGCGATGAGCCATTAAATCTGTAAATGATACTGCAGGAAACAACTACTCCGCAAACTAATGCCCCGACCGATATTGAATTACTTCTGCAGTATCTGTGTGAACAGCCAAGAACCCTTGTCGGCTACACCACCAGACATAGACCGGTTTCGGGCTTGTTAGCCTTCATCAGTATGCCATAGGCGAGATGACTGACAATTGAACTGGCCGTTCCTTCATATGTATGTTCACATATAAACTGAGTGCAGGTGAGATATAAGTGGTCTGCTTACTTCCTGCTCGCTTCTCACCTATGGCGTACTGATGAGGACTAACAAGCCCGAAACCGGTCTATGTTTGGTGGTGTGTCCGACAAGGGTTCTTGGCTGTTCACACAGATACTGCAGGAGTAATTCAATGCCGGTAGGGGCATTAGTCCGCGGAGTAGTTGTTTCCTGCAGTATCATTTACTAGCAAATAACATTCTTCTATCAAATTCAAGTGAAAAAATTTCTTAAATATTTTATTAACAGAGAAATAAATCACATCCCAATGTCTCATTATCAGTCCTATAATTTGACCCTTAAATATAGGACTCATAAGTGACATTACAATAACACTTGATTGAAATGTAATTTCTGTGACGTCACACTAATGTGATCCATTAAAAGGTTAAATTTTTTATTTCGATCTTTGAAATTTAAAAGAAAAAAATGTTATTTGTAGTTTGCTTACTTTATTAACCAATAAACATCTTTCTTGCCCCTCAGTTAACATTTAAGATTTATTGAAAACAGCTTATAAATCTCTTTATAACATGTAACGTTGAATGGAAATTGTAGTTATGACTTAGAAATACATATCAATAATTTTTTTCTCGAATTTTGTAGTAAAAACTGACTTTTTTTAATTTTCATTTTATAATTTTCATACCCCTCATACAGGCAGATTTTATAACATTGATCATTAGCCGATTTGAGACAGTCATTTTGCTGCACAAATAAAATATTTTTTACATTCACAAAGCCTCACTATAATTTCTATAGCCAAATCATAAATAAAAAGATTTAATGTAAAATAGAAAAATTTGAGTTAGTACGGATATTATTAAAAGATCGGTTGGGTAGACCAACCCGTGAGAAAAATAATGCTAGATTTTGTTATATACATTTCTTAGAAGATAATGTCAGCAATTTCCAAGTATTACAGGAAACCACTAAATTTAAGAAAGTATGTATTTATAGTTATTTAAAGCAATTTGCTACAATAAACAAATGAGTCAAATTGTTATATTCTTTATTTAAAAAAAAAAGAATACAGGGTACAATATTACCCAATCCTTAGGAATTATCCTACATATGATGGTTAAGTTTTGAACTAAAACTGACAATTCTTTGTGCCAAGTTGTTTATTTCTGGTAAATGCCTAAATACAAAATGTTTTTTAAGATATGACCCACTCAAGCAATCATTCAATATTCTGAAAATTAAATCAACTTTAGACTTATGATTCACCTATAGGCTTTATAGTAAGGTTTTTGTGAATGAAATAAATAATTTATTTGTGTAAGAAAACGACTTTGACAAAATATAGAAACAATTTTTCTCAACTGGTCCACTCAACCGATTAAATAATATTATCATTATTAACTCATCTATTGTCTGAAGCTATTTAATTGTGGCATAATTTTAGTTTTTCTTTAGTTTTATTGGGTTTTTGCCACACTTCTGAAAAAATAAAGATTAATTAAATAAGACCTTGCGCCAAACGGTCAGTCAAGGGTTATTTTTGAAACTAAGTTTGCCTAACCAAAAAATCTCACACTGAAAAAAGCAAATAAGTAAAAAATAACAAAAATCACAAAAATTCATGTAATTCTTAACAGTAAAAGGCCAAATTGCAAAAATGTCATCTACATATCTCCACCAGATAGTTGGTTTTTTATTTATATTTTGAATATAATTTTCTTCAAAAAAATCCATAAAAGTATTACTTAAAATTGGTGATAATGATGAACCCAACTAAAATTTATTAAAGATGTTTTAATAAATAATGAATACCCCTCCAAAGTTTGTTGATAGAACATTAAAAAATATTACAGATAAAACGAACACTTTATTTAAGATAAATAAAAGAAACTAATCATACAATAAAAATTTCATACATTCCTATATTATCAGAAAGGTTAAGAATCGGTAATAAATTTAATATTCAAACAGTTTTTGAGACAACTAATACTTTACGATAATTTTTGTCTAAAACGCGTCAAAAATGATATACAAAATTAAAAATTGCATCTACAGTATACCTTGTGAATGCAATAAACATTATTTTGGAGAAACATCTTGGCTTATGAATGTTGGAGTTGAGGAACATAAAAATTATATAAAAAGACAAGAATTTGAAAAATCCAAAATTTGCACACGCTTGGGAAAACCATCATTTGATTCAATGGGGTTCGGCAAAAATGTTAGAGAAGGAAGATAACGCAACAAAAAGAAAATTAAAAGAGACCGTGATTATTTTGTTGAACGGAGATAAGTGTGTATCAAACTGTTCAGTAAACATCGATCATTGTTGGCTACAGTTGTATCAAGAAGAAGTAAGTAACAATAAAATAAAAATCATTTAACATCTCTATGAAAGCAGATAAACAAATTTTAAACTGTCAAACTTGACATATGTTTAATACTTTTACTAGGTACTATTTTGAGAACGAAAACAGAGTTTTTCGAAACGTCAAAAATACGTAAGTGCGCGATAGTGATGTGATTTTTGTAATTTTTTACTTATCTGCTTTTTTCAGTGTGAGATTTTTTGGTTCGGCAAACTTAGTCTCAAAAATAACCCTTGACTGATCCATTTAAGGGTTTAATTAATCTCTATTTTTGAGAAGTGTGGCAAAAAACCCAATAAAACTAAAGAAAAACTAACTCATCTGTTCATTTAAACTAGATCAATATGAGCGCACATCATAAAATAACTGAAAACTAACCTTGAGACAAAAAATTCAGTTCTTCCTCTATATTAGGTACAACAACCTTTGGATGGTCTTCAGGTTGTGGTTGATACTGATTGGAAGCTTGAGGAGATTGCTCGTTATAATTCGGCAAAGGAGTGAGCTCAACTGTCGATGGGTACTCTGAGGGAGGATGTGGGGCAAGGTGAAAGGGGGCGAAATATGGCAAAGGAGGGGGAGGGTGATGACCATGAGGATGAGGTACCATTAGGCCCTGATGTTGTTGGTGTAATGTCTGTGTGGTGAAGATTTTGGAAGTTGGAGGAGGAAGATTCCATCGATCAAAGTCAAAATAGGCTCCATTTTGTTGGGGCTGATTTGTTCCTGAACTGTGAGCTGGGGGTGGTATACGACCTGAAAAGTAATTTTAAATTGTGAAATAGGTGTATATCTATATATGATTTATTTAATCATAAATAGGGATCGACCGATATGTCGGTTGATATAAAGCAACATATATTTTAATATATAAGTATTTTTATAAAACAAATAACACTAAAAATATATAATTTGTATAATAAATGCCAAAAATAAATAATTCTTTGGTTAAAAAAAATAATAATATTAAAATGAAATAGAACTGTTAATTAATTACCATTTGATTGTAGCAAAAAAACCTAAAAATAATTATTTTTGTTCCAATGTATTGTGTTATGTATATGTAACTATAATTTAATTAGGGACATTAAGTAGTACATGAAATGATTAAAAAATTATACTGAAGACATGAGAACAAAAACACTTGATAACAAAATTTGCAGTCAAAACACAAATATAATTCTAAAAATATTTATGATTTTTAGACAAGTTGTGATGTAAAAGCAATGAGCTTTCTCCCTATCAGTAGTTAGCTATATTTGCATAGACCCTGTATATTTGCAGTTTTGCCTTAGACGTCCAAAAAAATAGATTTTTTACATAAACTACAAATTGAACTGTCGGCTGTCTCGTTATTTTGACATATTTTTTGGAAAAATTTTCATAATTCATAATTTCTCAGCCAATATATCGGCTTTTGATATATTGGTATCTGTCTATTACCGGTATCGGCCAAAAACTGTATAACGTTCAATCCCTAATCATAAGTCTGTTTTTTGCTAACTATAATCTATTGAGGTTCTTGAACTTTAAACTTTTGCACTAAAAAGAAAAAACTACAAAGAATAAAGCAATAATTACTTATTTGAAATAAGCTCCCTCTATAGTTAGACTAACAAATATTTAAATTTTCTTTGACTGGTAATCCACAAAACATAGCCAAAAACTAAACTAAACACTTGCTTGACATGTAACATCGTATGGAGTTGGCATTGTTTCACACAGGATGATATCAGTGTCAGATTAAATCAGAAATGCATAGCTTTAAAGAGAGATGTTCACACAGTCTCCGATACTATAGAAATATCATCATCGATATCACTGTGCATGTCAGATGTTTCATAAAATTAATTTATTGTTTCGCTTTTAAACGTGGCAATTCAAAATGCATACATGTGTTCACACAGATCGATTGTCGGTATAAGTCTCAGCTTCATGCTACTTTTTAGATTGCATAAAATACACAACTGATGTATCTATCAGATAGAACAGCCAAAGTAAAACTTTCTCGTTTACAGAGACAAGTTAGTCTGGTGATAACTGGTGCATATACCTCTCCATATACTTTTGGAGAGAGAAGCCAGATGGGCAGTATACAATTGAGGCAAGCGGCTATTAGTATGTCGAAGGCTAACATAATGAAGTACAGTGGAGTGCTGAAGGACATCAAAAGTCACAGCACTCTGTCGATAGTCTCGGATGTTTTACCTAGAAGAATAAACTAGACTGGCTTTTGAAATCCTCCTTCCTCGAAGGGAGGGGAGCTGAGTGAAACCAACCTCCTGAAGACAGGGCAGGCTATATTTGGCAAGATGCATCTCTTGCCAGAAGATCTAAACAGAATCTCATTCAAGAGGCTAAATCTGTTGGGTGAAGTGTAATATGGATGTGAGTCACAATAGACCATAGTCACAGTGAAGGGCTATTTTTTTCTTGCCCACTCACTTTGAACCTAGCTTTCTATCAGATGTATCTTCTTTAAGCCTGTGCTATTTGCAAAATAACAAATCAATTCATATTATATTTGAACCGATATATCAATTTGAATTTACCTGTATAGTTTCAGCAAGAATTCAGATGACATGTCATACGAACAAATGAATAAATCATACTTTCATGAAAATATTTAAGAAACTGCAACTGAAAATAATAAAACTATACATGGCAGTAAATGTTTGCATTAAATTACAAAAAATAGTTGTTTTTAAGGCGACAAACTATCGAAAATTATGTTGACAATAAAAACAATTGTGTAACGGAAGCCATAAGAATCAATCCATCAAAAATCAAATTGAAAAATCGAATTAAAATGAGAACGACATTCAAATTGCTACCGTGTGTCACTTGCTACATTTTACATGTATTAATTGTCTCAAAACTAATGCATGTTATAAAAATGTGTTACAGTCGCCGATGATTTAATATTCAATAAACTATAACATCACAAAGGAAAACTTGACCACGATATACCAGTAAACTAAATCAATAAAAAAATAGTGAAATAATTGATTTATTTGACACATCCATGTATTCATTCAAGAATCAAATGAGGCACATTAATTTGTTGTAATTTTAGTTTATTATGATTGTATTTGTAGATAATGTAATGTAAAAATTGTCTCTTAATATTTATGTTTTGTTGTAAATTGGCATGTCCGTATATAAATAAATAAATAAAATAAATAAAGATAAATAAATTTTATGCTACATGTAAATGTCTAGACTTGATTTGAATTGAGTCTCCGATCTGATTTTTCGATAAATGGATTCTAATACCAATTTCATTCGACAAATAAAATCGAAGCAATATCTCAATCCAATTCGTTTTTTTTTTCTGCAAACCGATGAATCAATTCAAAAATAAATACGATTCGAATCAATGTATCGATTTTTTGCCCAGGTCTATCCTTTCTCTGTCTTTGCCGTTTCTTTCTCTGTAAGTACCATAGATACAATAGTGTTTATCTTCATTAATATTGTCTTTCATATAACACAATTTTCAACATCTGCCTGCTAGGCAAATACATCACTGACTAAATTTTAGCAAATGTGTTAAATGTGCAAGATCGATCATAAACAGACTGATTGTGGGTATGTGTGAACACTGTATTTTATAATATCTTCCTGGGTGAAACCGCACTTGTTCCATGGAAAGTGTTTTCCAAAGACATGACTGAAGTACAGTTCCCTACATTCTAATATCTAGAAAGGAATGGATAGCATTATGAATTAATAAACTGCATTAGTAACATTACAGATTATGCAACCAGCATACAAATAGCAAGAAAATTACTGCTAAAATTTACCTGTGAAATTCGATTTTAAGTAATGATTAAATATGCATCAAAATAAAATCATGAACACTAATTTTCTATTTTTGTTGAAATATCACATTTAACACACTTATTTAAGAAAAAATATTTAGATCACATACAGAATGATTCAGTCAATGTCTTTTAATTTTAAGAGAAGATAGAAAAAAATGAATAAAATACTATTATGCAATTACATTTTTTAAATGCATTTTTATGCCAAAATTTTTTTTTTCAAATTATTACTTAATCTCCCTTTTCAGATGTCACACTTAACTCCCAGTTCATTTTGGTGTCGGCTTGTTGCAACATTGCTATATTTCCCTAGTACCTACCTACTTATACTGTTAAAATATGTCATAAATGCTATAAATTATTTTTTAATTTAAAAGTATGCAATTGACTTACTCTGTTCCTCTTATGCAAAAACAATGGGAAGACATGAGCTTTGTGATACTGTATATTCAATACTATAAAGTATAAACATACTTATACAATATTTAATACTAAAAAAGCAAAAGGAAAAACAACATAATATACAAATTTGTTAAATTGAAGTTTTCCCGGCAGATGATGAATGAACCAAACAAAATTACTTACTCAATCGATCTCAATTCTGTTTTGCTATTGGCGGAGTAAAATGATATTTTACAAAGTTTACTTAAAATCGTTAAAGAGAAAAATATTTTAAGATAATGAAGGCCTCAAACTAGTATTTGAAGGGCCCAATGCAAAATGTGCCTAAGTCACATGTTATTGTTTCTGAGAAAACGAGGTTAAACAATTCATTTGCTTGCTTGCTTTCTGTAATGCCTTATAATTATTGAAATAGTTTGTCATTATTAATATGGGAGATCACTACCGTAACTACGAGAGAAAAATAGAGAAGAAATGGACTTGGGCTCTTCTTCCTTAGGATTTTTTTTTAGAACTGAAATAACAATTACTTAAAAGCCGTAATAATACTGCATCAATTTTGTTTGACATCTAAACATTTTTATAAAAAACGAAAATAATGAGTATGCTACATAAAAAATAATGAGTACACAAGAATGAAATAAAACTATTATTCATATACATCTGTTTCGAAATCAACTGCTTCCTCCAATCCTTCATTTTGTATGGGGCACAAGTAACAATACCATTATTCACCAAGGTTCTTCTAAAAAATTCAGTGTCCCCTGAAGTTACATAGTTCAGCAAATGCATAACATTTTGTAGTTTAAGAATTTTAATAGAAAGGTTTTCCAAATTTGTCTCTCCTGCTATTTGTCAACTATTTCCGACTTTGTACAGCTTCATTTCTGCAGGTTCACCATAAAAAATTTTGAGTAAATTAATAATTAAAATATGTAAACTTCCTACTATACGAGGTTTGTCCGGAAAATACATAAAAGTGGAATAATAACTTTATTTTACAATTATTCGAGTATTTCAATATGGTCTCCTTCAAAGTACTCCCCCTTTGACAAGATGCACTTCTGCCAACGCCATTTCCACTGTTGATAAGATCGCTGAAAATCTTCAGTTATGAGGCTCTTCAGTTGCCGTGTCGTTACTGCCTTGATGGCTTCCACATCCCCCAAGTGCCGCCCCCAAAACACCATTTTGCATTTTGGGAACAGGAAAAAGTCGCAAGGGGCTAAATCGGGTGTTCCGTCACGGTGATTGAGCTTTGGGCCAAATAGTCACCCACAACGAGCGACATGTGAGCAGGCGCGTTGTCGTGATGAAGAATCCACCTGCCCCCTTTTGCCAAATCTGGTCAAACTCGGGCCACACGAGCTCTGAGACGTCTCAAAACTTCAACGTAGAAATTTCCGTTCACTGTCTGGCCGAGAGGGACAAATTCCTGATGAACAATGCCCCTAGAATCAAAGAAAACAATCAACATTGTTTTCACATTGGATTTTGATTTGTGCGACTTTTTTGTTCTCGATTTTCCTGCTTGCTTCCACTCCTTGCTTTGAGATTTCAGCTCCACATCGAATTCGTAGAACCAAGACTCGTCTCCAGTGATGGCCCGGTTGAGAAAGTCCTCCCTTTCCTCTGCTTCCAACTAATCCTCACAGCAAGCAACCCTCCTTGTTTCTGTTCTGGAGTCAAGAGCTTTGGAACGATTTTCGCGCACAATTTTGTCATTTTAAGTTTTTCAGTCAGAATTTTGTGGACGATTGTGTTGGGGATTGACAGATCCTCAGCAATCATTCTAATTGTCAATCGACGGTCTTTAAGAACACAAACCCAAATTCATTCAACATTTGCCTCAGAACTCGATGTGGAGAGGCGTACTGAGCAAAGGTCATCTTTCACGTCTTCTCGGAACCTTTTTAACCACTTACTAACGGTGGGTTCCTTCAGAGAATTGTCTCCGTAAACTTGTTTCAAACACTCAAAAATCTCACGGCCATTCTTGCCTAGCTTTGCAAGAAACTTGATGCTGATGCGCTGTTTCTCAATCAGAGAGAGCTCCATGCCGACGACAGGTAAAAAGGGTTACTTTCAACAAGCAGATGTAAACTATTACTTACTCGCTGAACGCTTTGGCTCGAACTGAGCGTTGAGGGGATTGCATAACGAGGGAGGACCACCGCGCCACCCTTCCACAACGCCTTGACACGTCGCCGTCGCCCCGAATTTTTTATACGTATTTTCCGGACAAACCTTGTATTAGCTATCCACAAAAATAAATTAGCTACAGTTACATCTAAATTAAAGTCACTTACTTAGCATATTTATTTTCCATAAAAATTCCATTCCATAATAACAATAACTAAACTGGAGAACACGTCATAAAAACGTACACTGAATATAATGTTCACATGTGAGTTAATATTTAGTCCAGTCATTTAAGGAGCTCACCTACGAAAATTGAGATACCCAGCTATAGATTCGTATAAACTTGTATTTTGACATCCTAAAACTGTTCTCAAAATTCACATATGATTCGATGTCCGCAACTTTAAAAATTGGGGGTCAAAGGTCAAAAAAATGGTTAAATTCTCTACAACTTTTTTTATACGTTGAATCGTTTTCGATAGAAGGCGGTCCAATCAAACGATATCCGTACACTCCTGCCCATACGTTGACAACAAATCGCCTCTGCAAGCTAAACCGACAAGTAGCATGTGGATTTTCCTCTGAGCAAATGTAGCTGTTATGACTGCAACGAATTGCTTAGTTACATTGAAATCACAAAACTCCAACGTATCTAATAATAAACCGAGTAATAAACCATTTACGCATTACATAAAAAACCTATACCCAATGGGTAAATTATTAAGAGAAGCTGAAAAGTGTTTTGTGTTTAAATACTAAGTAATAAAAAACCATCGTGTTGTTGACAGAAAACTGTCCAAGATCGAAATGGCACGCCTCTGATTTGATGCTCAAAAAAGTAGTGAATATTGACCTACCGTGTTATTAGGTCAATAACCTAGTTACCTAGTTTTTGTACTGTTATTTAACGACAAGAAGTAAAGCTAACTGTTTTATCTAGATACATGAATGAATTTTTCTTAAATATTAATAATTAATAAAAATAAATTTAGATAATAAATAAATATTTTTGAATGTTAGGGTATTACAGTTTAATAATTTTGGTATTACGTTTTCACTACGTTTTACAATTGAATACAAATTTTTAGTATTACTCGTAAGTACAATTAATTATTTAGTTTGTAGTTACGTGCATCTAGCCTAGAAATTTATTGTTTTTTAAGTAGTATGGTGTATGGTACTAACCTGTTAAAATTTCAGTTCGAGTAAAGTTGCACTTCTACACTGTTAGGTTAGACATCTCCGATATTCCGTAACAGCGCATTCGTGATTTCGTAAACATTCTTCGTATAACACTACCATTTCTGCATATTCGGAATTTGTAAAATTATGCATTGTGAATTTACGGCCAATACGTGAGACCGAAGTAAACAAAGTACTGCTTGTATTCTCTCCATCCCCCTCCTTATGTGTGGCGTGATTTACAAATTTGGGGGGAAAGAAATGCGGAAAATGCAGAAAGTGCTAAATGGAGATAAATTTGAATAACACGCTAAAATGTTAGACGATATTATGTATGTAAACATGATGTGGAAACGATGTTTAATCCGGCATTCGATTGTCGTATGGGTGCGTTATCAGAAAGCTCATAGTGCGCCAGAAGCGTCGTGTTACCGATTTTTATAGGGTGATTTGTTTATTTTTTAAAGGTGGAGTAAAAAATTTTTTTTCGATTTTATACCTTTATTAGCCCTTCCGAATACGTGGTTAAAATTAATAACATTATGACTGACTCACCCTGTATTTCCGTTTTCACATTTGCTTTGCCAACTTTTTTAAAGAAAATTTCTTGTTCAAGAGATAGTGTATGCCAAATTAAAATGACAAGTAAATCAATATCTTCACCTATTATAATTGCTGTTTTTGCACGTTTAGATTCTTCAATAGCTGTCTCAATGATGAGAACATCCGCATCATCTCTGGCCTGTTTTGTATTGATATCAACAGCTTGTAATTTTTCAATAAGCATAGTAATTAGCTTTTCTTTATTATTGCGATTTGATAGAAATTTTTCTTTTAGAGATTTTAAACAAGATGTACTAAATTATTTCCTACTTAAAATGTAATTAGCGTAAACGAGAATAAAATTAAAATGTAATTAAAGTATATCCCTTAATGATTTTTCAATGACAGGAATAAATTACAGTATTATTGAATTCATAGATAGGTTCATTAATGAAAAAAATATTTAAATATAATGTACCTAATTGTTAATAAAAAATAAAAATTATTCATAATTATATATTTAACAATAATTTATAAACCTTATACGAGATGATTTCGATCGGGACTACCTGTTGATTTTAAATGATATTCTAACCCCGTGCTCTCTGCCCTCTATCTCGAAAACGATTCAACATATAAAAAAATGTTTGAAACAAAAGTTGTAGAGAATTTAATTCTCTACAATATTGATAGTAAACGCAAATAGCGTACAACCTATAGGAAACGAAATATTTGCAAAAAATGTGAAAAAAATCGATTTTTTTGACCTTTGACCCCCGATTTTTAAAGTTGCGGACATCGAATCATATGTGAATTTTGAGAACAGTTTTAGGATGTCAAAATACAAGTTTATACGAGCTTACAGCTGGGTATCTCAATTTTCCGAAATACTTGCCTAAATCTACCTAAAATGACTGGCCTAATTACTAAATGGACTTGGGCACATTTTACATTGAATTGGTCGACACTTTTTAGAATACGTATGCACATATCTGGACTTAGGAACATCTTATAGCAATTCTAGGTATACAGACATAAACCTTGACTAAAATTACAATAGATGGGTATCATTAACATTAATTTGGCGAAAATGTGACTTAGGCACATTTTGCATTGGGTCCTTCATTTCTAACAGATTCAAGTGAAGAAATATTTTAATATGTTTTTTAACAGAGAAGCAAACCAAATTCCACTGTCACTTTTATTAATTAATAGTTATTTATGCAACAAGTACAAAAGTAAGTATGTGTTGTCCTACTCGGCCTGCCGGCTTCGTTGGACAATTTCACGTCGCATGCAATAAACACTTTTGACGAGTTGCATACAATATTTTTCTACGCTCATGCAAAACCAAACAATGTTTTATTTAGATGGCACTAAGTCTAGGAAAATATGACGATTTGAACGTTTATGTTTGTCATGATGACAAAACGCTGTAGAAGAATGACAGATGAATGCAATTAACATTTTATTGCACTGGTGCAATAAAGAACCACTTTTTCCACTAAATATAGTTCAATAAAGTTTTGTTTTTTGCATGAACCTAGAAAATATTTTAATTGTATAAGTTCCATTAGGATAATAGCAGCATTATTTGATTGAAATGTAATTTCTTACGACACAAAGTACTGCAGGTTGCATATCTTGTGACATCACATTAATAGTTCATTAATAAAATAAAACCACAAAGTTTTTCAATATTTAGATATATCTATTTAATTGAAGCCAAAATCTTCTTTTAATCATAATTTCTACAAAACCCCACCAATTTCACACTTATTTAGATCATTACACAAGGAATATAAATATTTTTAATTGATATGTTGCATAGCACCATTTAATTAATTTTTAACACTATATTTTTACTATAATGCTTATAGAACTTACTTGGCAAATTGTGTAAATCAGGTACGTTAGGTTTTTCGCCACTCTTTCTCCTTTTAATTGGTGGCTTAACCTCTGTCTTAATCTCATTCTGCTGCACTTGGCAACTTTGCTGTTGTTGCAAATTTTTTACAATGCTCATAGGGTCACCTCTGCAACTCGACAAATCCTGCAAGGTGACCTGATGTCCGCTGTTTGTTTCAAAATAAGTTTGTTGCCGCCTACTCCTATTACAACCCTTTGCTGGTTTTGTTCGCCTCTATTCATCTCGATACTGGTACTAGAATTATAATTGTTTGACTGAGAACTGGACTGGTTATTTTGGAATTTACGTTGACCCTGCCTCTCGTCCCAGCAATTCTGGTTCTGCTGGTTAGTGTGGTTGGTACGTTCATATCGTTCCGGAAAGTTTTTCTCTGGATTTAAAGCTCTTGTTATTACGGAAGGATATGCTACATTGCCAGTTTGGGAACTGGGGCGAGGCACGGATACATCTAGAGGCGAAGGAGGGGCAACTTGATTATTTGAACTTTGTTGGGGAGATGATATCGAGTTCATGGGACTATTGTACATAGGGTATGCCGGACTTTGTGCATGACCTAAAAAATAAACAATAAAACAATAAAAATACTAATAATAGTAATAATAAAATAAAATAAGATTACGTTGATTCAAGCATTGTAAATCTTAAAAAGGTAAATTTGAAAAAATTATTTTATTTCTAAATGGTCCTTTGTAATGATTGTATAATTTTATTTTATAAGAATTGAAAGATATATGATTTATATTCTATAATTTTTAGATATAATTTGATAAAACTACAATAAATACTATGGTCCTGCCGTTTGAGCAAAAAAGTGAGTATTTTTTAGAGATAGAATTGAAAGTTTATAAAGGGAGAAGAGTTGTCGTTTGATAGTTGCGCAGTGCGAGTGCTGGAGTAATCATTTAATCAGTGTAATATATCACTTTTCCTATCCACCCTTCGCTAAGTGAATCTATAGTTTAGAATTGGTTGAGCTGTGTAAAACGGTGCATGAGATTTTCTCGCTCGATATTTGCCTTTACAAAATTTTGCGTTGTGACAATAACTTGATGACATTGACAAAAAAACTATAAACAGATATAAATAGTAGTCACCGTATTACATAGCTCGGTCAATTATAAACTGTAGTTTCATTTAGGAAAGGATAGATAGGAAAAGTGATATACTACACTGATTATACGATTACTCCAGCACTAGCTCAACGATTACATGACAACTGTTCTTCCTTTATAAACCTTCATATCTATATTTAAAGAGTATTGTTTTTTTCTTTATTTTAAAACGATGCAATCATTCATTCAAGGCATTCCACGTCTTTCTGATTAAAAACTGACAATTTTAAAAATGTAATAATAGCACATTATTCAGCTAATGTATTATGATCTCCCTCACTAATTAAACTATTTTGTAACATACCTTCTTGGGAAAAATGGTTTTCACTGTAGATATTTATGCATTTTGAATGACAGCGGTGTCTGGAGGTACTCAGAAGAGATGCCAGGAAACACATCAAATAGTTGGTTTAGGTTCAAAATGAACATTGAAGAAATTGAGTAACTTTTAGATAGATAGTGACCTCCGGTCGAGTGAGTAAGGATGAACAAAAACAATGCCATTGACATTTCTTATTCTTTGAGGGATGACCATTAAACAGCATATTTAATATACATAATTAAATTTAAAATATTGTATTTTAACCGTGACTGCAATTGAGAACTTCTCAAAGCACCTCTGTGGCTCGAGAAGGTTAAGAAATATTGGTATAAATCAAAACAATAGAATACTATACTTTTTACACAAATATTACGAATATTTCTGAAAAATATTTTGTATAAATAAAAGAAAAACAAACAATATCAAACAGAAATGACTGTGTGATGTCAAAATGTCACTTATAGTGAATTGAAAATTGAGGATACCTAATTGAAGACCATAACCCACATTATAGACAACTTCCAAAATTGTAGAGAGTGACTAATGTGACTAAACATGCTCAAAATTTATAGCAGTCAACACAAAGAAATGTACATGCAGCCCGTACATTTTTCCTATAAAATCGTGTGCCGCCATATCTCTGAGAGCATACCCGACCCGATTACACAGCTTCTGCTACGCATGCGCTGCAGTTAGTACACGTTAGTACGCACGCGCTGCTGCTTTTTGATTGGCTGCGACAAATTGTCAGACTCAACTGTTTCATTTCCAGCGCTATCATGGGCGGGTATATCGTTTGGGTGAGCAAAATTTCGTTAATTTAATTATGAATGTATTTAATTTTATTAGTGATTTGATCGAAATGAGGAATATCGATGACATGTATGAAGTTTAGAGCGCGAGGTCAAAATATGAGTGTAAGATGTTGAAATATGCATTTCATTTACAAAATTGTACGTGAATAGCATGTGTGCAAATAAAAAAGTGGTAAAGAAGTATAACAAGTACAAGTGTGAAACGGAAAGTGATGGAAACTCACAGAAGGAAGATTGTATTTTTAAAATGAGTTTTCCAAAAAAAATTCTATTGCTGTATCTTACAAGATGACACTTAGTCCATATAAATGAAATCGAAAAGAGTATACTGATAGAAAGGACAAAATAGTGATTTAAAAATAAGAATCTGGATCGAAGAATATATTAAATTTTGACAAAACATGGGCGTATTTGGAACAAATTTTGTCAACTACCTATAACATTATCTATCATTTTTATCATGAAACTGCCATGCTAGATTATCAGAAGCTCAAAACAAATTTATTAACACCACATAATAATGAAAGGGGCAATAATATTTGTAGTGTTTGACAGTTTTGCAAATTGCAATTGTCAAAAGTTGATATTTTTCCGCCATAAATAATTAAAACAGAAGTTGCAAAATTCGTGCAAAAATCCGTGAATTTCACGTCCATGAGAACAAGGCTTAGTGTGATATCTGTGGAGTGCTCATCAGGTAGGTGTAAGTGGGTGGTGGTGGGCAATTGCCGTCGAAAAGGACGGCATTCTAATTTGTAGAGAGGATGACACAGGTGGCACATTTAAAGTAAATTATTAATGTGATAGGTTCAACCGACGTCAACTTATTTTAGATGAATGGTATAATGAATGTTTTCATTTATAAATATTTTCTGTTACTTTCTTTATATAAGTTGGGAAAGTACAAATGTTCTCTGATCTATAATAACAAAAAAATTAAATTCTTGTTTTAAAGCAGCCAGAGAAAAATAATTAGGTACTTCTAACATTGTCAAACTGTAGATATATCTGGTTATTTCAATATTCTCATCCCCTCTTCACTTCCGCCTATCTTGAAAACAAACACTACTTTCTAGCAACATGCAATAGGAATTCATTTCTGGATCTTCAAAACAAAATTTTATCTTTTGAAACGAATTTAATAGTATGCAAGGAAAAGCAAAAAGTTCAAGTATCATCAAAGGTTGATATTTTATATTAAAGGTGTTTTGAAAATATTTGGAAAAAATTAAATGTAAGGTTCCATAACTGCCATATGCAAAATGCCTGTCTACCTATCTTAAGCAGTGTTTTTATATAAGGTGATTTTGCTCATTCATCATCCATCCAACATTCATAGAATTTGAAGTTATCATTTGTTGGTAGAACTTCTGACGCCTTATATATATCATAAAAGTGTAAATAGGACACAAAAATTTCCATATTTACGCAGGTGTAAATAAATAACTTCAGTACAAAGGCAAATCTAAATAATTAATTATTTCTCAATATTCCAACACACCTAATTTTTTTACAACCTAAGTATGAGTATAAATGTATATGTATTTGAATACTCGGTTCAAAAATATATATATTTTTTAATTTACTGGAAAGATCTATTAATGTGCCCTAAGCGAGGCCCTAAGTAAGGTATCACAAAAAATGCAATATTTTTTTCTCTTTTTATTTCTTATTATTTTCGGATAAAATACACTATTATTTTTTCATACGCTTTCCATTCTAAAAATATCAGAATTCAAGTTAGGAATAAACTATATGTTTTAAATAAGTTAAAAGTACACACAATTTTTGCATTTTAATGATTCTGGATTTACCTCATCATTTACCAAATAAGTTTCTATAAGACTCGTTCTCTCAAAATAATTAAAGAGATATGCCAAAAAATTGTACAGTGATTAGTTTGATTATTATGCTTTGAAAGCAACTTAATTTAAAAAGTAAACATATACCATTGCGAGTAACAGGTAATTTATTGTTATTGAATATGGAACTCAAAATAACATATTGAAAACACAAACCAGTATTTCAGTTTGCGATAACCATCACTACATATAGAACAATTGAATAATTAATTATATTTTCTTCAAATATTTAAGAAACTGCAACTGAGAATAATAAAATTATATACTACACTAAATGTTTACACTATATTATAAAAATTGATTGTTTTTAACGCAACAAATTATCGAAAATTATGTTGACAGTAAAACAATTGCGTAACATCAGCCATGACGTAAGTCATCTGAATTCTTGTCGCAACTATAATAGTATTTATTTTAACTGTTTATGAAACCAGTTAGAAAATGTGTGGACTTTTGTAATGAAAGTGCAAATTGTGGGATGAGCAAGGCGAGTGTGCAGTCATATTTGCAAATGTCACTACTACCATACATACTTCACTGACATTGAAATTTTCTCATAATTTAAACCAGTTGGTTTTATTTCGGTTCATAATTAGTTATGAAATATAGACACTTGTTTGGATTATGAATGTAACTAATGTAATGCACAAGTAACAATTTTCTACAAATTTTAATGATCAACATCATTGGATCTAAGAATCCATGCCACAAAAAAAGGTAATTTGTAACGTAAACTGTTATCATAGCGCAATAGTAAGTAATAAATAATAAAAAATTATAATCTGTTAAATCGTAAAGTATCACTGCAATGCTCCATGAATAATTTTTAAAAACCTTTCAGTTCAAACGGCAGTACAGAAATATTAGTCATGACTTTTTATAAAAATAAATTGATCAATTTATAAAATTGATCAAATATTTAATTTTTTTTATTATTATTTTCTTTAAGTACTACTTTATTTTATATTGTTTGTTGCCTTACCTAGTGGTGATGCTTGGGAATGTGCTTGTAGGGGGCTTGGTCTTCTTGGTACAACAACACTACAATCAGGCCCATTTGAATTGTTATAGTCCGATCCACTCTTAGGCCTTTGGAATTCCTCTGTATTAGATGTACCCTGTTGCTGTTGATAATGCCTGTAGTTATGTTGAAATTGGGCTGGACGTTTAGCAGATGAATTACTTCCGGAATAACTCAGTCTTCCTGGAGCATCCATAATGGAAAAACTAATAGGGGATGACTGACTTTGATTTTCATCGTTTGTCCTTTGTCTTTCTTGTTGTTGCTGCTGTTGTTGCTGGTTACCAATCTCGGAATATATTTTAGTCTGAGCCTTTGTCTGGATTTGCACAGGAGATACTTGTTGCTTGCTCGGGGGAGATGCAAATGTTTTTTCTATGGTAGTTCGAGATGGATTGGGTGAACTTAAGAATGACCTAGTAGGTGCCTGCGGTACTCGATACTCTTTTGTTACTGCGGTGGAAGGTGAAGAAACGATACATGATTGTTGAATATTCGATGTAGTCTGCTGCGAAGAAAATGACTTGCTGTTGTTACTGCTATTCTCTGACAAGGTTACGGGGACTTGAAAGAATGAGCTAGAATTGGACTGTGATGCATTTGTTTTCGTTGAAGTAGAAGAAACTTATGGACTTTGAGCCCTATTGGTTCCCGCTTTAGCTATTTGAGAATTAATATGGTTGTTTAAAGTTTGCGCTGCAAAGTGAGCATTAAAATTCTCATAATTTTTCCTGTTGTAGTTGCTACAACACTTTCATGTGGTAATATTCGAAGGGGCTATTCTGTTGCCAGGCTCCAGCAGCCCCTTGTTCAAAAATGCCTGTGTCTGTGGATGAAACTCATTATCCCCAGACTGCTTGGATGATGCTGCTGCTTGGGCCAGTGCTTGTGCCCTTTGCTGAGTGACCTGAGAGACATAATGTGCAGCAGGTTTAGCACCTGCAGCATGATGAAAAAGAGGACTGAATACTGTTTCATATCCGACAGGGGGCGGTGACAAAAAGCCGCCTGGAAGCAGTTGGGCTGTGGTGGTTGGTGGGGCACCCGTGGCTGTAGTGGTTGCAAGATGATGGTGCAATTCTCCACTTCCTGTTCCAGCTGCTTGTACCCCCGCTAAGCGGTTATAAGAAGCATACCATGGCCCTACTGGATCCATAATGGGGTAATCCTAACTTATGTTGTATAGCCATCCCATCTACAAGAAAAGATGAATTTATTAAGTCAGTTACAACTATCGTTACATACTGATTATGGGTTATTAATAATGAGATGGAAATTGATACAGGGTACACAAAGTAAGTCATACTCGATTGGATTTCAGATTATATTTGAAATCAATAAATTTAAAATAATAATTTTGTCAAGCCTGAGTTCCATGACAAATCTATTTATGAAATGAATGTTGAATATTGTAAAGGAGAAAATTAACAAATAAGAAAATTTTTGTAAAGCATTGACTTGCATATGAAATGCATTTTTTAAATAAGGAAATATAGAGAACACTATAAGTTCTATTATTCTAGTGATAGAAAAGATTAATAAATTGTGACTAGAATAAAAATATGTTTATTTTATCTTTTCAAATATACAGGGTGAATTCGAATCAGATTTACATGCATGCTACCTGTGACCTTTAGAAATACATAACGCAGGGCTGCCAAGAGGTGCTTATAAATGTCACAAAGAAGTTGTTCCTTGGGCTATTTTAGACTAAAAAGCCTTACTGAATTAAGAGTTTACAGCGACCCATACCCCTGTTTACACAAAATAGTTCTGCTAATATTTTGACAATGATACTGTATTGTGCTGGTATCTCTTTATTATACTTGTAATTATCAATAAAATTTAATTAAATTATTATACATATTACACATCAAGAAATAATATATATTTTGTTCTTTATTCAAGATTTTAAAACACTACTTCTCAGCAAATGCTAAAAAAATATTTCAGCTTTCATTCGGAGTAAAATAACTACATTTCGAGAAACTTCAAACACAATAAAAATAAATGTTACTACAAAAGATTTTTCAGCCCCTTCTTGAAGTATAGTTACTCTGTTAGATATCGTGCAACTACAAACAAAATATAAGTTATTATAAACAATTACAAATCAATTTTCAGCCTTTGCTTAAAACATAGTTACTAATTTTGAAAAACTACAAACGATAGACATGCAAATGCATATACTTTATTATTCAAGATACAAAAAATGTTATAAGAATGAAATTTGTAGGAACTTTTAAATATTTTTTAAAGCTTACCTATATATCACAAAAACAATTGAATATCACATTTTCAAGATGTAGGCCTTACTTTTTTTTTTTAATAAAACACTGTTTATTTTATGCCATTGGAAAGAATGTCAACAGTCAAAATAAGTTCGGCCAAACTTATGGTTAATATTCTCTAGCTTTTACATACCATATATTCGATTTTTTATTTGCTATTATAAACAAAAATTATTTCACTACAAAAAATTGTCTAGAGCTAACCGTATTTCAGTACTATAAAATTTTTTCAAAGATCCTATAACTTATTTTTGAATATACTACAAACAAAAATGTTACTGCTGCAAACAACTAAATACCTTAATCTACAAGAGTCACAAAAAGAAAAAGATTTTTAAAAGTTTAGTGGCAAAGCTCTCCTGACATCTAGTGCAGGTGTAGATGAATGAAAAAAAAAAATAAATCCAAATACAAAAGCATTTTAAAGATCTATACAAATTAAATATCTAAACCTAATACTAATTACCATGATGGCTAATGAAAAATAGTAATATTTTAATAATTAAGTGGGAGCTGTACTATTAAGAGATGATTTCTAAGGATAGAGAACTTTTATATTACAAAATTTCAAATGTTTGCAAAATATAAAATTAAAATAAAGGTGAATGACCATGACACCTTACTTGTTTTTGTGACAAACTGTATTCATTGACTGTATCAAAATGTATTTAATGGTGATGTCACTTATGTATTGCATCAAGAAAATGTATAGTTTCAAAACCTAACATCATCAAATATTTATTTCTCTAACAATCTGAAATCTGCAACAAAAACATGGAATTGATTTTAGCAACTGCAAACCAACAACAATTACCTACATGTTTGTATGAGTGACAAGTGAGTGAGTTTAATGAAATTTGGATAGAAAAGTAGAAAAGTATATTGGGTTATGCTTTTGTAATATAATTTAGGATGTCTAAGAATACATTTATATTTGCCAAAGTACATACAATAATCCACTATAAATTCTTTTTTAAATAAACAAAAATATCAACCATTAATCTAAAATTTAAATACACTGATTGTGAAAACTCTACTTTTTAACCAACTGCTGCATAGACCAATAGCAAAGAATCTAAATAGTTCAAACCGGGCTCAGTTGATGTTTTAAACACGGTTTAAAAAGCAACCTGTGTGACGTCACTGTTTCAATGCAAAAATATAGTGTTTTTAACCGATTTGAACATATTTTATCGCATAAAAACAGCTCTTGTGAAGGGTACATACGACATGTCCTCGGACAGATGAAACGGCTCTTGTTAGAGACAATGAATTCTAAAAATGAACTTCTGTTATGAATTCACTCTTGTAAAATCTAGTAAACCCTGAAAATTATAAAATCAGATTAACAAAATTTTCTGGATTTTACAAATTTGCAACAGGGCTTAATTCCAGAAGGTCATTTTTCAACATTCTTTGTCTTTTATCACCGCTAAACCACAGTAGCCATACTTTATCTAGTCTATTTCATTGTTCTGTTTCAGTTACCCCATGTGTGGCAGCACACTATAGAACTTGTGGTGTAGCTGTTAATTGTTTGAATCAATTATTTGACGTTTCATAGAAATAAGAACAATTGTGAAATATATGTTGAGGTCTATGTTTTTAAAGTGACCACATTTTAAGAACCGAAATGATGTACAGACGAACAGAAACACATTACATTAATAAAAAGAATATGAATTAGGTATAAGATATAAGTACTTGTACTTAAACACCAATAAATACACATTTACTAATTTATAAGTAGGTACGTGTCATTCGACAAATGATAAAATAACAAGTAGAAGAAGCTACACACCTCGATACATAGTACATGAAAACTAAATAATTTTTTCCTGTAAAAATATAATAGAAATTCGAATGTACCTAATTAGAAATAAAAGCAGCATCTAATTGAAACCCTTAAGCATATGCGAGATGTGATTTCATGTAATCAAAGACTAAAAAGTACAATCTGATAGACACAGAATGTGAATGAAGGACTGTCTGTCACAATGAATGACATTTGGTCACTTTATCTATGTTCCATTTACATGAAACTGAAAGAGCAGCCCATTGTTAATATGTAAGTATGTACCCAGTTCTTTTAAAAATGTAAAATACTTGCATTTAGATTAGACAGAAGCACTTTGTGTGGAGCAAGAGTGGTATCAGTGTAACATAATTTAATCTTACAATAGCAGATAAAAAATACATAACTTTTTTATAAATCAAATTAGACTAGTACTGTTTATTAAAGCTTAAGCTATTTCAGTGTTAATATGAAATGTAAAATTCTGACATTAGCGACCTTGACATTTATGCCAGGGGTCTCTCACGTAGCAGTAGGAGTAGAATATAGTAGCAGTATATAAGTTAATATCTGACAGTATCTAGGCAGGACATGACAGGATTAATACAGGCTTGGTATTACGAAGGCAGGACCTGGCAGTAAATACTAAAGCAGGATTTAGCAATACTAATACAGGACCTAGTAGTATAAGGACACGGCCTGGCAATATAGGAGCAGGCCTAGGTTGGGAAATTATTTGCCATTTTACGCATCTATTACCCTTTCAAGCCAATTTCAGCCCCAGAAACGTGCTGAATATTTTGTTGCTATTTTGTGTGAAACCAATTTAAATTTTATAGTTTATGTCATTTTCGTTGGTTGGTAGCAAAGAAAAAATTGTTTTTCCCATTCAACTGACGCACTCAGTTACAAATTTGTTACTGTCTCGCCCTTGTCTAAACACAAAAACCTAAAAGCAGCCAGAACAAATATTATATGAAGGGCAAACAGACAAATAACAAACCGAGTAGCAAACTTTTTGAAAGAATATTCGCTCTCACTAGCTCTTGTATGCTCATTTGGTATGGACACAGCATAACATATACTACCACATATTATTCAAAAATTTCAAATATTTAGTACTTAATTCCAAGTATTTTCTAAATATAATAGGACGTAGTTTTTTTTAGAGATAACAACACAAGAGGCATTTTATGCAGAAATATATTGCCAATTCGTGGAAAAGAATTGTTCTCATTCAATTTTGATATCAAAGCATTTTGTACATTAGAACCTATTGAAAAAAGTCAGATCCAAAGTTTGTTGCTACTATTAAAACATTGTTGTAGGTGCTTTAAAGCTGACACAACATATTGTTTTAAATAATTTGTTACTTCTATAATTTTCGTATCAAAACATTTCCCATAATAAAAATTATAGAAAAAAGTTAAAAAGAGAATTTTTGTTACCCTTACATGGTAATATACGCCTAGATGCAGTCGCAGCTAAGACCAGGGCTGGATGAGCTATACAGGGTGATTTACAAATGGAGTCAACATCATATCTCCACATGTAGCCTCAGGCTATTCTGAATACTGAAATCCGATTTTAGTATTAACGTGTTTGCAATAGTGTTTACATTAATTTTTGTGTCAAAAATGGCTTATGCGTATAGCATCTCGGAGTTGAAGGATATCGTTTTAATTTATGGTAACGTAAGAGAAAATGCTTGAACAGATTCTCGCCTCGTCGTACACATTTTACATAATGTTCAAGAGAATTCCCAAAGAAGTTCCAGGCAAACTGCTCAACAAGTACAAGGAATGTCCCAATCAACAGTGTGGCATATTATACACAAAGCTCAACTATCTCTGTACGTGTATAGCGTGTTTTTCCATTAGTACCAAGCGATTATCTCTTACGAATTAGATTTTGTGAATGGCTGCGTAGCAATATGCTTAAAATCCCAGATTTACAGCCGACGTGTTACTGCTATGATGCTATTTTTACATAGAATGGGATGTATAACATTCATTCATTTAATTTTTATTTCACTTTATCAACGTGCCGGTCACTGACTGCATGCTTTGCCTTGCGCAAAGTCATATTTTATGTGGACCAGCACTGGTGCAGTGCAGAAGAGAGTTTTTAAATCATTTCCTAACTGCCCTTTTTGATTTTTTTTTAAACAAAATTGTATTTGTAAGACCCCAGTATATTCAAATTTTTTTTTGGATAATTGCTCTAGGTTAAAATTGACGTAGGTTCCATGTTCAGATCATTCACTACATATATTTTTTTTTTATAAACCTTTAAACAAAAATGGTTAGTTTGTAAATCTCTAAATGGCCGTTTCCGTGTTAAAGCTACAGAACTCAATAATTTTTTTAGTAAGAATTTTATTAAGCTATTTTTTATGGGTCACAAAGAAATATTGTAAGTTTTTCCATCACATAATTTTGTTCATAATTTTTTATATTTTCTAAAGTTGCAATGATTTCTCCTGACTACACAGTTAGTTACTGCCGAGGGGTAAACCACTGCTTGAAATTTGTACAATGAAATATCATTTTTAAAAATATTACCCAAAAAAATACCTCATCAAATAAGCAAATACCTCAAAAATACCCAAAAACCACGAATTGCCCTCAAGTGCCCAAAGAAGACCTATGACTATTACCCAATAATATCCTTAAGTACCTAAAAATCCCGTTAAGTAGGTACCCAGAAATACCAAATCATAATATTCGGTCTATACGGTGTCTCTAAAATTATTGTCCGGATCCCAAATACTCATCGGGTACCATCGGCGTCTCCAGTACAAAGTACAACCAAAATCTTTCATTAGCAACTGTAAATGCATGGGTATCGAGGGAGAATTAAATTTCAGCCCTAGCTTGCTTTCCGTCATGTAAGATTAGAATTAGATAATTGGCAGTTGTTCACATAAAAAGACTCCTTTTTTATTAAATAGAATATGAATATAATAGGAAAACCTAATTCAGCAATATTTTAAATTTTAGTATAGACTTTCATTTTGTTTTTATTACAATGACATATTTTTGATCAATAGAATATGTCGGAGAAGTTTGACCAACCTTATTGTTAACACGTCGTACCGAATAATATGTAATATATTGATTTAAAGATAAAGTTTAAGAAATTATACCATACTAAAATTTGTTAACACAAGAGGGGAATGTGGTACTATATAAGTGGATATATTCTGCGTAAACGCCTTATAAAACATTCATATGATACTTGTTTATATGGTCCTGTACTGTACAATCTATTGCAATAATAAAGGCACTGTTTAGTTGAATTTGGCTATTTATTTCGAACTGCTGACATATTCGGATGAAATCTACTTTCAATTTTAAACATTAGTTCTTAGTTGTTCCACTCACCCACAGAGTAGTCAAAAAACTGATTTGAGGAAGTGTCATTATTTTTGCAATTGAATGTATCTAATTCAAATCACCCTATATTATTTTATAAACTAAAGACTTACGAAGACAATAAAAGGTCACATAGTGGTTTAACAGTGCCTCCTAAAAATTTTACAGAAAATATTTTTGTATCTATTTTTAATACTTAATTTTTATATTTGCCATTGCGTCGGTCAGTTGTTTACTTATATTTAAACTGTGCCATCGTAATAAGGCATGCGCTATCGCCATTGTATTTAAAAATTGGCGGGAAAATACTAGTTTTCTCTTAAAATACCCATTAATTATCTTCGTAATACCCATTAAATACCCATTATTATCTTGATAGTACCCAAAAATACACAAAGTACCTAAAAATACCGAATAAATACCCAAAAAATACCTTTAATTACCTACAGCTTGTACAGTAAAATACCTCAGTGGTTTACCCCTCGGTTACTGCCATCAATGTAAGTGCGCTATGCAACATCTATGTTTAGAACTAACTAGACCTTAAATTTTTAAAGTAGTAAGAAAATATACTATTTACCAAATTTGGCATAAAACAGTTTTAGGGATTGTTGAATCATGTGCCATAATTAGGTTTGAAGAAAAAAAATTGCTAGTTTTTGTAAAATTTGACAGTGAGAAAAATTTGAAGTAGGCCTTGAAAGTCGAAAATAAATTTTTATAGGTCAAAAGAGTTTTAACTGCTCCATTGTTAAAAAAAAAAACGATCTAAATCGTATAATACCATTTTTACAGGTCCATTTCCAATTGAAATGAGTTATAATGTATGACAATAACCTAAAAATTTTTAACAATATGCAGTGTTCATTTTGATATTAAGAATTTTTTGAGAATTATAATTGTGAAACAATAATAATAGCTCGGTATTCAATGTTATTTAAAAAAAGTACTTATCTGAAGCTTCTGACATTTTTGTGTTAACAAGTAGGTACTGTAAAATGGTTTAAGTTTTGTAAGTGTAACATAAAAATAAATAAAAACACACATGCATGAACCTGGTTCTCCATGTTTTAACAATTGATGTGATAATTGTAATAATTTATCGGTTTATTTGTACGTATTCAATGAACTATTTACCTGCCTATATATTTTATAGCTGGTATATTACATGTCTAAAATACATTAGCTAGATTCTGATGTCTTCAGACAATGGGGGCTGATTATTGATTGGTTTTATTGTGTTTTAACTGGTAGATAATAACCACAATGTGAAACCACAAATGTGTAGACCGTAAGCAAGTTATACAGAAATTTGTAATGTAACAAATTTTAATAACAATTGTTCGAAATGTATACCTATAGTATTTGAAAACAAAAATGTATACCAGATTTTGAATAACCTTGAACTGTTGAGCTAGTCTGCTAAAAGAATAGTAACTTTGATATTCAAAATTCAAAACAAATAACCACTGGATGACTAGATATAAAACCAAAAGCGTAATTTAAAATTATTTTAATAAAAATCAGTTCAATCATATCTTCCCGACATGAAATCAAATCAACAAGAAATCAACGCCAGACACCTGAAAGGAAACTTTATAGTTTCGATATAAGCACGTTGTTTACTAGATGTATATTTTTTCTAATGATCAGAAAGAAAGTACTCACTTCTCATTGGAAATATCGTAATTGACAGTCTTATTAATATAAACTTCATAAATATGGCTCCATAAGATATGGACAACGTCTATTCATAAGTGAAAAACACTCGATACATTGGAAAATAAAAGGAGTACGAATGTCGCGAAACTGCACAACAATCATTTAAAATGCTCACTAATTATTTAGAATGTCTATTTAATAGTATTTTCATGTTTTAAGGGTTTATTTGTATATTTTGAAATGCACTAGCTCACCAAACTTTGGTCCGCCATTTTACAATTTTCACTAACAATGGAGGGCGCCATCTTCCGAGATAATAGCTTTTGGCGGTAAAATTAATTCAAACAATAGAATGTAAAAACCAGATAGAAATATCATCCGTTATAACAATAACACATTTCAAGATAGTAGTAGGTAAGTATAGATATTTACATAAATATCTACAAATAAACATACAGGGTGCAAATTAAATGCTTAGTCAAAATTTACTGACGGATTACGTCATATATTAACAAAAACGGTTCCTAATAGTGTTCAGAAACGTTTCCCTTTTGATATACACGTGTGTTCAAATTAATGAAAATACAGGGTGTCCGAAAATAATGCGTCAATAATTCGTAGGGTGATTCTACACGAAAAATTAATGTCACAAACTCCCATAACATTTTTTCGAAAACTCAAAATTAACGGGGTTACAGAGTATAATAAAAAATGATTTAATAATTTCTTCTAATAACTTTTTGAGTCTACTGAATTTTCATAACTTTATACACGCATCACTAGTATTGCTTTGTATCCACGTTCTTGTTTTCAAGGCGGGCTTGTTAATTTTGAAAATGAGATCGAAATGTGCGGCTGTCATTTATAACGCACATTCTCGAAAACGGTTAATTTTAACGTGATATAACCACTGAAATGTAATTTTATATTATTATCAGCGTTTATATAAAGTATAGTTTGTCAACCGGCCTTAGTTATTGGTGGACCATGTCGGCTAGATGACGGGACTATATAATATGTGCAAAATCTCTTAAACGAGCCCTAGGCAAGTCAGTAAACAGAGTCAGTCTGACTTCGTTTTTAAAATAACGTCAGTCTGATCCTGTTTATCAACTTCTCTAGGACTCGTTTACAAAATTTTGCACATATCATAATCCCGCCATCTAGCCGACATGGTCCACAACTAAGGCCGGTTGACGTGAGTTGACTACACTGAAATGTAATTTTATATTATGACTGGAATGCGCTAAAAGCTGCGCGAATGGATTATTTATGATCAGCGCCATATTTTGTTTTGTGCCTCTAGCAATGGCGGAGCAGTAGGGGCTTAGCTGATTGTGAATTGAAATGAAATTGAATTCTGGATATGAAGAATTATTTTGTGCTATATGCTGGTTAATTTTACAGTAGGTTATAAAACATGACTTGTTCCAACAATAACACCCACAAAAATACACAAGGAATAACATTAACGAGATACAAGATAAAAGAAGAAACCAGACTGTACGCCAATGACGTGTTTACAAACAAAATAATGGGAAATTAAGAACACAATTCATATCGTACGTGCAGATGGTTGTCTCTCTCGCACCCACGTACATAACCAATGAAGTATGTCTTTGCTGAGTTTCATGTGCCTCCTTTTGTCTGCTCCTAGGGTTGGTACCTTTATTTGGATGCGCAATGGGACTAAACGCATTCCATATCGTACATTTCAGTGGTTGACTAACATTGATTATTATGACCATCGGTAGATATAACAGGAGGGCGGTTTTTAATTTTTTTTTGCCAATGTTCTATTAGGCCCGCTACAGACTATGCGTGTATTCCCAATTCATTATGCGCGATTCGTGATATGCGAGGAATTCGCGAATAGTCGTATGGAATTCACACATAGTCTGTAGCGAGCATAACGTTCTATCTAAATTAATAAAAATGTTCAAACAAAAAAGTCAAATAGGGCAGCTAACAATGCAACATAGATTATTACTTGTTTACTTTACTTGCAGTACACTCAGTATACAGGACAGTACTTGTTGGAGCATGTCTCCTATTTTATTTTTTATATTTAAAAACAGATCTAAGGGTGCATATTAATACATCTACTGTCAATTAATTTAATTTTGTAATATATATATATATGTATATGTACAGGGTTAACTATGACTTAGTACAAATATTTTAAGAGGGGATAGGGAAAATTCAGAATTAACGGAATCACCCTTCAAAAAAAATTTATTTATAAAACGAAAAAAATTTTTTTTCAAAACCTTATTAACCCTTAATTTCTCGGCGACTATGCCGCCTGTCAGCTGCGAGGTTAGGTATATTCTGCCAAAGTCAAATTTGTCAAAGGTAGTGACAGAGCACCGCGTTGCCACGTGTAACAATTTACACGGTGCTTTTAAAGAAAGTTTTATTTACAAAATACTAGATTATTTAATGAGAAACACGATATGGTAGCACTGAGAGTAAAACCTACCTTACTGATACTTCCAGGACTGATATTTGGAGATTTCAAGAAAGTTGAATTATTTTCTGTTTTCTAACTTGTTTACATTATAACTTGTCGTTGAAAAATTGTTGTACTTGCTGGGGACCTCTTGGTTTCCCTCGACCATTTCATAAATAAAAAAATACTTTTTTTCTGTAGGTATATATCTATTGTAGTTTAAAAATGCTTTATTTTTATGTCACTAAGTAAAAAAGAAGTTACAAAGAATTTTAAAAAGTATGAAATTGGTTCTTTTTTATTTTCAAGTCAGGTACAACGTATTTAAAACTCCAGCACGTGTAAAACAACATTCGTGGACGCTGTACAATTCGTACAAATGTACGAGGATTTGGCATATTCTGTCTATTTGGAAAACGTCTTTGATATTCTGCTGCTGCACGATATGCACATTTGTCGCCGTTTCCATAAATTAGTACCATATCCGTAATTTCCGCGATTACACGAATTTGAATGTGCGAAAAGCAAATACTGAAAAGTAATATCACAATATTTTTGACATTTGAAGGATCTTCGAATGCTGGCTGTAGGTCATTAGCGCAAAGCTCGTTCCACTTTTTAACTTATTATAGAATTAAATAATAATAAATACTAATAATAGTAACGATATTAACAATAATCGACCATGTTTGCATATAATAATATTGTAGTATTATTATTTTAAATTTCCCGAGGCGTTTTCCAGTGCTCTGTAATATTACTTTTCTGACCACTACTGCTGTTTGACATTTGGAGAGTATTAGACACAGTGCAACCAAAAACACAGCATAGGTTTATATCGACCACAGTCACAGTATACTAAGCAATCAGTAGATCAGTAGGAAAACTCAGCTTTCCCCACTGAAATGTACGATATGGAATGCGTTTAGTCCATTGCGCATCCAAATAAAGGTACCAAACCTAGGAGCAGACAAAAGGAGGCACATGAAACTCAGCAAAGACATACTTCATTGGTTATGTATGTGGGTGCGAGAGAGACAACCATCTGCACGTACGATATGAATTGTGTTCTTAATTTCCCATTATTTGTTTGTAAACACGTCATTGGCGTACAGTGTGGTTTCTTCTTTTATCTTGTATCTCGTTAGTGTTATCCCAGCCAGCACAGCAACGTACTGACGATGTACTTTTAAAGTGCATCTAGTACATGCAATGTCGCAACAAAAGTACTGTTTATGTTGCATAGAAGGACATACAATCACTAAATGTCCTCCCTGGTGCACCTTAAAAGTACATCACGGTGAAGTATTGTTGTGACCTCTGTGAGACATCACTTTAAATTTTCCTGGTAATGTACTTAAGGGATGTCCGTTACTAATGTAATGCCAACATTCCATTATGAAGTACTTATTATGTATTTGTCGGACATTTAAAAGCTATACATTACATTAATTCTGTTGATACATATCGGTAATGAATTTAAGGCATAATATGTTGCTAATATTACTATTTATGGTAATTATTTACATTAGCGAAAACCTCCCCGATCAAAATTTCTGGAGAGGCTTTCGCTAATGTAAATAATTATCATAAATAGTAATATTAGAAACATATGCCTTAAATTCATTACCGATATGTATCACCATAATATAATGTAGCTTTTATAAATAGTTACTAGTTTTGTAATATTAACATTCTACTTGGATTTGGAACTATTAAGGATATTATAATTTCTAATCTTTATGTAACTGATTTATGGGATGATTTTTGTTAATGGTAAAATAAGCAGAAATGAAAGTTAAATAAATAATAAAACCATTTTATTAACAGAAAACTAAGAAGCTGAAGACAAAAATTAGGAACATAGGGTGATATAATGTCTTTGGAGTCGTATACAAAATTCAAAATCACTTGAAATTTTTTAAAAACAGTTTTCTTAAAAATTAGGAATTGAAGAGGTGATGGGTAATGGATTAATCTCATTCAGTTCAAGAGGGACTGTCAATCTCATCTTGGGGTACTGTTTTTTGATCAAAAAGGGTGATGGAGACTTGATCGTTTTTAATACCTGCTGCCGCAGTCGCAGTAGTATCTTCTTCTGCGTCTTGCCGAAAGGTTTTAGCGGTTTATACATGTTTACCGCTTATTGTTTATCACTAAAAGAATAAATATTCTTCCACAAAACTTCTCACCAAAGACACACACAAACATAAAACTGCATAAAACTATAAAATAAAAACAGGTTTTGAATCTTGGATGGCTTTGATTGAATAAAGCAATGACGCCAGGCACAAAATATAAACTACTAGAACTAATAGACTGTGCTAGAACGCCAGGACAGGAAATAACCAAGTTAAGGTTATGTTACGTTATGCGTCGTGAGTGCAGAGAAATTCGAAACATTAAAGTTACTTATATTTAACATAAATAAGGCACGTTTAGTTAAAGTTACAAAAATACATATATGTTATACAGGGTGTCCGGAAAAGACGTGTACAACGGAAGACCACAGACTCCTGGGTTCAAAATAAGACGATTTAGCCCAATTTACTTATTTCCAAAATTGCTTTGTTTCGCCGCTAGGGAGCGACAAAGTTCGCGAAAAATTTTTGTTTATTTCGAATATCTCGAAAACGACTTGATCGATGTTAACCATTTTTGGGCTACGCAGTTATTAGTCTAACCGACACTTTTGACATTATTTAAAATCTTTTGCAGTCATTAGAAATATAAGAAAAATCATGTATCATGCAAATATAAGCACATATTTTCTTAATCCCTGTATAATCATTCTCAGTTTTTTCTATTAGTAGTTGACTTTATTTAGAAACTTTTTTATACTTTCAGAATTTTGAATAGATGAGTAGTTTAGGTAGAAAAATATTTTCGTATGTCAACAATATCAGCATTCGTTCTGCAACAAATAACGAAAATTCCAAAACTCATTTATATTTTATTTAATAAATACGAGATAATAAGATTAATACAGCAAATAAAAAAAGTTATGATCTCTGTACAATAAATGCTCAGTGACCCGTTTCCTCGTACGCAATAAATAATCCGTTTTACGAAGTTGTAGTGCTCTCCATGATTACTGGATTACCTCGTAAAATGTTAACTGCGTCTTGGATTCGCCTAAAAATCCTCTTTATTATTAACTGCGTAGGCATATACTTTACAAAAAATAATCGCAAGGAGGTAAGTCTGGTGCTCGAGGTGGCCATTTTATAAGAGCATCGTTTTCTCTTCCAATCCGCCTGTTAGGATACAGATTATGTAAATACTGACTAACGGGTATTGTAAAATAGGGTTGCACCATCGTGCATAAACCACATGTTACGACGAAGTAGTAACGGTAAATCGTCCAATAAATTAGGTAATACTTGCTGTAAAAAATTTAAATAGTTGACCCCATTTAATCGATGTGGAAACACAACCGGGCCAATAATAAAGTTGTCTATAATTCCACGTCCACTCTGAATTCATATTGAAAATGTCTTATTTCAGTACAGTGTGGTTTTCACCAGTATAAACGTGTTTGTTATGGTTATTAAAAGTTCCTGACCTAGAAAAATATGCTTCATCTGTAAATAAAATGTTTTTGCGGAAATTGATATCATGGGTTCTTTATTCTTGTATAAAATTACAAAATGCTAAACGTTTTTCAGGGTTCATGAACCGGTCATGAACCGATTGAATGTGGTACGGATGTAGTAACTGCTCCTTCAAAACATCATAAACTATGGTTTTGGTATCCCTATTTCTTGTTCAATGCGTCTTGCACTAATTTTTGGGTTCTCTTCTATCTTATCTAGGATTTGTTCCTCCACCTTTATAGTTTTCGTGGTACGTTGACGCCCTTGAACCGTATTCATTTGGTGTAAAGAACCAAATTCGCGAAGTCGCCTTTCGATGTTGGCAAAAGTTTGATGATTTGACACTCGTCGATGAGGGAATCTGTCCATGCAGACCCTAACACTTTTGCGGCCGTTATCTTGACAAACTCCATAAACCAAAAGCATATCTACTTGTTCGGAATATGTATACGTATCCATGATGAAATATTGGAGGAACATAAACAAACACAACAATAACAACAACAAATAAAGTAAGATCTAAAGTAACTAAGTAATTGAGCACGAAGAATAAATCGAGAGACTAACTTCAGTAGCTGATTAGATTTGACATACAACTGATACTTAAAATATCAGAGCCTACTTCTGGTACTTCGTTATTTGTTGCAGAACGAATGCTGATATTGTTGACATACGAAACATATTTTTTCTGTCTAAACTACTCATCTGTTCAAAATTCTGAAAGTGTAAAAAAAGTTTCTAAATAAAGTCAACTACTAATATAAAAAACTGAGAGTAATTGTACAGGGGTTTAAAAAAATATGTGCTTATATTTGCATGATACATGATTTTTCTTCTATTTCTAATAACTGCAAAAGATTTTAAATAATGTCAAAAAGTGTCGGTTAGACTTATAAATGCGTAGCCCAAAAATGGTTAACATCGATCAAGTCGTTTTCGAGATAAATTTTTCGCGGGCTTTGGCGCTCTCTAGCGGCGAAACGAAGCAATTTTGGAAATAGGTAAATTGGGATAAATCGGTTTATTTTGAACCCAGGAGTCTGTGGTCTTCCGTTGTACACGTCTTTTCCGGACACCCTGTATATAATCTAAGTTATTCATATGACCTCAAATTTCCACATTTTATTAATATCTCATAGATATCACACAAGTATGTAGCAAAAAAGTCGCTATGGTACATTCTACATCTACGCACTATGTAACAGAGCGGTTTATGGCACCTTACAAATGAATGAATTTTTGTCACCTAAAAGGAACATCACAGTTACCCAGTGCCCAGTTACGTTACATGCTTGCTGGGTATCCTTTGTGTATTTTTGTGGGCGTTGTTGTTGGAATGTTTTGTAAGAGACTGTAAAATTAACCAGCATATAGCACGAAATAATTCTTCATATCCAGAATTCCATTTCATTTCAATTCACAAAATCAGCTAAGCTAAGCCCCTACTGCTCGGACATTGCTAGAGGCACAAAACAAATATGACGCTGAACTTATATTCCAGCTTTGTATGTCGTGTTGAGTGTTTAGTTATTTGTGTTTTTGTATTAGTGATTATTTATTAGTGGAACTATACCCAGTAAATAATAAATAAACTATGGGAGGAAATAAATGTGTTGTAAAAAACTAACGCATAACGCAGCTCTGGGCGTAAAAGGCCTGTATACAGCTTTATATCTATATGGGAGACGTAATTGAGAAAATCCTAAAGAAGAATTAAAACATGAAAGGAGGCAAAGGATCCAAACTCCAAATAGAAAAGAGACTGTTTTCATACATGGATGAAAGAAACCACTCCATATACCTAATATAGCAACGGGGGATTTTGATTACCTATATATATATATTGTAAACCTCAAAATAAATTGTACCTAATATACACGTTTTAATTTCATTTCGTACTTTCCTAAAAGAAAAATGGGTAAAAATATAAAAATTACACTGGGCTTAAATTTGATAATCTGCTAACAAAAAAAGGTAAACGTATACATCTTGACATAAAGGCAGAAGTACTGCAAAATATAAAATAAAACTACACTACCTACTAGTCGACCTAGTTTCCATGTTTTCGAAAATTTTTTAAATAAATTTATTAAATTCATACCGGTTTTATAATCAAATTCAAATTATATCTGCTAGAAACCTAAATTAAGGCAAAATGTGACCAAAACCTCAATTTACGGAAACTACACTGGATTACAACAGTTAATTAAGAATTAATGCAAAAGTATTAAAACTACGAAACAACTTTGGTTATGTTTACGCTTTTCGTATGTTCCGTGGGATCCGCCATATTCTTGGCGACTTGGGAGTGGGGGTATTTAAAAACTGCCAGACGTATTTCATTCATAAATTGTCTAAGATTCCGTACTGATTGCTTAGTATACTGTGACGACTGACAAGTGCTATGTGCGTGTAACCAAGGTCTATGGTGTAACCTCGTGTCACGGAGGAAGTGTCAAAACAATACTAGGATAAAGATAACCCACGATTGTACACAAAAGAATAGAATATTGATTCTATTGATTGCCATAAGAATATTTATCTGAAGAATATTAGGTTCTCGGTGGTGGCGGATCGAAGACTGAACGGTTGTGTTGACATTGTAACGTTTTTAGTGACAGTTTCAGTTTGAAATGTTTTATTTATTAAATAATGGAGTGTTGCGATATATTGGGACAATTTTTTTTAAACGTACGTGGAGATATTTTCTAGAGTTGAAAGCCATGCAGTGGAGTTACAGTTATCGGACAAAATTTTCTAAATGAAAAACTGCCACGGGTGTATTCGAGTTTTTCTGTTAGTATTTCTTTCAATCAATTTTCTTAAAATAAATGGGCAATTTTATTAACTGCATCTACGCGAAGTGTGTATTTTGTGGCGAGTAATTCTGACGGACCTGTAATGAGTGAAAATGAAGTTTTGGCAGTTTGGAACGAAGGAACGAAAAACGAATGCAAGATACTGTAGCTAACCGGATTAACTGTTATCTATCAGGTATTTAGGTATTATTATTATAAAAATGTGTATTTTCGTTGTTTCTATATTCGGCAACGTTGTGAAAAGCGACTACACGGTAGTTGACATATGTAGCCATATTGGACGATGACTGATGACATAGGCGCCGACTTTCCGTAGGAAAAGAGGGTTTTGCCCCATTTTATAAACATCGAGCTAGAATTCCGAAATAATTTTTTTATTGTCTTTTAGGCCTCCCTGAGCACGTGGTTAAAATTTTTGTACTTAGTCATAGTTAACCCTGTATAATGTCAATCAAATTTTAATACGTTATATTGTCACGCAAATGTTGAGTGACTCTATAGCAGGGAAGTCTGGGGTGTCCACCAAATGTCACGGAAAGTGTGACTGTCCTGCACCACCTTTAAACATATAAATAATACCTCTCTTATAATCCTGGGGTACTCGCTTGGCTCCTGCGAGAAGTAAAGAAACTCAACCTTTTATTAAAAATACAGATTTATTCAAACAAACATAACAGCCATACTTACAATAAGACCTTTGCGCTGGGGAGTCTCTCTTCTAGAGATCAGAGCCAGCCAACGGCTGACCGCCGACCCTTGCCCATGGACTGGCTCTGGCTGTAGCTCTGCCTGCTGTTAGCCCAGTTTCAATAGTATTTATACACATTCGGAAAATGCTGAGTACATCAGAATTATATTATCTATAGAAATAATGGGAACAGCCAGCAAGTCTATCGCTTGGTTCTTAGAGAGAGCAAGAAGATAGACTTAGTGTGGTTTGATAGTAACCTTTGCAACTTGACACATTTTATTGTTTTGAAATTCACTTCTGTAACATTGACACACTGTCGATTGTAAATATGTTTACAAATTTGGTTCAATAAAATAATTTAATATTCGTATCTACGACAAAAAGTTTTTAATTTAAAATAATTAAAATATGTGTTCAGCTGTAAACCATCTCTCTAAGATCCTCTTTGTTGACAATATTGTAAATTATTACAATAAATCATACTATACGGTCCTTCGAGTTTGTTACTTAAACCTTAGCCTGGTCGGCGATCCTCCAGATATGAAGCAAATCAAACATTTTTAGGTCCTTCGAGCCGGATCCAGTAAATTACTGCGTATAATATTTTTATAAGAGATTACACATTAGTTACCTCATTATTACTGTGCATAATTGGCAAGAAATTATTGCATATCTTTAAGCGATTCAAGTTTGGAAAAGCCCGAAATATGTTTCATCGTTAGTCTACAATAAGCAGAGTCATGCAGACGGTAGAGGTCAGTTCGTTCCTTAGTTCAGTACCGTCATTTGGGGTAATATGGGGCAGTAGGGTTTTATGAGACACAAGGTACACGAGTTGAATTATAGATAACCAAAAATACAGTTTGCAACTAATTTGTGTTGCATACAACTGAACCATGTTTTAGAACACAAACTTGTCATTAATTCTAACCTAAATTAAAAGTACAGAACGTTATAAAATTAGCGTCAAGTAATATTAAACGAAGAAAAAAAAAATTCGAAGAAAATTTAGAGTTGTTTCTCCTCAGCAGCTTCATACCTGTAAGTATTCAAAATAACTTTAACAGATGTGTAAATATTGGTATTTTATTAATTTCCTATTGCGTTGGTAACATTAAAAAAATTGAGTTTTTACGTACATAAAAAATTGTAAAAACTGTAATTTTCAGG
The DNA here is from genome assembly GCA_025584915.1 of Monochamus saltuarius. NCBI lineage: Eukaryota > Metazoa > Arthropoda > Insecta > Coleoptera > Cerambycidae > Monochamus > Monochamus saltuarius. The sequence goes on from CM046724.1 coordinate 34,525,322, forward strand.
GTTATATGGGACACCATGCCTCTAGAACTTACAAAAGAAAACTTGGGGCTCCAATTCGTCGGAATTATGATTTAAATCAAATTGAGATGGCGCTAAATTCAATATTAACACAAAATCTTACAATCAGATAAGCTGCTGAAAAGTATGAGGTGCCAAGAAGCACACTGTTTCGTAGATACATATATCTATAAAGTGTATGAGGCCTTATATGGGGAAAAAAGTACATATATTTTTCCTACTGTTGATGACATTTGGAGTGTATCATTTAATGATATTAATGAAATATTGCCTGAACCGATAGTTTGCAGAGGGCGGTACATATTTGCAAATGATATTGATACATAGTGCGCAACCTATTATGTGATTATCAAAGATTATTTGTATTTTTATAGTTTTTTAACTGTTTTCAAACTTATAAAGTTAATAAAAAGTTAAGTTGTTTAAAAACTTTAAAAATGTCTTATATTCTACACTAAGGCAAGTCTATTTCTTTTCTAAGTACTTTTCGGGAATAAAGGACACTACAGCACTGGTAAGTATTAGGTAAGTAGTTAAGTTTATTATTATTAGTAAGTTTCTTTCAATGTCTTTTTTATGTTGTTGGCTAATTAGGGTTTTATTCACATTTTTATTTCCTTTTTGTCTTTCTTTTTATATTACTTTCTTTTTTCCTAGTTCAATAAAACAGATACACTTAAAAAATACAATAATTGTCTATTTAGCACTCGTAATATGATTGACAGGTACGATAACACTGATCCCTATCACTAAATACGGGGTTCCACTCTTATTTGGCCCATTTTTACAAGAAATTGGAGAAACTAGCCCAAATAAGAGTGGAACTCCGTATTTAATGATAGGGATCAGTGCTATCGTGAGTGTTAATCATATTACGAGTGCTAAATAGACAATGGAATTGTATTTTTTAAGTGTATCTATGTGTTTTATTGAGCTAGGAAAAAAGAAAATAATATAAAACGAAAGACAAAAAAGTAAATAAAACCCTAATTAGCATAACAACATAAAAAAGACATTGAAAGAAACTTACTAATAATAATAAACTTAACTACTTACCTAATACTTACCAGTGCTGCGACGAGAGAGGTTCTACTGGAGGGAGTGACTCGAGACTGTAGCATTCACGGTAAGTGCAGTGTCCTTTATTCCTCGAATAGTACCTAGAAAAGAAATAGACTTGCCTTAGTGTAGAATAAGACATTTTATGTGAAACTTTTGCGTAGTCATAAAACATTTTATGTGTAAAAACTTTTGGAATAGGGCTAGAAACAGTGACGTTTGCATTCATTATTAATAAATATGGTCTCCAAACATGGCTCAGACGCAGATGTGCCTGACCAGGAGGAGCAGTTTGAGGAAGGACAGAGGACAGTTGATAGGAGACTTTGCGCAGGAGATAGATGGGAGATAATTCGGGCCAGTACGTGATGACGTCAGTCCGTATCCTCCAGAGCCCCAGCCTCCTTATACATCAAATCAAATGCGACAAGATGAAACTTTTACATAAACTTTACATATTTCTGTATATGACTGTTCACTTATTTATAAGTACCTCTGTGAAAATAATTGTTAAATTGTATGGTTAGAATTGCAAAATTATGTGTCTTACAAATGCGTTTTAAAAGTTATTATTTTATTTGAGGAGAATTTAAATAGTAAAAATGGACAGAATTTTATTTTTGTTCTACGCGTTTTATTTTTCGAGATTCCTGTATCTAAAAAACATCACAAATTTGATCATTTTACGGCGAGAAATACGGCGACCTTAAGGAAGTTAAAGCATGTCTTGCAAATATACATTTTTTATTAATGTAAATTTTCCAAGCCTTTAGGCTTAAAGCAAATTTGTAAATACATTACCATTACCTTCTATGTACATACAAGTTTACAGTTCCCACAATTGACATCTGTAGTTTCAATAATAATATTAGGCAACAGTTGGTCTTTATTTTTTAAGTCGATATACTTTTCATAAGAGTATTTAACAAATATACATGAACCAGACTATAAACTAAATCTATTGTCATTTTGTTAATAATAATGGATTAATTACAAACTAATCCACAAAACAGATTTTTATCCAACTGCCAAAAAAATACAACTTTCCTTAATCGCTATTGATGCGTAAAATTATCCATTTTTTAACGGCTCTGAACAAAAGCACGCTATCGTAAAAAAATGGAAACAAAAACATAGTGAAAAATAGTTTTAATATTTCACTTCCGTAGGACCTAGGATACAAGATATATAAACACCCATATAAAAAAATAATAATAAATCTACCCCTCATTCTAATCACGAGGATTAGCCCAGAAGTCGAAGACTTGTGCGGGAAGGGGGGCGGTATATTATTATTAAGCAGGCCGCAATTGCGCCTAGGAACGACTTACGTTGGTAGGCCCTAACCACCATTCAGTGCAGGAAAGAAGGAAACCTGGAAAACCTCATTAATTAGGGGGGTAGTCAAACGTCAACCAGTATCAATCTCTCACATTGACCCAAGCCAACATTCTTCCACCCTATCATACCCGCAGAAAAGGTGTTAATCTTCTCCATGAATATAGCTTATATACGGTCTACGGGCTGCGGGAGTCGAACCCACAGCGATCTAGTTACCTCAATTCAAGTACTAACGCCTTAAACCGCGTGACCACTGACCCTGGACATTCAAAATGGATCTTATCACACCCGCTGCCAATGAGAATCCAAAAATAATGACGCTGGAAATGACATGTTTGAAAATATCTAGCAATAGTCATAACCACAACTCAAGAAACGTCAAATATATGGCCTTTTATAATCTTTATTTTGAATGAAGTGAAATATAAAACTTATGCACCACGTGAGATAGGTACTAGGACGATTATGTCCTTAGGCGACTTGCGGCCCTCGGAAGCAACTTGTCTCCTGCGGGTATAATCCCTGTATCTTCCTTGGTACATAAATAACTATTTTTTCACAGTTTAAGTACTGTTTTTCATGATCATCGTCACTTTTGGACGTTGACACTAACTTAAGATAAAAACGTATTGAAAACTAATAAACCTATAGTGGCAAATACTTTGAACAGTTAAACAAAAAATATTATTTAGATTTTGTGCGCAAAATTAGTGTTTCATAGCGCTTGCCGCTTTCGAATGATTTCTTGTCTCGACCTACGGCTTTGACCCAAAATTCACATTCTCAAACGCCATTAAAAAAACACTGATTTTGCGCACTCAATATAAAAATAAATATTCTGTTATAAAACTTGTTTTAACCATGACCAGAATTTGAGAAACAAAATAAACCGGGCTGAATTGCATTGATATCGGCTCACTAACCAAGGCTGAGTTGAGCGGGGAAGACTAGTGGTGTGTAACACACCAGTTAAACAGTTTTACATTACGACATATTATACAAAACATGTTACAGGTTTATGGCATTCAGTGTCACCTAGCTTAACAGAATAATAAATTCTTAAATAATGCTTAGGGCCAGTTGTATAGGTTCAGTTTAAACTTCAAGTGTCAGTTAAACTTTGATTTAATTAATAAAGTTCGTTGTATAGGTGTCTGTGACTGCCATTTCGAGTTTAACTGTCAACTGATGGATGGAGGACCAGTTAAACTTCAAGCTTCGGTTAAACCAAATATATCCATCTAATTATTTGGGTTAACCACATGCGGTGATTAAAATATTGATATATTTCGGGTTTCCTATACCTACCTACAAGTACAACCTATAAATATTTATTATTCTCTGACAGTTTTTTTTATGTTTTCACAATGGACGTATTTGAAGATGTATTATTTAACGATGAAGATGATGTAGATATAAATATTGTGGAAAACCCAAAAAGACCGCAAATTTTTCTTCCGCGAATCAACACCATGGACATTTGGATAGACCAGGCATTTATCAATAGACTAGCTATTATATAAACAATTGGAACTTTGAACTTCGTCATTCTTCTTGTCAGTACTGGATTTATATATATTTAATCTGTGAGTACTGGCAAGTGTCAATTTTCCTTCAAAACGGAAACTATAACTGATGAAATAATGTGATTTGAAGTTAGCTACAAATTCTTTAACTGGAAGATATACAAGAAATATTTTTGATTTTCATCGGTTTAAACTTGAGGTTAAATTACAGTTTAAACTTTAGTTTAAACTATGCTATAAACGTAACCTATACAACTGGCCCTAAATATATTATTTATAAAATATAAATTCTAAAACTGTTGGCAGTTCTGCAGCACTTATGCGCACCAGTCCCTGCCTCATAGTGTTAAAGAATGTTACTATGTGGTCCTGACGTGGCAACCCTCTGTTTCGGTTCAACTCTCCAACGGAATATGGCTGCGTCATCCGAAAATTTATTACGAACAGAGAGCGCCGTGTTACCGGGAGTTATGGGTTGATTTGTTTTTCTATTAAAAGGAAAAGTACAAATTTATATCTTCCTGCCATTATTGTGCCTTTTGGTGGTTAAAATTAATGACATTATGACTGAATCACCCTGTATATGCATTCAAGTTGCCCAGAAACTACGAGCAAATATTTCCGGGGGTGTTTCAACGGCACAAAATAATTTGAAAACATATAAAACAACTCCACAAAAGGACCCGAAAGGACCCTAAGGCAGCTAAATTTGTCCTGGAAGATGATTTTTGTTTGGTATTATTAAAACAGTTTGAGGTAAAGTAATGAAAATTTGAATACTGTAATCAGTTTTTTATGCTGAATTCAATAATTTATACAAAATTTAAGCATTTTAATAATAGTAATAATAATAATTTATTTACCATCCACATAAATGTATACAAATGAATAATACATTATTAAATTAGAAATATATAGTTCACATGATATAAAATACTTATGATTAAATCTGATAAATAAACGGGTGACCTCACAAAAGTTACCTTGTACGTGGAAGAAGTTTAGTTCAAAAATATTACAAATTTGTTCTTATAAATACACCACATGTAAGTATATCTACTATTGCTTTCAATAATGTATACCTATGTATATTAAACATTTTCAATTTTATACATTATCAATTTCATACACTGAACCATTGGATACATCATATATTAATCACTCTCTAACACGTTATTCATATTTTTACTGTTTAAGAAAGGTATTTTAAGCTAATATGTATCAAATCTCCTACAATTCCTATCAATGAAGTCATATGTATGTTCTCTGATACCAAACATCTTAATACATTAATACATTTACTAACCTCTGGAGTGGGAACTCGAAATTCAACCACAATAGATGAGATCTGACCTATTTCTGCATTTTTAGGATTGCTTCATCCGGTGGCCTCCTTTAACTTGAGTCAAATATCTAACTATAAAGATTATTATACCAATAAATTAAAATTATTTGAAATTGAATGTCAAAATGAAATATCGACAACGTCAAACTGATTAACTGTCAATGAATATCATAACGACCTACTAAAATAAATAAAAATTAATAAAAAAATGTTACCTTTTATGTATAGTTTTTTCATATATTTTCAGGTATTAACAATATTGTGTGAAACTAACTACCCAGTGGACAAAAGCCCCAACCTGCGTTGAATTACACCCACAATATCTACCCATATATTCCTTATTATTAGCTTTTGTAACATTCTTTTACTGTTTAAGAAAGGTATTTTAAGCTAATATGTATTAAATCTCCTACAATTTCTATCAATGAAGTCATATGTATGTTCTCTGATACCAAACATCTAGGTATGCTAATGAACATCCACAGACAAAACTCTATTCAATAATTATCTAAAGAACTAGAAAGGTGGCACCTTTCTTGGGTAGGGTTCGTTTTTTTTAAACACCCTGTATTTTTTCGATAATTAGTGCGTTAAGAGACTCCGATGGAAGTTGAGTAAAAAAAATTTTTCTTAATTTTGAGATTTTTTTAACGTTCAACATTTTTCCAACATTTTGTATATAAAGCGGTCTTTCGTACATCCGACAACTCATCCGAAGCAAAAAAATTATTCCATGAATTTTCAGTGTCAATATTGGTTCAGTTTTCTTAAACACCCTGTATTGTTTTCATTAAAATAGTTTCCATATAGATCATTGTTAAAAGTTTCATCAAAGGAATATTATATTTCCATGAAGGTTTCTAGAGAACGGTCGGTTTTTTTAAACACCCAGTAGTTTTTTAATTAGTATAGTTTTCTTACAGACCATTGTGAAAAGTTTCATTAGAAAATATTCCATGAATTGTGAGGATTCTTAGAGAATGGTTTGATTTTGTTAAACACCCCGTATTTTTTCATTAGTATAATTTTTTTACAATCGTGAAGTTTCATAAAAAAAATAAATTCCATAAATTTTGTGGATCTAGAGAATGGTTCTTTATTTTACACCCTGTATTTTTTCATACGTATGTATTTATATACATAATAATACCAGAGTATATATTTTTTATAGTTTTTTTACAAACTATTGTAAAAAGTTTCATCAGAAAGCAAAAAAAAAATTTAAATCCACAAATTTTCAGGATTTTTAGGAAACGGTTCGGTTTTTTTAAACACCCCGTATTTTCTTCGATAATTAGTGCGGTAAGAGACCCCTCGACGGAAGTTTCGTACCAAAAAATTTTCAGTTCCCTCAATTTTGACATTTTTTTAACGTTTCACATTTTTCCAACACTTTGTATATAAAACGGTCTTTCGCACGTCAGACAACCCCTCCGAAGCGAAAAAACCGAAAATTTCCTCGAATCTGCAATTTTTATTTTTTTCTCGTCAATTTTTATCGTAACACACCGTACATCGAGCTTTTTTGAGTCGCCCCATATATACGTGAAGCGGCTTGACATTGTTTACGCCCTATTGTCTAGCTCATTTGTACCACGTATTCATTCGTATTTATGCAAAGTTCAATGCAAAATGAACTCAAAACCCAGCGCTCGCATAACAGAACGTATCTAGAGACTTAAAATTTACCTTTTTTGGCCTTCGGGGGGCTCCGATCGGCCCATTTAGCGACATTTTCTGCGTTTTATTCGGAAATGTCATCCACTCGCCGTTTGACGTTTCGGCCGAACGTGAAGTTGACCCAAGTTTCGATATTTTCACTATAAAATCGAATTTGAAACCTAAACCTGAGGCACACGACACATTATAGAAGGTTCAAAGTTTACGTTTTGATATGGCTTTATGGAAATAAAGGGGTACTTACTTTGCAGAATGTAACGTTTAAAAGGTTTCGTGAGGACCCGCCATATCACCTGGCTTATCTTTCCCCGTCTTCGTTCGGATTTGCGCACATTTCGATACAAAAACGAACTGAAAACCCAGCGCTCGCATAACATAAAGTATCTAGAGACTTCAAATTTACCTTTTCTGGCCTTCGGGGGACTCCGATCGGCCCGTTTGGCGAACGTTTCTACGTTTTATGGGGAGCTGTCACAGACCGTGCACCGTCCGGCTAGCCGTTTGACGTTTAGGACGGCCGAACGAACGCGAATGCCGCCGAACGTGTAATTGACCCAAATTTTCGTTATTTTCACAATAAAATCGAATTTTAAACCTAGATCTGATGAACGCGACACATTGTAGAAGTTTCAAATTTTACGTATCGATATGGCTTTATGGAAATAAAGGTACTTACTTTTCAGAATCTAATCGTTTTGAAGGTTTTGTGAAGACCGCCATTTGCCAGGCCCTTCTCCCCGGTCTTGGATCGGATTTTCGCACATTTCGATACGAAAATGAATTCAAAATCCAGCGCTCGCATAGCAGAAAGTATCTAGAGACTTTAAACTTACCGTTTCTGGCCTTCGGGGGGCTCCGATCGGCCCGTTTGGCAAACGTTCCTACGTTTTATGGGGAGCTGTCACAGGCCGTGCACCGTCCGGCTAGCCGTTTGACGTTTAGGACGGCCGAGGAACGCGAATGCCGCCGAACGCGTAGCTGAGTCAAACTTTCGTTATTTTCACTATAAAATCGAATTTTAAACACAGATCTGAGGCACGCGGTATATTGTAGAAGGTTCAAAGTTTACGTTTCGATATGGCTTTATGGAAATAAAGGGGTACTTACTTTTCAGAATGTAATCGTTTTGAAGGTTTTGTGAAGACCGCCATTTGCCAGGCCCTTCTCTTGGATCGGATTTTCGCACATTTCGATACAAAACGAACTGAAAACCCAGCGCTCGCATAACAGAAAGGATCTAGAGACTTCAAATTTACCTTTTCTGGCCTTCGGGGGGCTCCAATCGACCCGTTTAGCGAACGTTCCTAAGTTTTATCCGGAGCTGTCAACGGCACCGCACCGTCCGGCTTGCCGTTTGACGTTTCGGACGGCCGAGCGAATGCAAATGCCGCCGAACGTGTAGTTGAGTCAAACTTTCGTTATTTTCCCTATAAAATCGAATTTTAAACTCAAACCTGAGGCACGCGACACATTGTAGAAGGTTCAAAGTTTACGTTTCGATATGGCTTTGTTGAAACGAATGCGGGAAAATACGAAAATATCGAATCGAAAATAGTTTGACGTCTACCCATATCGGACTGACGTTTCTCCGATTCCCGGCCGATAAGCTCCTCCCGCGCTATCTCTATCCCTGTTGCCGAGGACGGCCGGCGAGGACCCTCCGAAAAACGGAAAATTTACCTAGAAAAACGCGAAAAACGGCCCGCCGAGCGCATCGTCGCGACGGAGAAAGGACCAAATAAAGAGACTCGCCCGCGACCGCGTCCCCGACGGGCTCGCCTGAAAAAACGTCGCGCGGAGCGAAACCGGCCTCCGGGCGGCTTCCAGACTTCCGAGAATGGGCGTGGTTTTCGACTTTTGTCTCGTTTCCTCGCGAAAATCGAAAACCGGCGGCCGCGGACCTCCGGAAAAACGCAAAATTCGCCCCGAAAAAAGTAAAACGAACCAACCAAAATACGCCTAAGCTACGCAAAAAAGACCGAACACGACTCCCTCAACCCGGGCTCGCCGCTGCGCGGCTCGCGAAAAAAGCCTTTGTGGCGGCAAAACCCCACTTTTCCACCCGCCCGAAGGGAGCGAGAAAAAACAACGGATTTTAATATATAAGAACTAGAAAGGTGGCAAGTCGGCTATCGCCGACTTGACCTTTCTTGGGTAGGGTTCGTTTTTTTAAACACCATGTATTTTTTCGATAATTAGTGCGGTAACAGACCCCAGATGGAAGTTGAGTAAAAGAAAATGTCAGTTCTCTTAATTTTGAAATTTTTTTAACGTTTAAAATTTTTCCAACACTTTCTATGTAAAACGGTCTTTCGTACATCCGACAACCCATCCGAAGCAAAAAAAAAATTATTCCATGAATTTTGGGAGTTTCAATATTGGTTCAGTTTTCTTAAACACCCTGTATTGTTTTCATTAAAATAGTTTCCATATAGACCATTGTTAAAAGTTTCATCAAAGGAATATTATACTTCCATGAAGGTTTCTAGAGAAGGGTAGTTTTTTTTTTAAAAACCAGCAGTTTTTTAATTAGTATAGTTTTCTTAAAGACCATTGTGAAAAGTTTGATTAGAAAATATTCCATAAAATTTGTGGATCTAGAGAATCGGTCTTTATTTTACACCCTGTATTTTTTCATAAGTATGTATTTATATAGCTACATAATAATACCTACCTAAGTACATATTTTTTATAGTTTTTTCACAAACTATCTTAAAAGGTTTCATCAAAAACCAAAAAAGAGTTTTTAATTCCAAGTTTTTAGGATTTTTAGAATGATTCGATTCTCTTAAAGACCCTGTATTGTTCTCATTAAATAGTTTCCATATATACCACTGTTAAAAGTTTCATCAAAAGAATATTATACTTCCATGAAGGTTTCTAGAAAATGGTTCAGTTTTTTTAAACACCCAGTAGTTTTTTAATTAGTATAGTTTTCTTACAGACCATTGTGAAAAGGTTCATAAGAAAATATTCCATGAATTGTGAGGATTCTTAGAGAATGGTTCGTTATTATTAAACACTCTGTATTTGCTTCGTTAGTGAATGTCATAATAAATCCTTGACGGAAGTTTAATAAATAAAAAAATTTTCCATGAATTTTGGGAGTTTCAATATTGGTTCAGTTTTTTTAAACACCCAGTAGTTTTTTAATTAGTATAGTTTTCTTACAGACCATTGTGAAAAATTTCATAAAAAAAATAAATTCCATAAATGTGGATCTAGAGAATGGTTCTTTATTTTACACCCTGTATTTTTTCATACGTATGTATTTATATACATAATAATACCAAAGTATATATTTTTTATAGTTTTTTTACAAACTATTGTAAAAAGTTTCATCAGAAAGCTGTTGTTCAGGATTTTTAGGGAACGGTTCGGTTTTTTAAACACCCCGTATTTTTTCGATAATTAGTGCGGTAAGAGACCCCGACGGAAGTTTCGTACTAAAAATGTTCAGTTCCTTTAATTTTGACATTTTTAACACTCGACATTTTTCCAACACTCTGTATATAAAACGGTCTTTATCACGTCAGACAACACCTCAGAAGCAAAAAACTGAAAATTTCCTCGAATCTGTAATTTTTATATTTTTTCTCGTCAATTTTTATCGAAACACCCCGTACATCGAGCTTTTTTGAGTCGTACTATATATATGCGAAGTTTTTCTGCAGACTGTTACGAAGAGTTTCAGAAAAAAATTGTAAATTGGAATTGGAATTTTAGAGAATGGTTCGGTTTATTTAAACACCCAGTATTTTTTCATTAGTATATTTTACCTACAGAACATTGTACAAAGTTTCATTAAAAAGAATTTTTTAATTCTATGAATTTTGTTGATTTTTAGAGAATGGTTCGGTTTTTTTAAACCTCCTGTATTTAATCATTAGTATAGATTTTTAAAAACTATTGTATAAAGTTTCATCAAAAAGAATTTTTTAATTCCATGAATCTTGAGGATTTTTAGACAATGGTTCGTTATTATTAAACACTCTGTATTTGCTTCGTTAGTGAGTGTCATAATAAATCCTTGATGGAAGTTTAATAAATAAAATATTGTTTTTCCATGAATTTTGGGAGTTTCAATATTGGTTCAGTCTTCTTAAACACCCAGTAGTTTTTTAATTAGTATAGTTTTCTTACAGACCATTGTAAAAAGTTTCATAAAAAAATATTCCATGAATTGTTAGGATTCTTATGGAATGGTTTGGTTTCGTTAAGCACCCTGTATTTTCTCATTAGTACAATTTTTTTACAATCGTGAAAAGTTTCATAAAAAAAATAAATTCCATAAATTTTGTGGATCTAGATAATGGTTCTTTATTTTACACCCTGTATTTTTTCATACGTATGTATTAATATAAATAAAAATAGCAAAGTGTATATTTTTTATAGTTTTTACAAACTATTGTAAAAGTTTCATCAGAAAGCAAAAAAATTTAAATCCACGAATGTTCAGGATTTTTAGGGAACGGTTCGGTTTTTAAACACACCGTATTTTTTCGATAATTAGTGCGGTAAGAGACCCTGACGGAAGTTTCGTACCAAAAAATGTTCAGTTCCTTAATTTTGACATTTTTAACGTTCGACATTTTTCCAACACTTTGTATATAAAACGGTCCTACGCACGTCAGAGAACCCCTCCGAAGCGAAAAAACCGAAAATTTCCTCGAATCTGTAATTTTTATATTTTTCTCGTCAATTTTTATCAGAACACCCCGTACATCGAGCTTTTTTGAGTCACCCCGTATATACGCGTAGCGGATGGAAATAGTTGACAGCTATTTTATGGCTTACGTCATTTTGACCCCGTCTTGGTTAGGATTTTCTCATTAGTACAATTTTTTTACAATCGTGAAAAGTTTCATAAAAAAATAAATTCCATAAATTTTGTGGATCTAGAGAATGGTTCTTTATTTTACACCCTGTATTTTTTCATACGTATGTATTTATATACATAATAATACCAAAGTATATATTTTTTATAGTTTTTTTACAAACTATTGTAAAAAGTTTCATCAGAAAGCAAAAAAAAAAAAAATTTAATCCACGAATGTTCAGGATTTTTAGGGAACGGTTCGGTTTTTTTTAAACACCCCGTATTTTTTTCGATAATTAGTGCGGTAAGAGACCCCCGACGGAAGTTTCGTACCAAAAAAATGTTCAGTTCCCTTAATTTTGACATTTTTTTAACGTTCGACATTTTTCCAACACTTTGTATATAAAACGGTCCTACGCACGTCAGAGAACCCCTCCGAAGCGAAAAAACCGAAAATTTCCTCGAATCTGTAATTTTCATATTTTTCTCGTCAATTTTTATCGGAACACCCCGTACATCGAGCTTTTTTGAGTCACCCTGTATATACGCGTAGCGGATGGAAATAGTTGACAGCTATTTTATGGCTTACGTCATTTTGACCCTGTCTTGGTTAGGATTTTCGCAAATTTCGATACAAAAACGAATTCAAAACCAAGCGCTCGCATAACACAACGTATCTACGAGACTTCAAATTTACCGTTTTTGGCCTTTGGGGGGCTCCGGTCGGCCCATTTAGCGAAATTTTCTGCGATTTATTCGGAAATGTCACCGCGCACTCGCCATTTGACGTTTCTGTAGTCGACGCAAATTTTTGCAATTTTCACTATAAAATCGAATTTTAAACCTAAACCTGAGGCACACGACACATTGTAGAAGGTTCAAAGTTTACGTTTCGATATGGCTTTATGGAAATAAAGGGGTACTTACTTTTCAGAATGTAATCGTTTTGAAGGTTTTGTGAGGACCCGCCATATTGCCAGGCTGTTCTCCACGTCTCGGTTCGGTATTACGCAAAATTTGATACAAATTCGAATTCAAAACCCAGCGCTCGCATAACAGAAAGCATCTAGAGACTTTAAATTTACCTTTTCCGGCCTTGGCGGGTCTCCGAGCGGCCCCTTTAGCGAACGTTCCTAAGTTTTATCGGGAGCTGTCACAGGCCGTGCACCGTCCTGGTAGCCGTTTGACGTTTAGGACGGCCGGCGGCCGAGCGAATGCGAATACCGCCGAACGTGTAATTGAGTCAAACTTTCGTTATTTTCACTATACAATCGAATTTTAAACTCGAACCTGAGGCACGCGGCACATTGTAGAAGGTTCAAAGTTTACGTTTCGACATGGCTTTATGGAAATGAATGCGGGAAAATACGAAAATATCGAATCCGAAATAGTTGGGCGTCTACCCATATCTGACTGACGTTTCTCGAATTCCCGGCTATATCCATCTCTTTTTTTCGCGAAATCCTCGCGAAAATGGAAAACTGGCGGCCGCGGACCTCCGGAAAAACGCAAAATTCGCCCCGAAAAAGGTAAAAAGAAGTCACCAAAATACGCCTACCGGACAACCGAAGGACCGAATTCGGCTTCGCGCACCCGGGCTCGTTGCTGCGCGGCTCGCGAAAAAGCCTTTGTGGCGGTAAAACCCCACTTTTTCGCGAGAGAGAAAAAACAACGGATTTTAAAATATAAGGACTAGAAAGGTGGCAAGTCGGCTATCGCCGACTTGACCTTTCTTGAGTAGGGTTCGTTTTTTTTAAACACCATGTATTTTTTCGATAATTTGTGAGTTAAGAGACCCCCGATGGAAGTTGAGTAAAAAAAAATTGTCAGTTCTCTTCATTTTGAGATTTTTTTAACGTTCAACAGTTTTCCAACACGTTGTATATAAGACGGTCTTTCGTACATCCGACAACCCATCCGAGGCAAAAAAAAAATGATTCCATGAATTTTTTGAGTTTCAATATTGGTTCAGTTTTCTTAAACACCCTGTATTGTTTTCATAAAAATAGTTTTCATATAGACCATTGTTAAAAGTTTCATCAAAGGAATATTATACTTCCATGAAGGTTTCTAGAGAACGGTCGGTTTTTTAAACACCCAGTAGTTTTTTAATTAGTATAGTTTTCTTACAGACCGTTGTGAAAAGTTTCATTAGAAAATATTCCATGAATTGTGAGGATTCTTAGAGAATGGTTTGGTTTTGATAAACACCCCGTATTATTTCATCAGTATAATTTTTTTACAATCGTGAAGTTTCATAAAAAAAATTAAATTCCATAAATTTTGTGGATCTAGAGAATTGGTCTTTATTTTACACCCTGTATTTTTTCATAAGTATATGTTTATATAGCTACATAATAATACCTAAGTAAGTATTTTTTATAGTTTTTTTACAAACTATCTTAAAAAGTTTCATCAAAAACCAAAAAAAGAGTTTTTAATTCCAAGTTTTTAGGATTTTTAGAATGATTCGATTCTCTTGAACACCCTGTATTGTTCTCATTAAAATAGTTTCCATATAGACCATTGTTAAAAGTTTCATCAAAAGAATATTATACTTCCATGAAGGTTTCTAGAGAATGGTTCAGTTTTTTTAAACACCCAGTAGTTTTTTAATTAGTATAGTTTTCTTACCGACCATTGTGAAAAGGTTCATAAGAAAATATTCCATGAATTGTGAGGATTCTTAGAGAATGGTTTGGTTTTGCTAAACACCCCGTATTTGTTCATATACTTTTTTACAATCGTAAAAAGTTTCATAAAAAAAATTAAATTCCATAAATTCTGTGGATCTAGAGAATTGGTCTTTATTTTACACCCAGTATTTTTTCATAAGTATGTATTTATATAGCTACATAATAATACCTAAGTATGTATTTTTTATAGTTTTTTTACAAACTATCTTAAAAAGTTTCATCAAAAACCAAAAAAGAGTTTTTAATTCCAAGTTTTTAGGATTTTTAGAATGATTCGATTTTCTTAAACACCCTGTATTGTTTTCATTAAAATAGTTTCCATATAGACCATTGTTAAAAGTTTCATCAAAGGAATATACTTCCATGAATGTTTTTAGAGAATGGTTCAGTTTTTTTAAACACCCAGTAGTTTTTTAATTAGTATAGTTTTCTTACAGACCATTGAGAAAAGGTTCATAAGAAAATATTTCATGAATTGTGAGGATTCTTAGAGAATGGTTTGATTTTGTTAAGCACCCTGTATTTTTTCATTAGTATAATATTTTTACAATGGTGAAGTGTCATAAAAAAAATTAAATTCCATAAATTTTGTGGATCTAGAGAATGGTTCTTTATTTTATACCTCGTATTTTTTCATAAGTATGTATTTGTATACATAATAATAATACCTAAGTATGTATTATTTATAGTTTTTTTACAAACTATTGTAAAAAGTTTCATCAAAACCAAAAAGAAATTTTAATTCTAAGTATTAAGGATTTTTAGAATGATTAGATTTTTTAAACATCCAGTATTTTTTGATTAGTATAGTTTTGCTTCAGAATATGTAAAATGTTTCATAAAAAAACATTTTTAGTTTCACGAATATACTTGCATGAAGGTTTCTAGAGAATTGTTCGGTTTTCTAAAACACTCTGTATTGTTGCATTA